>BSBM01000035.1:3400000-4632500 GCA_027924585.1 Larix kaempferi
TCATATGTATAGAATGTTAAGTTATTTTTTGCACATTTTTAAAAATATTTTTCTATAAATTTAAAACATATTTAAAAAAAAAATATTGAGATTTTGAATAACTACTATATGAATTAATGTGTTTTTCTAATAATAGAATTTTATTTTAGTTGCAAAGTATAAAATATATGTTTGATGAAGCTTTTTAATACATGAATGACTAACTCGTGATTATTTTGGTTGTTTTGTATTTTTGGGAAATCAATAAAGTTAACAAAGCTTTGAAACTATTGTGAAGTGTTGATGTAACACTAGAAGGTCTTAACATAATGAAAAATCATTTTTAAGGTAAAACTAAATATAAACTAATACAATGTATACTAAAAAGATTGTTGGAATTAATAAAAATTTATATGAAAAAAATTAAACTAAACTAAATAAAAATTTTAATAAGATATTTCATAAAAAAATAATAATAATATTTACTTTAAAAGATTAGATATATAAAATCTTCATAAACATATTTATATATAAATGCAATTTCATCAACAACATTGAATATAAGTAACTTATTCAAAAAATATGCATATTCAAAAAATAAGAAGATATAATAATTTAATTATTATTCATCCATTTCATATTATGGAGTTAATTTAGGTTCAAATAAAAGTATAGAATGAAACATGATACATAACATATGATATTTTGTTAGAATTTTTTTTAAATCTTTTATCAAAAAATTTCATCTTCTTTTGATTTCAATTTTAAAAATTCATAAATTTTCAGAAAATGTTAAGATAAATTTCATCTTCTTTTGATTTCAATTTTAAAAATTCATAAATTTTCAGAAAATGTTAATTTAAAAAATTTATATATTCTTAATCCTTTATCATAAAATTCAAATCCACTAGTGATAAGTTCCATCTTTTGATTTCAATTTTAAAAAATTCATAAATTTTCAAAAAAAATCAATTTAAAAAATTTGTAAATTCTCAATTCTTTATCATAAAATTCAAATTCACTAGTGATAAGTTCCATCTTCTTTAAATTTCAACTTTAAAAAAATTAATTTAAAAAATTTATAAATTCTCAAAAAATAAAATAATAATTAAAAATAAATTAAATTAAATTAAAAATTAAGAATTAAGAATTAAAAATAAAAATTTTAGAAAACAAAAAAGCAATGTGTCATTGTATACTATAAAAACTCAAAACAATATCTCATTGTATACTATAAAAATTCCAAACAATGTCTCATTATATAATAAAACAAATTGCTAAATGTTTTCAATAATTTCAATTTCAAAAGTGATTTGTATTATATTTTCTTAGTTAAAGTTAAAACATTATTTACATAAAAGCATATTTCAAATCCTTCAACCTTGATTTAATTCACAAATTATGAAAAAATTTAAATTTTTTTACCAAGTATAAAACTTCATAATGGTGTCCATAAACACATATAATCTAGAGAATCATTCTAAAATGATTCCTCCTCTAAGAATGTCTATAGTGAATCATGTCTTAAGTTTCCTTCACCAATCATGTCACAGTAATCTATGCTTGGTTTTTCAATTTTCTTTATTATTTCTCTAATCACATAAATTATATTTTTAATCACCCAAATAATACTACTCATTATTTAAGACAAATAAATAGTGATTGAGATAAAATGTTCCGAAGTAATACCACTCGTTATTTATTAGTGATTAAGATAAAATGTTATGATAGATTGAAACGATGAAGGGCGTTAAAAACAATGGATAGCCTACAAGAGGCTGGATATTATTAGCCTAAAAACAATATTTATTTTAATTACCGAACCAAGGCTGATCTGTGAAGCTTAAATGAAAATCATTAAAAGCTTAAATGAAAATCATTAAAAGAAAGGTTGCAACAAATTCAGATTTTTTTAACTTGTTTCCACAGTATATGGCCCACGTAATCTCCCACATGACCATTACCACATAAAAACATGTAATGTAGGTTGTTTAGATTACGTACACGAAAGGGACACAACAACAGTGTTAATATAAATAAAGGCAGAATATTTATTAATGCTAATTAGAATATTTATTAATGCTAATTATTAATTATTTTATGCTTTTAAGGTAGGTGACGAAGTATCCACTATGAACACTGATAGCACAGGTGGAGATATCACATTACCCAATTAAACACGTGTTATTAATACCTAACTAAACACGTGGGAAGCTTACTTATTGACTACACGAAACTCTAGTTTACGAAACCGGCGTTTTTTCTATAATTCTCGTCAAAATTGTGCTTACAAATTGCAGTTTACCTAAGTTTACAATTTCAGCAATCACAGTTGCTCATTTTAAATTAAATGTCAACTAACCAACCCAACTAGTTAAAATCATGATTAAGACAACCCAAATTGCAATTTGAGCGATTCTACCTCTGCCGAATTCCGGCAGATCGATGGCGTTTTGGTTGTTCGGTATACTTCTCCATCGTGAACTATTATAAAATGACCACATATAGATCCCTGTCTTTTCTTTGTGAAGCGGCGTGGATTCGTGGAATAATTCGACGGGAATATAATAGTTATGGAATATAACAGCATTGCTGGTCTTCACATTTACATTTACAGGTGTTCAAAGATGATCGGCACTCCGTGCTGGGGTTTCAGCGTCAGCACACACACGGGTGCATGGCGATAGTTCGGAGAGAGCCTGAATTTGAAACGTGAGAGTATCATGGCCACCACCACCTTCGCTTCCATTATAGCAAAGTTCTGTCCGACGCACACCCGGGGTCCAGAGGAGAAGGGCATGAATCCCATCTGATGCTTACACGCCTTCTGCACGCCCTCCGCAAACCGCTGTGGATTGAATTCGTTGGCATCTTCTCCCCACAATTCCTTGCTGTGATGGATGGCCAACACCGGAATCCACACAGACATGCCCTTCGGCAACTCCAGATCCCCCACTTTTACGTTCTCAAATGCCTGTCGAGGGAGCAGAGATGCCGGCGTGTACAGTCTCAGTGATTCATTCAGTATCATTCCCAACTGCATGCAATAATTCAAACGCATTAAAAAACTTAATGCAGATTCTCAGCAAAATTACATTGACATAACTATAATATTGTACAGATCCATGGAGATCAGTGTATATAAATCTGTGCTAGATTTTAGATAATGGTGTTCTTAGGTTGCAGGAATTGAGATGGGCTCGCATTCTTACGATTTTGAGTTTGGGGAGATCGGCCTCAGATGGGGGACTTCCCTGGCAAACTTCCAGAGCTTCGGCTCTGGCTTTGTCCTGCCATTCGGGACTGGAGGCCAGCAGCATCATCGTCCATGTCATCAGAAGGGCGGTCGTCTCGTGGCCCGTGAAGAAAAAAGTCTTGCACTCGTCCATTAACTGCTGGTTCGTTAACTTCATGGAAGAGGAGGTAGTCCGTTCCATTTCGCCGAGTATCAGCCCAAGCAGGTCGTTTCCGTAAGAGACGCTGCGGCCGACGTTGACAGAATCTCGCCTCGCCTGAATGATTTCCAGCATCGCATTCTCTACTTGTTTCTTCCTCTTCTGTATCTCTTTGTTAAATCTCGTAGGAAGGAACCTGGAATCCATCAAAAGCCAAAAGATGTTATCAAAATCCCGAGTTAAGGTACCGCCGATTTTGCCACGCCTCCAATCTATCCGTATCGTTGTCCCTTTCACTCTGTATTATTTCGTTGTGGTTGGCGTTGAAACAGACGAGAAAAGAATTATAGAAAAATTCCACATACTTGATGGGTGATATTGTGAAATGCTAACAATTCAGATGGCATGCCCGGCAGGTTCCATTCAGCAAACAGTTGTGCCCCACAATATAATTAAACTATTTAAATTACATTGTGGTTGGCGACTTCTGATTACAAGGGCATTCATGGTTAAACTGCACGCGGGTGTTTATTTTATATTGAATGCTGACCATTCTGTTAATGAATAGATCTTTTGCTAAGCATAAACGTTTACAAACACAGGAAAATGAAATACCCAGCAGAATCATGAATGTATCAACAATCTTTATCTTCTTACTAGATTGTAAGAGGATAGGACAAGTGTACTATGAAGATTGTTTACAATTTGGGGAGGACTAGGAAGGATCCTTTTTCTAAATTGGGGAAGATAAATGCAAGAAGATGAGACAAGTGTACCTTGAAAATTTATTTTATAGTAGGTAATAGCTGAGAGGTGGATAACTGACAGCTCGTGGCACTTAACTTATGACTTGTATGTCTTGTATGTGTTCATAGACCACAAGTTAAGAGAGCAAGCTGAAAGAGCCACCATTTGAACCCATTATCCTTCCAGCCAACAAGAAACAGAAAATTATTGAAATTGTAGTTTTAGTTTGTTGGGTAACTGAATCCATTTCTACAATAAAAATTGCAATTTCAAAAACCAAAATAATGATTTTAACAAAAGTAGTGTGACCAGATTCTGGAAAAATTGATCGAAAAGATTCAAATGATAACACTTTTAACTTACTCCCAGATTAAGTAACTGTGCTAGTCATATAACAATCTTCCTTACAAATGTAGATTTAACTATATCTCTGCAAGAAATCCCAGTGTCTTGATCAAAAACTCTTTGACATACCCAAATTTGTGTTGTGTAAATTCCAATATTCGTCTACCATTTATAATTAGCGGTTTTATGTTGACTGATCTCTCTACTATGATGATGTGCATAAATATAACGCCACTTTCTACAACACAAATTCAAGGGAAACTCACCGGTTGCCGGGAAACCATAAATATCTTCCTGACTGTGAAGCAAGCTGCTGCAACGAGTTAAGCTGTTCAAAAATGATTTTGCCCTTTTCATAACTGCTACCAAATTCTGTGCGTGCGATGATATCTGCGGCAAGCCTGCTTAAATGCTCGCTCACTTCGATCTCTGAAGATCCGCTACCCTTACTAACAAGTTCTTCAAAATGATCGAGCACTTGTCCAGCGCAATCCACCATATATTCCACATGCCCCTGCAGTGTCAACAGATCAGCTGACAGTAATAAGAATTTATTACGTACATATTAATGGCGCGAGCACTCAATTAAGAGTTAAATTTTAATGACGATTTAATGACCAATGTCAGGACTGTGTATCACCTTAAGTTTGTCGGTGTGGAAAGCTGGGGCAACGATGCGGCGCTGGTGAGCCCATGCCTCTCCGTTGGCCATTAGCAGTCCTTTGCCAATGAAGTGCTTGTTTCCTTCTTGCTGTAAATGAGACTTTCCATAGCTGTAGCTATGCTTGGACGATAGTATTTCCTTTATCACTTCTGGTTCGAATACCGCCAATCGCGCCTCGATACCCCACCATAGTAAGAATTGCCTCCCTGCACACATTATGTCATGCGCGTGAATACAATTAATAGCCACATTCTCTGAATAATCGTTTTACCACGTGGGATAAAAGACCACTAAAACGCCTCGAAAAAACCGGTTAAATTTTCATAGAAATTTGTCAGATTTGTTCCGTAAAAAATTGTTATTTCTACGATTTTGCAATTTTAGCAATTGTAATTGTTGATCATAAACTAAATGCTTTATTTTAAAACTATTCAAATCGTGGAAATTAAGATTTGAGCACACCAAATTGTCATTTCAACTATTTTTTTTGCTCTGCCGGATTCCTACCATTTCAACTATTCTTACTTTGCAGGATTCCAAAATTACCATTTAAACTATTCTTGCTCTGCGAGATTCCGGCGAATAAAGAGCGTTTTAGTTACCATTTGCTCCTCGTTTTACTATATCCATTTGCTTGTGCATTGCATCTGACAGAAATCATCTCCCACAAAACAGTAAGGAATTCGGCATGTTTATAAGATTTTTTCCTTACTAGTCCAGGTTCGATTCTTACAATGAAGATATTTTTAATATCTAACATTGGAAATCTTCATAATTTGACATCAAAGTATCCAAAAAAAAATGTTTCTGTTAAACAAAATTGACAGGTGCGAAAAGAAACATCTTCATAATTTGACATCAAAGTATCCAAAAAAAAATGTTTCTGTTAAACAAAATTGACAGGTGCGAAAAGAAACATCGTGAGCACAAAAAGCTGATAAAATAGCAGATGCCGATCCTGAAATCCATCAAACTAAATTTATATAAAATCCCAATGTCGGCAATGTATTAATAAATGTAAGACAAAATTCAGAGCATTGAAAACGGTATTATTCATTAACCAGTACGAACCAAAAGTATTATGTTTGTGTATTTATAGGAAGATGAATATAGCGGCTACGATGGCATTTGAAGTTTCGTTCCATGCAGTGGACCATGGGATTAACTTACCATAAATTCTGGAATATTTAACGTAGTGAGGCAAAATTCTGTCGACAATGTCGTGGCTCAAGCATTCCATATCGTTCACAGTCTGCTTTCGACGGAGATTGGCGATATCCATAAGATTACCAGTCATAAAACTGGGCGGAGGCCCCTTCACTCCTTGCCTTTCCATAAATCTTATAGTCCTACGGGGCTCCCAGACATAGATTTTGAAAAAACTGGGATACAGCCCAAACAATGATCAGAAACACTACTGGAAGTAAGGCTTGTGTAACAATAAAATCCCATCTGGTGTTATCTGGCCTTGACAGATTGGGTTCCATTGCAAAAGAGATCTAAACTTATTGGAAGCCTATATGCTATAACAAGGAGAGCAGGAAGAGAGGGAGGGAGATTGTGTAAGCCTATATGCTATAACAAGGAGAGCAGGAAGAGAGGGAGAGAGATTGTGTAGTTATAGCCTGTAGGTGGTACATGTAAATTTCCCAGATACAGGCTACAGCCATAAAATGTGGGCCGGAGGGACGAAAGTGTTTTCAGCAGTTTCCAATACTTAAATTTTTAAATTTAACTGGCAGCGACCGCTTCCAAGTCCCGATGCGCTCTCTAAAGAACTGTAGGCCGTCACGACAGTGACTGACCTCAACCTCAACGGGCTTGACAGCAAATTCGCTCGTAGTATAATTTATAAAATATTTTGCTTCGCCAGTAAGTTTTCATCCTTTCGATTTCAATCCAGTTGCCCGGTCTTGGCTCGGGTCCAGACTCCATTAAATTTATTTCAATCTGCACCGTGCACCGTGCACCGTTTTTTAATCGGTCAAATTCTCCCCAAAATAGGAGAGAATGGTGGAACCGTGTCACGCTGATTTTGCACTGGCCCCTTCGATAACCCAATCAAGTTAATTCTGCCCTAGCTGTTTTCTAAGCGCAACAGCAACTTGCCCTATTGGTTTTCTAAGCAACAGCAACTTACCCTATTGGTTTTCTAAGCACAACAGCAAGAACAGTGCGTTTTTTCTCTAATGCCCACATGGATATTCAAATCTATACTGTCCAGCAGTGATAAAAATTGAAACCTTCCTCACCTTTCCAACTTGCCCTATTGGTTTTCTAAGCGCAACAGCAACTTGCCCTATTGGTTTTCTAAGCGCAACAGCAAGAACAGTGCGTTTTTTCTCTAATGCCCACATGGATATTCAAATCTATACTGTCCAGCAGTGATAAAAATTGAACCCTTCCTCACCTTTCCAAGGGTTCAAACCTTTCTAATTAAAAAATGAGCATTAAAAAACAAATCACTTCTTATTTATGAAATACAACAAATTTTATAAAATTTATAAAAAGCTACATTTTCAACCACCCATTGGAAATTCTTAATTGTTCAATGAACATTCTACCTTTCTAGGCTCAATGTGAAAGGTGAATATGATTTAGATTTCATCTTCGAATACTTTGCCTTTGACATAGAAATACTAAAATAATTTGTATTCCTTTTAGCTCTAGTCTATTTCTTAATGTAGTGTACCATTCCACAACATTAAATCCATCTCATGTAGCTCATCCCTTGATAATCCTACCATCATATTGATCTATGCATCATTGTTAGTGTCACTTAATCAAAGCTTCCCAAAGAAGCATGGACACCTTGTTTCTCTAAATCTTCACATGAATTCATGGGTTATGAGCAACATTTTGTTTCCATTCTTAATAGTTGATATTCTACAATCACCATAATTGCATTCTCTTTGTTATCATTTCCTCCCCTTTTGACTTTGTAAAATAATAACACAATTAGTCACACTTATGGGTGTAAATTGTAATGGCATTGAGGACTTATTAGTAAGATTAATTACAAATGTGAGGCTTGATGACAATTTTGAAAATCAAACAATAAGCATTGAATGACCTTAAGAAAATATGGGCATCTCTTTTGTTTCATGTTTACATACATTCCATATCTTTAAAAACATTTAACATGTTGATTTATAGTCATTTTATTCCATGGTAACATTGTGTTTTTCCTAAAATTTATGAAATTTTCTAAAATATGGATTATAGCATTCAAAATTATGATTTTGTTCATTGAATTTTGTACATCATCAAATCCTTGCTTCTCCAAAATAGTCATTCCTATGCATCTTTATCTATCACAATCTTTCACTTCCTTCATGTTTGGTTATAGCTCAACTTTAACATCATTGTTAATACTTTACATGTAAAATATTTTGAGAATTCCACATAACTTTCTTTCCCTCCATCCCATCCCAAGCCCAATGTCAAAATTCCTAAAAACGTTATCCAAAAGATAGTGTAATTCTTGTTATAACCAAACTTATGCATTATGGATTATGCTCTAATTGTTACACAAAATTTTGCATGGTTTGATTTTGTCATTGTGTTTGAAATTTTATATTGTCATTTTAACACTGTGAAATTCCTCCTACGAAAACATGGTTCAATGTTTGTTAATTTTTATTATTAATGTACATGTTGTAACCTAAAATTATAAGGTATACATGTTATCACTTTTTATTGAAATTAAAAAGTATGTATCTAATAGTTATTCCACTATAAATATTGTAAACAACTTGAAGAGAAATATTTTATTTAGCATCTTTATTTATCAAGTATGTACCTAATTTACTCTTGTAAATTGAAAGACAAATATTTTTTCAACTTTTCATTAGCAAAGGGTTGAATGAATATATTCCCTTCAACGTGAAATTAAGAGTAACCCTTCAAATTTGATCACTTTTGTCGAGACATGCTCTCCTGCCCTAATTACCATTGAACCCCGGTCGATTCTCCATGTGAAACTCCTGAAAATCTAGCTGCCATATAACTTTACTTGAGAGAAGTGCACTCCTGCACTGATTGCCATTGTCTCCCTGTCGATTCTCGGTGTGAAACACTTGAAAAGTTAGCCACCGTGTAACTTAATTGAAAAGGAGAGAATAACGTCTCTGAACAAATATATTTGAAAAAAATATTGTATGATGTTTTAATAGTTACCATCTTACATTCATTTTAAACTTGGATTGAGATGATATGTGAAGTGTAATTTTTTTTAAATTTAATATTAAAAAAATTACATTTCAATAAATTTGATCTAGATCTATATTTAAAATGGATATATAGTTGTTTTAATTTGTTTTTATCTTTTTTATAAAATTTAAAAAGTTTTTAAATTAATAACTTTATCTAATTTTTTTGTTGTCACTTGCTTATCTTCCCTATAATGAACTGTAAAGCAACTAACTATTTTAAGAGCAATGCATAGAACAAGTCATAGATCTCATCTTTTCAATTGATAATATTTTGTATGAGCATGTTTTCACCAATTATAGGTATCTAGTTGTCCAATTGTAGGTATCTATTTGCAATTTTTGTAGGTAAGTACGAGACCTTCTATTAACAATAAGAGAACAAAGATACAAAGCAGCAGCAGCTGTGCGTATACATGCAGATTACAAAGGTTGCATTGTCCACCATAGTTTTAACAAAAAAAAAACAAAAACCAAAATCATGCCCCTGTTAGGGAAACCAGAATAACAAATTAAAAAGACGAAATTGTTTCCAAATTTAAACCACAGACTTGCACCACCTTCCCACAAAGGAGAAACCAGGTGTGCTGAAACCATGATTGCAAAATTAAGTCTAAAGACCATAAAAATACATGAAAAAGCAACATTGAATAGAACCCGAAAGGATAGCTATCCTGACAAAGCCGGATTTACCCTTATCCCAGCTTCCTCATCACTTGCAATCTGAAATAGAACATTCATGGCCATAGCCAGGTAGTCTAACTACTGGAAGACATGGTGTAACTTGTCTTACAACCTATGAATAGTGAGAAGGGTCTACTCTCGATTGAATTCCTATTCCATCATCTTTCTCACTAGGATATTTTTCATAGTCTAGTATGGGATGGATACCCCTTCATCAACCTGAGTGTGCACTTGGGCAGCAGTGACGAGGCTTCCATCATTGGTCTTGTTATCCACTAAAATTGCACTAAGTGGATCCCGAGTGACCCGCCGAAGACTTGAACAATCCAATTGTTCATTATGAGTGTTCCGAGGTCCATTAGGCCAAATTTTGGCCCCTTTTCTAAATTTTCACATGTTCATGCCCCACGGGATTTGTAATAAAGTGTGCTAGCATGATGACTTAATGTAATGGACTCGGATTTCCTAGGACTTAGATACCAATCTAACTAGCCCAAAGTATTTTTTCCCTTGTTAATTATATGTTGTTGAATAAACGACTTATAATTTTTTATTTTTTCACTCATACCTCCAAAGTTGGGGTGGTCGTCTTGGTGTCTTGACCTTAGGAGGCTATTAGAGTCCAGGTGTCAATGTATATGACCATGCTAGACATTAATATCGATTAATATGAACATGTGCTAGGTCACCCTATTTTTTTTATGTTCCACAAAAAATAATTTTTTTTTCCGTAAACTTAGGCTAGTTTTTTAATAGTTTAATTGGAAAAATAAAAAAAAATGTAATAAAAGTATGGTTTGTGGGTTAAATTTGTCAAGTGGATTCGCATTTTCTAATCCAAAGAACCCACTAAACCCATAAACCCACTTTTCCTAAGTTTCGAGTGAACTATTTACCTCCAAAAATAATATTTACTCGGAAAAGACCAAAAAGACCAATTTATTTGGCCAAAAAGACATAATAAAGGCAAAATACAAATCCCATAAATCAAGGAAAGTTGATTGAGACATAATCTCAGTTAACTAAGATGTTCAGGATTTGATTGATTGCCAAATCAAGGATATTGGGATCCAATCTCATGAGGTCAAGTTATCTCCTCTAAAGGAGGGGCGCATATCTTGGTAGGTGGGCGACTTTGGTCATGTGGAAAACCTCTCTTAATTGGTGAAGAATCAAAGGAAGGCATGCACCTACCTCTTGAGAGGTGACGCATCCTTCTTGGTTTCCAATCCAAATGCATATCAGTCGAAGGAAATCAATCCAAGATTGATTCCTCAATCAAGGAAAGTCGCCCTCATGAAGGAATTGCCCCCCCCCTCTTTCTTGATTGCTATATAAACAAGTTCATTCTTCCTCATTTGCATAGAAGGATTGAAGCTCTGCCATTTTTATATTGTAATATTTTTTATCTTTTAGTAATAAATCAAAGCTTTGGAGGCTACATGAGTGTATCATCGTGGTTGTGTGGATGTTGATTGTCTCTTATGCTTCATTGAGGTAATTGTGTCTTAGTTAGATTTGTCCATTTTGCTTTGTCAATCTTTCTGCCTTAGAGTGATTGTTTCTAATCCATAGGAATGAGGAGTTGATTTATTTTAGCTCTTTCATTTATTTGTTTCTACTTAAAGACTAAGGAATCTTCATGTTTGGTTTTCTTACTTGCATGATATCCTAATCTTGAGTGTAGGCTATATAGATTTGACAAACTTTTTTGTGGCAAGTATATTCTAAGATTTGCAAGTACTTCTATCTATAGAAAAGGGTATTCTTTCTTGATTTCTTCTTCATTCTAGATCTATTTAAAGAAAGACAAAGTCCCTCTTTGATCCACCTCTACAACTCCATAAGCTCAAGTCCAGAATTTCTTGGTTTCTTCACCTTCTCTCAAACTACAAACTAAAAATTTCTCGGTTACCGGTTACTAATCTAACTTATATTTTAAAGATCTAATTCTTGCAAAGTTTAATCATTTCTAGATATAGATTATAAGTTAGCTTGCATAGATCTAGAGTTGTTTCAAAGTTTCAAATCCTTTTTTATCTAGATCTAGCATAAAGAAATTCGTCTTTTTACAAGCTTTCATTTTGCCAATCTTAAAACTTGTTTAAAGACAATTTATTTGGAAGTTGAAAAGTTAAATCTAGCATTAAAGTGCTTCATTGGCTTCCCTTTAAAGGTTGTACAAGATCCTAAAGGAAGTTTTATAAGCCAATTTCCCTTAGTTACTGTTGTTCCTTAGATCTAGTTTTATCATAGTTTGATTTAGCAATTTTTTTGTTTTGCCCCAAATCACCTTCAAATTGATTTTGGGCAATTTTGGCCACTAATTTGTTCACTGTTTTTTACCTTTTGTTAGCAGGTTTAGAGGCGTTTTGAGCATATTTTTTATAAACCAAGACCTCAAGGATCGCCTTGAACTAGTCTCGCTTCTCCTTAAAGCTTTTCTCAGTTGTTGTAACCTCTGTTCTCCAAGATATATAAGGAGAAAGAGGACTTATTTCTTTTAAGTTTCATTGTCAATTCATAATAAAATGTTTTGAGTGGGCTCATAAGAACCCACTCCCCATCCCCTTGGGGGGATTCACAATCTCATTTTTCATGGTGTGGTTTTTCTAACATGTTTTCTTTATTTCATCAACACAAGCGCACACTCCATCCTAACAAGCTGTATAGTTAGTTTTATTTTTCTTTCTTTCGTTTTACAAGCAAAGTAAATACTAACCAAGCATTGATCTCTCTAAGTATGGTCTCTGCCTCACACCGATGTTGGATGATCAGAAAATAGACTCCTTGATTTAGTAATTAGTCTCACACTTTACTTTTGTCTCATTTACAATCTTAAATTGGAGCGAATAATTTGTTGCAACTCGCGTATGCTCTTTCCCTTTGTGGGCCTCGCCTGATCGCTGAGAAACCAAAAACGAATTTGTAACAATCTTTAATTTTCAAACATCTTAATTTAAACAACTCACCTTAATAAAGCAATTCCCATCAAACATAATGAAACTACGGTGCTAACAAAGTTCCCCTTTTGTGGGAAAATTTTGCAAAGAAAGCGGGAACAAGTAGAAAGTGATCGCAGGGCCTCGGCAAGCTACACCCTCGTTTTGTGTAGTGTTGGACCCACATATTCTTGTGCAAAACCATGTTAAGTAAAATTCGGACATATTTTTTGTACCTTCTTAGTATATAGGGAATTCTCCTTTCCCGTAATCCACTCATCCATAATAATTAAAACTGACCAAGAAGCACTCACACACCATTTCCTTTTAAGCAGATTCCATTCACACTATTTTGGCACTGGTCTATCAATTTACTATATTTTCTTAAACAACCATGTATCGTGGTTAATATTATTCTCTGTTGCTATCTTAAAACATCTGTCTTTGCTTTCTTGTTTTAATAATCATTTCAAACTCCTAGATTTTTTTTTTTTCATAACTTAGCATGAAATCCATAGTTTTATTTTCGTTGGGACCACCCCCTTGGCTTCGCTAGGAGTTGGCCTAGATGGAGGAGTTGAGTGTTGAGTAACAGTATCTCAACTCGAGACTTGCCCCCAATGAGCGCACCAAGCGGCTTGAAGATTTATGTCGTGATAATCCTAGGTGCATGTTCCGGTAGCAATAGGTCCCTATGGCTTGCTCAATGTGGTAAGGAACCAAAGAGTGGAATCCTTGATTAACATTTTCACCATTATTGCTAGGTTGAGATTGATCCCCTCTCCTGTGTTGAGGTTGAGCTCGACCCTCAAACCCACGCAGGCAACGAGCTCTTTGATGTAGAGGCATGATGAGAGGCCTCCCTCCTCTACAAGAAATCACCACCCCTATGGTAATCTTCCTAGTATCGCAACTTAGACCTTGGAGCAAGCCCGTCAACACCAAAGTAATGGCAAACGCAAACTCCCCATAATCACCATGTTCCTTGACTTCAAGCTACCTTCCATTACATCTGGTGCACAGGGTTAAATACCCCTTTGGGTTCTCCCCACCTGCTTACCTCCACAATGCAAATCACATTTATAATTCCAAGCATGCTTGCCCTTCGTTACAAGCTTGCCAACGTAGCATGAAACCATGGAGTTGTCCTTCCCCTCCTTTGTCTCAATGTCAATGCTCAACTTGAACCAATGAGCAAGGCAATCAAAGTCATGTAGGACATTGAGACCACAATCCACCACCTCGTTGAGGATCCCTGTCACATATTATCCTACTCCCCAAGATGTTTCCCTCCCGCATTGAATCCATAAGCATGTTAACCATCAAAAGTCTGTCGGCGTACCAGATTTCCATAAAGTCGATCTCCCTCTCCCTTATATCAACATTAATGCCTAGCTCAAACCACTAAACATGGAAATCCTAGGTACACATAAAAATAAAACCATGATCTGCCACCTCACTAAGGATCCATGCCCCCTACCACCAATTCTTTCCACCTGGATGGCTCATTAAATTACCTGAGTGCAGTCCCATCACCCATATCCAAGTGTAATCATTTTGTAATTATTTGTACTAATAATTTTACACTAAATTGTAAGCATTTAGTGTAAATGTCATTGCAAAGCCAAGCTATGGCGCTGTCAGCTAAGTGAACCAAGGATGGGCTTTTAGGTCACTGAGTATTTTATTCGATCATCAAACAACTATAACACTCTCTTAAACTACCATATAATAAACAATAACATAAAATATTTTAATTTTATATGTTATAAATGTGGTTAGATTTGCTAAATTTTATTTGACTAGAATCATTTAAGCCTTTCTATGTTTGAATATCATAATGAGAAGGATATTATGACACTATAATTAGGTACGGTGACCATAGTTGAGGATGTTAGTAGAAATGCCAGCGAGATCACATTAGATTTTCTTGAGCGCTCTAATCAGTCGAGACCGTTATAAAATCGTTTTAAATATTTATATATACAGTTATGAGCGTTAAATATTTTTTATTATATACATTTGATTGCGTGTTTTTTTATCTTTTTTATATTTACCGGATTCTGTCTCACAATTCCTCTAGAAACAAAAAAAAAAGTACGGTACAGTGTATCATCATAAATTTCTCCTTATTTATTGGTGGAGAATATGTATCTCTTATGATTCTAATTCTAATTGATTTATGTACACTCAAACAAAATCTAAGAAGTTTAAGATTTTGAAATCATTTGGGTTTGTGGTTATCCTCAGCACCACTCTTTTATTTTAATTGATTTATTAAGATTGATATTTTATTTTAATTGATTTATTAAGATTGATATGAAATCTTCACAGATTCTAAAATCACCCATCACATCAAATTACAAGTAATTTTCATGACTTCGATGTGATAACGATAACTAAGATTTTAAAATTCTATAAATAAAATAATTCCATGGGAATCTCTATCTTAAAAAAATAAGTTAAACTTATATAAATATGTATACAAATAAAGGTGTAGTCTAATATTTGTCGTATTCCTGTTAGAAATCTTTAAAAAATCTTAGACTTATATATTGCATATATTTGAGTGCTATAGAAGTATGTAAAATAAAAAACTTAAAATAAATAAACTACTCTTATAATAAACATTAGAAATATAAATATTTATATATAATAAACATTAAAAATAAAGATATTTTATAATAATAATAATAAAGAAAATGAAACTTATTTTCTAATATATCTACAATGTATTAATGTATCAAACATGTTACTTATAGAGTAGTAATGTGTAAATAGCATTTTTATAAACATTATTAATATATTTTTATAATAGTTATTTTTAAATTTAAAAAAAACACTTCAAATTTAAAAATCATTTAAATTTTATAAAAAATATTTATTTTTTTATTGAAAAAATATTTGAATAAATATAATTAAAATCTCATATTTTAATTAGCTCTATACTAAATTACTTTTGAATATCTATATGCGATTCTCGAAAAAGATTAAAAGATCTTTAAATTGAAAAATCCTTTTTACCTGGTCATAAATATTGCAATAGATCTAACTCCAAATCTTTTTTTGACTTAGCTTTTAACCAAACCATTTTATAATATATATCTTTTTCTTAACATAAAATATTAAAATATATTTTTTTAACATAAAATGTTAAATTATTAATTATTTAAATATAATACTTTGATTCTCACAAATTGATTGAGTAAATCCATTTTAAAAAGTGATTGAGTGAATCTATCCAACATCGATTTAAAGTAGATTATCCCACTTCAATTGCGAATATAAGTCCAAACATGCTCTTCAACCTTGTTATTTTACACATCATTATCATTAATAATTTATTATCCCACTTCAATTGAGGCTATAAGTGCTACCTTGTTATTGTACACATCATTATCATTAATAATTTATTATCCACTTCAATTGAGGCTATAAGTGCTAGCACTTGCTTCAACCTTAATTTATTATCCCACTTCAATTGAGGCTATAAGCACTTGCTTCAACCTTAATTTATTATCCCACTTCAATTGAGGCTATAAGTGCTAGCACTTGCTTCAACCTTATTTTTTAACACATCATTCAACCTTATTTTTTATTTATGCTCTTCCTCTCTTGTAGATAGTGAAAATGTTCTTCTTACTCTCCCCAACCATATTATTTTGCATGTCATTATTGCTACAAATTCATAATTTAAGAGTGAGTAATTACTAAGTAATCAAATTTCTTGAGCTAATTATTTTTATAGAGTAAGGGATTATAATGAGTTCATTTCAACCTTTTTTTTCAAATTTTTTTTTAAAAGTAAAAGTTATCTATTTTAAAGTAACATGACTCAATCTAAAACCGCATAATGCATTTTCATGTGTTTGTTTCACAAAACCATTAGTCTATGAGAGGGTCAAATGAGGTGTTAATGGCAATGAAAATATAAAATAACATGTATCCCTTTACTTGAAGGGATACTTGAGGTATTTGTGTATTAAATCTAAATATGTTGTAAGAAGATGAATGCTAGAAAATTTAATGTATGATTGAGTAATTACTAAGTAGATTAAATTTTTTGAGTAAATTAATAGGGTAGGGGATTATAATGAGCTCATTTCAAACTTTTTTTTTAAGTAAAATTTATTTATTCTAGAGTAGCATGACTTAGCCTACTTAAGACCATATAATGCCTAGTTGAGTCTCATGTCTACAAACTATGTGTTTTTTTTCACAAAGCCATTAGTATATGGGATGGTCATGTCATGAGGTCTTAATGGCAATGGAAATATGAAAGAACATGTATCTCTTTACTTGGAGGGATGTTTGAGGTATTTGTGCATTGAATCTAAATATGTTGTAAGAAGATGAAACTTAGAAAATTTAATATATGCGTGAGTAATTACTAAGTACATCAAATTTATTCAATTAATTGTTTTTATAGAGTAGGGGATTATAATGAGTTAATTTCAACCCTTTTTTTAAAAGTAAAATTTATCTATTCTAGAGTAGCATGACTTAGCCTAATTAAGACCATATAATGCATTCCCGTGCCTACGCACTATGTGTTTCTTTCACAAAACCATTAGTATATGGGATGGTCTCTCATGAGGTGCTAATGACAATGGAAATATGAAAGAACATGTATCCCTTTACTTGGAGGGACAATTGAGTTACTTGTGCATTGAATCTAAATATGTTACAGTAAGAAGATGAAATTTAGCAAATGTAATTACTTTGAGAATATGTAACTTCATTAATTGAAAATTTGTATAACTATATGAATAATGAGTTTTTCTATCAATGGCATTATATTTTATTTTCCAAGTATAAGATATATGTCTATGATCTTTAATTTACGTAAATGATGGAATCAGTACATAAAAAGTGTATATGAGTAGAGGACATTCAATAGTAGTGCATGATTATTGTTGAAAAATACTTGAGATTAGTATGTCAAGTCTTGGTGCAGCACCTAAAGGCCTTAAAATAATGAAAATGTCAATGTTTAATACCGAAACATATAAAAATTGAAATGGAGAATCATTAACACATTATATGAGCAACATTAGATGTCTATATTTTTGCTTAATGAGTCATGTCACAAGAAAAATATTGAAAAAGAATTGGAGTATTTAAAAACATACCTATGTATGCATGCAATTTCGTATTTAAATTATTGGTCTGAACAAGAAATATTGAAAGGGAAAAATAAATTCTAAATTTGTTAAAGCTTATGCTCTCCTACCATTGAGTTAACCTAAATTCCAATAAGAAAGATAAGATGAGATGAGGAGCATTGGAGTGATTTGAAGAGGATACTTAGATATTTAAGGGGCTCTTCAGATGCCATTATTTGCTATTGATATGTAGATTTATGAATTAAAGGTTTTGTAGCTTTTGATTTTGGTGAAGATTGAGATGGATGAAATTCTGCTATAGGATGTACTTTCACTCTTGTTGATGGAGTTGTAAGATAGACATCTAAGTTGCAGCGAGTGGTGACTTTATCAATCATTGAAGCAGAATATATTCCATCAATTGAGGACAATAAAGAGTCAATATGGCTAGAGAAACTGACGAATGAATTCAAGATAATGCAAGGGAAGATCACTTTGCACTATGACATCCAAAATTCTATTCACTTAGTGAAGAACCCAATATTTCATGATTGCATGAAGCGTATTGATATTAAGTGGTCATTTTATTAGGAAAGTGGTGGAAGAAGGTAGGATCTTGTTGGAGAAAATTGATATTGTTGAGAATACTATAAATATGATTATAAAGCCGATCAGGATAGAGAAGTTTGAATGGAACAAAAATTCTCTGGGCTTGCTAAAAATGTGATGAAGGAAGCATTGGGCAATGGCATGTGGGTGGGAAACATTGACAAGGAACATCCCATGTATTGACTCCAAGTGAGATAATGTTAGGATTTGAAGCCAATATCTAGATATCCAATATCCTTCCCGTAGAACCCTCAACTAGGATCATGTGCTCCTCGTATGCATAGGGGGGGTTAGAGGGGGGACCTCCAAGGCCCCCTCGAAGGGTGCAGGGTGAGCCCTATGGGGAAAATTTCTAGACCCTTTTATTGTATTTTGGTTTCTTCTAGAACCCACATTTATATTGTATAAAAGGGGAGTGACCCCCCGACATTGTAACATAAGAGAGATAGAATAAAGCATTGTAATTTTTTGTCAAGTGATAATAAAATATCAAAGTTTCCATTGCCCCATGGTTTTAACTATGCATAGCAAGGATTCCACGTAAATCTCATGTTCTATTGTTATTGTTGTTTGCTTCCTTTTTCATATATTTTTATAATCATTAAAGATCTTAGGTTTTCGTGGTTTGCAGTTTTAGGATGGGTTTCTGGATAATCCACGGTCGGCATTTTTGTTGTCGTCGACGTTTCGAATCCCAAGATGGGTTCATCATCAGGACAGATTATGGGTAGATAAGTTGTTGGTCATAAGTATAAATAGATAGATAGGGATGCCCAATCCTTTCCCCTTCCGACTTACCCTTCATCTTCATCTTCCAACGATTCTCCAATAATTAAGAAAATAATCAAGAAACCCTAAATGGTGATTATTACTAGTGTAAATGATAATATAATTATACTAGTTCCAATTAATAATCTTAAGATTAATAATGATGATCATGATACCTTAGTTAATGATTATTACTAAAAATCCTCCAATAATGATTATTATTCATAATAATAGGGTTATTCAAACTTATATAAAAAAGTATTATAAAATAAAGGAAACCTGATTAGAATATTCATAAAATATTTCAAAAAGGTAATCAAGTTAAGCATTTATATTTATTTAAGATAATATCAAGTTTAGCATTTATATTTGAAGTTAATCATAACCATAAAGGAAATCCTTGTTTAAATCATATTAACATAAAAAGAAGTTGTAGTACAAAATATGTGAGAGGCGTGAGGTCAGCTTATCATAGTAAAAAACCAACTTGATGACAAAAAAAGAGCGAAATAAAGGATAAGATAGAGTATTGGCCTTCCTCCAAGAGGAAACCAGGCCCTAGAAAGAGTTCAAACTTTTAACGAAATGAGAGACATATCACCTAAGCTGTAGTTACCCCTATGGATGTATCCACTCATGGATGGCAATAGGGAAGGGCAATTCAAAGGTGCAACCACAATCACCTCGACCTCCAATATATGGTTGTCACACCAGTCGAGGCAACCTTCACTTTATGTTATCTAGCCCAGACAACAAAGGGGGAGACCCGATCTACTCCCAACAGGAGAGATCAAAACCAAGACACCAAATCAAGTTAATTCTAAGTGAAGTAAGGTGTATGGTTTATCCTAGACCTTAGGATGAAGTCACAAGACAAGTGAGGGGTTCAATGAGTATAGCTTTGGTTCATTATTGATGTGAGAGTGACTTATGATTTGTGAAATAGGATCCAGGATTAAAGTACTAGCTCAATGTGAGAAAATCCACTGCCTTGGGAACCGTGTCCAACGCAGGGTAGTTTAGGGTAGAGTTGGGGCTAACTAGTACAAGTGACAAGCTTGATCATGAAGTATGATGGCATCAAAGGGTTTAGTTTACCACACAAGGGTCAAACCACAAGTTAATCCAACAATCTAGGAAAGTCGAATTGACTTGGAGAGAGACCAGTGCCTTGGGAATTGGGATAATGGAGTCAAAGTAAGATTAACTTGTTGTTAAGGACTCCTATTGCATGAGACAAGTGGGCAATTAAAGTCTTGATGGATGAATAGGTCTAGATATAGGTTTGACCTAAGTGGACCACAATCCCTTAAAACAAGGAATGCTATTCCCAAGGCAAGATTTGATGAAGTGACACACTAGACCTAGGTTTTGAACTATGCCCGTTCCAAATCCACAAAAATCTCATGTACCCACGTCGTAGAAGTGGACCAACTCACTTCTCCAAGGTGGTGCGACTTTACCCAAGGAGGCTAAAAAGTGGGATAAAACAGTCAAGACAAGTCCAATGGAATCCAAACTTTAGATCCAAGTAGGTTGATCAGGTGAGGATATGGATCTATAATTTCAAGGCAATCTGATGGCTAGATCTTACTAGATCTGAGTTTAAAGATACCAAGTGGTCCAAAATGGGGATTAAATCCCTTAAAATGTGGAATAGGGCCCACAAGGTAGAAATCAGAAAAGTGACAATCTGGGGGTAGGTTATTGGATGTGTAGATCACGAATCAAGTGGAATCTCAACTACCCACGTACTAGATCTAGGTCAACCCACCCAAACTAGGAAGTGCGCCCTTGCTTGGAGAAGGCTAAATGCCTTGGGACGAGGGTCAAATGGAGGCCAATCCTCACCAAACTATAGATCCGGGATGCCGTGGATACTATAGAGGTGGGTTTTAAATATCTTACCCAAGAAGCCACTAGATCTTAGTAGATCTGAAAAAATGTAAAAATGGGGGTTTTGATTAATTAGGGTTTTAAATGTTTTAGACAAGTGGATAGATCATGGAGATAGAACTTACCTTGAGATCATACCTGAGTGATGAAGAGAGATGCTTTGATGTTGAGGAAGATTCCCGCAGAGATCAAATGAGACATTGTTGATTTTGCTTGCCAAATTGATGCCCTAGCCCACAAGTGCACCCTCCTCTACCTGTCAATCCAAGGAAAATCGATTTCAATCAGAGAGGTCAAGTATGGAGGAAATACAAGTAAAATGAAATGATAACATAGAATAAAAGGTCATGGGACAGTAATACTCCTTGTTACCAACGAAGAGATCCAAAGAAGAAGTAGGGAGAGTCTTCCCCTACCAATACTTCCTCCTCAAAGCAAATCAGCCTCCACCTGTAGATGCAAAAAACGTGGTACAAAAGATATGGCAAAACAAGATCTCCAATAACTCAGTGAAAGGAAGAACCAACGAATGAACACCAAAAAAACTCACCACAACACTGGAGATAGATGCAATAATAATTTTCTATTCCAATAATCCAGAGCCACAAGTCCCTTTACAATGAGAAGCTCTCTCCTTTAAATAGGAAGGAGAGGCATCAAAATCCTAACCACTTTTTGAATGAGAGGCTAATATTAAAAGATACAAATGTCTAGTCAATGGTTGAGATGAGCTCAACAATAAAATACATGGATCACTAATTAAATATAATATAAGTGGACAAAATCGCCCTAGAAGAGGGGAATCCCACCAAATCATGATGACAAAATATAATAGGAAGCTTATGGTGGGTCCAAGGGGTAATTTTAGCCACCCTTGGTCAATCCCCATAGCACAATAATAATAAAATAGTCATCAATATACCAAATCGTGCCTCTATGGTCAAATCGTAGGCCTCAAAAGACCTCAAAATCATCAGAAAGTGCCATAAGTGATGGATGCGAGCCCCGATGAAGCTGAAACTGTTGGAGGAGGTGTGGAAGACATCAATCCATCATCACTGATGATCCCATGCCAAGACATTGCCTCAGTAGCCCAAATCGAATTCCTCAATAGCCATTTCTACCAATCCTGAAATGCCTCGGGAAGCGTGAAACTGCCCCAAACTGCATCTTGGAGTGCCTGCGCTGTCAAGGTGAGGGCACCAGTGTATCCGGGAGGGGGGTAATATGGTAAAAACAAGTGGCTACACCACCCCCTCCAAGCACAGCGCCATAGGTCAACCGGATAAAAATCACATCTGCTCTGATAGGGTCTCCGATAGACTAAAACTGCATTAGGACAGCCTACTAAGGTTCAATCATCACTGTAAGTGCCCGGAACTGAAAAAAAACTATCTCATTGGACTTAGAAGGTCCAAATCTATCCAAGATGTGCACTCATACACCATATGAATCTCTGCCTAATCAAAATATATATCCAATATACCGGAACAGGTCAAATAATAATAATCTGTAAATGATCAAATACTGCTGTAAACCATGAATCATCGTCATAAACCTGTATCTGCTGCATAGAATCATCGTGTACATGTACATAGACCATATATCATCTATCCATATCATCACAAGGTCCAACCATCTCATGTCCTATGGTTGACCTTGGTCAAACTAGGTTTGACCAAGTCAACATGACCAAATATAACTCAGACCATCATCAGAAGCTGCTGCAAAGTGTCAAACGTTAATGCATGCTCTACAACTTATTCAAATAACAATTATAGCACAAAGTAATCATTACTGGCGATCTAAATCCAAATATATAATGTCATTAATTATTATTATTACTCAGACTAGACTTTCAAGACCATACTCACTTCATAGCTGTGATCAATTTGCTAGTGAAGGGTGAAGGCTAAAATAACTGGCTAGGCTAAGGGATGACTTGACTGACTTAACTTTGTGACACTTTGGCAATGGGAAAGGGAATACACACCATAGTATATACTGAATGAGCAACAACACAGGGAATGGCGGTGTCTCACAAATGGATAAGTTGTTTAGAGAGTGATTATTCAACTTAGGCATCATGTCTACATCAAGTTGATCCAGGTTCATTACGATCATTCAATTTCATTTCATGGCCTTTTTGGCCTACATAACCCTTCGGATCTCAGGTGTGCTGATAAGCACAACTAGTTGCAGCTTGCATCCAGGGCATGTTTTTTATACATATATAAGGTCAGCAATTGTTTGGATATAGCTTTTAAGAATCATTGCTTTTTTGGACCTTTCTTATACTCTTCGAGGAGTATTTTTCAGCAGTTCATCGCTCTTGCCCTTTTTAGTTTCCATGGGCGATTTTATCAGTTTCCATAAGTAGTACATGAGCTTTCAGTTTTAGCCAACAACATCTCAAGTGACTAGGGGGAGTTCGAGCCAATGCCAAACGTCGGGACAACCGACCAGAATGATTTAGGCCTACAATCCAACTCACCAAAGGTAAGTTTTGTCACCAACTCAGAGCCGAGACACAATAAACAGGGAAGCTCATCCAATACAGAGGCTACAGTGGGGAAAAGATCCTCCATGTCACTAGTCAAGTAGTAAGTCAGGGTGATAAACTAAAAGGTAGGCAATGGATGGATGAAGACAATGAATAATGGAGCCAACACTAGCAAGCCAAGGTATGGTGGAATGATCACCTCTATTCTCCCTAAGGAGGGTAAGACCAATGAGTATGAATAGTGAACTTCTAAGTCTGAGAAGGGACAATATAGTATATATAATAAGATCAGCCAGGTCCACATATCTATATGATCGCCAGATCATGATACTAAGTGCTAAGACATGCTATAAGAATAAGTATAAAAGCAATATAACCATAACACAATAATATACTTGCTGAGTCATATACCTGAATGCTCATCAATCTGAACCATCATCTGTCCTCTGAAACTGCTGTTGTAACTCTAGGCACTATTAACTGCTCTGTACAAATGGTATAATGGCTACATCGGTCATCTCTCTGAGTGTCCTGAGACTCAGTCATGGCATGGGGAATACAACTGCTGTCCAAAATCTGATAGTGATCCAATATATATGCTCATCTCAGCATCTCAAATGTAAGGGAACTAGCTAAATTGTGTACTGGAATTAGAAAAATAATGTATGGTAGCCCGGCTACTATATATGTGATAACAATTACATCCATCAAGATTTAACAAATACCGAGACCATTTTAGATCTCCCAAGATAATACTCACTCCAAGAAGTAAGATGGTACCGGAATATACCAATCCCCCAGAGAGTTTAATAACAAAAAATAGATCCATAATGCAAACAAAAACCAATAGAAAAAGAGAAGTAGTAAACTAATCTACAAATGTCTAGAGCCGCTCAAAAAATGCACTACAGATAATTTAGACAACAAAAATGTTCCAGTAACCCTAGAGGGAGGTAGGGTACCCTCCAAGATTTCATAATATATCCAGCCAGCAGTGGCCTCAAGTCCACGTCGGGAAAGTGTATCAGCCAAAGAATTATGTTCTCGATATATGTGGACAATGGAAGTCTGCGGACAAAGACGAAGAAGGGACCTAGTTTGCTCCAGCCAAGATGAGAGAGCCAATGCTCTGATGGTTGCACAAGAGTTTGTCCAATTTATAATGATCATCGAATCACTGACTATATGTTGCAGATGAATGTTGGCCTTTGCAGAAAAAAATAAAACAAGCCATAAAGCAACAAGTCCCCCCTTCATATTGGTGCCATCACCTCCATGTAACCATAGTTTAATCACATCCCCATTATATAGTTCAATGAAGGCCCCAACACCACAGTGACCAGATGATCCGAAGGCAGCACCATCAAATCTGGCCCTATTGCCGCTACAGAGCAGATTAGGAGATATATAAACAAAACACTACCGAGGAACCATAAGACCAAAGCATATGCAAAACACTTCTTCCATTTGGTCAATCTATCTCTGTACATGGACAATGTCATCCCCAGCCTAGCAATGGCCGTCTGCGTGATCTCCTTGAATATCTCATGGTCGATAAGGGCTCTGTCCAGAAGCAACTTCACAATCCAGTAGGGGCTACAACCCCATGACTCTGCCCCTAATGCTCCCGCTCCTCCAGAGCCAAGCATTTCATTTCCTCAATGGTTTGTTGAATGTGCGGGGGAACCTAGAAGCAGAAGGATTTATTTCTTTACGGCCGCAAAGCACCATGGCGATTGGCGAGCGCGACCCCCTCTACCACAGTGGCACCGACCACGCTAACAGGGCACCATCCAAATAAGGGCAAGGAGAGACAAAGAGTGCAACAATTCGCACAAGGAAAAAAACAAGGATCCGAACCGACTTGACACACACAGAAGGCGATGGTCACCTCTCTCCACTAAGCCAAACCTGATGGACATCTTGGTGGAGACCACATCGGTTACATTGTACTCCTCGATCCCTCTCTTCGACGGGCTGAATTTCACCGCAATTAAACTGTGTTAAATTGTTGTGTGCCAGGGATAGGCATACACCTGTTGCACATGTGGAGAACCACTTGGACCTTGGCTAGGCTAACGGTCTTGGCCTTCCTCCAAATAATCTTAATGCTACAACCATGGGGGAGAACCGGAACAGTACCTCGGGCACATGCACCTCTCTTCGGAAAGGCGGGGTGTTTTGGTTTTCTTTTATCCTACGCGAAACCAAAACACCCCGCTTTTCCGACGATTTTGGGATAAAAACCGATTAAAATTCTGGCCAGAAATTGTTATTTTCGCATTTTCGAGAATCTAGTAATTGGGATTGACTGTTTCAAACTAATTGCCCAATTTTAAAATGATCGCCAAAATTGCAATCTGAGCACTCCAAATTGTGATTTGGACAATAATTGATCTGCCGGATTCCAGCGAGTCGGGGGCGTTTTGGTTAGCACTTATACAACTCCTTTTGGTTTTCTTTTATCCTACGCGCCAGCTACTCACCATGACCACCATCTGGAGCCACAAACCCACGGAGCCGTATACCAAACAACCAAAATGCCCCATATTTGCCTGAATCTGACAAACAAAGAATGGTTGAAAATGCAAGTTTTCATTGCCCAAATCATGTTTTGGATCACTTGGGTAGTTTTAGAATATTGTACTTAGCTTAGAACAAATATTGGTGATTGTTGAAATTGTAATATTGCAAAAACTGCAATCAATCTCCTGGCAGCATTTTAGTCGGATTCAACCGAAAAATTGACCGAGTTCGCACCCACATCTGGGTGAATATTTGTTTATAGTTATTCAAAGGTTGTCACAAATATTTAAAAAATAGAGAATAACTCTAGTAAATATCAGTGGGTTGGAGAGAGGTGGTGGAAAAAATTCTACACCTGGTAAATCTTTTGAAGGCTCATCAATTTCACAAAAAGATCATGAAGAGGTGGAATTTGAGTTTTCCAAGTTTAACTAAAGAGTATAAAACCTTGAAACTATAATGCCAAGAAAGGTGAACATCATGGACATGGTAAATAAAGAATTTATCTTTTAAATGATAAATCCCCTTTGGATGAAGTGAAAAGATATGATAGTCTTCTAAGAGTGATCCATGTACATAAGAAGAATCGCAAGTTGAAATCCATATGGGACAAATGAATATAAGTAAATAAGATAGATGATAGATGATATGAATATAATGCCATGTGACCGTGTACATAGAGAATTGACTAGTTATAATGGTTGATAGATTGTGTCTCACAAGCTCCATAGTGATACAAGGTGCTCGACAATTCCTATAACATTGTGGGATGAAAACATTTGTCATCTTTGTGATACTAAGAGAGGGTTGAAGATGAAAATTGATTTCTCATAGAATGTTTTGTGTACACCCACATTAGAGAAAAATTTCAAAAAATATGCTACAATACTAACCTTCCTAAATCATCACAACTATGTTGATCTAGGACTACTTCTCTTAAAGCTTTTCAAGCACATAAATAAAATTCTAAAGAAAACAAAGAGATTACTTACCTGTATTAAGGTCCGATTGACCAAAGTTGGTCTCAATGGACGTTAATAACCAGCACTACCACCACCACCACCACCACCATCATCATCATCATCATTTATTTATGTTCATTACATTGCAAATCCCCTCAAAAATGCTTTGTGCTCAAAGCATTCTATGGAAAACATTTGTGTCTTTATTTTGGCTTGTAATTCCTTCTCATGATTCTATGTTCTTGAAGTCGATATGGTTAATGACATGAGATGATATGAGTTATAGAGTGTTCAACAGAATTGCCTCATTGTGAAAGAGTTAAACCACCCTAATTGAATTTTCTATAGAATTGTGTGACGACTTCTATGATTTGAGAAATGATCAAATTACACACCTGAACTTCTCTTCCATATAATAGGATATGCACTTAGCTTCTCATATTGATTTTATCTTTGGTTATGAAAAATCTTGTGATTTGGATGATAATAAAGCATCATTCAATTTTGTGTCATGATTTCAGTGCTGAAAATTTTGTCTTTTGTCTCTTCTAGTGGTTTATCAATTGATAACATTCCAACATAAGTCTAACACCGATTTATGATATTTATTGGATCTATATTGGTGTTTTTCTTTATGCATTGGGTTTTAATTTCAAATGGTTCTTCTACTTAAATTGGATCAGTCATTCAGTCATTGTTTCTTTATTGTTGAATGCTTCTTTGTTGATAAGTTGTTCTAACTTTTTATGTATGAACTCTTATCATTCTCTAACTTCTTAATTTTTGTAAGTAAGCTTTGTTTATGATCCAAGATGCATGAAAGTCCTTCATTATTTTATGACTTATAAATTTTGATCATAAGATCTTGATTATCTAATTTCTCATCTTTTAACTTTTTGATTTGTTTAAGCAACCTCTAATTAAGGCTCCTTATGAAGGAACTTTATTCATATTTTTTTTATAATTTCTTCTCAAGATCTCAATTCTCATATTCTAATATCTAATTACACAACATCTTATCCTTTGACTTCTTGATTTATGCAAGTAATTTTTTGCAACAATATTTTAGGCAAGAAATTTATTCATATTTTCTAGCAAGTTCGCATGGAAATTCTTCTTGAGATCTTCAATTTGGTCATAAAAATCCAGGATGCTTGAATATAGAAATCTTTAATTCAAGATGTTTGATCATTTTGTTGATCTTACTTTTTAAATGATAAACTTTCTTATTAAAATGTGTGTTTTCTCATTTTCATTTTTCTAACTCACTTGATAAATCTAAATATAGCATTTTAAAATAATTATATTTATTTATTTTTCTTTCTTAACTTTGTTTATAGTGTATATATACACGTTGTGTTCTTTTAGTAATAATATTTGACTTGAAAATTTGATTTTAGTAAGTGCTCAAACGTGAGGTACCTACTTCTTCAATGGAAAGTTGACACTTACTATACAAAAAAAACCACTAGTGATATGAATATTTAAACCATCACTAATAACTTAGTACTTTTTATCTTTTTATATTAATTTTAACTTCTTTTTTTAAATCACATTAAAAAAATAATTTTAGATAATAAGACTTATATGACACCCTCTTTATGATTTTTAAAGATTATAAAGTAATTTCTGTCTCTATTTTAATAATTTTAGATAATAAGACCTATATGACACCCTCTTTATGATTTTTCAAGATTATAAAGTAATTTCTTTCTCTATTTCCTTTACACCAATCGATTTGACTTGATATAAAAGTGTTATAACTCTATACACAAGTTTATGTCTATATCACTCTACACCTTTTCATAATTAGACTTGAATTATCAATGGCTTAATAACCTTTCACTTAGGCCAATTCTTACTTTTCAAGGAATTTGTTGAATGGATATAGGAAGGATCATTTGTTTTCATGCCACTTCTCTTATGTTATCTCTTTCCACGATTTATGATAGGTTTGTACTTTAATAAATAAACCCTTCGATCTAATTTGTTATTGACAAGATGAGTCATGATTCTTGGTTTATCAACGAGTGTCATGGTGGCCATGTGGGTAAATACTATAGCATATGGATACATATTCATTACTGGAGTAGTATAAATGCTAACTAAAACGCCCTCGACCTATCGGAATCTAGTAGAAGAATTGTTGTTGAAATCGCAATTTGGAGTGTTCAAATTGTACTTTCAGCGATCTAGGTTGTTTTAAAATCGGGCATTTAGTCTAAAATAGACAAACACGATTACTGAAATTGCAAAATTACTGAAATAGTAATTTCCAAGAACAATTTTCATTAGTTTTTGTTAAAAAATCACCGGAAAAGAGGGGCATTTTAGTTAGTCTTTATCCCACGCCTCCATTATCGAATGTAATCCACAAGTGGTAGCTACTATTTAGAATAGAGGTTGATCTTTTATAGTAAGGCACAACTTTTACCCAATGTGACTGTGTGTTTTGTTGTGTGAATCGAGTACTATTAATAGAGGTGTCCAAAGGTGTCCAACATTTGTTTTGATATGTATGATTGTTTTTTAATCTTGTATATGTCTGAAGGGGGGTGATAAAAGAACAATATTATTGAATTTTCTTTAGTTGTTTTCGAAATGAGATATCATTGCAACAAGAATTACACAAATCACTTATGAATGATGCTTTTGAATTTGTTCTGATGAGGTTAATATTTCAACTACAAAGTTAAAAACCCTTAAGTAAATATTATTTTAGAAGTTTTTGTTGTCACTATAGAGATGGGCCAATTTATCTTTGAATCGTTGGCACTTTTGCACCTTCTTGATTTTGGAATTCTCTTTTTCATAATGGAAAGGATATTTTTTTTAAATGAAGTAGTCTTTGTTCACTGGAATTTATAGTTTATAAATGGTCAAGGGCTGGGTTTTTTATCGAAAAGCTAGTGATCAATGAAACTTTGATAAAATTTTGTAAATTTGTGGCTAAGAGCCCATCAAATTGGGTCTGAAAAAATGTGGCCAAAGGTCAAAATCAAAATGTGGTTCAGCTACCAAATAAAATGGAAAAAAAAATCATTTATTGAGAAATATCCAACATATGTGGGACATTAGGTTGAAATCTATATAGGACAAATAAATATAGGTGAATAAGATAAATAATAGAATATATGAATACTTTCATGTGACACTATACTTATAGAATTGACTAGTCATAATGATTAATAGGTCATCTCTCTTGAGTAGGTGTTGAGCCCCTAACCTTCATTCATTATTAGTATCTTAGTTATGGTTAGGCCGACCTATGGTAGGTTACATCATGATCACTTTCTATTTTACCATAAATAGGATATAAATTGATCATGATGTAACTTAGCACTAAGCCGACCTAACCATAACTAAGATACTAATAATGAATGACGGTCGGGGCCTTAACAGAACCCTCCTCTTTAAAAAATGTTTTCCCTCGAAGGTTGTAATTGAGGTCGTTTCTTCATGAATTGCTCATTTTCTCATGTACCTTCTTTTGAAGGCATATCCTTCCACTTGATTAGGTACTCCATGTTGGTTGTATTCTAAAGAGATAGAGAACATTGATCTACAACTTTTTTCTATTTCAAAAATCAACTTCCCTTCATCTAATTTTGGAAGTTACATTTGCACTTCTATTTCAAAAATCAACTTCCCTTCATCTAATTTTGGAAGTTACATTTGCAGTGGCATAGTTTGTCCCAAAACCTTTTTCATTCAAGATACATACAAAAACCTTATGAATGCAAGAATAAAGCAAATTTGTTATGAACCAAATTCAACAAACAACATAAAAACAAAAATAAAAGTAGCTCCATGCCTTGAGAATGATATAGAATCAGGGCAACCTTCTTTTACAATATATCCAATGTAGAAGACAAGATGAGATGCATATACAAATGATTCTCATTTATTATAAACAGAAGATAAAGTGATCATGATGTAACCTAGCACTTAGCCGACCTAACCATAACTAAGATACTCATCATGAATGAAGGTTAGGGCCTTCACATAACCTCCCTCTTAAAAAAAACACTTCCCTCAAAGTTTAATTGAGGGGTTTCTTCATAAATTGCTCATTTTTCCATGTAGCTTTTTTGGGAGGCATATTCTTCCACTTGATTAGGTACTTCATGATCACTCTATTCCAAAGAGATAGAGAATGCAAATCTATAACTTTTTTTAGTTCAAGAATCAACTTCCCCTCTTCATATAATTCTAAAAGTTCCATTTGCACTGGCATAGTTTGTCCCATGACCTTTTTCAGGAAAAACACAAGATGAAAAACCCTATGAATGCGAGATAAAGTGATCATAATGTAACCTACCACTAAGCCTACCTAACCATAGATAAGATACAAACAATGAATGAGGGTTAGGGCCTTAACATTAGTTCATGTTCCATAATTAATACATGTCACTTCATTTATTAATTGTTGTCATTGTTCATTACACAAAAAGACACGCACACACACACACACACACTCAACTCAAAATTCCTACAAGAGAATACTTGCATCGATCTCCAACACAAAGATATGGATGCAATATAACCAATGGAAGATTAGATCCACTATTGTAAATATAAATCAACGAAGCATGTAAACGAGATAAACTCAGTTTCCTCAAAGAGCATGATACTTCCCTTGCCCTAACTATGATGGACCCTCCTTGAGGTTTTAGGGTTGAAACTTCTAGTGCATGAGCATAACTATGACAATGAAGATGCCTTAGGATGAGTCAATCAATACAACAAGATTTCCACCAAGCTGGCCAAAGGAATTCTTGTAAAAGTGTTGGAGATGACAAGTAGACCTAGGGGATTGAGAGAGGTGGAAGGAGAACAACAACTAACTAAAGTGTGTTCTTGAAATTAGTGTTTTTCAAAGATAAAGAATGTTCAAGGTTCCAAAATGCTTACAAAGAATACAAGGGAAAAAATAGGCAAAGGAGTGACTTCACAGTGTAAGTGAAAGTTGGATTAGTCATAACGGTACCTAGGTCATGCATAACCATCATATCATGCCTTTTTGTTGTGAACTGTGAATTTGGTTATAATGGGATTATGAGTTTTTTAGGCCCACAATGATCCTCTACCATAAGACTTGTAGATTGGCATGAACGAATATGCAGTATGATTAGGTCCAAGAGACCAAGTAAGTATATAGGGTTTGACCCAAGTTGACTATATAAATAGCAAGTCTCAAATGAGGTTGGGTGACAATGGAATTGATTTAAGACATCTTAAGTAACCATGGACCCGCATTAGGGGCGAGGTTGTGGCCCAAACTAAACCCATGAAGTTAGGAAACACCCCAAATGGGTGCCACCATGAGTCAAAATGAGTCAAACTAGTGACCAAAGACCAAAGTCCAATGGGGGATAAGGACCTAGGGTACCCACCCAAGTGCTAGACATCTCAAAGAGGTTCCACATTTAAGCAGGGTGAGAGAGACACAAAGGTGAATCCGTCACATTACAGCAATAGTTGAGAGGTATTGCTTCACCATTGGGTCAATCATGTATGAATGTGGCACTGGAGTGGAGCACACAAGGCACCTCTCAATTGGTAGGAATGTGTGAATATCCAAGTGTGAATCTCATATGTTACGCAAGCATGCGGGCTCCTAGGGTACCCACCCAAGTGCTAGACATCTCAAAGAGGTTCCACATTTAAGCAGGGTGAGAGAGACACAAAGGTGAATCCGTCACATTACAGCAATAGTTGAGAGGTATTGCTTCATCATTGGGTCGGTCATGTATGAATGTGGCACTGGAGTGGAGCACACAAGGCACCTCTCAATTGGTAGGAATGTGTGAATATCCAAGTGTGAATCTCATATGTTACACAAGCATGCGGGCTAAGTAAAAATGTGAAATGCATTGTAAATATTCCTAGTGTGAAGCTCAAGTCCCAGGACCAACTAGTGAATGTGTATGAGTCCCAATAGAAAGCTAGGATTCTAGTGTGGTTATTTATGTTTTCCATGGTGTGTTTGTGTTATGAAAAAAACATGTATCAATGAAAATGAATAATATTATAATATCCACTACAGAGGCTTCTTAAGAAAACAACAAGTGAGCCATGATTTCTCTCACTCAAGGGAAGGAAGTGCCTTAATATGAAAGGAAACTGATGTTGGACACATCGAGCACACTGAGAGAGGGGATGAATCAATGTGTGTACCTTTTATCACTTTTCAAAACTTAATTATCACCTGATTGCAAAGTACAACATTCATTAATACATTATTTCATAAGCATATCATCATCACATAAGAAGTATAGCAAGATACATAGTACACAAGATTTTTACGTGGAAACCCAAGTACTGGGGGGAAAACCACAGAATCCTTTTTAATAAGATTCATTCCGGCAACAAATGGAAGGACGCTGCAACCCCCTAAGCTGCGTCAGCTACAACTGACGAGCTGCTACAACAACTCAATTCATAGCTATGATTGTGAGTCCTTGCACCACCCTACCACCCTAAAGAAGAAATACCTCAACTGCACAGATCCTACGGACCTTCTATGCATCAACCTGTACCAAAAACCTATACCATCAATCTGCTAAGAAGTCGCTCACATCAACCTGTCATCTAAATCAGACAATCTGAATCTAACCAACTGAACCCCCAACTCAATCCACCTGAATCAAATCAACTGCTCATACAACTCATCCAATCTGATTCAAACCAACTACTCATAGGACAACCTGTGTCAACCTTCTCAACTAAACTTGTACAAAGCTTCTATGTACCTATTCCCAATTGTGTCAATTTGATAATAGAACTTGTGCTAATATAATCATCTGCTTTGGAAGTTATCCATTCCTTTTCAATTTGGGCCTACCTCATCAAGAAAGACTCACACACAAGCAGACCTCAAGCAAAACACAAGACTCAACATGATACCATAGACTAAGGATTAACCAAGTAGACAATTAGACCAAATAGATTCAACCACTCTCTAACAAAACTTTGATCCAAAGTAAATCATTTACAGCATTGTCAACATGGTCAAGATTTGTCAAATTTCTCATTTACAGTCAACTTATCAAATCATACTAGATCAACACAACTTGTCAAGCATTGTCAAAGAACTCTGTCAACTTCTCAAAGAATACTGTCAATGCAGTCTCTTGCTTACAGTCAACTTGTCAACCTCAGTCAATACTATCAGTCTCTCAGTGAATACAGTCAACTTGTCAAAACATACTTGTCAAAGAATACAATCAAAAAATACTTACAACTTGTCCAATCATACAAAGTTAAAATGTCAAACTTAGTCAATGCAGACTTTCACTCAATACTAACAATCTCTCAATATGTACAGTCAACTTGTCAATCACTCTGTCAAAGGCTCAGTCAACAATTCAATCAATAACTCAGTCGATTAAACACTTACAGTCAACTTGACAAAAACAAATACTTACCGTCAATACCAGTCAAACTCAAAAACAATCCAAGACAAATCTAATCCAGCAAAACAAAGATACAAGCAAAAATAATCTCGCATGGATTACATTTGTGAGGTGTAAGTGATTTATGAGGCATTACCCACCCCAAAAGCTTTATCAATCTAGGAATCGGTTTTGAGATTTTAAGTCCCTCAATTGATGTGGCAGCACCTTATCTCATTCTAGTACTAACATTACCAACATTTTTTATGTCATGCCCTATGGTTCCTCTCTAGTTTGTGGTTATACTCTATGTGATGCTCATAATTACAAGCTATTATTACAATGGTGTATCCCTAAGGTGGGATTTTGTTACACAATTAATATTCTCTCATGTTTCATTTTAATATGAGATTGTGTTCCACATGAATACTCTCTTGTTTCTTTCTAATCATTGACTTGCATCTGCACTTGCATTCTTTAAGAAATTTTATCATCAATATAGGTTACTAGATAAGAATATGTGGATATTATTAGATGGAATTTGGCAATCATAGATGGTAGTAAATGATGGTGGAAGATATATTAGCCATTGTGACAACCACATTAGCAATTATATAGATGTGACAACCTCATTAAAGGAAATTAATGCCCACACATTGTCATAGGAAGCTTTCTCATGTTTCCTAATGTGTATACAAACTCTAAACAAGGTTGTCATCACATGGCTTTGTGTATATAGGAATAAGCTTTAGGGATACCAAATTGGTATTATAATTCTTTGTGGCTACTTAATTTTTTATGGGCATGCCTCTTGAATTCATGAGTTGTAAAGACTATTATAATCATTTTTTACATCAAAGAGTCAGCTCATTGCTTTAATGTTGTGCTACTGAGATAGATTTTAGAACACTTTGATGGATCTTTGTACCATAGTTTCATTCAATTTTATTTTGCATGATTCTTAAGGTGGTTCTTGACTTCATGCTCCACCAACCCTTGATTTTGTTTTGAAATATTACCTTGTGTACCATCTCTTACCTTTGAACATTCTGATTCCCAAGTTAATTTATAGGACAAGAGACTTAAATAGTGTCTATAATTAAGAGACCTATTCACTAAAATCAAAATAACGCAAGAGAACAAGATTACATTAATTATATATGAGAGATATAAGTAAAGTTCAAAGATGAAAGGCATGCACAATGACATTGAAATCCAAAAAACATTTGATTGTTTAGATAGCCAACTTTTTTATCTTTTGGACAACAATTACAACTAGACATTCAATGGCCCATTTGGGTCCAACAAGGTGGCTTGTGGTCTTATAGGTTGTCTTATCAGTGCATGTGGCCATCAACCCAATAAATAGCACAAATGTAATTAATGTTCTATCTCAAAACTAATAGGCATCCAATCCTCCACTTCATTCTAGTAAACCATGGCGATGAAATCCAACCCTCTACAACTTCCTCAATTATGTATCTCATCATCGATTTGTCTTATACTGTAACCTCTATTGTATTCATGTCAATTCCAAGTATATATGTATTGGCCACTGCATTGATTTGGGCTTCTATTCTAGGCAATTTAATATTTAGCATTCTTTGTTTATTTTTCATTCCATTGAGAAAGGCGTGCACGTTGCCTATAATGATAATGGAAAAATGTAGAGGCATGCAAGTTGTATGCATACATTTGCTAATGAGTAGTATAGATAAAACAAACCTAAATGCTATCATGATTTAGTATCTATCTACATGCATAAATTGAAAAAAAAAATTATCATTTGAGTATCCTGAATTGTTTAGACCACATCATCAATGTTTTTTTTTTTTAAACCAAGCTAGTGCGTGTTACCTAGCTCAAGCAATAAATTTCTTAACACTATTATAGGATTTATGGTTGATAAAAGACATTTCAGAAACTATATGTCCAATGCAATTCTCTAATTTTTGGTTGATAAAAAGACATTTCAGAATATATCTATCCAATGCAATTCTCTAATAGTGGAAATGATTTAACGTCTTTTATGTTCAATTGTACTTGAGAATGAAGATCTTGTTATTCTTGAACCCGGCAAGTCGAGTAAGTCAAGCTGACTTACTGGCGTTCAATACGCTTCCTCTTCCCTCAATACTTCGTTACATATGGATCCGTGTGGGCATACACTGAAAGTTATTTAGTTACACCTTATAGGCACAGGAGATGCCCCCAATGCCCCCAAATTCCTCCGCTTTACACGAAGATTTATAAGTGAACGAATATCACTATAAAGTAACTACTCATGGATTATTTTCTAGTAAAGCACTTTATTTATAAGTGATTCGGATCCGCTTCTAAATATATAGGATACTCATCGTGCAATAGGGATATTTCTCATCCAATAAATGAATGAAGCTCACTCAACGATTACATCCACAGATCATCAAAATTAAATGAATTTACACACAATGATAGCAGAAACTCATAGTGCACCACACTCTACACTTTAAGATTCAGCCCAACACTATATATGAGAAATGCAGCCCCGAGGGTTTGCTCAATCAGCTGAACTATATGCTCAACGCATGTTGCTGATAGGGAGGCCATAGGCCACGGGTTCAGTCAAGTCCCTTGAGATTACCAACCACTATTGTGTCTGGCAGTTGATTCCCCCTCCCTCCGGATATTTTGGGGAAGAAGGGGCAAGCCACGAGGTTTTCCTTCGGAAAAAAAAAAAAAGAGAAATGCAACAAGTTATCATAAATGTATGTAAAGAAACATCAACCCATGTAGAATATGTGAAAACAATTTGGTGAGGATTTTCTATCAAATGAAATAGAGAAGAAAACTCAGATGTCTATACATTTCAATCAAATTCATCATTCTCTAGTGGGATGAATGCCCATATGATAACATTTAAGCCTTGAGCTTCACCAACTCAAAACACAAATCCATGCAGGGAATGACAAATTTGCCCAAAAGGATGCTAAGCCCTCTCTAGAAAGCTGGCAGAAACCCAAATTATCTCTGACAACACCTGTCAATTTACTATACCCAACCTATTTTTCGGAGCCCATATCATAGTCACGTCCATTATTATGAAGAATGACGTGGAATGTTGCTATGAAAGAGGACTCAATCTACTGAAGTGGGTGTAGCATCTTAATATGAGAGCAAGATATGGTCCAAGAAATGCCAAGTATTGTGTAAATTAAGATTATATTATCACACAAAAGCAGTTACACCTTTGTAAATGATTCCCACTCCCCCTCAAATGTCCTGAATACTTGAACACTGCTTCTCTTCAGGTAGAGTGTTCCATAGACATTTATCTGCATTAAGTTACAAGCCTTTCTCGTGATAGGAAACCATCTCATAAATCGGAAGTTTAAACCTAAAACTGAAAAGAAAATCACTATCAATACAATCGAATCACTCCAGTGTAGGGAGTCTAGTTAACATCTCTCACTTTCAATGGTCAACAAGTGAATGAATAAAAAACAGACCTTTTCTGCTTTTCGGGCTCTCTCCAATCAAGGGGGTGGAGATTTTCAAATATACCAAATGAAAAAATCACAAGAGTGCAGCCACATCATCATCCTATTTATCATTTCCCACTAAGAATGACTGCTCACAATGAAATTCAGCACCGTACATGTGCTTATATACAATTCTTGATTATTAACTTTGACTTTCAGTCAAAACTTCAACTAATCTCTTCAAAAGATTCAACCCGAACACTGCATCTTCACAGTTTATTTTGACTAATACAGGCAATTCTGCACCAGTGTAACACTCTTCTGCAGTCACTGTTATCAAACAAGGTGTACACCCTGACAATGTCTCGCTGCTGAACCTTAGGCATAGGCCTTGAACATCTCCATGCCCACCAGATTGATCCATGAATGATGTAAAAATTGGAATTGTTACAGATACCACTGAAACATGAAATCGGCCGAGAATTCTAGATACAATAGTCTGAGCAACACAAACAAGTTTATCATCATACTGAAGCTGGGTATCATTTACATCGGAAGGCATTTGAAGATGTTCTCTAAACGTACACCTGGAATTAAGGGCATGTTATTAGAAACCAAGTAGCTCTGGATCCTTTTTGTCACAAGTCAAAATATTCTCAAACTTCAATTACCATAATATAAAAAGGCTACTATCACTAGATATAGTTGAGGCACATAATGTTCCACTCTACCATTAGTAGTATATGAAGGCATAAGTAAATTGTGTAGTAGTAGTATAAGAATCCATAGATATATTATCTTTACATGGCAGCTTTAATCTTACCTGCGTGAATTTTCAAGCATGCCTGACATCTGAGATTCTTTAGATGTAAATGCAGCTAAATTCATAGAAAGTGGTCTCAACAAGGCCCCTATTTCAGGCCTCAATCTAACAGAATAACATCTCTTATTGCAATAGACACCCAACTTGATAGGTACTAACTGATGATGAAAAGAAACATAAAGCTCTGCCTCTATTGTTTGACCTGGACCAAGACAGGGAATCTCTTGCATAGGAATAACTCTTGGTGGTTCTGATGAAACCACAAGTCTGAAATACAATCCAGATTTTACATGTTAGCTCTAGTCCAGACTCCAAAAGACCACAACACATTCAGAAAAAAGAACTCGATGTATGAAACAATATTATGCAGTAACATGGACAACAGAGTTAGAATGTGTGCATGTGCGTTGAAGGGGGAATCCAGATATGTAAAGAGCTGCATCAGAAATTCCTTGGTGCTTACAGGGTTAGAAGCTTACTGGTCATGTACTTCTGTTGCTGGTGCTCCAGGTTCCACAGGAGACTCTGTTGACTCATCAGCTTTGACAACAATGTTAAAGATTGCATCTGATGAACGATTATAGAAAAAAAGGCGAATACAGACCATCATTGGTGAATAGCTTGACTGCTCATTAGAGAATGCATACATGACATTCATACCATCTCCATTTGTGAAATCTAAAAGTGTATACTTCCTTAGCTCTCTATCCACAGTTCCTATTGACAGGTTGGCATAGCCAGAGAGCATAGATCCTTTTGCAGATGAAAAAGGCCCAGAAACAGGAAGGTCTGGCCCTAGCCATGATTCCAATGCATCCTGGCACATCAGTGGTAAACTGTCAGAAACTGCAGACGAATCATGGTAATCAACTTCTTTGTCTTGTCCATGCTCACCATCCGATAAATAGATTAGTGGTTCAACACATCTTCGGTCCCCCCCTTTTCCTTTTCCTTCTACATCTTTACTTGTTTTATTGTTTGATTCAGAAGCTCTGGGCTTCACACAAGAGTTTCTAGTTGAGCTGGTTGATGAATATCTTGACCTATCCTTGCACATAATTTCAAGGTCTGAACCTTCACTAGCATTTGATTGATCAAGTTCTTCATCTGACCCACTTTCACGGCCATGCAAACTTCCATCACTAAAGGATCCATCAGAAGACAAAGAGGTGTTATCATCTATATCAGCAGAACTATCCTGACCATTGGCCCTAGCCTTGCCTTTTAATGCAGTAGGTTGCCTAACTTCATTGGTATGATGGATGTGAATCTGACACAGACTACCTGGTTTTGGTAAAGGTCTATAACCTGGAGCTCTGTGTTGGACAATGTGAGAAAGGGAACCAGGCAAGAAAAGCCTAACATTGTTTGCTGAATGCAACAATGTAGCCAGCTTGGGTGAAAGAAGAACATTTTTTGCAAGTGCAGGGAGCAAGTTTGCATGAAGCTCCTGCTGTGAAAGAGATGTTTCACCAACAGCATGCTTTATAGAATTGTCTTGAGATTTTTCTGATTCAACAGCAGTAGGCCCAGGTAAATCAACTAATACAACATGTTCTCCTCCTTCGGAAGTTTGTGGAGCATGATTTCTTTCATCCAAACCAACACCAGATAAGTAAGATGCTAAAAGCTTCTTGAGCATATGTGCTCGGTCTCGAACATCATAGTTCAAGTCACATTCTCCCATGTCAAGTACATAGTTTGCCACCAACAATATCATGTTTTGATCAATTGCCTGAGAATGCAAAACTACCTGCACAAATGGTTTTGCATGATAAGATGAACCATCCATATATTACTCATTTAACATTCTATGGAAACATTACAACCAAGCTACCAAGAGCATCTGATACTCTGAACATGGAATATGGTATATATTAACATAAACATTCAGTAACAAAAGATTCACAAGAATACATAGGATATACAATCAAATTTATATAAATTCAGACATCTTCGTGACTTGTTAAATCGCAAATGATTTGCCAAACCCTGCTTCTCCATCTTTCCAAATCCATCATGAAATCATGTTTGCACACATCCAGGAGTGCTCTAGAATCTGAATAGTATAAAGACATTCATTATATTGGGTTTATAGAAAGGTAGATCTTGTGCCAAGGAATGAAAACCAATTTTGAGAAAATATTTGTCTCTATGAAACCTTAAATTTGTTCCAACATCCAAATAGGATTCAAGAGGCCATGGAAAAATTCACAAAAAGTTGAAATGGTCTGACCCAATAAATTATAAGAGAGGTAGGTCTATTGCCAATCCGATTGGTATTGTACGAAGGAACCTCAATTCACAGTGGAAGCCAATTTCATTTCATTTTCCTTGACAATCTTGACTTCGCTACACTAAAAAATACCATATCTGAAAGAACAGACTTCAGGTCCCATGGGCCACAACATTCTGGAATTATTCCTGTATAAACAACACGTAAAACGAATTTTTCATTCATGCTCAAACAATCTCAAATATGGAGTTCTCTATTGTTGCTTACCAATGGAAATTGGCATGATAATTATGGCCTAGAAAGAAGATGAAATCAGTATCTTTAAATCAAAGAATTTCATCCTAAACTCCAACTTTATAAATTGGGTTACAAAAATCAACAAATTTCATCCTAGGCTCCAACTACATATTTGGTTACAAAAATCAACAAATTTCATCCTTAATTCTGCCTTTACAGATTGGGTTACAAAGAGTAGTAGATTTGCTCAACACCGTCAACAAGGTACATGGCCGCAAATTTCTCTGGGGTAGTCATTATATGGCCAAGCGAAGAATCCTTGATTAGACACTATGTCACTAACTCAGGTAGCAAGCCAAAAGATTGAGAACCATTACCTCCCAAACCTGTCCTTCAAATGTTACAAAGTGCAACCTAGGGGCACTTGGAAAGATTGCCCAATGTCACCTCAACAAAATTTCCTCTCTATTTAGGCCAGTTCCTTTTTGTCATTAGGAGGAAAAGCCTAGAAAAGAAATGTTTTTGGTATTTTCAGAATAAGACGGTGGGAGAGTTTGCCAAGACTAGTGCCTATGCAATTGGGCTATGAAGTTAGGGAAGATTTAGAATAATAGGGTTTGAATATGATGGAGAAGACGTAATTAAGCTATCATAGATATGCCATAAATATAATTAATCCAAAACAGATTTTCAGAATGTGAAAGAATAAAGTGAGAGCCCTAAAACAAGATGTACCATCACAACCATGAAATTACAGCCAACAGTTACATTCAACCAATAAATAAAGAAGGCAGCAACAGTCTCTCCAAACAATAGAAATGACAGCTGCAAGATCCTTTAATAAATTAAGATCACATCAAGGAGTAGGGAGGGTCTAACAACCCCAAATATTACCTCTTCTTTGGGAAAAATATGCCCTGCGACAAAGATTATGCCAACAGCATGAGCAAACTAATGGCAAGTCTTGCAAAATCCTAAAAGTCCATGAAAAGAATATAGATAATGAAACCTCAACTTGAACCAATGCCCTTCTTCCAATTCTCCAGGAGATATTCAATGAAGTACTTGGAAGGGAAATAGCCATCTTCCAACCATGCCTTTAACAAATGAGAATTGATCCCCTTTTATAGCCTTCCCTTCCAACTACGTTTCATTAAAATATTATTAAGAAAGACATAGAAGATTCGTTTCCACCTTTTCCTCCATTAGAATGATTTAACCCTCCATTAAATATCATTAAAAGGGACTATAGTGTGTTTGTCATCTCCAAGCAAAACACCTTTCTTAAAGTTTGAGGATTTGACCATGTCAACAATGTGATATGGCATCTCCTCATGCAAAGAGTTCTCCAAATATGTAGAAAATGCCTTGAACAATGTGCCCTCAACCCCAAAGGACCTCAATGTTGAAACTTGAAATACACCTCAAAATATTTGTCAATGTACCAAATGGAACCTCAATGATGAAATATGCCTCCAAATATGTGGAAGTGCCTCCATCAAGCCAATATAACCTATTTCATTGCCATGTGTCATGCTTTGGTGACTAGTCCTCCAATAAGGTAGTGCCCAAGGCTATTGGGATCAAGGAGCGAAAGTGGGAGCGGGAAGCAAGTTTCCAAAAAGCTTTTGGGAGTGGAGCATGTAGCATGGGTACGCGTACCCGCGGGGTTAGTGTACGCATACCGGGTACTTGGGTACACGTAAGGTACGTCTCCTGCCGTACTCCATACTAGCTCCAAGTACCAAAGACGCCGTTATAAAAAAATGGGTACTTATAGGCTAAATGGTACGACATTTGGGTATTCCGTCCGACTCAGCGAAATGCAATTCCACTGGGGAAAATATAATGACCCCCAACCAAATTTGAACTAAATTTTTGCTAACTGCCTATGGAGTCTAGTTCAAGACTTATGTCAAGCACTTTGCAACACTGTTCAAATTCCACTGATTATTGTCCAAATCTGGTAGACTTATTTTGCATTGATTTACAAGGAATGTTTTTATGGTTTTGCGTTCACCACTCATGGAACAGAATTTGACTACCAAATGTGCACATACAAAATACACATATGTATTTAATACTAAGAAATACACTCACATCAACCCAGTATTACATTTGCAACTTTTTATCGCCTATAACAGAAGTACAAATAGGTGTTTAAAATCAGAGACATGTTATATATATATATATATATATATATACCCTGTTTCAAAAAGTGGCATCCCCGTCCCCGTACCCGTACCCATCCCTGTCCCCGTACCCAAGTTTCCTGGCAACTTAGGTTTTGGGAGCATTTTTTATATAATACATATTTTAATATAATTTGATGCGCATATAATATAAAAACATGCATAATGCCAAATTAGTTGTAGAAAAACATGAACATAGATCTAAACATTTAGTACACATATAACATCAATCATCTAGTAGCTATAACTTATAGCATTGTCATCAAATGATCTCAATTATTAACAACATCAACCTTCAAGTATCAACATTAACATTTTCCATCAACAAACTCTAACAAATAGCATAAACCATGAAATGAAACAAAGCACCATATTCATCACCAAAGAGTTGTATGATGCAATCAACAATTCAAACTTCAATGGTAGGTTGAAAGTTCAAAGTTGAAACTGAACATCAAGAACATCCCTAACTTTTGCCAAAAATTGATCATCAAGAACAGTGTCTACCTCTTGAAATTCATGTCTATCAAATGCAGATGCAACCCTATCTTGCAATCCCTGCCATGAAGCACTTGAGCCCATACTAGCCAATGCCTATCTTACCTTCAAAAGGCACCTAAAAGTGAGGTAGTCTGACTAGAAGCTAGCAAATATGGTCTTTGTAATCTTAAGTAGCTCCAACCTATAGTGATTATGAAAAAGTTAGTGGACCATGCTATGATTCGTAATAAATTTTATCATGTTCTTCCCTCTCTTGCACAATGCACCAATCCATTTATAATCAAGGTCCTTCATCTTAATAATATCATGCATCAAAAGGTTCAATGGGTGAACCAAACACCTTAACCAAAATATGTTAGGGTATATATTCTCAATGATTACTCCTACCTACAATTAGTAGCATTATCAGTGATGATTTAAGGACATTCTATGGTCCAATCTCTTGAATGGTTTTAATTAAAGGTTTTGCAATATTAATACCACTCTTTTAACAATCTGAGTAGTCATGGGTTGAAAGGAAGACCGCACCACTAGCAAACAAACAAAGAATATTTATCAATGGCCTACCTTTAACATTTGTCCAACCATCAAATACAATGGCTACACCATATTCATTCCAATCATTTGTAAATAGTCCTAAAGTATTATGGATGTTGGCTCTTTCCTTGTCAAGTCCCATGGTTCTGGCTTTGTCATACCTGGGGCTCTTATATCCTTAAGTGGCACCATTGATGGCTTCTACCATTTCATGCCAATAGGGTGAGCAAAGAATATTGAATGGTACACCACATGCATAGAGAAACTTGAAAAGTTTTGCATCCATGTCATCCCTACAACTTTGGTTAAGGAAATCTAATATTGTTCTACACATAGGCGAGAATCCACTACCATGAGGAGATGGGGATCGACCACCAAAAATTCTATGTGAGCTTAAGATCTCAAGATTCAACCCTTGATTTTTTGGATTGTTTTGTGTGGCCTCTTCTTCCTTCTTGTATTTGTTTCTCTCTTTCACTGGCACTTGGTCACAAGTTTTGACTCGTATAGTCTTACCTTCATCCCATGACATAATCCCACATAGATGCTTTATCACATGAGTATATGAACCTGTGTAAGTTTTAGTACAATGAGGATATATAAACTTTGTGGTTCCACCCCCTTCCCTCCCCCAAGCCTTGTCACATACTTCCACAAGGGTGTTGAAGTCTCTTTGTGTTTTTGTCCATCATCATTGTTAGCTTCATTATCATCATCCCCTTCAATTTCTTCCTCCTCTCTACAGTATGTGCCACTGCCTACTTCTTCCTCCTTGTCACTAGTATTACAGCTTCCCAACACAACCATCATAATCAAAAAAATGGAACCAAAAGGAAAAACCACATACCCATCATGCTTCTCGACTCAGTATGCGAATAACGTGTTGCCTACAATAGAGTGATGGAGAAGGAGAAATGGGAAAGAGTAGGAAAAGAGAACATTCAAGATTCAACATAGTGGAAAAAAAATTAAAAGCAAAGGGTGGGCTTTGGAACCTACCTCTTCAGCTCTCCAATGGTAGTTGAATGTAACTATGGCAGCCTTCAATCTCCCTTCCAAGCTCTAACAAACAACAACCTTCCCTTCTGTTACGATGGTACTAGCACCAGCGTACCTGCAGAGGTGCCCCACGTAGAGGATGTCTTTTTCCTGACCAGGAGGAATGTTTAGCGAACTCGTTTTGAGGTAGGGGCATGGCCAGACCCTCTGGCTTCTCTCCTGGAAGTACTATGGCTTAATGGCATCGTTGACTGCCTCATTAAAGGGTTTGAAACCCTGAGGTTGGTGTCTGGGGCTTCCAAGGGTGGGTCACTGGGTCACATAACCCCAACCTTGTTTTGTCACTCCAGCGGCAGGTTCTTCAGCACTGAGACGCACTCTTATCTCCCAGAGTACCTCCGGCACCCTCCTGGTCCTCCAGTTCAGCAGCGCCCTCCCTCTAGGCCCTCCTTTAGAGGAGGACGTCATCCTCCTGGGCAAATTGTTTGCTTGCTAAAGAGGGGGGAGAGTTGAGGGTTTTCATAACTGTTGGGGTTAGTTGGGGAATGACGACCCCCCTGCACAGTCTGGCCTTCAGTTTCATCAAAATCGGCCTTGTTTAGCATATTTTTGCAGCTAGGGGGAAAAATACCCCAGGTAGCCTACAATAGGTCATCTTTAGATTATTTTATATTATTTTTGTTATATTTTTAAGTTGACATTTTCAAATATTAAATTGACCTTATTTTGTGTAAAGTGAGTGTGAGATCATATAAATAAGATCTCCTCACTTCATTTTTAGACATCAACTCTTGAGATAAGATCATTATGCCTGCTATTTGCCATAGCTAGGGCTCTTTGAAGGGATGCACTCTCCTTGATGAAGGTTATTTTGCATGTTTGAAGCATTTCTTGGAAGTTTTACTATTGTTAATGCCATTGCTAAGGTGAGGCTAGAGTTGTTTGCTTAACACATGCATTTGGAAGTATCTATACTTTTTTGTTTGATGTCTCTTAGTCAACTTGTATGAAGGTGATGCTTGTTAGGGTTGGATGGAAGCCATTTGCTTCATTTTGTCTAGATTTGCATTTCATTTTCATCATTGATCACCATTGCATTCAAGCTTGAGATTTAGGTCTTCAAGTCTTGCTAAGCTAGTCTCCCTCTACGAATCTTAGAGATTGTTGAGGTGAGCCCTAGTTTGCTAAGCTTGCCAAGTACCACCTCAAGGAGGATTGCTCCTCTCATTGATGCCCTAGGTTTGGTGATTAGCTCTCATCTTGAAACCCTAGGTTGTTCAACTACCTTCTAAACCTAAATTTCTGAGCTTGTAAATAATTTGTAAATATTATTCTTAGGGTAATTTTTTATTTTTTTTAGGCTTTAGGTTAATTTTTTACTTAATTTTTATGTAATTTAGTAATTTTTATTTTTTCAAAAAGAAGCCCTAAAAACACGAATTTCTGCTAAAACCCTGTCAAACCCCTAAACTGCAGAAACCGCAGACCTAAAAATCTGAGCGACCTACTCCCTAGCCCTCATCTACCTTCGCCCTAGCCTTCATTTAACTCGGTCTTCCCTTTGCCACCATCCTAGACCCTCGGTCCTCTCCTTTGAAGCCTCGCTGGCCCCTTTTAAATTTCAGACCGGTTCTGCTGCTGCCACCTGTCTGCTGCAGACCTGCTCCTCTGCTCCACCGAACCTGCTGCTCCTTCTCTGCTAACCCTCGGATCTGCTCCTTTCCAGCCCTCCTTTCTTCCCCTTATCCTCCCATCTTCTTCCTTCTTCCACCATCTCCTTTTGCTGCCCTTCTCCCATTCTTTCAGCCACCACTGAGCCCCTTTACCACTGCATACACAGGTCTGCAATATAAAATTGCAGACCCTGTGTTTTGCTTCCTCCTTGTTCTGCTGCCCTACACACAGTAAAGAGAAAGACATACATCAGAGATTTGATATATATTTTTTTGTTTACATGATTATGACACAAAACTGCTCATTAATATTCAGAGACAGTCCTAATTTTGGGTTAATTTCTGTGGTACTGTAGGTAAATTGCAGACCTGGGAAGTAGTTTTTTTTATGTGAAATTAGTCAATGATAGATGGTATTCCTTTGGTTGTTTTAATTATTTTCTATTTGATATTTACATCGTGAATGCTAATTATTGATATTCTCTTGCACGGTTGGTAATTAATTAAATACTGAATCTGATTTGACACCTTGCTAAGGACATATAGCTGCTAGTCTATTTGATGAATAAAACTAATACCTCATTGTTATATCAAATACAGTCTTGTTCACACCTAAGATGACCATTTACCTCTGTTGTTGTAAGGTGTTTCCATTACACTAGGTTGTCACACTACATGCTTATGTATGCATAATGAATGACTTTGACTAGCAACGAACATATCTGAAGTTTATCCCTGTTATACTGTATATAAAATTACAGATCTGGAATATTGTGTTAGAGATTACGTTGATTGGCATATCCCTGACTTGGATACTTTTTGCCGCAGATTTAAAAGTATATGCTTTACTATACTCACAGTTGGTTATACCTTGTTAATGACACATCTTTGCATGCTTCTTTAAATGTCTAATTAATCATAATATTGATAGCCCTTGCATCCATTAATGCTGCTATGAGTGTGTTAAATGCCAATTTGGTTAATTCTTGTTTACATCTTATGTAATAACTGTTGGTAAATAAATCTATTACATTGTTGGTTTATGAGCCTTGTTTATGGTATTTCATGTGGTTGTTGGTCTTACACTTTTATTGAACAAATCTTGGTACAAGTGATATCCTTTGACCACATCTTTCCTTGCATCTATATGATATTGAAAACTACAACTTAATGCACGTTTGGTTATTGATTGGAGTTTGTTATGCAATATAGTCTTTTGATCCAATATCGATTATTACAATACATGTGTACACGCTTATACATTTCACTGAATGATCTAAGTGGATTATTGACTCTGCTCATATCTTTTGCACTCACTGGCATTGATCATAATATTATTGACTCCATTAGGCACTGGTCTAACTACAAATTGCATAGAGAATATTGTTCCATGGTTGTCCTAGTGTTCTTGCAGGATTCCTTAAAGGATACTTCTCCTTGGAGGTTTTGACTTTCGAAGAAGTTAGAACGGTGACCGAGGTGACATTGGGTCACTTTTCTTATTTGTGCTTACTGGAAATTATCCCTGCTAATTTGCTCGGTAACACCTTCCAAGCTCTCACAAATTTGCTCATTAACAACTAGCAAACAACCTACTCAAAACCCTAGCAAAGAGGAGTGAAATGAGAAATAGAATGAGAGCAAAATGGAGTGAGTGAGTGTTTTAATCCAATAATTGAACCCTAGCCATGCCTAAACCAATGATTGGAACCTGGTCTTGGTTCCCACAAGAAAGAGAGAAAAAAATACCTTTAACCCATGGGAGCTAAGAGGAGTGTTTTTTGGCTGCTGGGAGTGTTACCACCTAAAGTTGCACTTCAATTGGTCTTCAGTGAGCCGCCAGTATTGCACAATTACATGTGCTTTTCAGTGTTCAAAAGATCCAAGTTTGGCCTGTTCAGGGCCCCTTTTTAATTTTTGTAGTGCATGACCATGCCCCACAGGGTTTGTAATAAAGTGTGCTAGCATGGTGGTCTTTGAGTGACTTGGTTCCCTAGGCCTTGACAACCAAAGAAAGTATTCCAAGGAGTTTTTTTCCTTGTCGATTATGTTTTGCCTTTAGCTGAGTATAAGTGATGAGTTTTTCTCCTGCACCTCCAAAGCTGGAATGCCTAAAGTGGTTATTAGGCCTTAGGGGATTATTAGAGTCCATTTTGTAACGTTTATAAACATGTTAAATGCTAAAATAATGTCGTTTGGTCATGTACTAGGTCCCCCAGGAATTTCAGTCAGTTCCGAGAAAAATAATTTTTTCACATTTTTTAAGCCATTTTTTAATGGTTTAAATGAAAAAATTCAAGTGGTGATAAAAGTGTGATCCGGAGGCGGAATTTGGCGCAGGGATGCTCGTTTTCAGGCTTAGAGCATCCTCTTTACCCTGGTACCCAATCCTCCTATGTTTCGGGCAATTAAATTGTCCCATGGAGCAGTTTTTCTTATCAGAGCTACAAATTGGCAAGAAAATGTTAATGGTGCTACAATTTGCACCATTATCAAAAAAATAAAATATATAAAAAATGAATTTGTCACATGCCAAATGACATGGCATCAAGTCACATGTGGTGGGAGACTAAGTTAGAAGGTTAAAGCATATGGTTATAACTTATAAGTCATAAGGGTGAGCGATATATTCTAAAGTTTGTGGATCACCCCCATTCATGTATACGACATGCTCCACACGGAAAGCATCTCGTGTTTTGATGCAAACAAGAAAGGGGATGTGCCTACCTCTCTCGAGGTGGCGCAATCCCAATGGGATGGAGTTCCAGTCAACGCTCAACCAAGAGAACAGGTCGAAGTTTGGAGTTTCTATTTCATGGTTCCGCCCTCTATCTTCACGTGGGTCGTTTTTCTCCACACGGAAGCCTTTGGTTTGGTGTTAATTCCAATGTGGGATGCGCCTACCTCATGGAGAGGTGGCGCAATCCCTTTGGTTTGGCTTCCAATCAAGCCATATCATCTCATTCAAACGTGAGTTAAACTCCCTCTTCACCATGTGCCGTCCTTTGATCACTCATTCGCCTTTCTCATGGGATTGGCTCCTCTTTGCATGTAATGTGTTATTTAAGCAAGAGCTTTGCCTCCTCTTTCACTAGATGGTGCATAGAGGCAAAAGCTCTGCTCTTTGTAATATTTTTTAGAACTATCTGGGAATGAAGAGACTTTGGAGGTCGAAATTTTGTCTTTCTCTTTCATGTGTGGATGCATGGTTGATGTGTTGAACGAATGAGATCTGTAGTAAGCTTCCTATTCACTTCCTGCCCAGATCCTGGTTTACTGTAAGGACAACTATTTGTTTTGTAATCTTAATTAGCTAAGTTTGTTTACTTTCCTAAATATGTTGTTCATATGCTAAGAGATCAAACTTTAAAATATTTCATTTGTTTATGAGTATTTTGGTATTGTTTTCTTATTTATATGCCATCCAGATCTAAGGTTTTGTGTATGAGTTGATGTAAGTTGCAGGTATCTTTTTGGTTGAAGGAGAAGAGGACTTGCTTGTTTCTCTTATCTTTTCTAACTTATTATTTCAGATCTAGTCCCTCGGCAATCCAGAAGGTCACCTCCAAGCCTCGAAGTCTCATATTGAAAGAGTTCTTTCCTCATCCCCTTCTCTTCTTTCTAAGCTATTTCAGTTACGGCTACCTTAGATTTAAAGCTTTTACATTCATTCTCAAATTAATTATCTTAAGAAGTTTGTAGTGTTTTAAATCATTTAGGATCTAGATCAAGTATTTAAAGTTCATTTTAATTTCTAGATCTACAAGTTTTAGACTTTCTAGTTCAAGTTATCAATCTTTTAAATATCTTAAAAAATTTGTACTTTCTAAGTCTTAGCTTTCTAGATTTCATTTCATATTCGGCAAGCAAGTGCCTTTCATTATTGTTAGCTTAGCTTTTTCAAAGCAAGCGAAAGATCCTAAGGTAAGTAGCTTTCTAGCTCACTTTCCTTAGTTATTTTTTACTCCATTTGCCTAGTTATTAAAGTATATTTTTTCCATTTTTGGCACATAAACCAAACACACTCTTAAAGCGTGTTTCAGTAGATTTCAAGCACTTTCTTGTACGCTGGTTTTTTAGCAATTAAATATCAGTCCTAAAATTTAAAATCATTTAAAAGTTAGTTTTAAATCCAAAAAATTGCTCAAAAAACATTATTTTTACATATTAGTTGCATTAGTGTTTCAATTTGGCATTTTCTAGTATTGTCGGAACACTCCTCAAGTGTTCTGATTGTCATTTTTTATTAACTCTTGATCGCTGGTCTGATATTTTTATTTAGCAGGTTGAACCCAAAAAACCAAGAAGTTTACCATATTGAAGCTCCCAGAACCTTCTCAAGAATCAACAATTCAAGCATTGATTTATTCTTCCAATAAAATTGTAAACTGACTTATTCCCTAAGCATAAAGGGCAAGTAGTAGTTCATTTCAAATTTCATTTTGTAAACACAAGAATAAAAAGAGCAAGCAGGCAATTCCAGCGCCTGACCCCAATCCCCCCAGGGGGGATTCACACTTTTTAACCTTTTTTTTTTTCAGTTTTTCGCTTTTTTTACTTTTCTTTGTTGTAGATTAGTTTATTTTTGTCATTAGTAATTAGAAAAAATACATCAAGCATGCAAAGCGTCCCAGGGGGACTTACAATCATTTTTCAATCTTTCACTTAAGTGCTACAAAATAAACTACAATGGTTATAAAAATCACAAAGTAAAATTAACCCCCCTTGCTCTATCGAAGTACTCCACCTCTGGTGTGAAGAAAAGATACTCTTGGGGTTTAGTGTAGATTAATCATCCATCTCGAATCATAATAAAACGAACCAACACCCCAAACCCAAAGTATGCTCTTAACCTCTGCAGCTGAGTCTAAACAGTAGGGTTAACCAAAAACGGGTGTAAGGTACTCAGTTTTAAATAGGAAAATCCAATAGAACCAAATTCTAAGAACTAGGGAGGTTGCATGGGCGGAAACTATAAAGTCAACAGGCTGCTTTAAAAAGGTTCATCCTCACCTGGTTGGACACTTGGTAAAGTTGCTAAAGCACTCAATTCGAAGGGTTAGGTTTCTTTTGGACCAAACCAAGAATTAACCCAATCCTCTAATACCCATTTAATAATTTTAAAATAAACCAACAAGACTCTTGCAATACTTTCACAAGCCTACACAGCAACAATCGCACGCATTTACACGTAAACACTGGTCTAATTATTTTCAATCTTGCAATATGGCGTGATTGTATCTCTCTCTTTCAATATCATGTGTAGTGATTGGTAAAATATTTGCAAATACATATTGTTGATTTATTTTCCCATTTCATCATTAATCAAACTCCTAGATTAGACTTTATTTTTTGTTATAGATTAAAAAGCCTTAGTTTTATTTTCATAGGGACCACACCCCTTGGCTACGTTAGGAGTAAGCCTAGACGGAGGAGTCGAGTAATCAGGTAACAACACTTGACTCTCACTTGCCCCCAAGGACACACCGAGCGGCTTGAAGGTTTCCTGCCGCGTCCCCCTAGGTGTGTATTAGGCGGCAATAGGGAGCAACTTAGGAACACTGAGGGAGCGACTCGGAAGCATTGAAGGAGCAACCTAAGAGCGTTGAGGGAGTGTCGCTCCCTATTTTGGTAGGGAGTGCTTTTTCCTTCCAAGGAGCGTGCTCCCAAAAACCACTCCCAGAAGGGCGTGATCAAGAAGCACGATCCCAAGGGCACTTCCTGATCACTCCCTCTGCGAGCGTCCTTCAGGAGTGAAGTGTCCCTGCAGTGTAGGTAGCACCTACCTCATCAATGGGTGTTTTCTCATGTTTCATGTCAAGACAACCCTAAACACCTCATTGGGCTTCAAGGAGTGGAGCACTCCTACTCCAACATTAAAAACGCCTTGTTTAATGGGATTGAATGATTGCATATGTGCACATGCCCTCTCTAAAACAAAGCGCTCAACCCTAGGAGAGGCTCTTCAATCTACTCTTTATCTGCAACCTACTTCTTTCTTCATCCAAGGTGGGGTGTTTTCCAATCCATGGGTTCATCTTCCACCTTCAAGCCAACATTACTCCTTTACAACTTTAACCTTGCCCCAAATGATGAGTTTAATGATGCTTGGGCAAAATGGAAAGAGTTGCATAGCTTCCACACTTCTCCTCGCAACCTATAATTATCACTAAAATCCAAGGACTTTACGTTGTGTTGGTGGGAGAAGAAAACCCATGAAAATGTGAAATACGCCATGCATTTTCAAGGGTAACAAGAACAATCACCTTCCAATAAAGAGAGAATGAGAGAATGATTCAGTTATGCTTTGGAGGGAAAAGTGACCTAGTCATAAACTAAAGAAGACACCTTAAAAGCAAAAAGTCATGACTTTTAGAGTTCCACTCATGATCCTTGGGTTAACATAACCAATATCTTAATTTTAAAAAACCATAGCTTTCTTGATATTTAATCAAAGTAGGTCATATTATATATCATTGGAATCATTTCATAACAAATTTTATGATGGTAATGTTGTTAATATGACCTAGACTACCTATGATAAGATAACTTGTAAGACAAAACAAGACACACATCCTAAGAAAATGTCGTGCCTTGGTGTACAATATGCCCCCCATGCCTCTTATGCATTTTATGCTCAAATCCTGAGAAATGTGGATGTCAAACAATAAATTCCTTTGTTTCCCCATGGCATCTTCACTAGGTGGGCCCTTCCATTTGATCTTGCACTATGTAATCCATTTATTCCACAATTGCTTGATTTGAGTGTCTATGATTCCTTCAAGCTCTAGGATGGTACAACCGTCTTCATCCACAAGTAGAAGCTACATTTGAAGCACAACATTGTTACCAATTTCGTTTTTTAGGAAGAAACGTTAAAAACATCCCACAACTCACCTTGATTGCATGACATGTCAACTGTTATCACACAACTTGTAGATGTCCTTAAAGGTAATCCTATACAGGACGGCAGAGGAGACAGGCAACTAAAGAGGTGACACAAGAGGGCCTCGATCCCCAATATGGATTGGTTGTCACACCAATCGAGGCCCTCTTCTCTTTATGCTATCTAGCCACAGATAACAAAGGGGGAGACCCTGATCTACTCCCGACAGGAGAGATCTAACCCAATCACCAGATCAAGCTATGGAAATAGGGTACATAAGGTGAGGGGTGAAGAACCCTATATTTAAGGAAACAAGATCATTATGGAGGCTTAGGAAAGATGAGATTATACTTTGAGTGTTTAGGCACAGTGACTTGGAGATTAAGAATAGATCCAATATTTTAGTGCTAGGAAAATGATCAAATTCAACTGCCTTGGGAAATGTGAACCTTAAAACAGGGAAAATGGTCCCAAGGAGCAGATCTAAAGAGTTAGGGCTTTCTAGAACAACTTGCAAGTAAATCTGACAATATCGAAGCACACAAGCTCAACAAACAAGGGTTTAACAACCCAAAAGACAGGCTAACCAAGGAGGGCGCGAGGGTTAAAAGATCAATGCATAGGGAAAAGGGGCAGATGGAGTCCTCAGAGCATGACGTCCTTGAGAACCCACCTGGGTTTGGCCTTAAGATAAAAACCCAGAAATGGTTTGCCAGTAAACCAAGTAATCAAGCCCAGAGAATTTTCAAAAGAAGTTGCAGTTAGGGTTTGAATGCAGATGACAGATGGGTATGTTAAAGGAATAAATTACTTACCTTGCAAGCCTACCTGGATCATGAGAATGGATGATGGTAAGTCAAGGACTACTCCTGCAAAGATCAAGTGAAGAATTGATGGTTTCTCTTGCCTCCACGAATTTGCCCAAATCCACTAATGTGTCCCTCTCTTCCTGCAAAACCAAGGAGATAAACTCAATTAGCAAGCAACAATGAAGGTAAATGCAAAATGAAGAAATAATCACAGAGAATAAGTAGTACAAAGATAGAATCACTCCCTAAATCAAACCGATCGAAAAGAGAGAGACAAGGTAAGTCTCCCCAGCCAATGCGTCCCTCCTCCCAGTCGTCCTCTTCACCTGCAGATAAAATGTGGATCGAAAGATGTGCAAAATATTCACCAATATCTTCAATACAACGGACAAGCAGTTTCAATTGAGACAGTCAAACATCCAGACCAAGGTCACAAGAATTTCTCGCAAAATATATTTTCTATTCCAGCAGCAAAGAGCCAAAAGTCCCTTTACAATGAGGGGGTTCTCTCCTTTAAATAGGAATCAGAGAGCAAAACCCTAACCACTTTTTTAAATGAGTGGTTGAGATTAAAATATACATCAATCATAATCAATGGCTAAGATGATCCCAAATACAATATACATGGATCAACTCAATAATAGAGGGGGCACGCTCACTAAATCGCTGTAGGGGGGACGCACCACATAAAAGTGACTAGAAGTCATAACATAAGCTCATGGTGGGGCTAGGAGGAGTAACTATCCTTCTCTAGCATGTCCCCATGGCACAATAACATATGATAACTCAAAATAATAACATACTGTGACCACATGGCCAAATCGTGCCCCCTCAATGACATAATAAAACCCCAAATAATAGTCTGGAGTGTGCATGGACCCCATTGAATGTTGCAAACTGTGTTGGAAGGTGTGGGATGCATCAAAAAAATCCTCTAAACCAACCTCATGCCAATTCTTTGCCTCAATAGCCCAAATCGAATTCCTCAGTAGCCATTTCTTCCATTTTTAATCCTCAGAAAATCACCTGTAAAAGAATAAAATGCATGTATCTCTCTGCCTAGTGCCCTGGGCCCAAATCTGACTGTACCAAAATGTTTGGGAGCATGGTAATATGGTAACATCAAGTGGCTGGACCCCATAATCCCTCTGTAGCGCCCTAGGTGAACCAAAAAGATCTCAAATTGTATTGACAGGCCATTTTATATGGCAAAAATGGAGTAAAGTGACAATCTAACCATGATCTCATCTGAAAGTGCCTGAAACTGAAATCTAAGTGTACCAATGGACTCAAAAGGCCCAAATGTAGTAGAGATGAGCACTCATACATCATGTGACCACCTGGATAATCATCTATAAGCTCAACCATGCCCAGATAAATAAAATAATGATCTGTAAAATATATATAATAATAAAAATCCATCCGATCACCATATAAAACCTGTGTTTGTTGCATGAAACCATCATGGGACCAAAAATAATCTATCTCGAACATCATAGGTCCAACACATCTCAGATCCTACGGTTGACTTGGTCAAATTGATCAAAATCATGACCCAGGCTCAATCTGACTGATGCTGCAAGCGCTAATGGATAAGATATGCTCTTCTAATTATTTCAATAGCAAGACTTAAAGTACAAAGTAGCATTTCACTGGCGAACAAGCAATAATATATCAAATATAAGTCTGGATTAAGATAATCAAATACTGAGAAAAAGACCCTCAAGTGTATACTCAATTTATGGACTTGACCATTTTGCTAGGCATGGGTGAAGGTGAAAAAAGCAAGACTAGGACAAGGGAATGACTTGACAAACTACAATTAGGATAAAGGAAAAGGGGAACACACTTAAGCATATGTTGGATAGAAAACATACAAGGAATGGCGGTGTCTCACAAATGGAATAAGTTGATTTGAGGAGTGCCTATTCACTTTAACAAATGTCTATAGCTCACATCCAAGCTAAAACCAGCTCTGTGAGGATCTTCTCTAGAACCGTCGTGACTAGCTGCACAGCTAACCGTAACTTGGATTTCTAGGGGACACTTAGAATTAGTTGTCCCTTACTCCATCTCACATCCCAACCCGTAGGATCCGTGAGGAATTAATCATTACATTTTTCCATGGCCAGCAGTCTTTAGATTTAGCATATGTTTATCCGTTGCTTTCTTAGGCCTTATGTCCCTTTGGATTTTGCATGTGCTTAGAAGCACAACTTATCGCAGTTTTTATCCAGGGTGTGTTTCATTTAATTTCATAGCCCTCTTTTATTGTGTTTAAAGACAGTTTTATTTCATAATCATGGGATTGCATAAGAGATATAACAAATAGTAATATATGCATGTAATGATGGTAGTACGATTTGCTTCAAGTTTAGTCAACACAACACAAGCAACTGGGGGGGTTATCCACAATCAGAACCAAACATAGGGGGAAACCGACCAGAGAGGTCAAGGCTTCAAATCCAACTCACCTAAGCTCAGGAACCAACACCAGCGGGTTCTCCTGGCCCAAAAGGATCAAGGCTTCGATAAGTTATGTTGCACAACTAAGAGCCAAGACACAAAACAACAGGGAGTCTATCCAAAATAGAGGCATAAGCGGGGAAGTCCTCAGTATCACTAGCGAAAGTGTAAGTCAAGGTAAAACCAAGTATGGAAGAGAACGAATGGATGGGGAAAGGTGATAGGTGATGCCATAACTAGCAAGCCATAGAATGGTGGGAATGACCAAGTCCATACTACCAGAGAGGGTGAGACCAACTAGTATACACAATAAGTTCTTTAGCCCAAGTAATTTAGATAACTTAAATTCCAGACAGTCAACCAATAACCAAAAATATATATATAATCACCATATCATGACCACTAGATACCTAGTCAAGCTACCAAGATAAGCAAAAGAGAAAAATAAGGCTATCCAATGCACATCCATATATATGTTGGGTCATATACCTGTGTATACCATCCAGAACATCCACAATCACTGGAACACTGCTGTTGTACCACTCTAGGCGTTGTCACACTGCTCTGTATGGAAGAAAATAGCTACATCGGTCATCAAATCTGAGTTCATGAGGCTCAGTCATGGCATAAGGCTGTAATGTATGTTCTAGGGATGTTGAAAGTATGAGTGATCTGTAAAGTTTTATTCAACCCCAACATCAATTTCAATACCTAACAAATTCACTCCTCAAATTAAAGCATAGAAAATTAAATGCCTTCTAATTTCAAATTTGTAAATTGAAACACAAGAGATTTAACCAACACCAAACTACATAATTTAACACAGATTTTTGGGTAAATTACCCCTGGAAAAACCCCAGAGGGAAAACCAGTTCAAGAGAGATTTTTATTTCAGCCCACAGAGAATCTCAGCAAAATTTTACAGGAATTAATGCCCCTGGAAAATCGTGCTAGTAGAGAAAGTATGGTCTGTACAACCTACATACAGGTCTGTATGGACTAGCAAACAATCATAGCAGACTGCCTCGAAAAATGTGCCTCAATAAACTGCCTCAAAATTCATGCTTGGAAATTTGTGCTTGTTGTACAGACCTTGAAAATTGTGCTAAATCATTGTCATACAGATCTCGATTTTTGTGCCATTGTTCCAACTGTATAGCCCTCGATTTATGTGCCCAGAATCTCAATTGTACAGACCTACATTAAATTCAATTGTCCTTGGAAATCGTGCCCACTTTCTTCCTTGGAATCTATGCCTCTCTCCTTCCTTGGAATTCATGCCTCTCCTCTTTAGCTCTCTCACTCTCTTCCTTGTTTATAATTTCTCTCCGGGAACTCCTTTTGCCTCTTTATAAATGAGAAATGACTTTAACTCTTCATCTTCCAAAATGAATGGCCAGGATTAAATCTTAGGATCTCAAGATCAATAGTTGTGATATTTTTGCATTTTATCACAACTTAAGTCATTTTCTCTCATCATAAATCAAAAGTCACTTCAACTTTATAAAACTAGAGTTAATGTCTACGAAAGTCACTTTTGGTCACTTCTACATGCTTAGAGACCAAGCCTATAGAAGACCATCCAAGCTATAAAATTCAACACTCCTTAGCAAGGAAGGTGTTCTACACCACCACCAACTTATCTCTGAATTTGACAAATTTCCCTTTCACCAAAGCCTTCATGAGGATGCTCGCAACCTGCTCATCTGTAGATATGTACTAAAGCTACACTTCCCCTCTCTGAACATAGTCCCGGATGAAGTGGTACTTGATCTCAATGTGTTTCGAGTCTCGACCGATCAGGAAACACTGGATTTTTCAAGAGTTTAATGCAACTTTGATTGTCACAGTGAATCACCATCGGAAACAACTCCTGACCAAATAACCCAACAAGTAGCTTGCAAAGCCATATGGCCTCACAACTCGCCAAACTGGCAACCATATATTCTGCCTCAGTGGAACTCAATGCAACTGACTTCTGCTTCCTACTGAACCAACACACTACTACTAATCCCAAGCTGAAACAACACCTGGAGGTGCTCTTCCTATCAACCGCACTGCCTACCCAATCTGAGTCACTGAAACCAATCAATCTGACTCCAACCCCTTGGACATAGCTAAAGCCAAAATCTACAGTGCCACGCAAGTAACGAAGAACATGTTTTGTTGTGGTCTAGTGCACTCTCCTAGGCTCAACCATAAACTGACTACGAGTGTTTACAACAAAACAAATATCTAATCTGGTGTTGACCAGATACATCAAGGATCCAATCAGTTGATGATACAAAGTGGGATCAACCAACTCTAACTCATAAGCATCAAGCTTCTTCAAGTTGGTCGTCATCGGTGTCGACATATGCCTGCAATCCGCCATCTCAAATCTCTCCAAGATCTCAACTACATACTTCCCCCGGCCAAGAAAAATATGACTTGGACTCTACCACACCTCCATCCCTAGAAAGTAATGTATTAGACCGATATCCTTCATCTCGAACTCAGTAGCTAGATCCCTCTTGCATTCTATGTTGAGTTTTTCTGACCCTGTAAGAAAGAGATCATCCACATAAAGGATAAGAATAAGTGGATCCTCACCAATTGTATGTAGTATAGATTCGGATCTGCCTCACTCTTCACGAAGCCCAACTGTAACAAGTAACTATCAATCCTAGCATACCAAGCTCTAGGAGCTTGCTTGTGTCCGTAGAGATCCTTTTTCAATCTGCACACGTGAATCTCTCCCATACACCTCAAAGCCCAATGGCTACTCAATATACATTTCCTCTTTTATGATGCCATTCAGAAATGAAATCTTCACATCCATCTGATGAAGACTCCAACCCATCTCTGCTGCCATGGACATAATGGCCTTGACTGAAGTGTACCTCGCTACTAGTGCAAAGGTCTCCTCATAATCTACTCCCTCTACCTGTGAGAAACACAAGCCACAAACCGAGCTTTGTACATCTCAATGTTGCCATCTGCAGCATCCTTGATTTTGTAGAGCCACTTGGAATTCACCACTGACTTCCCTTCAGGTCTCGAAACAACCTCCCAGACATCATTCTTCATGATGGAAGAATACTCTTCCATCATGGCATCTCTCCATACCTGTCGATCAAAAGCCTCCTCAAAAGTGGAAGGCTCTTGCTCACAGATGTTGCTCATCAAAGCCACATAGCTATAAAATCTCTCTAGTGGTTGGTCGTCCCTGATAGTCCTCTTGGGACTCTTCACATGATCCTGTGCATCCTTCAGAGTCTGTGAAGCCATTTCGCCTTCCTCTTCCCTGAAGTAGCCTCTGGTGGTACAGGTATCTCTTGCTCATCCCTAACATATGAAGATTGTGACCCTAAAGTTTGAGCATCTCTAACAGATGTACATGTAACCCCTGAAACCTGTGTACCTGTGCCCCTGTAACCTGTGGTACCGGTGAACTCTATGGAACCTGTGAACCTGTACCTGTACCTGTACCTGTACTTGTAGGAACCAGCTGCTCCTGACCCCCTGCAAAAGATGACTCTAGTGACCTCTTCAATGCCCTCTCCTCAAATTTCACATCCCACCTCACCACTATTTTCCTCAATGCAAAAATATAAATCCAGAAGGCCTACAAAGTCTCACTATATCCAACAAAGATCCCCTTCTCTACAATGTGCTCTAACTCTGTCCTCGGGCTTCTTGCCAATGAAAGCCTCCTCGGGAGTCTTACTCCCCAACACTCGATGTGGGCTCCTGTTTTGCACATATACTACAGTGTTGCATGCCTTTGCCCAAAGAAACAACGGTAGACCCTGATCATGCAACACAGCTTTTGCAGCCCCAACTATGGCCCTGTTTTTCCTTTTCGCAACCCCATTCTGCTGAGGGTTGTAAGGAACAGTCAACTCCCTCTTGATTCTCGTTGATGCACAGAAGTCAATGAAATCACTGGAGGTATACTCACCCCCATTGTCCGATCTCAACACCTTGATCTTCTTCCCCGTTTGATTCTCCACAAGAGCTTTGAACTCTTGAAATCTGTCAAAGACCCCATCCTTGGTCTTCAGGAAGTAGATCCAGGTTTTCCTAGAGAAATCATCAATGCAAGTGACATAGTACTCGTACCCACACAAGGACACCGTTGGCATGGGCCTGTTATCACCCAACTTGTAGTTGCCCCTAGAGATGAATCCAAAATGGATGGCAGAAGGGATGGGCAACCAAAGAGGTGCAACCACGATAGCCTCGACTCCCAATGGATGGTTGTCACGCTAGTCGAGGCAACCTTCACTTTATGTTATCTAGCCTAAGACAACAAAGGGGGAGACCCAGATCTACTCCCGATAGGAGAGATCAAACCAACACACCAGATCAAATCAAGAACAGGTGAAATACATAAGGTGTATGGTGAATCCTAGATCTATGGATGAAGTCACAACATGATTAGTCGGTTGGATCAAGGGGTTTCGACAGTGTAGCTTTGGTCCGTTATGAGTATGAGAGTGACTTATGGTATTTGAAATAAGATCTAGGATTAGGGTACTAGTCAATTATGAGAAAATCCACTGCCTTGGGAACCGTGTCCAATGCAGGTTAATTAATGACTGAATTGGGGCTAACCAGTACCAAGGTGAGCTTGATTGATTGATATGACAATGTCAAGGGGTTCAAGCAACCAAAACAAGGATCAAACCACATGCAAACTCAACAGTCCAAGAAAGTCGAATTACCTTGGAGAAAGATCAGTCCCTTGGGAAGTGGGCCAAATGCAGTCGGATGTCCACCAAACTGTAGATATGGGATGTTGAGGTGTATAGCTAGGTGGGTCTAAAAGATTAGGATCATCCAATGGCTAGATCTCAGTACATCTAAGATTGGAATGTGCCACAAAGTGACCCAACTGAGGCTCAACCCTCAAAATGAGGAATGGGGCCCACAAGGTGGATATCACTGAAGTGACACACTAGGGGTAGGTTATCAATTATGGAGATGAAGGATCAAGTGGGATCTCACCTACCTAGGTGCTAGATCCTTGCAAACTCACCCCTCCTAGGAAGTGCGACCTCCCTTGGAGAAGCTCCTTTGCCTTGGGAAATGGGTCAAATGAGGGCCAATCCTCACCAAACTATAGATCCGGATTGCCATGGATACTATAGAGGTGGGTTTTAAATTTTATACCCAAAAGCCAAGTGGATCTTGCTAGATCTGAGAAATTGTAAAATGAGGGTTTGAAATATAAGGGCTTTATCAATGAAGTAATTGTGCCAATGGATTGGAGCCAAGACAAGAAGAACAAACCTGTGGATCTTACCTGGATAACCTTGTAGATGCCTTGATGATGATGATCTATGCAAAACCGATCAATTTGAAGCAATTTGAGGTAGTTTTCTATGAAGTCGATTTGCCCAAGGAAGCCAATGCGCCCTCTCTCCTGCACAATAAACATCAACAATATCAGATTTACTGCGAACAAGAGATAAGACTAATGCCACAAGAGAAATAACAGAAATATAGCATAGATCACAATGATACTAATGATAACCCCCTGATACAAGCGAATGCCAATTGGAGCGAGTTGAAGAAGCCTTGCAAAAACACCCAAGTGAAGTCGCCCTCCTGTAGACAACACAAAAGTTTCCAAAAAAGATAGATCTTACCACAAATACCCAAATGCTAGGATGCAATAGACTTTACAATCACCATCGAAGAACACCAGATTCAAAGGAGACCACAAAAATTTCCACAAAAAAGTTTTTCTATATCAAGATTCCAAGAACCAAAGACCCCTTTACAATGAGAAGCTCTCTCCTTTAAATAGAATGGAGAGAAGCCACAATCCTAACTACTTTTTGAATGAGTGGCTAAGATTAAAATATCAAAAGATCTAATCAATGGTTGAGATGAGCTCAACAATACAATACATGGATCAATAATCAAATATAACAATAAGTGGACAAACTCACCCTAGGAGAGGGGATCCCACCAAATCATAATGATAAAACATAAGAAATAACACATGGTGGGTCCAAGGGGTAATTTCTAACACCCTTGGTCAATCCCCATGGCACAATATCCAAAAATAATCATGCTAGACACCAAATCGTGCCTCTCTGCGAAAGTCATGAGCCTTAGGAGGCTCCAGAAATCATCAAAAAATGCCATAAGTGATGGATGTGGGTCCCGATGAAGCTGAAACTGCTAGAGAAGGTGTGGAAGACATCCCACTCATCATCACTGATCATCCCATGCCATAACCTTGCCTCAGTAGCCCAAATCGAATTCTTTTGTAGCCATTTTTACCATTTCTGGACTGCCTCGAGAAGTGTGAAACTGCCCAAACTGCCTCCTGGATTGTCTGCGCTATCAAGGTGAGCTCACCAATGAGTCTGGGAGGGGGGTAATATGGTAATAACAAGTGGCTAGACCACCCCCTCCATGCACAGCGCCCTAGGTGAACCAAATAAATCTCATCACTGCTCTGACAGGCCAAAACTGCACTAGGATAGCCAAATGAGGCTCAAACATCACTGTAACTGCCCGGAACTGAAAACAGACTGTCTCATTGGACTCAGAAGGTCCAAATCCATCTAAGGTGTGTACTCATACAACATATAGACCTCTGCATGGTCAAAAATAAATGCTCATCATATCCGACAGACCAAATAATAATAATTTGTAAAAGTGCTAAAAAGCACAAATCATCATCATAAGCCTGAAACCACTGCATAATCCCACCATGGTGACCTGTACCAGACCATATATCATCTATCTGTAACATCTGAGGTTTGCCACCTCATGTCCAATGGTTGACTTTTGGTCAAACTGGGTTTGACCAAGTCAACATGACCAAAATATAACTCAAACTGTCATCAAGCTGTTGCAAGGTGTCAAAGGTTAAAATATGCTTTACAATCCATTCAAATAGCAATTATAACAAGAAGTAATCATTACTGGCGATCTAATCCAAATATAATAGGTCATTAATTATTATTATTACTCAGACAAGACTTTCAAGGTCATACTCACTTCATAGTTGTGATCAATTTGCTAGTGAAGGGTGGAGGCTAAGAAATAAGTGGCTAGGTCAAAGAATGACTTACTGACTTAACACTATGACATTTTGGAAATGGAAAAGGGAATACACACCATAGCATATAGTGGACAAGCAACAACACAGGGAATGGCGGTGTCTCACAAATGGATAAGTTGTTCAAAGAGTGTTTATTCACCCTACATAGATGCGCACAATCCATAATACAAATGAGGCCAGCAATCTTTTTGATATAGAGTTTAAGTTCCATTGCTTTTTGGGCCTAGAGTTTCCATAGCCCTTGATCTATGTGTGTTTACAAACACATTGCATAGATTTACATTTAATTAGGCTTTTTGCTGCAGGTGTGTTTTTAAGGCACTTGCTTACCTGAGCACTTCTAGGTGTGTCACAGACAGCTTGTTTACCAAGGTATTTACATTTCACAAAAGATATAACATTTGATATTTCATAGCCATTTTCATTTGGCTTGCCTTTCATTCATGTGTGTTTAGAAACACATTGCATGAATGGGCTTTTCATACAAGATACAACATTTCATTTCCATACTTTGCATTAATGGCAGCACTAAAAGTTTCAGGTTTAGCCAACAACATCTTTAGTGACTAGGGGGACTTCTCAAGGAAATCCAACTCACCATAGGTAAGTTTTGTCACCAACTCAGAGCCGAGACACAATAAACAGGGAGGCTTATCCAATATAGAGGCTACAGTGGGGAAAGGTCCTCCATGCCACTAGTCAAATAGTAAGTCAAGGTAATGAACAAACTGGGTAAGTCATGGATGGATGAAGATAGTGAATAATGAGACCAACACTAGCAAGCCAAGGTATGGTGGGAATGATCACCTCTATTCTCCCTAAGGAGAGTAAAACCAATGAGTATAGGCCAAGAACTTTTAAGTCTGAGTAGGGACAAATATGATATATATATAGTACAACCAGGTCCACATATCTATATGATCGCCAGATCATGACACTAAATGCTAAGACATGCTAAGAGAATGGAAATAAAAGCAATACAACCACAACACCATAATATACCTGCTGAGTCATATACCTGAATACTCATCATCTAAGCCAACATCTGTCCTCTGAAACTGCTGCTATAACTCTGGGCACTACTAACTGCTCTGTACAAATGGCTAAATAGCTACATCAGTCATCTCTCTGAGTGTCCTGAGCCTCAGTCATGGCATGGGGAATAAAACTGCTGTCCATAATCTGATAGTGATCCATAGTAGATACTCATCTCAGTATCTCAATGCAAGGGAACTGGCTGAATAGTGTACTGGAATCAGAAAAATAATGTATGGTAGCCCGGCTACTATATATGTGATAACAGGGCCCACAAACATCTGAGTGTATCAACTCCAATATCTCTCATCTCCTGCTGTCACTACTAGGAAAAGTTGTCTTGGAATGTTTTCCAAGTGCACACCCCTTGCATACACCCTGCTGCTCTACTCTGAAGTCTAGCAATCCTGTAACAATCTCTCTCTGTATGGTAAGAGCACCATGATGCAAGTGTGCCATCCATCTGTGCTAGAGCTTGCACAAACCGCTGCCACTACAGTGTATCAATGCCCGTGTTGGCTGAAACATAAGTCTATAAAGTTTCCCATGCCTAATTCCAATCATCTTTGTTGTACTTGAATTGGACCCTTTCAGGTGAATAAGCACCTGTCCCTCTCGGAAAATTACTGCAAATCCCTGATCCTCTATAGCTAACACTGAAATCAGGTTCCTCGTCAACCCCAAAACATATAAGACTTCCCTCACCACCAAAGGCTACTGGAACTCCCACCAAACTAACACTGTTCCAAGGCCAAAGCTCTGACCTTGGAATCATCACCCAGCTCAATATACACATCCACGCTGCCCTCGGATAACTCTATTAAGTGCTAGAAGATCCACATTCTCATCAAACTTCATATCTCGTCTGTAAAGTTTTATTCATTCCCAACAAGGGTTTCAGTACCTAACAAATTCATTCCTCAAATTAAAGCACAGAAATTAAATGCCTTCTAATTTCAAATTTGTAAACTGAAACACGAGATTTAACCAACAGCAAACCACGAAATTTAACACACAGATTTTTGGGTAAATTATCCCTGGAAAAACCCTGGAGGGAAAACCAGTTAAAGAGAGATTTTTTTATTTCGGCCCACAGAGAATTCTCAGCAAAATTTAACAGCAATTAATACAGGAATTAATGCACCTGGAAAATCGTGCCAACAGATAAAGTATGGCCTGTACGGCCTCCGTACAGGTCTGTACGGACCAGCAAACAGTCACAGCAGGCAGCCTCAAAAACCATGCCTCAACAAGCTGCCTCAAAATTTGTGCCTGGAAACCCGTGCCTACTGTATGGACCTCAACAACTGTGCTGAATCACTGCTGTACAGAGCTCGATTTCTCTGCCACTGTTTCAGCTGTACGACCCTTGATTTCTGTGCCCTCGATTTCTGTGCCCAAAATGTCTAGGAAAGTCACTTCTGGTCACTTCTACATGCTTAGACACAGAGCCTATAGAAGACCATCCAAGCTATAAAATTCAACATCATCTCACCATAGTTTTCCACTGTGCTGGAATGCTGATCTTGTAGGCTATAGAAATATCACTATATCCATCAACACAAGATGCCATTACAACATCTGGAATATCCAAAGAATGTTGACCACTTGTGAATCTGAAGGAACATAACCCTAGATCATCAATAATCTGCTAAACTCCACCATCCCTCAAGTCAATATCACGGGACAAACAATCAACAACCTATGATCAACTTTCCTTAAATAACCTAGCGCTGGCTTCATTCCTGGCATTCTAAGGAGAAGATAGCAGCTGCACGAGGCAAGTAAAAGTGTATCTAACCCCAGACAACCCTACAGGTCAGATCTCAAACAGGGTTTCACAACCATTCAGACTGCTGTTATATCCAAGCTTGAAAAAATCGGCGAAAAATCGCGATTTTTCGTAAAAATCGCGAGTTCAAACCCTTGCCGAAAAATCGGCGAGTAAAAATCGCGATTTTTTAAAAAATCGCCGAGTGCCGACTTTTTCGAAAAATCGCCGAGTTTTTGGAAAAAATCGCGAGTCGAGGGAAAAAGTCGCCCAGGCAGTCACGGCCGCGGATTAAAAGGTCAAAAGTGATTTTTTTTTTGTCATTTGTTTTGTTTGACTGTTGGAGAAGGAGTGTGAAGGGCAAGAGGGCACCATCAACTAGTTTGGAGGCATCCAAGACTCCAAACAACATCCAAGCTCACCATTGTCAATTTTTGTGGAGAAGGGATTCAATTTCAAGAGTCAAAACTTTGCCAATCAACCAATTCGTCTCACAGGTATGTAGTGGTTCATTTTCTTATATTTGTTTTATGATTTTTTTTCATGTTTGCTTGCCTATATTCTTTCCTCTATTCTCTTATTTTTTTTTGCCATTTTTCCAAAGATTTCGATGTCCATAAAATTATAAATATAAAAAAGAGTCAAAATGCAAGGGGGTTTTAGATTCTTAGAATGGAATAGCATGTTTTCTTTCTTAGATATTTAGCCACCTTCTTGTTATCATTTTTTCATGGCCAAAAATATAAATTTAGAGGTCTGATTTTTTAAGCCAAATTGTTGCAATTGTTTCAAATGGGGTTTAATTTCTTGTTTTTGTATTTTTGTGCCCTAGGTTTGCATTTTGAGGCTGCCATTCCATTTTCGAAGATGCCAAAGCCATTGGATCCGTTTTGGCAGTATGGTGAGCCCGAGGATGATGGAAATAGGCAAACTTTGAGTTGCAAATTGTGTGGGCATCACATGTCAGGAGGGGTTAACAGGTTGAAATACCATCTAGCTAAACTCCCTGGGCATGATGTTGGCGTTTGTACTGCAGTGACCCCAGAGATCATGAGATCTGCCCATGACTCAATCCATGAAAAGAATAAAAAGAAGGATGAGATCGCCGCAAACAGAGCTGAGCTTGCAGTTTTTGGCCTAGCAAGAAGTGTGGGGGCAACAGGATCTACCACTTTCACTGAGGGTAGTGCGAGGGGTTCCACAGCCACGGCGGGGGCCTCACACCATTTTGTTCCACGAACAGGAGGTGGATCACAACCTTCTATCAAGGCAGTGATAAAGAAAAATGACAAGGTAGAAGTGGACAGGGTGATGGGGAGGTGTCTTTACTGGAGTCACATACCTCTCAGCATCGTAAAAAACAATCCATTTTGGCAGCTGATGTGTGATGCCATTGCATCATTTGGCTCGGGGTATAAAAGTGCCACCTTTGATGAGTTGCGGGGTCCAATCCTTCAAGCAGAAAAGAAGGACATCGGTGCTAGGTTGGAGGACCTCAAGCAGTCATGGGAGACCACTGGATGCACAATCATGTCAGATGGTTGGTCAGATGGTAAGGGTAGATCCCTTATCAACTTTTTGGTACATTGTCCTAGAGGTACCTTGTTTGTGAAATCAGTCGATGCATCGGCATATGTAAAAGATGCAGCGCTCTTATGTGAGTTGTTAGATGGGTTCCTACAGGACATTGGGGTGCACAATGTTGTGCAAGTTATTACGGATAATGCAGCTAATTATGTGGCTGCTGGCAGGATGCTTATGGAGAGGCACCCCGCTTTGTTTTGGACTCCATGCGCTGCTCATTGTATTGATTTGATGCTGGAGGATATGGGGAAAGTTCCCTTTATCAAGGTGGTGATTGATCAAGCTAAGAGCATCCCCAAGTTTATTTACAACCATACTTTTGTTCTTAGCCTCATGAGGAGGCACACCAAAAACAGGGACTTGAAGCGTCCCGCAATCACACGCTTTGCCACCATCTTCATTACTCTTCAGTCCTTGCTTCGATTTCAGTTTGAGTTGAAGCAAATGTTTGTTTCTGATGATTGGCGTGATTGTGCTTACAGCAGGAGAGAGGATGGGAGAACCATTGCCAAGTTGGTGTACACTGACTCATTCTGGGAAGGAGTGGGGGAAGTGTGCGCGATGAGTGAACCTTTGGTAAGGGTTTTGAGACTTGTTGATGGTGATAAGCCCGCAATGGGCTATTTGTATGAGGCCATGGATAGGGCCAAAGAGGCCATCCGGAATTATTATGTGGGCAGGGGTACCCCGGGGCACGAGAGGCACATGTTGTTATGGGAGTTGATTGATAGTCGATGGACCGGGATGCTTCATAGACCCATTCATGCAGCAGCACTCTTCCTCAACCCTGCATTTTCCTACAAATGCAAATTTGATTTTGATGCTGAGGTGTTGGAGGGGCTCTTCACTTGTATTCAGAGGATGGTTCCTGATTATGAGACTCGCAATGCAATCAATCGCGAGTTAGAGTTGTATCAGGATGGTGCTGGAGTATTTAGCTTTGCTGATGCTATTCGTGACAGGACCAGTTTCATGCCAGGTAAGTTATTAAAGTGTTTAACTTTTATTTGCAAGTTGAAATTTGAAATTTTGAATTATGATTTATTTATTTCCTTATTTGTTGTAGCTACTTGGTGGCGAACCTATGGTGTAAGGACACCAAATTTACGGAAATTTGCCATCAAGATTCTTAGCCAAACATGTACCGCTTCAGGATGTGAGCGGAATTGGAGCGTGTTTGAAAAAGTACACGCAAAGAGACGCAGAAGGTTAGAGTCTTAAACTTTAAATTTTCAACAAATCAATTTCATTTAATATAATTTGTGAATCTATCATCCTCACATATTATAATTATGTTTCATTAATTTTTTAAACTTGAACCTCTAGACTCATACAAAAAAATTATTTTCCTCTTACAGGATGGAGTTCACACGTCTCAATGATTTGGTCTACGTCCATTATAATCTCCGCTTATGGATGGCACAGATAAATAAAACACCAAATGCTGATGCCATCGTCTTAGACAATATTGATATTTTGTCTGATTGGAGGGTGGAGATTGAGACTCCTATCATGGAGGAGGAACCTACATGGCTAGAGGGAGAGGAAGGGCAGGAGGAGGAGGAGGAGGAGGAGGAGGAGGAGGAGGAGGTCAGAACCACCACGGAGGGTGATGTGCTAGCATCGCCACCACCGCCTACACCGATTGATACATCTAGTCCTCCATCCGTCACTCGTCGTCCGATGTTAGATGCAGGGGCAGGGTCTTCTGCTGCGCCTGCTACTTCTAGTGCTAGGGGCAGGCCTGACAAACGGCCCATGACCTTTTCCCGTAAAAGGGGAAGAGGGCATTGATATTAGATAGATAGCTACTAGTTTTCCTGAGATACATTTATATATGTGATGTCATTTTGTATTGGTTATCTACTTTTGAGTTTTGAGTCCTTGATTGGACAACTATGGTGTTTCAGACTTTCAGGATTCAGTATCGACTTTGATGTATCATTTTATATTTGACATGACTACATGATGATGATATATATCAGTGCTTTCTACATATTTATGTTCCAATGTGTTTATCTGATGTTATTGTTGCTTTATATGTTTAAAATTCTGAAAAAAATGAATGTATTTTGTATTTTTTAATGTTTGCCGACTTTTTCCGACTTTTTCCGATTTTTTCGCCGATTTTTCCGAAAAATTGTTTTCGGGACCCTTGCCGACTTTTTGCCGAGTCCGACTTTTTCAAGCTTGGTTATATCATCCAGCATTGCAAGAGCAAGTTAAGGCTAATTTATTCACGTAACTGATGCTCTTCCTTTTTCCAACTAACCTATCATTGCCAGGGGTATCTTTCATCCAGTGCCTGAGGCTATAACCTCGGATTCTGTCACACCTCCCACAGCCAGAGCTAAGATCATTTCTCAGTCTATAAAATCGAATTAGTATGCAGTTTTGGGCCCATTGATGCTTGAAACAGCGCTCATCTTCTGCATATTATTGCAATATGAACTTATCTTACATGAAATTCACCGAATATAACTCGTACAGCAACGAATTCCAACTTGTCACTGCTTAGTGATAATAGCATCAAATATGTCTTGCATAAAAATGAGTTTGAAGGTCATTTGTTGTGAGGAAACCCACTATGAACCTGCCATCTTACTGTTAATAGGCTGTCAAGTCACCCCTATTCTGCTGAAAACGTGATCCATTATAATATCACTTGCAGCCAAGTCAATGGTCTGAGATGACATGCAAAATATACTTGAAATAATAAAATCCTAATGATGTGATCAGGCCTGTTGTTACAAGGTCATGTCTTTCTTGTTTCCAAAAGAAAAACGATCTGCCAAGTATGAAAGGCACATTGAATCAGGCTTTGGAACAGCCAATGCCTTCACAATGAATAAGGAGTCCAATCAAGTGTTCCTCAAGAATAATAAATCTGCTTGCTAGAACAAGACATTTAGCTAGTAAACATTGGCATACTTGCCAGCCCAACCTCAAACATTCAAGGCAAACTAGGCATGGTCAACAGGTCAACTCATACTTCAGTTTTATCCTCATGCGAATATGGGACAGGATCAACTTCAAGCTTTACTAAGCAAATCAGAATAGTGAACTACAGCATTGAGGCTTTTAAAGTCATTTTCCCTGCTAGGTTATGCACCATATTAGCAACTTAAATGAATGTTTAGATATAACAAAATGATAAACGAAATAGTGCCCTCGAAAGAAAAGCAATTTGATAAGGATGTCCATTAACCAAGCAAGGCAAGATAGGATTTTGAGAGATCATCCTACGTTTATACTTTATAGCAGAAATTAATACTAGAGCCTCATAAAAAATGTAAATCCTCCAGCTAGCTGCCATGTGTCACCTTGAAAGGAAGTACCACCTGGCCAACGCTGCTCATAACTCAACACACTTTCAACACCAAAACCTTGAACCAACCCATCACTGCTTGCTCGGAACCATGACATTCAACCTGTACCTGCCATACATAGAAACTGCTAATTATAGACATGCATAAAAGCAGTCTCCGACTCTTCCCTGAAAAAGGATAAAGCAGGAAACACTGATCATGATGGGAGATGGTATTAGTCTATCTCTTGTAAAAAAAGAAAAAAACAGTCTCACTGGACTCATTTTTTTACAAGGATTTATGAATATATAAATATCACTGTCATGTGGACCCCTGGGATCTTGGGCTTCCCGGAAGAATGCAAACTATAAAATAGCAGTTATCTCTGACTCTGCTGGCTCTAGAAGGAACTCAGATCAATGTGCATATCTGGATACATCTGCAATGGAACCAGCCTGATGGAATCCCTCTGGATCATAACCCTCCAGTAGTGCAAGCACAAATAGGGTTTAACAATACCCATAGAGCCTAAGCATCACATCAAATCCTTGAAATAAGTACTAATATCTTCCCATATAGAAAGTTAAAATAAAGGGAGGAAGAAGGGAGTTGTTATTTAACGCCTCTTAATGATCAATGGAATAACCATCACTTGATCTTTGAAAACCTACTAACTAAAAGATGTATTAAGAAGTTTTCAAGGGGTCACTTTCCTTTTATATAATGACACACCGCAAACAATGGCCAGTATGCCATCCTCCAACTATTAACTTGATCACCATATAAGTCAATAAACATAAACAATCGTCTCTAATGTTCAGTTTTAAGCAGCATTTACATTGTATTCCATTTTTTGCAATTTGCTGATTATAAGACAAAGAGGAAACAAACCTCCACTTCACTTTCTGTTAATCATACCTTAGCAACACAGTTGAGTATCTGTAACTTAGCCTCCAATCCTTCTGTTGGAAAGCAGGCACCCAAGTACTTCAGAATAGTAGGTACTATCTTGGGGATCAAATCACCAGTAGAGCTATACTCTCCAACCATCCAAATTACCACTGCACGTGCTGTGGGAACCTTGATGAGATCCAAACTCTGAATGAGCTGAACAAAAACCTGCATTTCAAATTCAGAAAAATGTCATAAAATTGCAGATCTCATACAGGAATTGCATCCATATTACTAAGACAACTCCCATGTCTAGGGAAATAGGCATGATTGTACAATGTATATTATAATGCAAGAAAGAGGTCACAAGAAGAATACGAATGGCATCCCTGCTTAAAGTTTATAACGAGGAAACATCTCCTGAAAATACTGCTTACTAGACCTATATGAAAAAAACAAAATGAAAAAGACAAAAGCAAAGCCTTGCCAGTGTAGACAAAAGTTTGGTATCTTGAAGGACCAAGTTTACAGATAAATACAAAAGTACATGTCATCAGATGAGAAAGCAAGATAAAGACTGCAGTGAATATATATGATGGAACTTTTTGTGTGCTCCAACACAATCAACACGGTTCTAAGTGAAATTTAGACACCATAATCAGCTACATGTTCACTTCTGAGTCACACAAACAATCTACTTAACAAGACATTTGGATTGCTAAACATTAGTGAAGTAGCTGTACATAATATACATTAAACATTTGGATTGCTAAACATTAGTGAAGTAACTGTACATAATATACATAAACCATGGGTAGGTGTCTGGATCGATCATGCTGAATCAAATATAAAAATAAACGAGGTAGCTATCATTTCACCCTCTAGGTGTCTGTGACCAACATGGACCACACCATGATCATTCATGCCCACAATGCATCCAACCCTGTTGAAGTTTGTAGTGAGGATAGGTGCTTCTACGTTGGCTTGTGTCTAGCATGTGGAAGTATCCTCAATTTGTAACTCTCTTTGTAAAATTGACTTTTATAATACTTTATGTAAAAGGTCAATTTGCCCATGGTATTGGAGAGCCCATGGTATTGAAGGGCCTATGGCATTAAGCTTTCAGAGAATCCGGTGTTTCATGCTAGATCGAAACACATTGAAATGAAGTATCATTTCATCAGAGATCTAGTAGAGAAAGGCACTCTGAAGTTGCAGTACATTCGTACAGATGAACAGATTGCAGATATCCTGACCAAGCCTATGACAACAACAACGTTCGTATACTTTCGTGACAAGCTTGGCATGGCAAAGAATACCTCTCTCGCTGAGAGGGAGTGTTGATTTTTCCTAAGCAGCATCGAGAGCCATTTTCTTAGGAGAATGGGGACATCTGATCAAGGACCAAGATGTAGAACCAGTCCAACACGGGGGGAACTCAACCTTGAGTTGAGTAGCCATTCTATTGAATGGGAACATCTGGTCAAGGACCGAGATGTGGAACCAGTCCAACACTGGTGAACTCAGCCTAGAGCTGAGTGGCCATTCTTTGAACGGAGGCATCTGGTCGGTTACCAGGAAGATGAACTAGTCTAGTACTGGGGGACTCAGCCTAGGGCTGAGGGCCATTCTCCGGGAGAATGGAGGCGCTTGGTCAGTTACCAAGTATTTGACCTTGGGTCAAATTATGCAGCCTAGGGCTGAGGCACCTGGTCAGTTACTAGGACATCACTATAAGTCCTAGACCAGGTCTAGGCATGTGAGGCACTCCTACCCTCGATCTGTGGGCTTTGTGACCTTCTCCAAGGATTAGCTACCCTTGGTTAAGACACCTAGTACCCGATCTTGGTGGCACAAGGAATTTGAAATAAAAACATTAATAATTCTCCCTATTTATGATGATGTACTTTGAGTGGGTATGAAGGACCCTTGGACCACTAAGGAGTCAAAGTGAAAACATAAAAAGGTCATTAGTACCTTAAAAAGTAAAAGTCAAAATTACATAAGGACCCTTGGACCACTAAGAAGTCAAAGTGAAAACATAAAAAGGTCATTAGTACCTTAAAGGTAAAAGTCAAAAAGGTAAAAGGATAAAACCTAATTTTATATTCCTAGCTTCAAGGACCACTTCAAGTGAGTGAAAGGATATAAAAGAAGTTCACTTGGCATTCATTTAATAATACTACATCATCAACATTGAGTTGCTCCATAGAATATTTTTTGTTTTTGCTGGTTTTTTTTGGAAGTGAAAGAAGATCTCTGTTTTGTTTATGCCCTAGCATGGAGGCCTTTCTAGCTAGGGTATCTCCATCATTCTTCTACAACCAACAGCAGTAACCCTAAGCAGCTAGGGCCCATACTCTTCACAGCCAGCAGGAGTGGAAAGAAAGCAGGCCTAGGGAAGAATTTCAGGCAGCTAAGCCTAGGCAGCAGGAAAAGAAATTCGGGCAGTTAAGCCTGGGCAGCAAGCAGAGAAATTCGGGCAGAATTTCGGGCAGCTAAGCCTGGGCAGCAGGCAAAGAAATTTGGGCAGAAATTCGGGCAGAATTTTGAGCAGCTAAGCCTGGGAAGCAGGCAAAGAAATTCAGGCAGAATTTCGGGCCGCTAAGCCTGGGCAGCAGGCAAAGAAATTCGGGCAGAATTTCGGGCAGCTGAGCCTGGGCAGCAGGCACAGAATTTCGGGCAGCTGAACCTGGGCAGTAGGCACAGAAATTCGGGCAGCCAAGTCTGGGAATACTCCTCCACATAATCTTAAAGCGCTCTGATCATTCTTTGGAAAGATTAATTTTGACAAGAGATTTATCCCAAACTTTGTTGAATTAGATAAGCCAATGAATGGCCTTTTAAAAAAAGATGTTAATTACATGTGGATTTCTACTTGCCAGGATTCTTTTCAAAAGGGCAATCTCTACTTCCCCGGTCTTAGTTAGCCCTAACTACACTATGGACTTCATCATATTTTCTTTTGCCTCTAAAGATACTATCACGAATGTTTTGCTGCAAAAGAACAACGATAACTGTGAGCAACCCATTGCGTTCATGAGCAGAAGTCTGAGAGATGCAGAATTGAATTATAAGACTAAGAAGAAGCAAGCCTATGCCTTGGTGAAATCCTTGAAACATTTCCAGACTTATATTGGATATTCCAAGATCTTGGCCTATGTTCCTGTTATCACATACAAGTAGCTGGGCTACCATGTTAGCAAAGAAGATATCTACAGTTTTTTGAGCTTTGCCTTTACACTTATTCAATGAGATCAGCTATGATGAGCAGCATTATTTATGATCACTCACATATCAAAGCATCCTTATATCAGACGTTTAGTAGACCTTGTGCCAAGGTTGAGCCTTAACACCTCAGATTTGATGACCGACATGACCTTTTGTTCCATACAGATACAGGGCAGTGTTCAGTATTTCAGATGCAGTGTTCTTAGTTGGTATAGTTGGTCCAGATTACAGATATTGATGTATGATCCAGTATATATATGATGTGCATTGATGTTATTATCTTGTTGTTTAGGTCATTTTGATAGCATTGACTTGGTATATAGTAATTATGATCTGGCAGTATATTAATGTTAAAATGAAATTGGTTGTTATGGATTATATGCATGATTATATTACTGACATTTGGAAACTCTTGTTTTATACTCGTTGGTCTTTACCTTCCTAGGAATGTGGACATGATCACTTATTGTCTTTTTGACTTGCTAGCTTAGGCACCATTTCCACTTGTATCCACCCATCCATTTATCCTTCCTCATTTGTTGATCTTCACCCTGACTTACACCTTGACTTTTGCCTCCCTGCTTTTGCCTCTGTGTTGGACACGCATCCATGTTTATTTTGTGTCTCGGCTCTGAGTAGGCAACAAAACTTGCTTTTGGTAAGTTGGATTTTATGCCTTTATCACTCTAGTCGGTTGCCCTGATGTGTGGTTTTGATTGTGGAAGTCCCCCTAGTTGCTTGAGTTGTGTTGACTAAAACCTGAAGCAAATTGTATTACATATGGAAATTATTGTTATATCTTGTAAAGCCCAATGAAAAGAGCTATGAAATGGAAATGAAATTCAATGCTATGAAATGTAAATGCACCCCGGATGAAAGCTGCGATTAGTTGTGCTTGTAAGCACATGCAAAATCCTAAAGGGGCCATATTAGGCCTTGTTACCCCCCATTTTGGCAGGGGTGTACACATGTGAAAATGTTGCCATCCTTCAGCAGGCCAGAGCAAAGATGGAGAACTTTGTTTTTAATGAAAATTCAACGTGCAGAATCGTTTTCAGGAGGTTAAGATCAACATTCAGTTGGTTCAGTACAACAGGGAGCAAAGACCAGATCTGCCATGTTGAAGGGCGTTTTCATGACTTCTTTGTTGGTGCTAGGGGCACATTCCATTTCATTTTCAGATCTCTGCTACAGGACTTGAGCTTAACTTCTTATTGTTGTGGGTTCTTTGGCAAACAAGCAAGAATTGCTGCAGCGCATGTTGCTCTGTAGGACTTGCTCAAAAAGACAAATAGAAAGGATTTTTCCCTCAATCCATTGCATGATACGGGACTCTATGAGAATCTCCTTCAGGGGTATGCACAAAGAATGAGCCTGCCACTTCCTAGTTATTGCTGTAAAGGGCCAGAGAAATGACAAAAAATCGTGTAGCAGCCTATGGCCATTCTTGGCAGCAGATCTGAGCAAGCCCCTTAATGAAATTCTGAGGGAGATCAAAGCAGGTTTTTTTGGATAGATAATCATTTCCACACAACTCCATTCGAAAAAATATTTCTGTTTTGCCGGGTCTCTTCGGTGTTTTCAGTGTATCCTTCCTTGGGTATCCGGCTAAAGGCTATTTTGCCATACACTCAGGCTCTGAAGAAGTTTGCACCACACATCCTACAGCCTAGCATGAGGAGTAATGGGACATGAGTTTTTATGATGGTGTACCTCTGAGTTTTGAGGCTGGTCAAATAGATTGTGGAGAAGATGTTACACATGGCTAGCCTAACTTTTTACCGGTTAATTCATCAGGGTCATGTAAATCCTTATGATTTCAATTTGCATCATCAAGAACCCACGGCCCATTTAGTTACAGTGGGAAGTTGTGAGTAAACATGGTGAATTCATATCCAACTTTTTGCTTAGCTTCAGGGTTTGACGCTGCAATCTCCAGAAACCCTGCAGCTAAATTTGATGATTGACAAAGCAGCACAGCTTTCACTTTGCCATAAATTCATCTGTTGTGCACTAAACTTTGCAACCTGCGTGAGTCTGATCTGGATCCAAGCTATATATGAAGCGACCTATAGGAAGCAGTGGATATCAAACAGTTAGAATTAAAGTGAGGAAGAAATCGAAAGTTGTAGCACGTCGGAAACAACCGAATGCGTAAATATTTTCATGCGTCAGTTGTTGAGCAGTAAATTACATGGGGGCATTCGCTATAAATCTGACTCTTCACTGGAAACATTTCGTCGACATAAAAGATATAGACCGAGACTTTAACAATTCAGCCTTCACATCAAAATTTGAGACGGAATATTATAAATATTTTTTCGATGGAGTTCATCCTTCTGAATTCGACTCTTGCTTCACAGTTATGCTCGCCATTCCTTTTCGATTTAAATTTGAAGACAACCCGAGCACGAGAGTTACGCCGTGACGTACACGTCTTTGGCGGCTGACTGGTTGTGTGAAATCGGCGGTTTTGATATTGCAGTTCACCTACTCCAAAGCATTCAACAACAGCCAAGCACGGGCGTGATTTCCACATTGAGCAGGTTCACAGTCTCAGAAACAGGATTCGTCCTTGACCCCTGCCGTGTCCCGAATCGGTCGAATCGGACACGATTCGATTGGAATTCGTGTCCGATTCGACCTTGGATCGAATCCTGAATCGGGACACGACTTTCCCAGCGAATCGGACACGCTGATGGAACGAATCGCGACTGTCGGACACGCTGATGAAAAACAGGACACGTTTTTGGCGGAAAAGTGCGCCCGAGTTCACTTAAAAATCAGAATTTGCCTTTCTTTTTGTCATTTGCAAGGAAGCATTTGATTGAGAGTGAGTTTTATGTGCAGGTGAAGGAGTTTTGAAGGAGATTTGAAGGCTATCCATCGTTTCCAAGCGATTCCAAGTGCATTCCGGTGGATTTGTGGAGAGGATTGCAAGCTCAACCATCACAAAAGAAAAAGAATGTCTCAATCAGCTAGGGCAGGAGGTAGGGGGCAAAGGAGAGGGAGAAATGCACCATCTAGTGCCTCCCCTCCTATTCCACCAAGCACAAGCGGTTCTCCTCCTCCGTCAAGTGCTCCATCGGATGCTAGTGGAGCTCATTCTATGGCTCCACTTAACCCTGTTTTAGCAAGACAACAAGCCCAAGAAAAAAAATACCCTTTGTGGAAGTATGTGACAAGAAAAGATGGGCCCGGGGCAAAGCTTGGTGGGGGAGGCAATGTGTCTTGGAGATGCAATTTTTGCAAGCATGAGTTCATGAGCACATATTTCCGGGTTAAGGGCCATTTGTTGGCCCTTCCTTCTTGTGGGATTTCTTCATGCAAAGCGGTGACTGTTCACCAAAGGAGGGATATGGAAAGAGAGGATCATGTTGGCTTAGGGAAGGTGGCAGCAGCAAGCAAGAAAAAAGAGGATGATCCTCTTCCATTCTTGAGGAAGTCCTCTAGCACCAAGCCTCCATTTCCACCTAGCATGCATGGGCGTGGGCGTGGGGATACTTATCAAACAAGAAAGAGGCAATCTACAGGTGGTCCAATGGATAGGATTTTCCAAAAAGAGGCACGAGAAGAGGTAGACCTTACTATTGCATTTTTCTTCTACCTCAACTTCATTTCATTCAATGTTGCACGGTCACCATTGTATTTTGAGACGGTTAAAACTATCTTGGAACGTGCTCCAAATGGTTATGTGCCTCCTAGTTCAGAGAAGCTTAGAACCACATTGTTGGTTAAAGCAAAGAAGGAGGTAAATAAAATTCTTGAGCCAATTAGATCAACATGGCCCTCATCCGGTGTGAGTATTGTTTCTGATGGATGGACGGATCCCGCACGCCATCCACTCATCAATTTCATGGTATCTTCCCAAAATGGACCGGTGTTCTTGAAAGCGGTTGATGCTCTTGGCGAATACAAGGATGCACAATTTATGGGTGATTTATTCATCAAAACCATTGAAGAAGTGGGTGTTGAGTCGTGTGTACAAATCATCACGGACAATGCACCTGTTTGCAAGGCTGCTGGCATGATTGTGGAAGCTAAATATCCACAGGTATGTTCATTTTGGACACCTTTCATTTCTAATTTGCTCATTGTTTGAATTTGGTCATTGCAATGTTAGTGTTGTAGAGTCATTGATACATGCTTTTATTGCTCTTACAGGTTTTTTGGACACCTTGCATTGTCCATTCCTTGAATTTAGCACTGAAAGCCATTGCTTCGGATGTGGCATGGATTGACAACCTTATTGAGGATGCACGCCATATCCGTAACTTTGTACAAAACCACACAAATGCCCTCACCATCTACAAACAGTACACACAGCTTTCATTGCTGAAGGTTGCAGATACTCGGTTTGCTTCCTCATTCATCATGCTCAAGAGGTTGAGGGAGGTCAAAACCGCTCTTGGGTCCATGGTGATTTCAGAGTTTTGGGCTTTTTGGAGAAAGACGGATCAGGCTGCTTCACAAAAGGTGAAGGACTTGGTGTTAAATGATGGTTGGTGGGACACGGTGGATCTTACTATTAAGATCATGGAGCCAATCATTTCTTTGTTGCGGTATGCAGACACGGACCAGCCCATCCTAGCAGAGGTTTATGAGGGGTGGGATTCCATGATTGAGTCCATGAGGTCCATTGTCATGGAGAATGAGTGTCCCGAGTATGGGACATCGGCAGAGAACTTATGGACCATTATTCGGGATATTCTTATCTCCAGGTGGGATAAGAATTGCACACCTTTGCATTGCTTGGCCCACTCCTTGAACCCCAAGTTCTACACTCAGGAGTGGCTCACTGGTGGATCGGGGGCCTCACACAGAGTCCCTCCTCACATGGATGCAGAGATTGCAAATGGGAGGAAGATAGCACTTAGACGGCTATTTCAGGATAGAGACATGCTTGAGGAGGTGGAGGATGGCTTTGTAGATTTTTCCACTGGCACTGGGATATTTGGAGGCTATGATGTGCTTAGAGATAGGGAGGGTAAGACACCCTATCGTTGGTGGGCAACTCATGGGGCAACATCCCCTATTCTACAGAAGTTAGCCTTCAGGGTCATCTCTCAAGTTACATCATCCTCTTGTTGTGAGAGGAATTGGAGCACATATGGGAACTTGTACAGTGTGAAGAAGAGCAGGCTTGAGCAGTCCAGGGCAGAGTCCATGGTGTATGTGCACTCCAACCTTCGTCTTATTTACAGGAAGAGGGAGGAGTGGGTGAAGGGAAAGACAAAGATGTGGGATGTCTTTCCTGATGATATGGGTTTGGACAGCAGTACTGAGTTGGCATTAGCCAACATGGATCTTAATGATCCAGTGCTAGAGCCGGTCACTTTTGATGAGAGTGATCGTATAGAGGGGTCATCCTCCACAGCAGCAGATGCAGATCGTCAGATGGGCAGAGAGGAGGAGGAGGGGGAGGAGGATGAGGATCAGGGCAGTGGCAGTGGCAGTGGCAGTGATGAGTATGTTGATTCAGGCATGGAGGAGGACTACTGACATATGGGATTCTCCCATCTTGATCCACCCCTTTTTGTATTTACTATTAGTATTAGTCTATTTGGCATTTGCCAGTGGCCCAGTGCCCAGTGGCATTCCGACATATATGTATACATTTTGATTTTGATGACTTAATGAGAAATATGGTTCCGACATGCATCTGTGTCTCATTGTGATTTGTCACTTTGTGAATGACAAATGTGTTGTGAATCGTGATTTGTGAATGACAAATGTGTAATCATTAATGTGTTTTTATTCTAATTTCTATTGAATATTTGTAAATGTTCTAGTTTCTAAATATTTTTGGATCTATATGTCTATATTTTTAAATTTTAATATATTTTTAAAAAAAAATATATGTACATAAAACGTATCCTACGTGTCCTGATTTCGGGGGTCACCGTGTCCGTGTCGGACTCTCGTATTTTCGTGTCCTACGTGTCCCGTGTCCCCGTGTCAGGTGACTTAGTTCACAGTTTATTCGCTTGAGGATTGGGGCATCAGGCCTATCCGCCAGCTATCTGCATATTACCTTTTGTTGACGAGCCATTACTCATCATGTTTTCCTTATGGCCGCGGCTAATCATGAAGTCGTCTCTTGGAGAAATAGCACCGGCGGTTGACACGCAGATGGCACCAAGTCGTGTGCTTGGAAGCACCGACTCGAGTTTGGGTTTTCTGATTGCCAGCTGCATATATTTATTGACAGCCGATTTTTTGATGAAAAGTTACATAAAATACCAAAGCTCGAGTTTCAGCGATCAGCAACAGCAACAACAACAAAACTCGGTTTTGGTCTCATGGAGTTGTCGAGAAGCGATTTTTTTTGGCAGCAAATTACGGAAATCGCGATCTGGTGGTTCATATGACCACAGTTAGATCGGGGTTCAGTAAATAAATCAGAGCACAGCAGAAATTAAAAGCAAATCGGAGGTCATTTTGTTCCGTGATGATCAGCTCCGTGTCCCACGCAATCAATTTTGTGGATTTTTTCTTTTACTTTTGCCTTGAAACTGTGTGTGAGCACTAGCAGGCCGTGACTTATGGAGCCCATCTACCCGGAAACACTGACTCAGCCTATCCGATTGCATTCGTGGCCCATTTCATATCTATCGTTTGACAGCCACATAAAGATATCTTGGTTACGTTGAAGAGTGAAGCGACCAAACAGCTGGGTGTTCACTTTAATGGACTAAAAGTTCTTTTAGTTATGTTCTTTTACTTTCTATCTTATTATTTTCTTTTCTTCATGAGGTTTTGGCCTATAAAAGCCAGCCTTCTTCATTGTAATAGATGGAAAAACTTTTGGGAGTTTATTTCCCTAGAACTTAATGAAAAATGTCATGGGCCTCTTTGGATAATTTGAGTATTTTTGTGGCGTGAGCTTGTGATTTTTTGCATGAGTATGAGCGTTCCAGTTTCTGCTTCCTATTTTCTTCGTGTAAGAGGCCATAGAAGGGTGACAATCCACCACATTGGAAGGTGAAGAACTCTTAGCAGCTGCCTTCTTCTTCCCTTTGGCGAAGAACTCTTGGCATTCCGCTTTCTTCTTCCCTTTGTGAGCGTGCATACACAGGTATTGATGTTTGTATTTAATCTAGTTTGATTGTGCAATCTTGATTTTTGGTTTGCATAGCGCAACTCCCGCAGCTAGAGAAGAAGAAGTACTCTTTCCGATTGCCAAACACTAGACTGAGCAGGGCTTGCTCAATGATGCGATCTTTCCCCCTCAGTCACATATGACACAAGGCCCTTTGATCTCTCTTTTGACTCCATTCGCCCCTCTAACATACTGGCACTGGCCTTCTCTCGAGGATTGATCCTCCCAACTTTCCCATCATTCATTCAAAATACATCTTTTGTTACAATTGTTTCTCTAAGGCGGCCTCTTCAATTCACCTTGCCCGTTTACTGTACCTGCCTTAGCGATCCTATCTTAGGGATACCCCCCTTGAGTTGGAGAAGAGCCAACCTGAAGCGAAGAGGAGAGGAGTGTGGTGACATTGGCCTCTCTCCTGAGAGTTGTCATCCAGCTGGTGTGTTACATTTTGGGCTTCAACACACGCATGCCAGTTTTGAGAGACAACAGGCCTAAAAATCAACGGATAAATGTATGCTAAATCTAAAGATTGCTAGCCATGAAATCATATGAAATGAAATGAAAGGTCCAAATAAAGCAATGGTTAAATATATGCCAAATCTGAAGACTGCTGACCTTATGTGAAATTTTCCTCATTGAGCCTGTGGGCTATGATATGAGATGGAGCAAGGGACAACTAATTCTAAGAGTCCCCTAGAACCTCAAGTTACAGTTGACTGGGCACCTAGTTCACGGCGGTTCTAGTAGTAGACATTTTTCCATGAATAAGCACTTCTCTAAACAACTTACCCATTTGTGAGACACCGCCATTCCTTATGTTTTATTTGTCCAACACATGCTTGAGTGTGTAACACCATTTCCCTCATCCAAAGTATCACAGTGTCAAGTCAGTCAAGTCATCCCCATTCAGCCTAGCCTTATATCCTTAGCCTTCACCCTTCGCTAGCAATTTGATCATGTTTACAAATGAGTATACTCTTGAGGTTCTTCTTGAAAGTAAGTCATTAACTAACCTATTATTATTTATTAATTGCCAGTGAAATAATGCTTAATGCTTTAGAGTCTTGTTATGAAAATGATTTAGAGAGCATGTCTTAACCATTTGCACTTGCAGCGGCATGGCTTCTTTGGCCAGGGTCATATTTGATCAGTTTGACCAAGGTCAACCTTGGGATCCGTGATGAGATGGATCATTTATATTGTATGATGTTGATCTATGGTCCTTTATATACCTTTTGATGATTCCATATGATGGGCACAGGTTTCAGATGATGATTAATGTAGTTTTTTATTGATTATTATTATTTCCAGAACATCATATTTTTACTTGTCCGAGTATGGTGGATGCTATAGATGATCCTACAGGTTATCATGAGGTGTATAAGTACTCATCTCTAGTGGATTTAGGTCATCTAGATCCATTGAGACACTTATCTTTCAGTTGCAGGCACTCCCGGGCATGATTTGAGCAGTTTTTCATCTGTTGACCAGTTTGGCCATGCTGATGTGGCCTGTCCAGCTAGAGCATTAGAGGCTAGTCGTTGCCTAGGGCGCTACAGAGGGAGGAGGTGGTCCAGCCACTTGTTTTTACAATATCAGCCTCCTTCCGGACATGATGGTACAATCAGTTTTTGTGCACAAGCACCAGACAGTGGGCTGTGGGCTGTTTGGTGGTTTTCCAGGTGGATTAAAAATGGAACAAAAAGGTCATTGAGGAATTCAATTTGGGCAATTGAGGCAAGGTTTTGGCATGAGGTCAGCTTTGAGGTCATCTATGGTGTATCCCACTCCTTCCAAATCAGTTTGTAGCAGTCAGTGGGGTCCACACAGTCATCAGGATGTGATTTGATGCATTCTTATCTCAGTTGAGGGGGCCAAGATTTGATCATTTGTACACTTGGACATGTCATTGAGTCTTATGTTATATTATTGTGCCATGGGGTGATAATAATGAAGGGAAGTAATACCTCCTAACCCCACCATGTGCTCCTAGTCACTTGTCCTAGTCATCCATTGTAGCACACTTGTGTTTTAGCCACCCCCATTGTAGTGGGCACCCCCCTTAGTCTCTCTATCATGTAGTGCGCACTCCCCTCATGTGAGTGATCCATGTTATATTGTACTGGCTCATCTTAGTCGTTGATTGTATCTTTTTATCTTTTTATCTCAACCACTCATTTCAAAAGTGGTTTAGGGTTTTGGTCTCCCTCATCCTATTTAAGGAAGAGACCCCCTTATCGTAAAGGCACCTTTTGGGCTCTGGAAAAATTGGAATAAAATACTATTTTATAGATCTACTTCTCTTGCTTTGATTGGGATGCTCTTGTACATGATTATACATCTCTTGCTTTAGACATCTTTGCTTGTTATAGGTGATTTTGAAAGCTACAGAGGGAGGCCGAATTGACTTGGGCAAGGAGTGCGAATTGCTTGAAGGGAAGATTGTTGGGTTTCTCACATCCCCATTGGGCAAGATGTTTTCATCTTGAAGGGAGTTTTTCAATTGTGCTTTGTCCATTGATTTGCTTCTTTTGATATGCCATGCAAACATCTCATTCATTTGTGGATCAAATCTAACTTATTGTAGTTTGTTTTACAGGTTGAGTGGGACTTTTTTACTCCTAGGGCTTGGACGTTTTTGCTTGGAATCACTTGGATCTAGCTTGGAATTGTAACTAAATGCAAGGATCATCTATGTGCAAGGTAGCCAAAAGCATTTGAGGTAAGAATCTAAGATCTATAAGGTACATATCCATTCTCTTGACTTTCATCCTATTGGTCATCAAAACCCTTAAAATCAAAACCCTTGTATTTTTTATTTTTCAGATCTATGGAGATCTAGCAATTATTGGGGCTTAATAATTAAAACCCACCTCTACATTAGTCATAACTATCCCTATCTAAAGTTTGGTGGACATCTGACTCCATTTACCCCTCGATTTAAGGCACTAGGCCTCTCCAAGGGAGGTCACACTAGTTGGGTGAGTGGTCTTTTGCTAGATCCCATTCGTGGGTATTGCCTTTTCTTCTTCAAAGTCATAGATCCATTGCGTAGCATACCCCCTAATGCCATTTCATTTTGATTTTGACCTTGTGGGCCCCATTTAGACCATTTTCCATATTTTAAGGGTGGGCCCCACTTGGGTACTTTTTCTTGGCATTAGATCTATCTAGATCTACCACTCCTAATCCATAAGTGACCTTATCTTACCCTTGGTTAAACACTTGTCCTTGTCTTAAGCCTCTTCAACCAAGCCCTAACCTCTTAGGTCCACTTATCATTCTAGATCTAGATCTAATATCATTTTGGTCTCCTACTTTATCATCATCAAATTTCCCTAGGGTGTCTTGAGTGAGTTCGCTAGCCTTCATTGGCTAAGCTAGGGTCTCCCCTTTGGTCTTGCTTAGGCTTGATCTGAAGTGAAGAGTGCCTCGGTTAACGTGACACCCAATTGCATTGGGAACCGTGGCATCTCTTGGGTCACCTCTTTAGTTGTCCAACACCTCTACCGTCCTGGATAGGATAACCTTTAGGGACAACTACAAGTTGTGTGATAACAGTTCCTTATCCGGCAATTAAGGATGTTCTATCCCAACATGATAGTTTGGGTGGAAGTGGAAAATGGATATCAAAGATCTATGAATATGGTCTCAAAATAAAACCAATCAAAATCACCAAGAGACAAGGCTTGGCTAAGCTCTTAGGTGAAGGAAAGCTATTGCACAGGGTAATGAGGTAGAAGGTAGTGTTACCAACTTATTTGTACCATAGTTGGATTATCTGAAGAGCCGCCATTTGACAAACATGATGAATGTTTGTGTTCCAGTGTATCAGATGATCCATCCTTTGTGCCTAGCCAGTTTTGGCTAGTCAATTTATGTTTTAGTCAAAATGACCATGGCCCCACGGGGTTTGTAATAAGTGTGCTAGTAGGATTTTTGAGTGGTTCAGTCCCCCATGACTTGGTTAAGCAACTAAGGTATTCCAGGGAGTTTTTTCCCTTGTCAATTATACTTTGTCTATAGCCGAGCTATAATCGATGAGGTTTTCTCCTGCTTCCTCCAAAGCTGGAATGCCCGATTTTGAAAATTTTAGCCATGGGGGGTTATTAGCGCCCAACTGATTTGTATAAGCCTACTAGACACCATGTATGTCTTAGATGGTCATTTTATAGGGTCCCCGTCCAATAAAAACACTGTCCGAAAAAATTTTACCGGACACGTTGGATTTGGGTTTTTAATTATTTTTAATAGTTAATTTTTCCATAGTTTAAATGGAAAAATTCAATTTGTAATATGTCAGTCGTCTGGGAGTGTTTCTCAAAGAATGGAGGCTTGATTCCTAAGCCAAAATTCATACTTAGACCCTGGACATCTTCATCCTAAGTTTCGGATCATTATTTAGCCGCTTAATTAATAATTCCTCAAAAAATCAATAAAAGAGGGTTATTAATTAATTAAATTGAAAAAATTAAGAAAAGTCCAATTCTCTCCAAAATAATCCAAATTGGATTATTTCAGTGGCTAAATGACATGGCACAAGGCACTAAGGAAGATTCCAATCATCTCAGTCATCATCCAGTCAAGTATACAGTCAACGCCATTGATTAACTCCAAAAGATTTCGCCTCCCTCATGTGAAAATTCGAATTTATGACATGGCAAGGGTATTAAATGGTAAAGAAGTTAAGTTTTGAGTTACATTAATGGGAGTGGGGGCGCCTTGCGTAGGTGGAGGCCACCTCCCACTCTCAACTACCAAGATATCAAGTCAAGTTCGACTTAACTCCAAGCTTTTGCATGCATTCACATCAAAGATTGAGGAGATGTGCGAATTGGTTGTGTGGCACGTGTTTAAAGGTTAGTATGCATTTATATCATGATAGGCGCCACCCTAAAGGATAGGGCCACCCACATGAGTTATCTCCACATAACTCCTCCTTATCCCTTGAAAATTTCATGCATAAAGCCTTCACCTCACGAATATCTCCTTATGACCTCACGTCCTCCACTTGGCATATGATAAAGGGATGGTTGGTGTGCATTAATGTTATGGTAGGCGCCTCCCTAAAGGATAGGGCCACCTCACATGAGTTGTCTCCCTCTTAATTCTTCACATCCCTCGAATTCCTCATGCATTGAAGCCCTTGGATCATGCATATATCCCTTATATCACGAGCTCCCCACTTGGCATTCGAATTTGGGGTGGTTAAAGTGAAGTTAATGCATTGGTGGGCGCCTTCCCTAATGTTTGCAATCATATCCCACTATCTCCTCATTGCATTAAAACCCTAACCTCACATATATCTCTATTAGAGCTCGAATTTCACACTTGGCTTTTGATTATTGGAGTGGTGTACATTACAATGCTTGGGAGGAGATAACAAGGAGGAGTGGGGGGCGCCTTGCCTAGGTGGAGGCCACCTCCCCACTCTCCATTCAATGCAACTCGAGTTTTATTGGAGTTCTCACCATCCAAGCGTGGCTTGATATGGATTTTGATTAGGATTTGACATGGATTTCGAATTAGTGTTGAGTGCCATTGGCTTCTTTCATGCCAATTCGAATTAGGAGGCCTTAGTGCTTGTAATTTGTTATAAAGAGGAGAGGTTTTTCTCCTCATTAGGATGGAGATTTTGAGCATGAACACTCTACCAAATTCTCAGTGTAATATTTGTTTGAATTATTGAATAAAGAAGTGACTTTGGAGGTCCATGCAGGAGTACTTGGGGTTTTCTTTCACATTGTCTTGGTGATATCTCTCTCACCTTGTTCTTTCACATTGTCTTGGTGATATCTCTCTCACCTTGTCTCTTTATTTATGCAATTCAATTTTCAATCTATGTTCTAACCTTGTTTAGAAGTATATTGTTCGATATTGTTTATTTGAGAACAAGGGTTTTGCAGGAATCTTCCAAGGTGGAGAACGGCTTAAAGATTAAGCTATTCTTTGCTCATCAGTGGTTTTTACTACCTAATCAATTTCTTTTGCAGGTTCCCAAAGCTCTTCTCATTTCAAGAAAAGAAACACATCAAAGAGACTTGCCTCTTCCTCCATCAACAACGGTTTTCTATCAAACTTGGTTATTTGGATCTATGAGTTTCTATCTTCCAACTCTCTAGTTTTCTCCTTGAATCCCTCTTTCACTTGACTTGCTAAGCCTTTTCATCTCTAGTTCTTGCCCTAAGTTTTGCTCTTCTTTCCTAGCTTCGTCCACTCTCCTTAGCTTCTCCCTAACTCTCATTTTCATCCTTCTCCTTAGCTTTCGTTTTCTCCTAGTTTGCCCTTTTCCTTTGACTTTCGTTTGCCCTCTTCTAGCCTTCTCCTTCACCTTTCGTCCACCCTCTTTTTTGAGCCTCTTACCTTCCTTTCATTTTTGCCTTTTGGCTTATCTCTTCCCTCCTTCTTTTGCCCTTGTTTGTCTTCTTCTTCTCCCTCTCGTCCATCTCTTTCTTCCTCCTACCTTTCGTTTTAGCCTTTCTTTATCTTTTGTTTTTTGGCTTCGAGTTCTCTCCTCTCACCCTACCTTTCGTCCATCTCTAAAAAGAACCCTAAAATCACACAAAAAACAACAAAAACGAATTAAAGCTTTAAGTTTTGGTTAAAGTAGTTTCATGCTTTTGAAAGTTTGCAAGTTAGGCATTATTAAATCTTAGTTTTATTTACTAGTTCACATATTAGTTAAGTTTCTAGTTTTGTCACTTTTGCATCTAGTTTATGTACTTAGATCTCATTTTCTTAAGATTAGATTTGTATTGCTCTTTAAACTTCTAGTTTGCACTTATCTTAGAGCTTAGTTTTATTTGCTAATAATAACGGGTGCTTTTGAAGTGATCTATTTTGTGTAGGTACTTGAAAGAAGAAATGAACTTGAAGACTTCTTTGAAGTGAAGAAATCCAAACTAAAGCAAGAAAGTGAAGAAACCATAAGGACGATCCAAGACTCTAAAACATCATTTGTTATCCTTTGTAAAAGCATTCAAAGGCTTACTTCAATTTGTTTTCTAAAGTTTTACTTTTCTCTCAAAAGTCCTTACGAGGGTTAGATTCCCAAGGCACTTGTAATTCATTAATAAAAAGGCTAGGTGGGATAAGGCCTCCCACACTTTGGTTTCTTCTTCCCCATTTGGGGAAAACTGTTTCGTGCATGCTTTAGTTAAACTTGTTTAAATTTTCTAGATTAAATTTCATTTCCTGTACTTAGAATAATTTTTATTTCAAGTCTTGACCTGAGAAGCCTCTTGGGATTTTATCCCAAGTGCCGCATTAACACTGCGTGCTGCTTCTCTTTCCTCGCCGTGTACTGCATAGGACCGGCTAAGCTAGAAGTTTCATGAGCAGTGTGCAGAAGTGACTTTGACTTCACCTTGGGACTAGTCCCTGTTTTGGTAGAACACTAGCTTTCTTTCTTGCAAGTAGATCATTTGTTTTAAAGTTATCATTGTTTATTTTCAATCTTATTGAGCTATCACGTTTGTTCTTTGCGTACAATCTGTTTCTATCTTAACAAAGAACTAAGCCTCTTGAACTTGTAATAACCCAAGTCAAAGAGCACTCTCTATCGGAGAGCATATTAATATTGCATTTTCTCTGCATTAGACATATAGAATAGCTAAGTCTCTTGAACCTTGTCATAAGACAAAGTCAAGCGCCCTCTCTATCGGAAAGTTGAATATTGTGCTCTAATAATAATAAAACTTCCAACTCACATCCCCTTAATAATTTATCTTGGTTGCTATCCGACACCCGTATGCTCTGCCAACCTGAAAAGGTTGGGCTAGTACTCAGAAAGGTGTTGGATTTGATAATTTTCAATAACATAATAAAAATTTTCACCTCCACAACCAACGAACCGGCATTGCTTTTTTGAGACATACTCAGGTAGTGGACAAAGTTCCTAAACCTGGTGGGGCCGGAAATTACCGTTGTCTTAGACATCGGAGTGGTTAATTCTTTAGACACCTACTCCTTGACATCTTGGCGGTCCGTCTTACCATCGGAGGGGAAGCCACTGAAGGTATACCTTTCCGGTCGATTGCTTACCTTGTTGTTCTTAGCCTAATAATCAAGACCATTAAAACTTTTAATTTACCAAGATAATTTGCACAACGATCTCACGAACAGCTACTATTGAGACTTGCATTTCAGCATCCCCAAGCACTACACTTGTTTGACTCCTTTTTGGCACTGGTCATTTTATATTTATGCTTTAATTAAGTTGGGCCATTTGTCCATTGGATTTTATATTTGGAACTTATCTATCTGTGGATGCTTCTTATTTTCGCAAAGTCTTTCATATACTGTTTCACAACGTGGATTGCATTTTACCTTGTGTTTCATTTAAAGTAAATTTGTGATCTTTCACCTTTAAAAACTCCTAAACACCACCCATCCGCATCACCATACACTAAAAACATTATAACACATTGAGCCATAGTAAACTCTTTGTAGGGACTACCCCCCTTGGCTTCATTAGGAGTTAGGCTAAACGGAGGAGCTGGGATTCAGGTGACAGTACCTGGCTCATTGCTTGCCCTCAAGGCCACACCTCTCCCCATTTCCAGTGAGGGAGACAGCTTTCGAAAGATTTCTGCTGCCGGTGTGCATCTCGGCGGACAACAGGTAGCAATATGAATGTCTTTCTTATCAACAAAGAACATGAATGGTATAGAGAGATCATATTTTATCTCAAGAATTTAACCTGTCTTGATCACTTGGTAAAGTATCAAAGAAGAGCTCTTAGACTGAAGGCTGCTAAATATGTGATCACTAAAGATGGTCTGGGATGGAGAAACACGAATGGGATAATTCTCAAATCTATTAGCCCAAAAGAATCTGTCATGATTATGAAGGAGATGCATGTTGGAGTTTATGGTGGACATTATGCTCCTAGAGCCACTGCTGCAAAGAACATGAGAACTGCCTATTGTTGGCCCTCCTTTTTTAAGGATGCTCATACTTTTGTGCAATCTTGTCAAGAATGTCAATTCTTTGCTGGCAAGCCAAGGTTAACTACTTTACCTTTAAAGCCAGTCATTATTGAAGCACTGTTCCAACAATGGGGAATGGATTTTGTGGGGGGTATTCAAAGAAAATTCACAGATTATTCTTACCTACACAAATTATTCTACCTGTCGAGTTGAAGCCATTCCTACTAAAAGAGCAACCACTAGTGTGGTAGTCAAATTTCTGGAAGAAAACAATTTGTCAAGATTTGGATCTCCCCTCAAAATCACCATTGACAATGCCAAGTCTTTTAGCATGATTGAGATTCAACTTTCTGCATGCAGCAGGCTATTGTATTGTCTCATTCTTCAAATCATTATCAAGGAAACGGTTTGGTTGAATCTAGCAATAGAAACTTAATTACTCTATTGAAGAAAATGGTTGGGGAAAACAAATGAAGTTGGGATAATAAGTTGAAATACACTCGTTGGGTGAACGAAGCCACTTGTTGGAACCAAAGGTTATGCAAGTCCATCACACCTCTAGATCTTCTGGAGATAGTCAGTCAAAAGTCAACAGTCAACTAATAGAGCAGTCAACTGAATGCTCAACTAAGTAGTCAATTAATCGATTGACTGAATGATCGACAAGGTAATCAATTGGATGGTCGGCTCGACAACAACAGTCGACTAGTCAAGGGAACATTGAGGTCTTTCAAGCAAAACTTAGAACTGACGACCCTTACTTGTGCACTAGAACTCCCTCAATTCAAGGAAGATTGATAGATCTGGAGACAATAAAAGAACAACCCTGTGGGTTGTATTAAAGTAATGTAATATATCGTATTGGATTTGCTAATGATGCATGCAATGTGATGTTCTTATCATAATGCGCTATGCTTAAGTGCTGTAAACGATGTTTGTTGACACCACCTTTGTTCTTCGAACATCCTCATCCCTTCTGTTATTTTTTGTTCTCTTTTATTGTTCAAAAGGTTTTCTCAACATGGTATCAGAGCTATTGGTTTTGACCTAGCCTGTTGTCCTCAAATCGTGTTGAGTTGGATCTAGGGTTTATCAACTCTAGTTTGAAGATTTGTTGACTAAAACCTTTCAACTTGGATCAGAACTGTAAGATGTCATAAGGATGGCATCTAAGATAGAACATGTTATTTTGAATGGCTATAACTATGAAATTTGAGCACCAAATATGGAAACGTTACCGAAGAGCAAGGGACTCTGGAAATATACCAAGACTGCTATTCCAAATCCGGCGGATGACAAGGCTAAGTTTGTCATCAACGAAAAGAAGGATGAGGCTATTGCGGTCATCATAACCTACATTTCAAGGGAGATTCGCTTTCATACAAGTGAGATCAATTGTCCTCAAGCTGTCTAGAATAAGTTGAAGTCGCTATTTGATAAGGTTAATGAAAGTCAAGTCATGCAGAAAGAGAAAGAGTTGATCTCTCTAGAACCCCATTCCTTTGAAAAGATTGAGGACTATTTGGATCGTATTAAAGAATTACAATTGCACTTTTTACGATTTCAAACTTCAAGAACATCATGTAATAATAACCATTAACAATGCCATACATAAAATCATATACAGTGCACAAGAGATAATGCCCTTCTTATAATATAACAAGATTACAAGATTACATTTATAGGAAGCACCAACTTGCAATTTATGAGCACCAACTCAAAGGAGGCTACAACCCCCTACCTTTACCAGCTCCAACTGGAAGGAAGCACCCACTTCCTAGATTCTCTAACATCCACTAGAAGAAGGCTACAACCCCTTAAGATCACAAGCTCCAACCTACCCTAGCACCACCCTTCCACCCTGATATGAGTAAGAGTATCAATCTGTCATTATCACTGTCACTGTCACTGCCACTATCACTGTCATCAACAAGCCCTACAAATAGTCATCCATAAACTTCATCTTCATTAGCTCCTTCAATCCTTAAACATCATCATAATCTATACAAGATCTTCACCAAGATTCACCAAGAGAGAAACATAATATATACGCAAGATACATACCTTTGCCAAGATCACAAGATGTAGAAACAAGACAGAAACCCTAGTCATGTGCCATGTCCTTCACCAAAAGAAACCCTAGATCATGCCATCACATAGCCCTTACAACAAGCTTTCCAACGAGCCAAGAAGTTTGTGATTTTAATACCATATGAGAAAGTTATGCAAGTTTCCATCAATCTTCTTCACTTGATCCTTCTCTTGAATTTCATTTAACTCATCTTGTCCTCCTTGAATGTTACTTGACCCTTCTCTTGAGTCTTGAATTTCACTTAACTCTTCTTGATCCTTCTCTTGAATTTCACTTAAGATGTCTTGAACTTGGATGAGTCAAATGAAATGTTTCAACCTTTATTTATACATGTCCAAGTCACTTTTAAAGTTACTTTAGGTTAGGTCGGCCCAAACCAAATAATAGCCTCATGTTAGGTCAGCCCTAACCAAATTTTGGCCCAGTACAAAGAAAACTTCATTTGTCCTCAACCACGGGGAGTTAGGAATCGTGCCACCTATCACCAAAAAGGTCTCGAAATAGGCTATATGATTATGGAACTTGTTCTTTCATTCGGGATACCTTTATGGAGCAAAAGTCCCCTTTTGTCTTTAGCATCATTCTCATGAGACTCTTCATGGCTTTGTCTTCGAGACCTCTTGCTTTACTTCTTTAATGGGCTTTGACTTGTCTTCTTGACCACTTCATGTCTTCATCAAGGAGCTTCTTTACAGTTCACATCATCATGGTTATGTGGACACATCATCATCACTTTAGGGGCTTCTTCACTTGCTCCATTTGTGTGCAGCTCAAAGTGGGCATGTGGAAATAACCTCATGTTATCTCATCGATTGTACCTTCCTTTGAAGTTTTGACCAGACAATCGACCTTTGTTCCAGAGTCTACTGGTAGTTGGTCTACATCAACTGACCATGTCTACCTACATGCACAATCTCCTGAAACCAACCAACATGGTTCCTCGACATCTTGTTTACCTTAATGGACTATTAAGACTATTGAAGCTGCTGGACCTAATGTTGGCGACAACAGTGTTGGTCGGAAGACGCGCAGTCAAAAACAACATGGCAGCGTTGCCTTGATGGCTCATGTTCTCGAAACCCGCGATCTTAACACTAAAAACATCATGGCAGCGTTGCCTTGATGGCTCGTGTTCTTGAAACCCGTGATCATGACACCTATGTTGATGCTCAGGGACACCCTGAATGGGAGAATTCTATATCTTCTGAAATTGATTCTTTACTGAAAAATCAGACTTGGGATTTAGTTTCCCAACTACATGGAAAGAATGTTGTGAAGTGGCAATGGGTCTACAAGACCAATTTTACCTCAAAAGGTGTTCTTGAACATCACAAGGATCGACCAGTAACTAAGGGATTCTCTCGGCAAGAAGGTATCGAAACCTTTTCCCCTGTAGCAAAGATGAACTCGATTCGATTGACTCTTTCACTTGGTGCTCAGTTTGGATGGGAACTTCCTCAAATGGATGTGAAAAGTGTTTTTCTGCATGGAGATTTGTCTGAAGAAATATACATGGAGCAATCTCTTGGTTTTATGACAAACTTCAATCTTGTTTGTCAACTGAAGAAATCTTTATATGGTTTGAAGCATGCCCCATGTGCTTGGTACAAAACGATTGATTGTTTTTTCATCAATCTTGGATACAAACATTGTGAATCTAATCACAATATTTATGTATTACATGATCACAGTGATACTTTGATTGTTGCATTGTATGTTGATGATTTAGTCATAACTGGAAACAATGTCAACTTAATTCTGAGATTGAAGAAACACCTTGCAGATAGCTTTGAAATGACTGACCTTGGTCTTTTGCATTTCTTTTTGGGCATTCAAGTGCTACAAATGACTTATGGTATCTTTCTTTCCCCACCCAAATATGCTTTCGATCTTTTTAAATCATTCAAAATGGACGATTGTGAGTCTGGTGCTACAACTTTTCAGTTGGGCGTCAAATTGTCTAAGGACTGTCACTCTCCCCGAATCGACGCCACTCTTTATTGACAGTTGGTCGATACCCTGATTTACTTAACTCACAATTGGCCTGACATCTCCTTTGTCAAGTGTGGTTTCCCAATTCATGCAGGATCCTAGAGAAAGCCACTGGAAAGATGCAAAGTGAATTGCTTGATAAATTAAGGGTACTTATCAATTTGGTATCAAATATTGTCACAGCACAGATCCCCTGGTTGATTTTACTAATTCCGACTGGGCCAGCGACGTTGACGACAGGAAGTGCATTTATGGCTATGTGTTTAGACTTAATTATGGACCTGTTATCACCTAAACTGTAGTTAACCCTATGGATGTATCCACTCATGGATGGCAATAGGGAAGGGCAACTCAAAAGGTGCAACCACGATCACCTCGACCTCCAATAGATGGTTGTCACGCCAGTCGAGGCAACCTTCACTTTATGTTATCTAGCCCAGACAACAAAGGGGGAGACCCGATCTACTCCCGACAGGAGAGATCAAAACCAAGACACCAAATCAAGTTAATTCTAAGTGAAGTAAGGTGTATGGTTTATCCTAGACCTAAGGATGAAGTCACAAGACAAGTGAGGGGTTCAATGAGTATAGCTCTAGTTCATTGTTGATGTGAGAGTGACTTATGATTTGTGAAATAAGATCCAGGATTAAAGTACTAGTTCAATGTGAGAAAATCCACTGCCTTGGGAACCGTGTCCAATGTAGGGTAGTTTAAGGGTTGAATTGGGGATAACTAGTACAAGTGACAAGCTTGATCATGCAGTATGATGGCATCAAAGGGTTTAGTTTACCACACAAGGGTCAAACCACAAGTTAATCCAACAATCTAGGAAAGTCGAATTGACTAGGAGAGAGACCAGTGCCTTGGGAATTGGGATAATGGAGTCAAAGTAAAGTTAACTTGTGGTTAAGAACTCCTATTGCATGAGACAAGTGGGCAATTAAAGTCTTGATGGATGAATAGGTCTAGATCTAGGTTTGATCTAAGTGGACCACAATCCCTTAAAACAAGGAATGATATCCCCAAGGCAAGATTTGACAAAGTGACCTACTAGACCTAGGTTTTGAATTATTCCCGTTCCAAATCCACTGAAATCTCAAGTACCCACGTCCTAGAAGTGGGACAACTCCCTTCTCCAAGGTAGTGCGACTTTACCCAAGGAGGCTAAAATGTGGGTTAAGTGGGTCAAGACAAGTCCGATGGCATCCAAACTTTAGATCCAGGTAGGTTAGTCAAGTAGGAGTGTGGATCTACAATTTCAAGGCAATCCGATGGCTAGATCTTACTAGATCTGAGTTTGAAGATACCAAGTGGTCCAAAATGGGGATTAAATCCCTTAAAATGTGGAATAGGGCCCACAAGGTAGAAATCATAAAAGTGATAATCTGGGGGTAGGTTATTGGATGTGTAGATCATGAATCAAGCGGGATCTCACCTACCCACATACTAGATCTAGGTTACCTCACCAAACTAGGAAGTGCGCCCTTGCTTGGAGAGGCTAAATGCCTTGGGAAGAGGGTCAAATGGAAGCCAATCCTCACCAAACTATAGATCCGGGATGCCGTGGATACTATAGAGGTGGGTTTTCAAAATCTTACCGAAGAAGCCACTAGATCTAAGTAGATCTGAAAAAATGTAAAAATGGGGTTTTGATTGATTAGGGTTTTAAATATTTTAGACAAGTGGATAGATCATGGAGATAGAAATTACCTTGAGATCATACCTGAGTGATATGAATGAGATGTCTTGATGTTGAGGAAGATTCCCGCAGAGATCAAATGAGAAATTGTTGATTTTGCTTGCCAAATTGATGCCCTAGCCCACAAGTGCGCCCTCCTCTACCTGTCAATCCAAGGAAAATCGATTTCAATCAGAGAGGTCAAGTATGGAGGAAATACAAGTAAAATGCAATGATAACATAGAATAGAAGGTCCTGGGACAGTAATACTCCCTGTTACCAACGGAGAGATCCAAAGAAGAAGTAGGGAGAGTCTTCCCCTACCAATACTTCCTCCTCAAAGCAAATCGGCCTCCACCTGTAGATGCAAAAACGTGGTACAAAAGATATGGCAAACAAGATCTCCAAAAACTCAATGCAAAGGAAGAACCAACGAACGAACACCAAAAACATTCACCACAACACTGGAGATAGATGCAATAATAATTTTATATTCCAATAATCCAGAGCCACAAGTCCCCTTACAATGAGAAGCTCTCTCCTTTAAATAGGAAGGAGAGGCATCAAAATCCTAACCACTTTTTGAATAAGTGGCTAAGATTAAAAGATACAAATGTCTAATCAATGGTTGAGATGAGCTCTGTTACCAACTTTTTGTACCATAGTTGGATTTTCTGGAGAGCCGCCATTTGACAAACATGATGAATGTTTGATTCCAGTGTATCAGATGATTCAGCATTTTGTAGCTAGCCAGTTGTGGTTAGCTTGTTTTGTTTTTTGAGTCGACATGACCATGGCCCCATGGGGGTTTGTAATAAAAGTGTGCTAGTAGGATCTGAGTGCCTCGGTTCCTCATGACTGGATTAAGCAACTAAGGTATTCCAAGGAGTTTTTTCCCTTGTCAATTATACTTTGCTTAAGGCGATGTATAATCGATGAGGTTTTCTCCCGCTCCTCCAAAGCTGGAATGCCCGATTTTGAAAATTTGGCCATGGGGGGTTATTAGGGGCCAACTAATGTATATAAGCCTACTAGACACTGTTAGAATAGATGTCGATCATGTCCTAGGTCCATAAAACCCTCAGAAATCACACATGACCCGTGGAGCAGCTAAACCCAACTTTCGGATGTCAATTCAGCCCCGTAATTAATATTTTCTCTGAAAAGTCATTTACAGAGAAATTATTAATTAAAATAATAAAATTGATTATTTTGGAGATAATCCAAATCTCTCCAAAATTAATCAATTGGATTAAAATAAAGGGCTAAATGACATGGCAATGAGCATTTAGGAAGATTCCAATCAACTCCAAGCCCATCCAGTCATCCATCCAGTCACCGAATCATTGTCCTTTCAAAGCAATTTGCCCTCTCCATGCAAAAATCGATTTGTTGATGTGTCACTTGATGTTTGGGTTGGTGGTTTTGTATTAATGATAAGGTGGGCGCCCTCATGACTCACCACACCCACCATAGATTGGCTCCCTTCATGATTCGAGTTATACCTACCAATCTACACGTGTATCCTCACAACCAATTCGCATATCCTCTAGTCCTCACAACCATTCGCATATCCTCTAGTCCTCACGTCAATCTCCATTAGATTCACGCCATTCCCTTGATTGAACTCGTTATTGGTTGGTAAATTCGTTGATTAGTTTGGCTCCCACTCAAAACTCGAGTTAGTACCTACCTTTTCCACTTGTCATCCAATAAACTAGCACTCAACCTACCACATCAACTCGCCCCTCCACATGGATCACGCCTCCTCTACCTTAGCTCGCCATTTCCTTGTTGGAGTGATGGTATTGGGTAGCATTACCATTCTCAACCTACCTCAAAGTCGAGTTTGCCACATGCCTTTTCCTACCAAACTCAAAGCTCGACTTTGGCCTTGTCTATCTCTCCAAGCCACTAATTGATTGGATTCGAACTACTTGCTCATTACTATTCGACCTAGGGTTTAGGCTTAGGTTTCTAGTATGTTTTACTATAAAGAGAGGCCCATTTTGGGTTATTATCTCAAGGATTTTTGTGCAAAGAAACTCTGGTGAAAATTGTAAGCTCTTGTTTAATAAAATATTTTGAGACTTTGGAGGTCATTTGATTGGGCTCTTGGCATTGTGTCTTCATCTCATGTGAAGTAATATCTCTTTCACCCTATTCTTATTATGCAAATTTGATTATGATGCTTGTTGAGGACTAACAATCTAGTACTTAGGCTTCTAATCTATTGCATTGAGTTTTTGTGTCTTGAGGGAATTCAGTCATTGAGAGCTATTGGCATCTAATACCTTCACCGATCAAGTGTTCCATTTATCTTAATAATTTGTTTGCAGGGTTGTGAGCTTCTCCAAAGTACCTCCTGCCTTCTCCAACAAAAACCTCATTCAAACTATTGGAAACCGTGGTTCATGAGCTTCTATCTTCTAGCTCTCTTTTTCTCTTTGAAAGATTTTTCTTTGACTTGCTAGTCCACTTTCTTCTAGCCATCACTTCCTTAGTTTTTCATTGGCTCTCATTTTGCCCATCACCCCTAGCTTCATCCCACTTCTCTCCTCTTCTTTAGGGCTTTCGTTCTAGCTCTCTTAAGGCTTTCATTTTCCCCCTTTTTTCCATCCCCTTCTCTTCTTGTTTCCCTTAAAGTCCTCCCCTCGTCACCTTCCCTTAGCTCCTTCTTCCTTTCGTCCCACTCCACCTCCTCTCACCCTCCTACCTTCCTTCATCCCCTTCGTTTTGCTCTCTCCTTTGCCTTCTTTCTACCTTAGTAGTCTCCAAAGCCTCCCTTTCGTCCACCTTTTAAAAGATCTAAAGTCATACAAAAGCACAAAAACGAATTGACTATTTGAGTTTTGGTTAGCTTGTAGTAGTTTCATGCTTATAGAAGGTTAATATTTAGGCATATTTAGATCTCATATTTTATATTTTATTTAGATCTAGTTTAAAGTTATAGTTTACATTTCTAATCTCATCATATTGAAAAAGCTTGTAGCCTTAAAAATATAATATAAAAACTTCAAATCCTTGTTAAACACTAGCATTAGTTAGTTGCTTTAAATTTGTTTAAAAAGTGAGTAGTTGTTAGCTTCTTTCCATTATTGGTATCTAGATCTCTTTTAAAAGTGAAAATTTCATATCCAAAAAAGTATTGATCTCTTGCATTCTAGGATTAGTTTCAAATTTTGATTATTAATCTAATGCTAAAGGGTGTTTTGAGTTGAATGTTGTTGTAGGTGCTTTTGAAGAAGAAAAGGGCTTGAGAGAATCTCGAAGTGAAGAGGTCCAAACAAAGCAAGGCTTAAACAACCATAAGGATGATCTAAAACGTGACATTATCTTGAATTATCCTTTGTAATAGCTTATAGGAGTTAGCTTTGTTTTCCAAGTCTTATCATCTCAAAAGACCTTGCAAGGTTTTAAACCCAAGGCATTTGTAATCGTTTAATAAAATTTTCAAGTGGAGGAGGCCTCCACTTTTTTGGGTCTTCTTCCCCATTTGGGGAAGAGTGTTGGGTCTTGTGGTTTGATTTAGCTTAGATTTATGGTTTCATGCTATTAGTTTAAATTCACTTCAATAAGTCATTTTGCTTATATTCCATATTTACTTACCCCCATGCTCTCCCGAGTAGGGTCTTGGACCTGAAAGAGATTCTTGGGTAGTTTAGTTTTATTTCTCGTTTATTTTTATCTTCTTCTCTTCCAAAGCCTTCAGCCGGAAGTTGTATCCTTGAGATTTCGTCTCAAGGGCAGGACCACATAATTTGTGGTTACTCTTCTTTCCCCGTCGGTTTCCTTGGCAGAGCTTTCAGCTAGCTGGAAGTTCTCAAGTGCAGGCGGATCTAGTGGTTGATCTTGTTCGGAGATCAATCCCACCTATTAGATTAAATCTTGTGTGGTAGAATACTAATTTGAGCTTAGTTTTATTTTGCAAAGTAGTTTTTGTTAAGCATTAATTTATATCTTTCAAGCGTATCAAGTGGATTTATCTTTTAAAGTTAATTTATTGCTTTCACAACACAGCTACTTTTTGCTTCCTTAAAATAAACCAAAGTCTCTTGAACTTGGCCAAATCCAAGTCAAGAGCACCCTCTATCGGAGGGCATTTTAGTTTTGCATCATCCCTGCATTAGGCATTTTAATTTTAGCAAGTCTCTTGAACTTTGGTCATAAGATCAAGTCAAGAGTGCTCTCTGTCGGAGAGTTGAACAAGGTTCTTTAATAATAAAATTTTCCACTCATACACCCCTTAATTAATTTATCTTGGTTTCTGTCCTACACCCGTATGCTCTGCCAACCGGAAACGGTTAGGCTAGTACTAAGAAAGGTGGAAGACTTGTTAATTTACAAGAGAAAATCTAATTAAAACTTTCACCCCCATAACCAACGAACCGGCGTTGACATAAAGTATTTTAATCAGTTCTCAGGGGAGGCGTCGGACCGCCCAATCTGCGACACGGTGGCTTGTTAGCATTGCGCGCCTCGCCGTGATTCCAGACAGGCCCCGACAGGTCTCTTAAAGGAGCTGCTTAAAACTACTTTCCGGACACTCTTTGAACATCCTTGGTTTTAGCCCTAATAATCAAGACAATTAAAACTTTGAATTTACCAAGATAAGCTGCACAACGTTCTCACAAACTTTCAATTCGAGCACTTGTATCAAGTTTTCACAATCGTATTTAATTTTTTGACTCCATAAGGCACTGGTCCTTTATCTTATATTTTGTTTGCCTAAATATCAACATTGGAGTATCTGCTTATATTTCGTGAAAAGTGATTTACTTGTTGCCCAAGTGTATCTTTCATCTTGTATTTGCAACGTGGATTGCGTTATCTTGTCTTATATTCAAGTATTATATTGTCTCTCATTTCACAGAACTCCTAAACAACACCCATCCGCATCACAACACCTAAAAACACTATAAATACAAGAGCCTTAGTGAAACTCTCTTTTAGGGACTACCCCCCTTGGCTTCGTTAGGAGTTTGCCTAAACGGAGGAGCTGGGATTCAGGTGACAGTACCTGGCTCATTGCTTGCCCCCAAGGCCACACCTCTTTCACTTTTAGTGAAGAGACAGCTTTCGAAAGATTTCCGCTGTTGGTGTGCATATTGGCGGACAACAAGCTCAACAATAAAATACATGGATCACTAATAAAATATAATATGAGTGGACAAAATCGCCCTAGAAGAGGGGAATCCCACCAAATCATGATGACAAAATATAATAGGAAGCTTATGGTGGGTCCAAGGGGTAATTTTAGACACCCTTGGTCAATCCCCATAGCACAATAATAATAAAATAGTCATCAATATACCAAATCGTGCCTCTATGGTCAAATCGTAGGCCTCAAAAGACCTCAAAAATCATCAGAAAGTACCATAAGTGATGGATGCGGGCCCCGATGAAGCTGAAACTGCTGGAGGAGGTGTGGAAGATATCGATCCATCATCACTGATCATCCCATGCCATAACATTGCCTCAGTAGCCCAAATCGATTTCCTCAATAGCCATTTCTACCAATCCTGAAATGCCTCGGGAAGCGTGAAACTACCCCAAACTGCCTCCTGGAGTGCCTGAGCTGTCAAGGTGAGGGCACCAGTGTGTCCGGGAGGGGGGTAATATGGTAAAAACAAGTGGTTGCACCACCCCCTCCAAGCACAGCGCCCTAGGTCAACCGGATAAAAATCACATCTGCTCTGACAGGGCCTCCGACAGACCAAAACTGCACTGGGATAGCCTACTGAGGCTCAATCATCACTGTAAGTGCCCGGAACTGAAAACAAACTGTCTCATTGGACTCGAAAGGTCCAAATCCATACAAGATGTGTACTCATACACCATATGAGTCTCTGCATGATCAAAATATATATCCAATATACCGGAACAGGTCAAATAATAATAATCTATAAATGATCAAATACTGCTGTAAACCATGAATCATCATCATAACCCTGTAGCTGCTGCATAGAATCATCATGTATGTGTACATAGACCATATATCATCTATCCATATCATCATAAGGTCCAACCATCTCATGTCCTATGGTTGACCTTGGTCAAACTAGGTTTGACCAAGTCAACATGACCAAATATAACTCAAACCATCATCGGAAGCTGCTGCAAAGTGTCAAAGGTTAATGTATGCTCTACAACTTATTCAAATAACAATTATAACACAAAGTAATCATTACTGGCGATCTAAATCCAAATATATAATGTCATTAATTATTATTATTACTCAGACTAGACTTTCAAGATCATACTCACTTCATAGCTGTGATCAATTTGCTAGTGAAGGGTGAAGGCTAAAATAAGTGACTAGGCTAAGGGATGACTTGACTGACTTAACTTTGTGACTCTTTGGCAATGGGAAAGGGAATACACACCATAGTATATACTGAATGAGCAATAACACAGGGAATGGCGGTGTCTCACAAATGGATAAGTTGTTCAAAGAGGGTTTATTCACGTTTAACAGATGCGCACAATCCATAATACAAATAAGGCCAGCAATTGTTTTGATATAGATTTAAGTTCCATTGTTTTTTGGGCCTGAAGTTTCCATATCCTTGGTCTATGTGTGTTTATAAACACATTGCATAGATTTACATTTATTTTAGGGTTTCTGCTGCAGGTGTGTTTTTAAGGCACTTGTTTACCTGAGCACTTCTAGGTGTGTCATGGACAGCTTGTTTACCTAGGTATTTACATTTCCAAAAGATATAACATTTTATTTTCATGGCCATTTTCATTTGGCATGCCTTTCATTCATGTGTGTTTAAAAACACATTGCATGAATGGGCTTTTCATACAAGATATAGCATTTCATTTTCCAGATTTTGTATTCATGGCAGCACTAAAAGTTTCAGGTTTAGCCAACACAACTTTAGTGACAAGGGGGAATTCCAAGGAACTCCAACTCACCATAGGTAAGTTTTGTCACCAACTCAGAGCCAAGACACAATAAACAGGGAAGCTCATCTAATACAGAGGCTACAGTGGGGAAAAGTCCTCCATGCCACTAGTCAAGTAGTAAGTCAGGGTGATAAACTAAAAGGTAGGCAATGGATGGATGAAGACAATGAATAATGGAGCCAACACTAGCAAGCCAAGGTATGGTGGAATGATCACCTCTATTCTCCCTAGGGAGGGTAAAACCAATGAGTATGAATAATGAACTTCTAAGTCTGCGTAGGGACAATATAGTATATATAATAAGATCAACCAGGTCCACATATCTATATGATCGCTAGATCATGACACTAAGTGCTAAGACATGCTATAAGAATAAGTATAAAAGCAATATAACCATAACACAATGATATACCTGCTGAGTCATATACCTGAATGCTCATCAACCTGTACCATCATCTTTCCTCTAAAACTGCTGCTGTAACTCTGGGCACTATTGACTGCTCTGTACCAATGGTATAATGTCTACATCGGTCATCTCTCTGAGTGTCCTGAGACTCAATCATGGCATGGGGAATACAATTGTTGTCCACAATCTAGTAGTGATCCAATATAGATGCTCATCTCAGCATCTCAAATGTAAGGGAACTGGCTGAATAGTGTAGTGGAATCAGAAAAATAATGTATGGTAGCCTAGCTACTATATATGTGATAACAGGACCCTTGGTCTGGCCGTCTAAGAAATAGAAGGTAGTCTCTCTTTTGACTACAGAAGCAAAGTATCATGGAGCTGTCAATGCAGGTATAAAGGCAATTTGGATCCGTCGGCTATTAAACAAGCTTGGTTTTCCTACTCACGCCTCGAGTGTTATTTAGTCTAACAATAAGAGTGTAATTCAGGTCGTTGATAATCCTATTGCACACATCAAAATGAAGCATATTGAACTTCATGTCCACTACTTGAGACAATTGATACAGGACAAGGTTATTACTCTTGTTTATTGCAAGACAGACGATCAGGTTGCTAATATCTTTATAAAGCCTTTACCAAAAAATAAGTTTGTAAAACTACGAGCTATGCTTGGGCTTCAGAAAGCCGCAATTATGGGGGTGTTTATAGAACATAATTTCACCTCCTGAACCTCCAAAATGTTGTGTTGATGGGGGGGTTTGGAACCAAAGGTTATGCAGGTTTATCACACCTCTAGATCTTCTGGAGATAGTTAGTGAAAAGTCAACAGTCAACTAGCAAAGTAGTCGACTTAATGCTCGACTAAGTGGTCGATTGATATGTCGACTAAATGGCCGACAAGGCAGTCGGTTGGATGGTCAGCTCAACTAGAACATCTGACTAATCAATGTTAATGTAATTGTAACTTCGAAAGATACTCACTTGTATTTTATATTGTTATTATTATTGTATTTTATTTGTACCTCCGACGAAGATGTTTATTCCTTCGGTCGGGGATGTCATTATTACATTTGGCCATGTAAAGTCATTGAGGTAAATCCTCCATTATAATTAGGGGCAATAGATCCCCCTAGAGTCAATTGCATTAGAGTTATTGAGTCCCCTAGAGAAGTCGGCCCAGTCAGGTTTAGCTGGGGCCAACCTAGCAAGTGAAAAAGGGCAAGTGAAAGTAAAGTATAAATAGAGAGCTTAGCTCTCTCATTTGAACACACACTCACTCACACAAGTTCACATAAGTAAGAGAGAGAGAGGGCAAGTTCGCATAGGAGAAAGACAGAGGAGCTGCAAAAGACCATCTTTGTTTTGGGGTTTTGCTTTTGTGATATTGTATTGATGACGATTCTATCTCTGAGGAAGTTGCGGGGTTTTCTCCTTTATGGTTTCCCTGAGAAAAATCTTTGTGTCTCTTGTGTTATGTTGTGCATGTTATTCTTTCAGTTAAGATCCTAGATAATATTGATTAAAAGTAGAAAATCTAACAATCAAGGGAACGTTGCGTTCTTTCAAGAGAAAGTTAGAACCGACAACCCTTACTTATGGACTAGATATCCCTCTATTCAAGGAAGATTGTTAGTTCTGGAGACTATAAAAGAACGACCCTATGGGTTGTATTAGTGTATTGTAATATACTATAATGGATATGCTTTGTGATGTATTGATCATAAAGTGTTGTAAGTCGTGTCTGTTGACACCATTTTTTTCCTGGAATATCCTTATCTGTTCTACTAGTTTATGTTCTCTAATCTGTTGTTCAAAAGGTTTTCCAAACAACACTGTGAAAAGAATAACAATAAAATCTCCTTTTGAGTTAGTATATGGGAAAAACTATAGGCCACCTATAAATTTGCAAATCCCAGTGTATGAGTTATTACAACAGTATAGTTCAGACCAAGAGGCGATGCAAGCACGCATAGATAGGTTGGTTGAGCTTGATGAAATTAGAAGGGAAGCATTTGATCAAATGGTGATTCAACAGGAAAGAACAAAAGGAACATTTGTTGAAAGTACCAAAAATGAGGACTTTAAGATTGGTGATGTGGTAGTTTTATAGGATAAGCCATGTTGCTTGCACTTGTGATTCTGATAAGCATGGTTAGTAGGAATGTTGTGTAGATTAATGCATAGAAGTTGTCATTGTTTTATGCACATACCATTAACTTCACATCTCTTGATTATTACACGGATCATATACCTCTTTTCGTTCCACCTTTGACCTCTCCATCTCTGTGCCATGTCGTCCTTGTATCTTGAAACCATTGGCCTGGACTTTGTTACCAACTAATTTGTACCATAGTTGGATTATCTGAAGAGCCGCCATATGACAAACATGATAAGTGTTTGTGTTCCAGTGTATCAGATGATCCATCCTTTATGCCTAGCCAGTTTTGGCTAGTCAGTTTGTTGTTTGTCTTGAAATGACCATGCCCCACGGGGTTTTTGTAATAAAGTGTACTAGTAGGATTTGAGTGACTCGATCACCCATGACTAGTTTATCAACTAAGGTATTCCAAGGAGTTTTTTACCCAGATCAATTATACTTTGCCCTCAGCCGAGATATAACTGACAAGGTTTTCTCCCGCTTCCTCCAAAGCTGGAATGCCTGATTTTGAGATTATGGCCATGGGGGATTATTAGAGTCCAACTGATGAATATGAACCTAATAGACACTATGAGTCGAGTCAGTTGTCATTTCTTAGGTCTGTAGTGGTTTTTAAATGTTGTCCAAAAAATATTTACCGGACGCGTTGGACAGTTAATTATTTTATTTTTTAATTATTTTTAATAATTAATTTTTCCATAATTAAAATGGAAAAATTCAATTTGTAATATGTCAGTTGTCCGGGGGTGTTTTTCAGTGATTGGAGGCTTAATTCCTAAGCCAAAATTCACACTTAGACCCCGGGCACCATTATCCTAAGTTTCAGATCATCATTTGGCCAATTAATTAATAAATCCTCAAAAAATCAATAAAAGAGGATTATTAATTAATTAAATGAAAAAATTAATAATTGGAGATAATCCAATTCTCTCAGATTTAATCCAAATGGATTAAAATAAAAGGCTAAATGACATGGCACTGGACATTTATGAAGATTCCAATCAACTCCACTCAGCTTCAGTGAACTATCCAGTCGGCACAGGTTAAACTCCAACGGTGAATTCGCCCTCCTGCATGCAAATCACGAATTGATGAGTTGGAGGGTTAATAAATACAAGGTTTGGGTTGCATTGATTAAATGGTAGGCACCCTAGCCACCTCATGGCTTGGCTCCTACTCGAACTCATTGTAAATCCCACGAATTACTCAAGGTTTATCTCCATGTGGGCTCACGTATCTCCTTCAAGAGCTCACGTATATCTCCCTTGGATCACGAGTATTACACTTGGCATTGCATGTGTGGATGGTGAAGCTTCCAAAGATGGAATGGGGGTCGCCTTGCCAAGGTGGAGGCCACCTCCCCATCCTCATTTACTTCAAACTCGATTCTATTGAAGGGATATCACTCCAAGCCATGATTTGATTGGATATTGACTGGAAATTCGAATTGATCTCATGTGTCATTTGTCTCTCATGGAGGGAATTCAAATTAGGGTAGGATGTTGCTAGTTTTTGTATAAAAGGATGGCATTGCCTCCTCATTCGATATAGAGAATTGGGCATAGAAACTCTGGTGAAATTGTAATCATTCTTTGTTAATAAAATATTTTCAACTTTGGAGGTCACTTGCATTGGCTCTTGGCATTGTGTCTTCATTCTATGATGAAGCAATATCTCTTTCACCCTACTCTTTGATTTCAATTTTGATTATTGTATGCTTATTGAAGACTAACAATCTAGTACTTAGGCTTCTAATCAAATTGTTATTGACTGTTTGTGTCTTCAGGGGTTGCATCTAGTAGAAGATTATGGCATCTAATACCTTCACTATGCAAGAACTCTATTGTTGATGGTCTTTTGTTTGCAGGGTTTCAAGCAATTTCGATCTTTCTGGCCTCATCCATCAAGCTATCACAAAACTATATTCAAAACTTGGTTACTGGATCTAAGAGCTTCTCTCTTCTAGCTCTCCTTTTTCTCCTTGAGTCTCCTCTTCCTTGACTTGCTATCCTTATTCTCCTAGACTCAACCTAGTCTCGTCCTACCTCCATTGCTAGTTTTTTCCCTTCCTTAAAACCCTCTCTCTAGCGTTCGTCTCCCTCCTTTAGGCTAGTTTCCCTTCATCTTTTTCCATCCTTGCCTCCCTTTCCTCCTAGCTTTCATCTCTCCTACCTTAGCTTCGTTTCTCTCTTCCTTTTGCTTTCATTTTCTTGTCTTTCCTCCCTTCAAAGCCCTTTCCTAACCTCCTCTCGTCCATCTTGGTTTGCCCTTTCTTTTCCTCCTTCTAAAGCCTCTTCTCCCTTCGTTTTGGTCTCTACCCTTGCCTCCTTTTCGTTTTCCCTTTTGTTAGCTTCCCTTTTCCTCCTAAAAACTTCCAAAAAACTTTAAAAAGTAACTTGTATTTTCTTAGTCTTAGTTCATAGTAGCTTGCATTTCATTTTACTTTTAGATCTTGTATCTAGACCATTATTATTTGCATTTGCATATAGATCTCACATTAAAAAGTTGCATTTCATTTTTATAATTAGACTTTAGTTGCATTTCATTTTTATAATTAGACTTTAGTTGCATCTAGTTTCGGTTTTTTTGCAAGTTGAAGATCTAAGGTAGTTTCAAGCTTTAATTTTATTTTTATTTTCAAACTAATGCTAATGGGTTATTGAGTTCATCATTGTGATAGGTATTTGGGAAAGAGAAACTTAAGAAATATTGAAGCAAGAAGAAGAGAAAAAGGTCTAAACCAAGAAGAACATCAAAAAACCAAAAGGATGATCCAAACCAAGAAATCATTAATCATTATCCTTTGTAATAGCTATTAAGAGCTTGTTTCAAGTATTTTCAAAGTTTATTTCTCTCAAAGTCCTTCCAAGGGTTTTAATCCCAAAGGCATTTGTACTCACATAATAAAGCTTGCAAGTGGGATTTTTAAGCCCCCACATTCACTTCCCCCATTTGAGGAAGCCTTGTAGTCTTCTTTGCTTGGTTGAGTTGTTAGTTAGTTTCCCTTTTTGCTCTTAGATCACTAATTGCTAGATTAGTCCATTTTTTAGCATCTTTAGTTGCTAGTTGTTTACTATTTTATCAAAAAGTTTCATTTTTCAAGTAACACAACTGCTTAAGTTAGAAATCTCTTGAATCTCACCAATAGTGGATCAAGAGTGCTCTCTGTCGAAGAGTTGCTTTTATTTCATTTTTCACTTAGCCCCATGCTCTCTCAAGTACGGTCTTTGACCTGAAAGAGATTCTTGGGTAGATTAGACTTTATTTCCAGTACAATTATTTAATTTCGTGCATCATAAGCCTCTTGAACATTGTCATATGACGAAGTCAAGAGCGCTCTCTCTCGGAGAGTTTTTCCTTGTGCTCTTAATAAAATACTTTCAAACTCACATCCCCCTTTCTTAAAATTTATTTCGTTGCTTTCCACCACCAAGTATGCTCTGTTGTCCGCTGAGATGCACACTAGCAATAGAAATCTTTCGAAAGCTATCTCCTCACTACAAGTGAGAGAGATGTGGCCTTGGGGGCAAGCAATGAGCCAGGTACTGTCACCTGAATTCCAGCTCCTCCGTTTAGGCAAACTCCTAACGAAGCCAAGGGGGGTAGTCCCTACAAAGAGTTGTCTATGGCTCTATGTTTTGAATGTTTTAAGGTGTTGCGGATGCGGATGGGTGTTTTTTAGGAGTTTTATAATGAGATCATAGTTTATAAAAGTGAGATAAACACAAGATAAAAAGAAATCCACGTTGCGATCACAAGACACAAGATTTAGAGATAAACAATACAATGAAGACTTGTGAAGGCAGAGCATACTTGCTTCATACTGGGATTAACAGAGAAGCCTTCATAATGAAGAAATCTTTGTGTGCATCTCTTCATTATGAAGGCTTCTCTGTTTTCCTTGGTGTCTCAGCTCTGAGATGTGCAACAAGGTTTTCTAATGTCGTATGTCTGTATGCTTGTGAATCCCTATGGACTTACTATGTAGTAGGATAATTGTTTTTTGATGTCATATGTTTGTCTGCTTGTAAATCCCTGTGGACTTACTATGTACTACTATGGCAAGTAGCCATGGGGAAATGTGCTCCCAAGACCTAAAACAATTTGGTTGTTGATTGGAAGGATAGGTACCCCTTAAATTAAAGGGTTAACCCTATTTGCTCTAAACAAACATTGTTGTAGCAACTTCGTCAGGCCAATGGATGGATGTTGGTAGTGGAGATAAGGTCGTGTCATCACTAGTGCCCAAAAGGCATCCAAGGCTAGTAGCTTTCATCCATTGGCCAAGTAAAGGATAAGAAAAGAGAAAAAGAGCAAAATAAAATTAAAGAGAAAAGTGCAAACAAGGAATATTCAAAAGGGAAAGAAAAATGCAAAAGAAAAATAAAGGGGGGCTTACTAAGTGTTAACACCTAGTTTTCATAAAACAAGTAATGATGTATTAGTAGGGAGATGTTTTGAAAATTTCTTAAGGCGGCTAGAAATGTGATTTTTTCATGGTTTATAAAGCCAAGATATGATCAAAGGTTATGAAGGGGGGCACTAAAGAGATAAGCAAAGAAAATTCGAAGAAAAAATGCAAAAAATTGATCATAAGGAGCAAAAGAATGCCAAAAACTATAGTCCGAAATCAAATATTACAAGCGCTAATCATCGTGCAGGATGCACCGTTGATCGGGCACGAGAGAGATCAACGGTCCTTGTTTGTTTTCGCATTGCCAACATGCGCGGAGATATAAAGTATGTAAGTTGTTGGGAAAATCAAAACAACCTACCACGTGTCACCTTTAAAATATGTCGCAAGGAAGAAAAGCGATATTGTAAATCCACTAATATGGTGTGCGAAAGCGTTGGGCGATGGATGGAATACAAAACACGTGGACGGCTCAGATCAGAGTTGAGGGAATCCAGCCGTTAAAGAGAAAGTTTCAAAGAGCGCAAATGCAGTAGAGCAAGCAACAGTCCAGATGATTGTATAGTTGATCAACGGTTCCGAGAAATCGACGCATCTAAAAGAAGCGAAGGTGATAAGGAAGAAAAGTGGTTGCGAAAGGCAAAACAGCTTGCTAGGTGTTAAGGCCATAGCTTGTCGCGAAGGATGGAAGTGGTAATGAAAAACCATTTTAGAAAGTCACGAAACCACTATGATAAAAGTATGGTGCCAAATAATGAACGGTGGAGATCAAAAATGAAGAAAAACGGACGGTTGATGAAGAGAGATTGTCAAGGCATTAAAAGAACATCAAATCTAATGGCTAGGATTGCTACACCAGGGATCGACGAATGAGAAAATTGACCGCTGGTAAAGAAGACACCGAAAGATAATGAAGGAAGATTATATATAGCAGTGAGCACATAAAGTTGAAATTTGTTCCTAGAAGCTGTTGAAGTCAGAAGCTTCTGGACGTGTGGAAGAGGAAGAAGGCGACAGGGCGGGTCATTCTCAGAGGTTGCCAGCGACAGGTCGGGTCTTTTAACCAGTGTCATCAATGATTTAAATGTGTTTATTATAAGAAAATGGAAGAAGATTCGAGTTTAAACACTGTTAGGGTTAAGAACGCTCTGGAGGATAGAGATTTCAATATATTTGATACAGAAATTCAACTTCCTGTCCCTGAAATTAAAAGAAGATTACAGAATCTGCATACGGAAGGTGTAGATGTACATAGAATGTTTAAATCGTCTTTTATCTTGTTCTACCCTGAACAAATTATGTCGTTCCCTGAATTTATATCCTGGTGCGCGTCCAATTACTCCGAACCCCAGCAAGTCATTATGAATGCTCAAAAGACTAGAATTGTCTGTTCCATAAAGCCATCAGTTGTCAATAGTTCTTTTGAAATCCCTGCATCCCAAGCCTCTGAGTCTGAAATTTTTTCTGAGGAATCAATCATCACCCTATATCGTCATCTTTCTCCTGATAGTCGACAAGCTTTTTTGACCACCTGTCTTAAACCCGACTTGGAAATTGAAAGTACCCCATACCCTTTAGATGTTAGTTTTTTCAATGACAATACTCGGTCCTTTCATTGATAGCCCAATTTTTAGGTCTTGATACTGATATGTTGGTGACTAAGTTACAGTTGAGTTTATTATTCAGAATAAGTGTTAGTTCGCCCGGAATTGAATACAAATCAGTGCCAAGTCTCAAGTTTGAAGAATTTTTAGAAGAAAGTATTCACTCACAGTTGTCAAGTTTCTCCAACACACGATATTTCAGGTTTCAATCACAGTTGATGAAAATGGTCATGTTTAGTAGTCAAGAAGAGTTACATTTTTCACAAGAACTCTACACGGGTACTTTAGATGATAACATGTTCAATTATATGAACTACATTCTATCTAAGTTATATAGAATGATTTTTGGAGAAGAATTACCAAGGGTTTTGCCTGAAATGAAGTCCCTGATGCAGTTGAAAGGGGAGCTAGCAGTAGGAGATTGGTTTTTATTGAAAGATTCTACAGTAATTAGATTGTATGGTTTTGTACATGAACCATATGTGCTACCTGCCTTTTTAACTTTGAGAATCTTCACTTTGGAATTTGTTAGACAAAAACTAATTTTAGAAGATGAACATTTTTTGAAGTTCAAAAAAGCCTCTGATTTAAAATATCCATGGAAAATAGGCCCGTTATTGTAAAAAGCAAGGATGCTCTTTCGGATGTGAGAAGATTATTGGAAGTTATGGAATTCAAGAAAGATATAGCAATGGAATATGATCCTCTTCATATTATTTCCGAGAGGAGAAAGCTAAATAACACTAAAGCTTTCGAACAAAAAGAAATAGAGGGATTATTAAAAGGAAGAAACTTGTTGCAGTATAAATCCAATGACGAAACAATTACAAGTTCACAAGTAGAAGATCTCATTCTGATAGAATCAGCAATAGAAGCTGATCCTATACCAAGTACTGTAGGAGTTGGAGAAAAAAGAAGTTTGCAAGAAATAATAGATGAGGATAATGAAGAAAGAGAAGGAGAAAGAAGTTTAAAATTGAGACACAGCAGGAATTGATCGAGACACAGCAAGAATTGGTTATTTCGACAGATAATGAAACTGGTGAAAAATAAGAGTTGTCAGTCCCAGAAGTACAGGTACAGGAATACAATTTTCAGGAAGTTAAAGAAGGTGGAGATATAAGTAGATTTCAGCCAGAATTGAAATGTATAAACAATATGGGAAAAATAAACAAGCTTCTTCCCAATTGATTTATAGTTTGCTGCCAAAAGTTAAAGATTTGTCAAGTTCAGATGTTACTTTAGTAGCAAGCAGAGACATCAAAGAAAATACTTTAAACTTGGCAGTATCAACTTAAGAGAAAATGACTGAGATAAAAGTTAATTTAAAGAAAATAACGGTGCCTGATAAGATCCAATTGCACAAGCAAACAGGGGAGGTGATATATGAAGATTTTGTACAAGCAACTTTGAGAGTTGCTAAATTGGAAGGTATTGTAAGTAAAATGGATGGTCAATTAAAACAAGAAAGTTTGGAAAAATGAAGTATACCCTTCGTCCTTGAAGATGCTCGTCAAGCAAATTATCAGCAAATTGAAAACTTTAGAGATTTTTATTTGAAATAAATTTGTAATATTTTTTATATAAACTTTGACTCAAAGTGACATGTGGCAAATTAGTTAACTTATTTTAATTTTAGTTAAAAGAAGCAATTAGGTTTTTGCTTCAAAGAAGTTTTGTATAAAAGACAATGAGGGTTATTTTTGAAAAAGTTGGAAAACTTTTGAGAGACAAGAATTTTGTATCGAGTTGATATATTTTTAATATAAAAGAGCCATACAGAGAATAACATTTTTTTACAGAATCAGAGATTCATGTGTTGATCAAAGTTGCAGTCTGTATTTTTCCCTTCTTACATGTGCACGTTTACTTTTCTTCGTTATATCTTCCATTATGTTTTATCTTCTATGCTCAAATGAAAGTTTATAATAAGTTGAGATTCATATGTTTATGCCTTAACTTATCGGGTCTGAGTATCCAATATCCATTTACTTCTCTAAAATTGATAGTGGATTCATCTAAATCGGTGCCCATTATTGATGGACTGTCTATGTTTCTTTCTAAATCACTTGAAAAAAGCTTTGACTGTAATGTGACAACTACCTTGCCTCTGTCAAAATCTTTATTGTTGTTTATCTACTGGTATAAAAGACTTCTTAGTTTTCGACTCCATGCCCAATGATTCTTGCATGAATTTCAACCACATAAATATTTTGAAGAAATCACAGTTATTATCTTTAGCCATTTATATATTTTGAGAGAGCCCTCTCTGGTAGGGAAAAGGCTAATTTCCCTACTAAAGATTGGTTTGAAACAGTTACCTTAGGTTTATCCTTCCACAACCAAAGGGTAAAATCTGAGTGATAACACTAAGTTTGAAAGGAGTATCATATGCTTACACCTCATCCATTTGTGAGACATACTCCCTAGTGTTCGCTTGACTAGTGAATGTCACAGAGTTTCCCTTATCCCTCTATCTTGAGTCAATTAGTCATCTTTGACCAATCCTCCACTTGGCTAGCCTTGTTGACTTTGTCCATCCACTTCACCCAAAAAAGGATTGATCTTTGTAATACTCTTAATGATTGTTTAGATGGTGGCATGAATATAAAACATTGATTTCATGCTATGTATTAGTGTATGCAATATTTCCTATGTTTGAAACTTTGAAACTATGTGATGAGTCACATGAGTCACTTGTGTAATGTAAGTACTGTAGCACTAGTACATTATCCATATATATCATTTGAGATATTATTTTGTCCTTCTAAAGGCATTGGATGTGTCATTTCATTCATTAGACGACATTGTCCAATTTTGACCAAAGTTGACTTTCTTGACTTTTTTACTTGGTCAAAGGGGTGTTTGACTTCGTCAACTAGACCAACCAGCAGTAAGTGGTCACCTTGCATCACCAATCATCATACTTCAGCTTTTGGAAGCCAATTGTACCCTTCCAAATATGTTTTTCAGCTATTATGAACTAATAGGCTTTAATTTATGGAGTTGCCTAAGTTTACAATTCAAAAAAGCCTAAGTCCTATTTTAATAATTTGGAGCAGCGTGAAAATGGATATTGCAGATTCGTTATTGGCATGATTTTGATTGGTATGGGACATTAGACAATCATGGAATTCATCCAAGACAACTCCCAAGTGATTTGGCCAAGAATTCATCAAGATCTAATTAATCGGTATTAATTAATCAAACTCCCTAAGGTTTAATTTTTTTTTAAATGCCTAACTCACAAAAGCATGGCAACGGAAAATCAAAAATACAAAGTATTGGCTTGGGTCCTCATGAAAAGTGGTTCTAAGGACAAATTGATCATCTCGTAACGAGAAACATCAAAGTGTTGACCACATTTCAGCATGTTAGTCATCAAGGGGGCATACTTCTCTCCAAGGGGGGCACACTTGGTGAAAATTCAACCAATCTTTTGCATTCAGCACTTTCAAATCAGCACTCATGGTTCCAACTCAGCATTCCAACTTTTATGGATTTTTTGCATGTAAATTGGGCTCAATGAGGTAATTCGCCGCCCTCAATAAAACTGAATTTTCCAGCAAGCAGAAAATAGAAAATATTGTGAATTATCTCAACCATTGATCTAGCTTTTGCATCTTTTCATCTCAACCCTTAATCCTTATGATTAGGGATATTGTTTCTCTCTTATTCTATAAAAGAGAGAAGCTAGCAGCTAGCTCATTGTAAAGGACTTTTGGAGCTATTTTGCTACAGCAATACAAAGATTTTCGCTCTCCATTTTCTCTTGCTGTCTTGCATTTATGGATGTGGATTTTTACTTCTTGCCGTGTGCGCCCCAAGGGGTTTGGTGAGGAATTCGTCCAAGGGTCTTTACTGAAAATTTTTGCTTGGTTTTTCTAGGTTATTTAACTTGCTATTCACTCATTTCTTTCATTCTTGTCTACTGTTTTAATGAGTTAGGTTTCAACTTCAGATTTTGATTGAAATCCACTAACATTTTGCTTGTATGCAGGAATGAAAGAGAATACTTTTGGATAGATGCCTTAGCTAAGTTACTTGGAGATTTTTCCAGCAGGGTCATCACCAAGCTAATCTATCATTTACGAATGTCGTTGCTAGGGAGAGGAACGTGATTCCATAGCCCGGATCAAGGCACCAGGCCAGTCGTTCCCTTTCACTGTATTTGTTTCCATCCTCAAGTCAAATCAAACTTATTTACTTCTTTGGTTTTTTCTGCACTAAGATTTGCATTTGTTACTTGATTGAAACCTTAGGATAACAGTCATAATAAGATAGTTGAATTATATTGCACCCTGAGAATCTAGGGAAAAATAGGCACCAGTAGACTTAAAATCAATCTGTTAGGCATTTGTTTATCTTAGTGTATTTTGCAACTTCTTGTAGTAATTAGTCGCATTTTGGCGAAATGTCATTTTTGTGCAAAGGAATTTAAATGTCGAGAGTCTTTCAAGAATGAGAACGTCAATTGCGCATATTGTGAAAAGCAAATTACTCTAAAAAATTATGAAAGTGAAATGTTGCAAATTAAAAAATTAGAAGATGAAATAGCATATTAAAAAGATAACAGTAAAGAATTACAATTTGAGAATGACAAGGAGAAATATTTTTATCGGTTAATAGTGAAAGATAATTCTTATCTAAAAGATCATATTCGGGAGTTCATCACACAAATTAAGGAAGTAAAAGGTGAGAAAAGGAAATTTAACAAGAACTTATGAGATTGAGACTGATATGACCCTAGGGGGATCATATATGGGGTTAAATGTATATAATATGACCCAAGGTGGGCATATATGGGGCTAAATGCATATGTAATAGGGTCGGCCTAATGAAGGGACCTCATGTGCAATGAGTGGATATGTTTATATAAGGGTAATGTAGTCATTATTGAGGGATAGGTGAAATGATTATATGGAATGTCTTGGGGTAATTGGAGAAGGATTTCCTCTTATTTAAGGAGTTATTGTGTAACTCATCTCTCTTATCGATATTGGAGTTGTGTCCATATTTACATTTATGTACATGGTGTGTACTCTTGTCTCTTATGCTATTATCATATTTTAAGGATATTGAATTCATAACATAGACGAAGAAATTTCTCACCAAAGAGATCATAGTCAAAAATTACTTTCACAAATAAAAAAGACAAAGGATGGAAAACAGTGCAATCAAAAGTTAGAACAAGCAAATAAAGATCTCGAGAAAAAATTGTCCAACAAAGATGGAGAAAGCTCACGTCTAAGGAGCCTGAATCAAAGGTTACTAGAACAAATTAAAATGTTAAAAGAAGAAAAGCAAGAGAAAGATATGAAAAACAAAGTCGACAAATCAAAAATTGAGGAAGAACTTTCAAGCTTAAAGGTTCATAATCAAAGTTTACTTACTCAAATCAATAAGCTAAAGAATGACAAGAAGATGCTATAGAATAAGTTAGAGAAATCTATTAGCAAGGAATCCTTAATTGATAAAGAAACAATGACCGGCTTGTTGAAATAAAGAAGTCGTCACATGTAAAACTTGAGATGTTTGAGAAGGCAACCATTACAAATCCAATCAGAATATTACCAAACAATAAATCATCAGAAGTATCCAAAGACGAAAGTTTTATGAATATGACACCAAATACAAGGATACCTTATCAACATACTAATCTTAAGAATCAATTCCTTAACCAATTAGTATATCAACATCATCAAAATCAAATGACCTATGTTCTGAAGAATAGTCCTACCAATACAATTCGATCTCAAAGTAGAAGTCATCTTGGAAATCACAATACAATAGCTTCTCTCCAAGAAGCCTATAAATGTTCAGTTCCACAAAAGATCGACTTAGGGTGGGCAGACCCTTTCACAATTCGACAATTCTACTCGGGGCTTAGAAGATCACATCAACTTGTACCATCTACCATGATGAGCTTAAAAATGAAGAGTCCAGAGAAGACAATACACGCCAGAACTAAGATTTAACTTTTGTATGCTTTGAGGACAAAGCATTTTAAAAAGGGGTAGGCAATGTAATGAAGATAATAAATAAACATTAAATAAATAAAGAATAATGATTAATAATAATAATAATAATTGATGAAGGAACACGTCTTAATTAAGGACATGTCCATTTATCTAGGGAGACTAGTCACTACATATAAAAACACACTGTCCCATGGCATTGTATCATCTCGTATCTCATACGTATTCAATTATTTATTATTGACTAAAATAACTGAATGTCTTATATGGATTTCTGTCTATTGTCTTTCCTATGTTGGATTTTTGATAGTAAATGAACTTTGTTCATTCCAAATATCAAGATATAGAAACCATCCACCTCCTCAGATGTTCCACTAGGGTTTCCTCATGAACCCTAGCACGGAACTAAGAGAGCACTTCAAAGAAGAGAAACAAATGATGTGTGTTGTGATTGTTGTTTGTAAAGACTTTCCCCTTCCTCTATTTATATGATAGGTAAGGGAGGCCAACAATATAACACAGGCCAGCGTAAGCCTCACAAGCAAGACTACTAAACATAAGTACGCCACACACGAGTGAAGCGCTCCACTCTAAGAGTACAAGTGTCAAGCTCCAATGATTATGCCATGCACAATAGTCACCCAAGGTGATGAAAGTTAAAACCATGCAATGCCAGTCCACACCTCTTCATCTAGAGCCTCACGGACTCCATCCATCCTCCAAAGCTAAGTACTCCACTAGGGCTGCTACCCCCTACAAGAACATTGTCAAAGCACCAAGCGTCCACAAGCCATCTCCAATCCACCAAACAAGAAACCAAGTTGCCACACGCCATTTAGGACTTGTAGCCCTCCTCCACAGTGCACAATGCTCCTCATATCCTGTAGGGCATTCTCCACCAAGTGAATCCTCCATGTGGCCATCATGCATGATGCAAGGCATCCACCATCCAAGCAAGAGATCTCAAATGCTCTAGGGAAAAACACTGAGCCAATGATCATCTAAGGTCTAGTATCCACTATGCAAGCTATCACGGACCGTCTCTCATGCTACAATCAATCTTGGACCATCTAGGGGCCGAACATACACCATTACCCCAAATCTCATGAAGCACCCCAAACATGGTGTAAGCACTTTCAAAGTAACCCAGAAGTATAGCACTAGAGTGGGTGCACCCCCAATAGGGATGCTCCCAATATCACTGGAACTTTCAACCATAGATGAGCGTATTGCTCCCTTTGATTGCTTTTTTAATTTGTCAATATCTCTTGTTCAGTACGCTGGCATTTGCATCCACAATATTGTTTTGATGCTCTACACTAGATCTAGCACCTAAAGATATATACATTAACAATTACTTCTAAGGAAGAATGTCAAAAGTTGAAACAAAAGTTGAGGACATACAATGAAAGGGACTTCATTATGTAAACTAGGCAAGATGTTTGAACTTTGAAGAAGCTTGCTTTCAAAGAATTATGATATCTGCATTTCTGGCATGTGGCCACCCAATGAATACAATATATAACAGAAAGACAGACCATATCAAAAATTTCGATGACTTTAGAAAGACAAATGGATGAACTGCAATTGAAGACTTCAAGGTCCTTTGTTGAAATGTTCTCATCAAACCCAACTCTGGATTAAAAGCACATAAAAGGCATAAAACAACTAACCTTTTCCAATTCAACTGGATGCTCTCGTAGGATTGTTTTAATAGCCAATATCGCTTGTGTCAGAACAGATGCCTCTCTATTAATTTTATCACCCACAGGAAGCATCCAGTCAGCTCGGAAAACCAGATCTGCCTTAGATCCAGGAAATTTTTTTTTTCTGGAGTCAGCAGTTTCTTCAGCATCAGCAGTTTCTTCATTACCAGGACAGTTGCTTCCCCGCAATGCTATAGAGCTTTGTCTAACCAATGCCAGAAGACCTTTCAAACAGGTCAAAGCCACAGATGGAAGTCTTTTAGCACATCGCCCAATTGCAGAAACTGCATCCGCAGCAAACTTTCTATCTGGATCTCTAATATAGTCCTGTAGGCAAGTTTAAACATTAGAAATAACTCAACAAGTTCCATTACACTCTGGAAACAATTTGATATGTTATAGCATCCCTATTTTTTCAATGGAATCAAAACAAATTCAAACAAAACACTGAGGTGCTCTATCGATATTGACACTTGAACATGCTAAAGTTAACTTCTTACAAAACCAAAGTGGCATAGTGCTGAGCTAAGGAAGCTTGAGACTCTAAGTTTGCTTGAATAATGTACCAATTAATACAAGAAAAAAATTGAAAGGTTGTGAAAGTAGTCAATTTTCCCAACCTGAAAGTTAGTGCCAATAGTTGAGCATAATTTCATCTTGAATATGCCCATATCATTAAGCAACAAATTGGAAACTTGTGAAAAACATTCATATACCCCAACACAAAAGGCTGCTAAGAAATGACAATGCAAATTTTAACTCACTTGAGATGCAAATGATGGTATAAAACCTGTTATCTCCAAAGTAATCCATCGAGCCAAAACCTTGCTGAATCAAGAGTTCATGTCTCCAGCATAACTGAAACTAGATGTATCTCTGGAATAAGATACCTATCATTGGTAATCTGACTTATGACTAAGAAATTACTAACCATTTTTTGAAGTTGATGTTAACATCTTTCAGGGCAATGTATTATGTTGTCTTTCTTATGAGACATGCGGCAACCATTTTCATCTGTTATGTAAAAAGTTGGTAAGCAAATCCATCTAATAAGCCCCAAAGAGGGATACATAAGGGATAAGTATCCTGACCATATCGTACACAATTCTGTATGTTGGATGGTTTGGTATGGATTTTCTTGCCAGAAGCAGTCAACCCTGCAACTCTGGCCATAAGTATTGAATCAAGGAAAGCTCAAAGATTCTTGTAGAATGGTGTTTTCATCTTCTATGATTGTACTTTATTGTTATGATTATATTTTATAGTGCCACTGTCCCTGTAATCTATATATTATATTAATTAGGAGAGAATCATATCAGACAGAATGTGCAGACCATGAGGTAGTTGATCCTAGAACTGCCCTGTGATTGACTTTCATATTCATTGATTGACTTTCATATTCATCGTTGTGGATTTCCATAACTATAACAGAACAAACATAGTGGAGTGCAACTACATCTGTTCATAGATGGTCCATGCCTTTTGTCTAGACTCTAACTTATCATATAAAAAATTAAAAACAGTGATGCCAATAGCCTATTTCATAGGTTAAAAAAGTCACAACGGAATGTGATTTAATAGATAAAACTCTTAAGAATCTCATTCAACATGAATACAACCCAGCAATTCCTTTTGAAACAGAAAGTTTGCAATTGACTATCATCCCAAAGTCCACTTACCTGAAACTCTAACAAAATTGTATCAATAGATGATTCCGTTGCAATTAGAGACAAGATATCCAGCTTGATTGCTCGCATTTGGTATGTGTCAGAGGACCGCACAAAGAAATCTTCAAAGTATGGCTCAAATAAGGAGGGCATTGCCCCAACAAATGTTGCCAGATTTGATAGTACCTACAAACAGAAGTCAAGATCAGAGTAGTAAAGAATAAATGATAGAACATGATGAAATACTGGGAATATTTACTGTGTGTCTGTCACTACTTCAAGCACAACAGCTCACTGCCAAAATATAAATTGCTGAAGACAGTCTTGCAGACAAGATGATAACTTCTTGCATTCAACTTTATTGTCATTATGCACAATTACTGCAGAAAATAAATGTGGAAATTCTATGTTCAGTTAGATAGTTACATATATAGATTAGAATCATAAAGCCTACAGAGATGTTATTTCATAACTCGTACCATTCACTCTTCCACTCTTTTTCATGTTAGGGACTGTGTACTTGAGTCCTTGACAGCTTTCAACCAAACTCTCTACTCCTACTTCACAGTTGTAACATCTTATCAAGATAATTCATGTTTACAACTAGAGAACCTTGTGCATAGTTTGTAATGTGCACTTTCCAGAATCCAAACATTCCTGAAAATTAGAAATCTCCTTCCACTATACCCATCGAATGAAAAGAAAGTATACATGAACGTTATATTCTTCTATACTTTCCACTAAGGTTTTTTGTTTTGTTCAAAAATCCATTGTATACTTTATCAATTAACAATACATATGTACATCAAGAATGGTACATCATGAAACCAAAGGGTGATCACATAGGTTCCCCCTCCCTACATAAGAAAGGAGAGCTAGCATGTCCACTTTGGTTCTGATCTCAAGAGTATCTCCATCTTTCCTAAAAATGTTGTTCTAGCTAAGATCTGCATGGCCAACTCTGATCTAAATGGTGAAAATTCTCCCAAATTGAATGGAGGAATCGCCTCATGAAAGGTTGCTCAACATTGTCATTTCTATAAGGAGATTCATGTCAATCTAAGATTCTGATCATGTGCCACACAATCATGTCTGCTTGTCAAATCATCTATTTGTCCCCGTACAGGACTCCATTCCAATGAAGATGGATATCACAGAGAATACTGTACTCAGCAGCAATCCATACCCAAAAAAATTTGGAAACCTTGCAATTCCATAAAACATGCTTAATTGTCTCAACAACAAAACACGTAACATCCATTTGTAAGGCCAGTACAATGCATCCTATCCTTTTTGTTTAGAAAATGCTACTTATATTCATACAAGAAAAAACATATTACCAGTGTTACACAGGGACACATTTCCAAGGGTAGAGGACGTGCACCCTGTTGCTGCTGGAACACGCACTTGGGGGAGTTAGCACGGCAGAAATCTTCAAGCTGCTGGGTGCGTTCCTTGGAGGCAAGCAAAGAGTTGAGATGCTGTCACTCAACACTGAACTCCTCCATCTAGGCCAACTCCTAGTGAAGCCGAGGGGGGTGGTCCCTAATAAAAGAAAACTATGGCCTTTAAGGCTTTAAGCTAAGTTAGAGAATGAAAAAAGATTCTAGGAGTTTGAAGGTGAATTAATACTAAACCAGAGAATGCAACTATGAATTACAACAACATGAAAAAAAAGATACATCCATCTAACACATTGATTCACTTAAAAAATGTTTGATTGTTGCAGATTGTACTAGTGCCAAAATGGAGTCACATAAGTTATTAGAGTGTTGTTGTGTCGTGAAAGTGTTGCAAGAGTCTCATTGGTCAGTTTTAAATGATTTATTATGATGTGTGGATTAAGGAGTGAGTGGATTTATTCTTTATTTGGCCCAACTCTAAGTCACTCCTTCGAACTGAGAGTAGTGACAACTATACCAAGGGTCCAACTAGGCGAGGCATAACCTGCTTAAAGTAGCCCACTGACTCTGTAGTTAGTTTCACACGACCTCTCGAGTTTTAGTGATTAAGTTTTTGTTGGATTTCCCTACTAAGCTAGTCACTCAAGTCCCTTTCTGACTGGCCAATTGTTCAGACTGAGTTGCAGCGGTCAAGAGCATACGGGAACTTAAGCCTTGGTAAATTTTATTAAGTAAAATGAAGTTTTATTATGGGATTGAGAATCTCTTTTCACCTACCGGGGATAAACCCTTTCAGTTTACTTCGGGAATACACAGCCTAAAATTTATTTGTTAATAAAGTACAAAAATTGTAACAAATGAAATCATTGATGGCTGAGAATCTCTTTTCCCTTTCGGTACTTCGGGAATGCACAACCGGATTTAGTTTTTCGAGTTTGTTAATTGTGAAATAAAGTACAAGATTGTAAAATAAAGTACACTAACTATACAGCCTGTTAGGGCGGATTGTGTGCATGTGTTGATTTAATAAAGCAAGGAAAAGTTAGAAATAAAGCGGTAAATCTACTTCAACAAAACTAGAAAAGGCAACTAAGCTAAAAATCAAACACACAAAAATCGACACTCACTTTTATTAATTGCAATTACAATCTTTCGAGGTGGATGCCTTTGGACCTTATGAATATGGATCCATAGGCTTACAAGGCTTTGTAAAAAAAAATCAAGAAAAGGGGATATTGCTCTGGGGGGGTCTTGGATGACCCAGATCTTCGATTTTCCGACAGCACCTCTTCTTACCTATTCATTAAAAGTGAAAAAACAAACACCTAAAAGCACTCAAATCGCTAGATAAGGCATTTAAAAGCATAAAAAAATTTACTAATCGTAAGTATCGAAAGGGAATTTTAATAAACACAAGTACCGATTAGAAAACTAGATCCACTCTAAAAATAATGCTTTGAAAAATCAGATCTAGTTGAGATAAATGCAAACATATTGAAATAGCTATTGATTTTCTTTAACATAAAACTATTTGCAATGAGAATGCAAAAACATCACCAAAGAAAGAATTTTGAATAAAGGTGAGGGAGAGAGAGAGGAAGAAGAGTCCTCAAGCCGAATGTCCGGATCTATGGAATCCAATGGTGGGAAGCAGAGGGACTATGTAGTTGTCCCTAAAGGTATCCCATCCGGGATGGTAGAGGAGATGGACAACTAAAGAGGTGACCCAAGAGATGACACGGTTCCCAATGCAAGCTGGGAGTCACAACAACCGAGGCACTCTTCACTTTAGATCGAGATGAATCAAGACCAAGGGGGAGACCCTGCAACCAATCAAAGATGATTGGACCTGTTATCACATATATAGTAGCCGGGCTACCATACATTATTTTTCTGATGCCAGTACACTATTCAGCCAGTTCCCTTACATTTGAGATGCTAAGATGAGCATCTATATTGGATCACTATCAGAATTTGGACAGCAGTTGTATTCCCCATGTCATGACTACGTCTCAGGACACTCAGAGAGATGATCGATGTAGCCATTATACCATTTGTACGGAGCAGTTTGTAGTGCCAAGAGTTGCAGTAGTAGTTTCAGAGGACAGGTGACAGTTTGTAGTGCCATTATAAGAAGTGGAACACAGATTAGAGCATCTAGTGTGATTCACTAATTCATCCTCATCTTGAGATTGACCTTCTATTGGTTCATCATTAAAATTATAAGAGGATAGGTGATCATTTTCATTTAATTGATCAGGGGGAAAATTAACAAGCTCATTTAAAGTATCCTGATTATTTGCACAATGATCACTAGAGATCACCACTAAAGGATCTTGGTCTATGCTTTCACTTTCTTCTTCTTCCATAAGGTGATAAGGAATTGAATGATCATTAAATATGGAATGATTAATGAGTTTCTCTGAGGGAGGAACTTCAATAGATTGACTGACTAAAGGCTCATCCTCAGAAATTTCCTCAAGATCAAGACTAGGGCTACCTAAAAAGAAATTTGAAAACTTATGATTTATACAATGATTATGGATTTGACTTTCAATCGGCTCAAAAGTGGAAGACTTATCCTCAAAAGAAATTGAGCAGGAGGGGTCATCTTCGGATGTTGGCAATTCACTTGATGTTTGATTATTAACAGATTCAACAATAGGATCAAAAAGGGGAAGCTTTTGATTTGAAAAATATACATCATCGGATTCATTTCCCCATCTTTCTAAGAAATTTTGCTCAAACATGTCATACCCGGAAATGCTATTGGGCTTCAAATCTAAGAACCAGATCTCAGCTCTTCCTTTGAAGGATGAAGCCAATAGTTTCATACACACATCCTCATCGGTTATGGATAAATCTTTAATAATTTCCCTAAAAAGTTCAAGGTGTCTTTTAGCAGATACTTCATGACTTCCATCAAATTTAGACAACCTTTCACGGGCTTGATGAGGGATATGATGAGGATACCCAACAATTTTTGAGAAGTCAAAAACTTTCAAACGACCAAAAGTCCTAGGCCGCTCAGAAGCAGCCATGGATGGCAAAAATTTATTTTTTAATTTTTAATTTTTTTTAATTTTTTTTTTTTTTAAATCAAGAACCTAAATACAAAAAGATGCACCCCATGGGTTCTAGATAATGATAGGATCGATCACCAGTGGAGTCGCTTATGTGGAGTCGCTAGGTAGATTTTAAAACTCTTCTACCAAGATGTATGTCGTTTAAAGTGCAGAGAGATAGTGAGACACAAAGGTGTGTTGAACCAAGGTAGGCCCCTACCTCCCCGGAAACGGCGCCAAAGATGTTATCACACAACTTGTAGTTGCCCCTAGAGGTATCCCATCCGGGACGGTAGAGGAGACAGGCAACTAAAGAGGTGACCCAAGAGATGCCACGGTTCCCAAGGCAAGGTGGGTGTCACGTCAACCGAGGCACTCTTCGCTTTAGGTCAAGGTGTAACTAGACCAAGGGGGAGACCCTATACCCCAATCACAGTTGATTGGATCCAAACAAAGGTTTCTAAGGGTAGGTAAATGATGAGTTACGGAAACCAATGCAAGGCTAAGTGGACCTAAGAGTTAAGGGATGGTTGAAGGTGGTGTAATGGATAGTTAGTGTTTCAACCTATGTATGGTTTAGGCCACATGATGGGGTATGATTACTAGGTGTAGTACCATGTGTTTGCACAAGTGGGTCTTGTTTTCTTGGGAAGTGTGAAATGGTTCTAGGTGGACCCACAAGGTGAAGTTAGGTGTGAGGTTGGTACTATTGTTTGGATAAGGGCTAGATCTATGAATCTAGGTTGATTCTAGGAGTACCCATGTACTAGATCTAGGGTTTGACAAAATTCCCAAGGAGTGCGACTTGCTTAGAGAAGGACTAGTGCCTTGTTGGATGGGCTAATGGGGTCAAAAGGTATGTCAAATTGTAGATCGGGACACCTAGAAGCCAAATCAAGTGGGTTAAATGAGATCTAATGGTTGGATCCTACTAGATCTAGGTTTTTCAAGTAAAGACCTTAAGTGGACCACAATCCCTTGAAACAAGGAATGCTACCCCCAAGGCGGATCGTGACAAAAAGACAGTCTAGACCTAGGTTTCAAGGTATGGGCATTCCAAATCCAAGAAAATCTCCAACACCCACCTCCTCAAAGTGGGCAAACTCACTCAACCAAGGGAGTGCGACTTTGCTCAAGGAGGGTTAAAATGAGGGTTTGGTGGGCCCAATCAAGTCCAATGGCCACCAAACTATAGATCCAAGTGGCTAGTACCCCGATCTATGTATGGTCAAAAAAATCAAGTCAATCCAAGGGCTAGATCTTAGTAGATCTAAGTTTTGAGGTGCCAAGAGATTCAAAAGGGGGTTTTAACCCCTTAAAACATGGAGAGATGTCCACAAGGTAGAATTCACCAAAGTAAGAAACTGGGTATAGGTTATCAAGTGCCTAGATTCCAAATCAAGTGTGATCTCACCTACCCATGTGCTAGATCTAACCAAACTAGCCTCTCATCAAGAAGTGCGATTTGGGTCAAGGAGGGCTTTTTGCCTTGAAAAATGGGTCAATTTTTAGCCAATCACCACCAAACTATAGATCCAACTAGGGGTGGATGCTATAGAGGTGGGTTTTAAATATTTCTTCAAGAGCAAGGCTAGATCTAAGTAGATCTGAGAAATACCAAAAACAAGGGTTTTAATTGATTAGGGTTTTATTGATCTAGAAACCATGGAAGATTCAAGGAAGTAGAAGATCATACCTTTTGGGACATACCTGGATGAAGAGATGAATGCTAGTTGAGACGAGGATTACTTTGCCAAAGATCAAATGGAGAATTGTTGAAGCCCTCTTGCCAAATCGATTTTCCCAAGCCACATGTGATTCCTTCTAACCTGTCAAGCCAAGGAGCAAAGCATCAATTAGTTTAACAAATTGAAGGTAGATACAAACAAGAGAGAGAGAAAAACATAGAATAGTTGACACAAAGGCAAAACTACTCCCTGTTAGACCAAAACGACTTCTTCCAAGATTGAAGGGCAAGCCTCCCCACCAATTCGCCCTTGTCCAAAATCGCCCTCTTAACCTGTAAATGAAATATGGCAAATATGCAAGATAGCTACAATAGATCCTCCAGTGCAATGGACAATAGCATTTACAATCGAAACAACCAACATCCACTCCAATCCAAGCATGTACTCCAAAAGATAGAAATTTTATTCCAAGAGCCAAGAGCCAAAAATCTCTAGATGAATTTTACAATGAGAGGCTCCCTCCTTAAATAGGATGGGGAGAGAGTACAATCATAACCACTTTTTACATGAGTGGCTAAGATTAAAAGATCATAAGATCTAATGAATGGTTGAGATGAGCTCAACAATAAAATACATGGATCACTAATAAAATATAATGTAAGTGGACAAAATCGCCCTACAAGAGGGGAATCCCACAAAATCATGATGACCAAATATCATAAGAGGCTTATGGTGGGTCCAAGGGGTAATTTTATCCCTCCTTGGTCAATCCCCATAGCACAATAACCAAAAAAATAATCATGAATGTACCAAATCGTGCCTCCATAGTGAAGTCGTGGTCCTCAAAAGACCTCAAAAATCCACAGAATGTGCCATAAGTGATGGATGCGGGCCCCGATGAAGCTGAAACTGCTGGAGAAGGTGTGGAAGGTCCCGATCTATCATCACTGATCATCCCATGCCATAACTTTGCCTCAGTAGCCCAAATCGATTTCCTCAATAGCCATTTCTACCAATCCTGAAATGCCTCGGGAAGCGTGAAACTGCCCCAAACAGCCTCCTGGAGTGCCTGCGCTGTCAAGGTGAGGGCACCAGTGTGTCCGGGAGGGGGGTAATATGGTAAAAACAAGTGGCTGGACCACCCCCTCCATCATCAGCGCCCTAGGTCAACCGGATAAAAATCACATCTGCTCCGACAGGGCCTCCGACAGACCAAAACTGCACTAGGATAGCCTACTGAGGCTAAATCATCACCGTAGGTGCCCGGAACTGAAAACAAACTGTCCCATTGGACTCAGAAGGTCCAAATCCATCCAAGATGTGTACTCATACACCATATGAATCTCTGCATGATCAAAATAAATATCCAATATACCGGATCAAGGCCAATAATAATGCGCTGTACATATACAAACACTGCTGCAACCCCAGAATCATCATCATAACCCTGTAGCTGCTGCATAGAGTCATCATGTATGTATACATAGACCATATATCATCTATCCATATCATCATAAGGTCCAACATCTCATGTCCCATGGTCCTCCATGGTCAAACTAGGTCTAACCAAGACCAAATATAACTCAGATCATCATTAATAGTTGCTGCAAAGTGTCAAGGTTAATATATGCTCTACAACTTATTCAAATAACAATTATAACACAGAGTAATCATGACTGGCGATCTAAATCCAAATATATAGTGTCGTTAATTATTATTATTACTCAGACTAGACTTTCAGGATCATACTCACTTCATAGTTGTGATCAATTTGCTAGTGAAGGGTGAAGGCTTAAATTAACTGGCTAGGCTAAGGGATGACTTAACTGTCTTGACTTTGTGACACTTTGGCAAGGGAAAGGGAATACACCATAGTATATACTAAATGAGCAATAACACAGGGAATGGCAATGTCTCACAAATGGATGAGTTGTTTAAAGAGGGTTTATTCACCTTCACAGATGCGCACAATCCATAATACAAATAAGGCCAGCAATTGTTTAGATGCAGCTTTTAAGTTCCATTGCTTTTTGGGCCTGAAGCTTCCATCGCCTTGATCTATGTGTGTTTACAAACACATTGCATAGATTTACATTTTTCTTTTAGGCTTTCTGCTGCAGGTGTGTTTTTAAGGCACTTGTTTACCTGAGCACTTCTAGGTGTGTCATGGACAGCTTGTTTACCTAGGTATTTATTTTCCACAAGATATAACATTTTATTTTTATGGCCATTTTCATTTGGCACGCCTTTCATTCATGTGTGTTTAAAAACACATTGCATGAATGGGCTTTTCATACAAGATATAGCATTTCATTTTTCCAGATTTTGTATTCATGGCAGCACTAAAAGTTTCAGGTTTAGCCAACACAACTTAAGTGATTAGGGGGAATTCCAAGGAACTCCAACTCACCATAGGTAAGTTTTGTCACCAACTCAGAGCCAAGACACAATAAACAGGGAAGCTCATCCAATACAGAGGCTACAGTGGGGAAAAGTCCTCCATGTCACTAGTCAAGTAGTAAGTCAGGGTGATAAACTAGAAGGTAGGCCATGGATGGATGAAGACAATGAATAATGGAGCCAACACTAGCAAGCCAAGATATGCTGGAATGATCACCTCTATTCTCCCTAAGGAGGGTACATACCAATGAGTATGAATAGTGAACTTCTAAGTCTGGGTAGGGACAATATAATATGTATAATAGATCAACCAGGTCCAAAGATCTATATGATCGCCAGATCATGACACTGAGTGCTAAGACATGCTATAAGAATAAGTATAAAAGCACTCTAACCATAACACCATGATATACCTGCTGAGTCATATACCTGAAGGCTCATCAACCTGTACCATCATCTGTCCTCCGAAACTGCTGCTGTAACTCTGGGCACTGCTGACTGCTCTGTACCAATGGTATAATGGCTACATCGGTCATCTCTCTGAGTGTCCTGAGACTCAGTCATGGCATGGGGAATACAACTGCTATCCACAATCTGATAGTGATCCAAAGATAGCTGCTCATCTCATCATCTCAAAGTAAAGGAACTGGCTGAAATGTGCTCTGGAATCTGAAAAATAATGTATGGTAGCCCGGCTACTATATATGTGATAACATGGTCCACTTAGGTCAAACCTAGATCTAGACCTATTCATCCATCAAGACTTTAATTGCCCACTTGTCTCATGAAATAGGAGTCCTTAACCACAAGTTAACTTTGCTTTGACTCCATTATCCCAATTCCCAAGGCACTGGTTTCTCTCCAAGTCAATTCGACTTTCCTAGATTGTTGGATTAACTTGTGGTTTGACACTTGATTGGTGAGCTAAACCCTTTGATGTTATCATACTTCATGATCAAGCTTGTCACTTGTACTAGTTAGCCCCAATTCAACCCCTAAACTACCCTGCATTGGACACGGTTCCCAAGGCAGTGGATTTTCTCACATTGAACTAGTACTTTAATCCTGGATCCTATTTCACAAATCATAAGTCACTCTCACATCAATAATGAACCAAAGCTATACTCATTGAACCCCTCACTTGTCTTGTGACTTCATCCTAAGGTCTAGGATAAACCATACACCTTACTTCACTTAGAATTAACTTGATTTGGTGTCTTGGTTTTGATCTCTCCTGTCGGGAGTAGATCGGGTCTCCCCCTTTGTTGTCTGAGCTAGATAACATAAAGTGAAGGTTGCCTCGACTGGCGTGACAACCATCTATTGGAAGTCGAGGTGATCGTGGTTGCACCTTTTGAGTTCCCCTTCCCTATTGCCATCCATGAGTGGATACATCCATAGGGGTAACTGCAGTTTAGGTGATAAGAGGACCAAAGCAAAGGTCTCTAGGGAAGTGTTAAAGGTGGGTTACGGAAACCAATGCAAGGTTAAGTGGACTTAGAAGTTTAAGTATGGTTGAAAGAGGCTTAGGGATGACTTATGTTTCAACCAATGAATGATTTGGGCCACATAATGAGATAAAATGACAAGATCTAGTACCATGAAATTCACAAGTGGGACCCACTTCCTTGGGATTTGGAAATGGCTCAAATGGGACCCACAAGGTGAAGTTAAGGGTGCAAATGGTACCAAGGGGTATATGAAAAGTAGATCTATGGATCTAAGGTGTAAATAGAGATACCCACATATGCGATCTAATATTTGACACACATCCCAAGGAGTGCAAATTGCCTTAGGTGGACTAGTGCCTTGATGGATGGGCTAATGGATCAAAAGAGATGTGGAAATGTAGATCAGGACACCTAGGATGCAAATCAAGTGGGCTATTCAAGATATGATGGTTGGATCTTACTAGATCTAATATTTCACCAAGTGACCCAAGTGGACAACAATCCCCAAAATTAGGAATGATACCCCCAAGGCAGACCTTCACAAAGTGAGACACTAGATGTACGTTTCAAAATATGCTCTTTCCAAATCCAATGGGATCTCAACCACCCACGTCCTACAAGTGGGCAAACTCAAACCCCCAAGAAGTGCAACTTTGCCCAAGGAGAGCTAAAAGCATGGAAAAGTGTGTCAAATCAAGTCCAAAGGCCACCAAAGTTTAGATCTAAGTAGTTTAGGCAAGTATGAATGTAGATCTTGAAAATCAAGGGCATCCAATGGCTAGATCTCCATAGATCTGAGATTGAAAGTGCATCACCAAATTGACCCAAGTGGGGCACAACCCTCAAAATGAGGAATGGGGCCCACAAGGCAAAAATCAATGAAGTGAAGCACTAGGGGTAGGTTATCAAGTGTGAGGATCATGAATCAAGTGGAATCTCACCTACCCATATGTTGGATCTAACCCAATTAGCTTCTCCCAAGGGGTGCAATTTGCCTCAAGAGGGCTATTTTACCTTGAAAAGCATGTCAAATGGAACCCAATCACCACCAAACTATAGATCCGAATTGCCGTGGATACTATAGAGGTGGGTTTTCAATATCTTTCCAAAAGCTAGGCTAGATCCAAGTAGATCTAAGAAAAACAAAAAATGAGGGTTTTGATTTTAATGTAATTTTGACCAATGGGATGGATAGCAAGCGAAATCAATACGTACCTTGTAGATCTTACCTCAAAAGCTTGCGGCCTCTTAGCATATGGAGAATTCTTGCCCTAGTTACAATTCCAAGCTTGATCCAAGTGTCTTCAACCCAAAACGTCCAAGCCCTAGGAGGAAATATGTCTCATGAAAACCTACAAATCAAACTACATCAAGTTAGATTTGATCCACAAATCCATAAGATCTAAGCATGTCATATCAAGAAAGTAATCAATCGACAAAGCACAATTGAAAAACTCCCTCTCTATGAAGACGTCTTACTCATGGGGGATGTGAGCAACCCCTACAATCTTCCCACAAAGCAAATAGTTGAGCTAACTTGAGCAATTCGGCCTCCCTCTCTTGATGTCGATTTCACCTGAAACGCAAACAATGTCTAGAAGCAAGATATCCAAGAACATATGCAAGAGCAACCCAATCAAAGCCAAGAAGTAGATCTCCAAAATATTCTTTTCATTCCAAGTTTTCCAGAGCCCAAAGTTGAGCTATACAATAGGGGGTCTCCTCCTTATATAGGATAATAAAGACCAAAACCCTAGATCTCAAAACCATTTTACAACAAAATGAGTGGTTGAGATTAAAAGATCTCAATACATAATCAATGGCTAATAATGAATCATAACAATATATCACATGGATCACTCAAAAGGTGATTACGTCATAACTAAATGGTACAAAGTGAGGGTGACGTCATCCTCTAAAGGGGGCAAAATACAAGGACCCACCTCATATGACTAGGACATGACTCATAAAGCACATGGTGGGGCTAGGAGGCATCAATCCTTGCTAGATCATCCCCATGGCACAATAAAATAATATAATATGTCCAAAATAAATACAAATGATCAAATCTGTCCTCAAAATCTATGACAGACAAGCAGTAAAAGGCCTCCTGTGGCCTCTGTGGACCCACCCAAGTGATGAAAACTAGCTGGAAGATAGGGGGTTCACCCTGGAAGCCCTCTGTGAAAACCAAGTGCCAAAGCCTTGCCTCAATTGCCCAAATCGAATTCTTCAATGACCCTTTTATCCCATTTCTGGACTGCCTCGGTAACTGTGAAAGTGCTGAAACTACCTCCTAGGGCACCTGCGCTATCAAACTAAGCCCACTAGGCTCTCCGGAAGGGGGGATAAATGGTAATATCAAGTGGCTGGACCACCCCCTCCTCATACAGCGCCCTAGGTGAACTGGCCTCTCATGGCCCATGCTGCTCAGGCTGGGAAATCAGCCCCAAATCTAGTCAACAAGTGGAAAACTGCATCTATCACTGTCAGAAGTGCCCGAAACTAAAAGATAAGTGTCTCATTGGATCCAGAAGACCCAAATATACTAAGAATGTGTACTCATACACCATGGGTTGCCCTGATGGGCTAACTGTAGGGTCCACCATATATGGACAGTGCATAATCTGATGATCTGAAGCAATAATAAAACCTGCTGAACTACATCAATCATCATATGAACCATATGTCCATCATATAGCATCATCATCAAAAGTATGTGGGACCATCCATCATCATCAATAGGTATATATGGCCCACATCATCACGGATCCCAATAAATGACCATAGTCAAACTGGGTTTGACTAGGTCAATATACAACAAAGGATAAATCATCTCAATAGACTAAGACATGTTCCTCTAATCATACTCACGGCTTAACTTAAAGTATAACATTCATTCAGTGGCATTAATCATGTTAGCATATTCCGTTGTTATTTATAATTACTTGCACAATAGTTTAAATGACAAACTCACCCATTGGACATGGTCTAACTGCTAGCTAGGGATGAAGGCTAGGAACAAGGTTGGACAAAGGGGGTGGCTTGATTAAACTCAACTAAAAGACACTTTGGACTGGGAGAAAGGGGGAGCTACAAACTCTGTGCTAGACAAAATAAACACGGGGGATGGATGTGCCTCACAAATGGGTAAGTTGTTTAGAGAGTGCTTATTCAACTTAGGCATCATGTCTACATCAAGCTGACCCAAGTTCATTAGGATCATTCAATTTCATTTCATGGCCTTTTTGGCCTACATAACCCTTCAGATCTCAGGTGTGCTGATAAGCACAACTAATCGCAGCTTGCATCTAGGGCATGTTTATACATATATAAGGTCAGCAATTGGCCTGTTTGTCCTACATAACCCTTCGGATCTCAGGTGTGCTGATAAGCACGACTAATCGCAGCTTGCATCCAGGGCATGTTTATACATATATAAGGTCAGCAATTGTTTAGATATAGAATTTAAGAACCATTGCTTTTTGGACCTTTCTTATACTCTTCGAGGAGTATTTTTAGCAGTTCATCACTCTTACCCTTTTTTTAGTTTCCATGGGAAAATTTATATAAGTTTCCATAAGTAGTACATGAGCTTTCAGTTTTAGCCAACAACATCTCAAGTGACTAGGGGGAGTTCGAGCCAGTGCCAAACATCGGGACAACCGACCAGAATGATTTAGGCCTACAATCCAACTTACCAGAGGCAAGTTTTATCACCAACTCAGAGCCAAGACACTAAACATATAGGGATGCGGTCCAAACACAGAGGTAGAAAATGGGGAAGTCCTTGATATCAGAAAGTCAAGTAAGACAAGTCATGGGTTAAAGCCAAATAAGGAAAGTCATGGATGGATGGAGTCAAATGATGGTGAAGCCTAAACTAGCAGACAAATGGTGTCAAGGAAGACCATATCTATGCAAGGTAGTGAACTAGTGAGTTTTGTCAAACAACCTAAATGTGCAAGTAAAATGTTCATTTTATAATTTATCATCAAGATAGTTCATTTTATGAAGTTTGCCACATCATGAATTATATACCAAGCCAATGCTGTGAACATGACTAAAACAACAAGATAATAATCCATAGTCAATGATCAGGAATCCATAGGTCATACAACATCATCATAAGAATAATCATCATATACCATCTGAAACACTGCTATAATACATCTCTAGGCACTGAACTGAAACTGTATGGAATAAAGGGTCACATGAGTCATCGAATCTGAACTCTCAAGGCTCATCCTTGACACAAGGTCTAACATAAGTCTAAATAATACACTGCTCTGATCATGAGTGATCTCAAAATATAAAGTCATCGTAGCCAAGCTCTGAAAAATCGAAGCTCTGGAATGTGCAGATATCTGCTAAGCAAGAATAGTATCCCTGCTACTATGGTGTGATAACAGTAGGAAACCTACACAATTCACAATACTTGCAACTAGGGGATTAAATCCGGTACTTCCTACACAAGAGGTTAGAAGAGCATGCAAATAAACAAATTATACATGTAAATCCTAAATCTCTAAGCATAGAACAATAGCAAATAAAATCAAACTAGAATTATTTACCCTATGAGTCAATACCAACTTTCATCAAGGACAGATCAATCACCACAGGATACAAAATTGAAACAATACAAAGTTACCTCATACATCACTTGACAATGATCATCCACACACAATTGCTACACACCATGGACCTCCAAAGCCTTTCAATTCATTAGAAGAAATATTACAAACAAGCTCAAAGCTTGAGCAGAGGTTCCACCCTCTGAGCATGAAGAAAAGAGAGCCAAAGCCCTACCTTTATAGAGAATGGAGAAGAAGGGGCACGCATTCTAGAGAGCTAGGGATGAGAGGGCGCAACTCTAAATCAACGAAGAGATTTGCGCCTTGATTGATGCCATAACTCATGCTTTAACTCAAGTGATAAGAAGAGGTGGCAGCCACCTCACAAAAGGGACGCACCTCTCTTCTTTGGAAGCACAACCAACCAATCCTCAAATGCCAAATAAATCAAGATTCCCACATTATGAAGGAGGGCGCATTCTGTCTTAGAGATCCACTCCCAGTTGCTTGATTTGATTGCCAATCAGTTTGATCCTGATTGATTTACTCTTCAATACTGACTTCAATCATAACTATACTGGGCATTCAGCTGGACAATTTTCCTCCAATTTAGGAAATTTGATTTTCTCCAAATCTTTATTTTTTGAATTAAATAATTATCTTTTATTAATTTCGAGAGAATTTTTATTTAAGTAAAAACTAATCACTTAGAACTTGGGAAAAGTGTGTTCAGGGGTTTAACAGGTGCTTTGGGTTAGAAAACGAGCACCCCCATGGCAACTTTCACCTCCTAACCACACTTTTATGATATTTTTGGGTTTTTTAATTAAAATATTAAAAAACAACCCATTTTACAGGAAAAAATTATATTTTTGGAACTGACTAAAAATCCTAGGGGACCTAGTGCATGTTCATAATGACTCAATTTGATGTCTAGGCATGCTCATAAACATTGACACATGAACTTTAATAACCTCCTAAGGCCTAACCACCAAGACGACATTCCAGCTTTGGAGGAGCGGGTGAAAAACTCATCGCTTATTCAGCATTGCCTAATTGACAAGGGAAAAAACACAATGGAATGATCGGATTGATGTCTAAGTCCTAGGAAGCCAAGCTCTTTACAAAAGATCGTCATGTTAGCACATTTTTACAATATCCCCAAGGGGTATGAACATGCAATTATTAAAAAATGTACAAAATTTGACCTGATGGACCTTGGAACATTGATGATGAACAATTTGAGTTGTTCAAGTCTTCGACGGTTCACTCGGAATCCACTAAGTGCAATTTTAGTGGATAACACACCCCATGCTCCCAGGATGTGATTACTCCACTATGGACATTCCCAAACATTCCCTTCTGAGGGAAATGCACGGAAACTCAAAAGGGGAACATTCCCTCCCCAAATCAGATGCTCCCACGTCCCCTTTGTCTCTGTCATGGCTGTGTGAGTGTGAGAGGGGTCGGCAATGTGTGATTGTGAGGTTGCTTGAAACGGCAGGCAGCATGAGATTGTTGCTGTGTGAAAGGGTTCTGGTTTACCTCAACCTGTGTGAGCCTAGGACCTAAACCCATTACCCATGTGAGTTGCAGACAACTTCAAGTTTGAAACCGTGGGGTGTGTGTTAGACAGAGCCTTCAACCTGTGGCTGTGTTATGCTTGAGACTTCAACTCATGGCCATTGGAAAGTTCAACAAGTGAGGGCGCTGAATAGTGGACAGTGGAGACACTGGTGCTGGACAGTGTTAAGTTGGAGACATCATTGGACACTTTACTTTTTAAGTCCTTGGACATATAAAATTTTGAATCTTGATATATCAGATTAAGAGTTCACAGTATCCATTTCAGTATGATTGTATTTAGCTTTTTCACTTGATATATGTTGTAAACTCGTGTGAGTTATCAAATTATATTAACACTTATATCTAAAAGACTATATCATCTCATTTTCAATTTTCTAAATATAATGAGAAATACAATGGTAATTAGTCTAATTCTAAATTAAGTTTTTTAGTATTTCAAGTGGGATCACCTATGTTGAAGACCCCGACATTCCCTAAAATTTGGGGGGTACTTTTACATATGCCTCAAATGTGTTTCCCCGCTCCCATGTCTCAGAAACTTGGAAGAAAATTGCATATTACAATGAGAAACCAATGCATCCTGTTAAGGCTTGATTTAGCACTTGAGTGGGAAAGTCCCAAACCACTAGAGCTATCAAGGAGCAACTTCAGAAGAGAGCACCATTGTCACCTCAGTGCTAGCTTCTCTCACTTTTGATCAGCTCTCAAGGTCAAGGAGCACTTCCCTAGGGTAGATTAAGTGATTTTTAATGAAGAGAGCTTAGGGAGATTGAATGTAACTTAGTTAAATGTGTGTAAGTGAATTATATAGTTAATTCCCCAAAGAGTGCTTGAATGTGTGAGATTATTAAAATTCTAAGTAAATCAAACACTTGAAACGAAATACTCAAAGGATCACAAGACATTGACTTGAACAATAAAATTCCATGAACATCAATAATCATCAATTCTGGACATTTTAACAAAATTGCAGAAAAGGAAACTCGCGATGAATTAATACTAAGTGTGGTTAAGAAGGTTCATTTGCTGCAACGTAAAACATATCCAAAACTGAAATAGATGTGAAGCAAGTTGCCTAATAAAATATCTTAAAGCACAAGAATATGGCCCAAGGTGAGACCTTGCTTGAGAAGAGTTATGAAGCAAGACAACACTTGAGGATATTAGATTAGCAAAGTGAGATTCCAGATTTCTTGAAGTGATGAAAATCACTTCTCCAGATGTTGAGTTGAACCAAGTAATTTATAGCCAACGCTTTAATAAAATTTAGACAACATTAGTTCATTGATCCATGATTAATTATCCAAGTATGTGAAACTCATCCCAAGATTTGTGCTAGATAAATGAAATTGCACAAATAATTTCCAAAATTACTTTATTTGAGTGAATCACTTAGTTAAGATGAGTATACTTAACTAGAACATCAAATCATAACTCAACCATTGGACCAAATGAATTACTCATAAGAGATCTTGTGACAAAAGGTGAATGCTGCTATGTAAGAGGGTAGGACACTCAGAAAAATCAGAATTTCATCATGAAGGATTGAACAGAAAATTAACCATGAAATCTGAAAATTTAAAGATGCTAGTTGCCAATAAAAATTCCAGAATTAAACAAGATGAACCAGAGTGATTTTCCAGAATTAATTTAAACCAAAAATGAGCAAAATAACCACTAAAATATGCCTCTGAATGTGAATAAATAACCTAGATTTTTAATGTGATTTAACTAGTGTAAGACTTGAATCCAAAAATATGCGTTTATGAGATATTTAGGGATGATTTAATTTTTGTTTAAGTGCTGTCTTTAAATTAATGAAAATAGAATTAAATCTAGAGAAATCAAGCCTAAAATGGTGATAGGAAATGAGAAAATACCTTAACTTGATGAATTTAGAGATCTGGAAATTTATGGCAGCCTTGAAGAAACCCAGATTTCCACCTAAACAAGAAAAATAAAGTTTTGAAGTTTTGGTGGTTTATGAGATGGAAGAGTAGACAAGTGTCTTTGATCCTTGGGCCAATGGGGTCTTAGAAATAGTTCTTCTTGGGCCTTGTTTGTAATTGTTTAGAGCTGGAATACCTACAAAACATGACAATTCTCCTCCATCTCCTCCATGGCTTTGTGGTTTCAAACAAAGTTGCAAAAATCGCTGAAAAATCGCGACTTTTTCAAAAAGTCGCGCATTTTACCCTCTGCCGAAAAATCGGCCTATAAAAATCGCGATTTTTTAAAACCTTGGCGAGTCGCGACTTTTTCCAAAAGTCGGCGAGTTTTTCGAAAAAAGCGCGGGTCGACAGAAAAAATCGCCGAGGCTTTTTCACAGTTTTAAAAACTCGGGTTTTTTTTTATAAATTTGATGAGTTTTGTACATGTGACATTGATGTCAACAATACTAAATGGTAATGTTAAATTCTTAAATTCTTAAAGTAAAAGTGACATTCTCTTTATCTTTCATTTTCCATCCTTTTACTTAAATTTTTAACATTACCACTAATTGTTTCAGGATGTTTGAGAGTGGTTCCTGTTATCACATTTATAGTAGCCGGGCTTCCATACATTATTTTTCTGATGCCAGTACACTATTCAGCCAGTTCCCCTACATTTGAGATGCTGAGATGAGCATCTATATTGGATCACTATCAGATTGTGGGTAGCAGTGTATATTCCCCATGCCATGACTGAGTCTCAGGACACTCAGAGAGATGACCGATGTAGCCATTATACCATTGGTACAGAGCAGTCAGTAGTGCCCAGAGTTACAGCAGCAGTTTCAGAGGACAGATGATGGTACAGATTGATGAGCATTCAGGTATATGACTCAGCAGGTATATCATTGTGTCATGGTTATATTGCTTTTATATTTATTCTTATAGCATGTCTTAGCACTTAGTGTCATGATCTGGCGATCATATAGATATGTGGACCTGGTTGATCTTATTATATATATTATATTGTCCCTACTCAGACTTAGAAGTTCACTATTCATACTCATTGGTATTACCCTCCTTAGGGAGAATAGAGGTGATCATTCCACCATACCTTGGCTTGCTAGTGTCGGCTCCATTATTCATTGTCTTCATCCATCTATTGCCTACCCTTTAGTTTATCACCCTGACTTACTACTTGACTAGTGACATGGAGGATCTTCTCCCCACTGTAGCCTCTGTATTGGATGAGCTTCCCTGTTTATTGTGTCTCGGCTCTGAGTTGGTGACAAAACTTGCCTATGGTGAGTTGGAGTTCCTTGTGAATTCCCCCTAGTCACTAAAGTTGTGTTGGCTAAACCTGAAACTTTTAGTGCTGCCATGAATACAAAATCTTGAAAAATGAAATGCTATATCTTGTATGAAAAGCCCATTCATGCAATGTGTTTCTAAACACACATGAATGAAAGGCATGCCAAATGAAAATGGCTATGAAAATAAAATGTTATATCTTTTGGAAAATAAATACCTAGGTAAACAAGCTGTCCATGACACACTTAGAAGTGCTCAGGTAAACAAGTGCCTTAAAAACACACCTGCAGCAGAAAGCCTAAAATAAATGTAAATCTATGCAATGTGTTTATAAACACACATAGATCAAGGCCATGGAAACTTCAGGCCCAAAAAGCAATGGAACTTAAATGCTATATCTAAACAATTGCTGGCCTTATTTGTATTATGGATTGTGCGCATCTGTGAAGGTGAATAAACCCTCTTTGAACAACTCATCATTTGTGAGACACCGCCATTCCCTGTGTTATTGCTCATTCAGTATATACTATGGTGTGTATTCCCTTTCCCTTGCCAAAGTGTCACAAAGTTAAGTCAGTCAAGTCATCCCTTAGCCTAGCCAGTTAGTTCAGCCTTCACCCTTCACTAGCAAATTGATCACAGCTATGAAGTGAGTATGATCTTGAAAGTCTAGTCTGAGTAATAATAATAATTAATGACATTATATATTTGGATTTAGATCGCCAGTAATGATTACTTTGTGCTATTATTGTTATTTGAATAAGTTGTAGAGCATGTATTAACCTTGGACACTTTGCAGCAGCTTATGATGATGGTCTGAGTCATATTGGGTCATGTTGACTTGGTTAGGCCTAGTCTGACCATGGTCAACCAGAGGACATGAGATGGTTGGACCTTATGATGACATGGATAGATGATATATGGTCTATGTATACATACATGATGATTCTATGCAGCAGCTACAGGGTTATGATGATGATTCTTGGTTTACAGCAATGTTTGGTCATTTACAGATTATTATTATTGGCCCTATTCCGGTATATTGGATATATATTTTGATCATGCAGAGACTCATATGGTGTATGAGTACACATCTTGGATGGATTTGGACCTTCTGAGTCCAATGAGACAGTTTGTTTTCAGTTCCGGGCACTTACAGTGATGATTGAGCCTCAGTAGGCTATCTCAGTGCAGTTTTGGTCTGTCAAAGGCCCTATCGGAGCAGATGTGATTTTTATCCGGTTGACCTAGGGCGCTGATGATGGAGGGGGTGGTCCAGCCACTTGTTTTTACCATATTACCCCCCTCCCAGACACACTAGTGCCCTCACCTTGACAGCGCAGGCACTCCAGGAGGCAGTTTGGGGTAGTTTCACGCTTCCCGAGGCATTTCAGGATTGGTAGAAATGGCTATTGAGGAAATCGATTTGGGCTACTAAGGCAATGTTATGGCATGGGATGATCAGTGATGATAGATCGGGGTCCTCCACACCTTCTCCAGCAATTTCAGCTTCATCGGGGCCCACATCCATCACTTATGGCACTTTCTGAGGATTTTTGAGGTCTTTTTGAGGCCTACGATTTGACTATGGAGGCACGATTTGGTACACTTGGGATTATTTTATGATTATTGTGCTATGGGGATTGACCAAGGAGGGATAAAATTACCCCTTGGACGCACCATAAGCCCCTTATTATATTTTGTCATCATGATTTGGTGGGATTCCCCTCTTCTAGGGCGATTTTGTCCACTCACATAATATTTTATTAGTGATCCATGTATTTTATTGTTGAGCTCATCTCAACCATTGATTAGACATTTGTATCTTTTAAATCTTAGTCACTCATTCAAAAAGTGGTTAGGGTTTTGGTGCCTCTCCTTCCTATTTAAAGGAGAGAGCTTCTCATTGTAAGGGGTCTTTGGCTCTTGGATTATTGGTATAGAAAAACTTTCTTGTGGAAATTCTTGTGGTCTCCTTTGCATCTGGTGTTTTAGATGGTGATTGGAAAGTCTATTGCAACCTAGCATTTGGAATTTGTGGTAAGATCTTTTTTTTTTGGAAATCATTGTTTGTCTACAGGAGGGCGACTTCAACAAGGGCGATTTTGCAAGGCTTCTTCAAATCGACTTTATTGGCATTCGCTTGTATCAGGGGGTTATCATTAGCATCATTGTGATCTATGCTTGCTTTCTGTTACTTCTCTTGTGGCATTAGTTTTATCTCTTGATTGCATCAAATCTGATATTGTTGACGTTTGTTGTGCAGGAGAGAGGGCGCATTGGCTTCTTGGACTATATCGATTGCATAGAAAACTACCTCAAAGCTTCTCAAATTGATCGGGTTTGCATAGATCATCATCATCAAGGCATCTACAAGGTTACCCAGGTAAGATCCACAGGTTTGTTTCTCTTATCTTGATCCAATCCATTGACATAGCTCTTAAATTGATAAAACCCTAATTATTTCAAAACCCCCATTTTACATTAACTCAGATCTACTTAGATCTAGTGGGTTGTTGGGCATAATATTGAAAACCCACCTCTATAGCATCCACGGCATCCCGGATCTATAGTTTGGTGAGGATTGGCTTCCGTTTAAACCCCTTCCCAAGCCAACTTAACTCTCCCAAGCAAGGGCGCACTTCTTGGTGGTAGTGAGTTGACCTAAATCTAGGCGGTGGGTATTTGAGATCCCGCTTGATTCATAATCTACACATCAAATAACCTACCCCCAGATTGTCACTTTTCTGATTTTCACCTTGTGGGCCCTATTCCACATTTTAAGGGATTTAATCCCCATTTTTGGACCACTTGGTACATTCAAACTCAGATCTAGTAAGATCTAACCGTCGGATTGCCGTAAAATTATAGATCCACACTCCTACTTGACTAACCTACCCGGATCTAAAGTTTGGATGCCATTGGACTTGTCTTGACCCACCTAACACACATTTTTAGCCTCCTTGGGTAAAGTCGCACCACCTTGGAGAAGTGAGTTGACTCACTTCTAGGACATGGGTACTTGAGATTTTTGGAGATTTGAAACCGGAATAATTCAAAACCTAGGTCTAGTATGTCATCTTGTCAAATCTTGCCTTGGGGACAGCATTCCTTATTTTAAGGGATTGTGGTCCACTTTGGTCAAACCTAGATCTAGACTTATTCATCCATCAAGACCTTAATTGCCCACTTGTCTCATGCTATAGGAGTCCTTAACCACAAGTCAACCCTACTTTGACTCCATTATCCCAATTCCCAAGGCACTGGTTTCTCTCCAAGTCAATTCGACTTTCCTAGATTGTTGGATTAACTTGTGGTTTGACCTTTGTGTGGTGAACTAAACCCTTGAAGCCATCATGTATCATGGTCAAGCTTGTCACATGTACTAGTTAGCCCCAATTCAACCCTAAACCGCCCTGCATTGGACACGGTTCCCAAGGCAGTGGATTTTCCAACATTGAACTAGTACTCTAATCCTATACTCTCACATCAACTATGAACCAAAGCTATACTCATTGAACCCCTCACTTGGCTTGTGACTTCATCCTAAGATCTAGGATAAACCATACACCTTACTTCACTTAGAAACAACTTGATTTGGTATCTTGGTTTTGATCTCTCCTGTCGGGAGTAGATCGGGTCTCCCCCTTTGTTGTCTGGGCTAGATAACATAAAGTGAAGGTTGCCTTGACTGGCATGACAACCATATATTGGAGGTCGAGGTGATCGTGGTTGCACCTTTTGAGTTGCCCTTCCCTATTGCCATCCATGATTGGATATATCCATAGGGGTAACTACAGTTTAGGTGATAACAGTTCCAACCTCATCAGACTTCATATGCAAAAAGTAGGATTTTAGATCCCATTTAGAATTCAACAAACTTAATGGTTTTCAGGATTTCAGGATTTCAAGATTCCAACATTTCCAGTGGATTCTATCATGTATGTGGGTAAGGGATTTGAATTTAATGAAGCACATCAAACTCTCTATGTACCTTGATGTTGGTGGTGTCGATGCATGATTGTTAAAGTTGTTTGAATTCCACTGTCACGACATTAATAAAAAATGTACCCTTCAGTCAAGCAAAATCACTTATTAAGCATGGGAAGCTCTTTCTACCTTATTTTAACGCTTGGATTAAGAAGTTTGAACAAAATGGTAGGGTGTTAATTGATGTCCTTGGAGGATCAACTTCGATATTGGAGGCAGAGGCAAGGTCTAGAGCCTAGAGGTGGGGGAACATGGTGCTATTGATGAATATGATCTCAACATAGACAATGATTTTAATGATTATGTTTTTTCAATTTTGATTTTATGTATTTCACTTGGTGCCATTTTGATAATATTTTGTCTCTGATGGTTTGGAATCATAGCTTGGAATCTTTAATATATAATTTTTTCATTAAAATTCTAAAATTTTATGTATTTTTTAACAGTCCGAGTCATTGAAATCAAACCACTCCGAGTTATTTGCATCCACTACATCTATATATTAGTGATTTCTTCATATTTATGTTCCAATGTGTTTATCTGATGTTAATGTTGCGTTATATGTTTAAAATTCTGAAAAAAATGAATGTATTTTGTATTTTTTAATGTTCGCCGACTTTTGCCGATTTTTTCGCCGATGTTGCCAAGAAGTTGTATTCGGGACCCTTGCCGACTTTTTGCCAATGCCGACTTTTTCAACATTGGTTTCAAGCAAAATCCTTCCAAAGAAGAGTAACCCTATAGGCATACAATTTCAATAACTAGATCCTAGCATACACCCTATCCTGTGCTTACTTAAACTTGCAAGACTCTTAGAGATGACACTTACAAGCAAGCTACAAGACTATAGCATATAACAAATAAAGAGATTTTCATTTACTTAGTTCCAATGGAGCAATTTTCCTCTTCTATGAACTAAATCTAGAAATTTGACAATGGAAAATTTAACATGTTACCTCAAGATTAGCTTCACCAAAAATGCCTCAAAATGTAAGAAAGATCTCCAAGAAAATCCAAGAGCTTTGAGACAAAATATAGCTTTATTCTCCAATCCACAACAACAACCTACAAATGGGAGGGGAGCTTCTTATTTAGGCTTTAGGCACAACAACCCTCGAAATAAAATATAATATCTTGGATTAAAAGACTAGATCTATCATAGGGAGGATCAAAATCCTCTAGACATGGTCAAAAAATAATAAACAATGGAGAACCAACTGCAAAATCCTAACCAATAGCCCAAGATGAGCGGGGCGCACCACTAGTCCAAGGTCAAATACATCAAAGTAATACAAAAAAGATCCAAGAGAGGGAGCGCTTTATTGAACATGGTCAAAAATGATAACCAACCACAACTATATGCCCCAAAACCCTAGAGCGCTCCTCAAAATGACACAAGTCTGATCCAAAACAACCTCCAAATGGGGCGTCTAGGTCCAAAAGTCAAAGAAGTGAGTGGTAAATGCCTCCAAGAGGAAATTGCTCATCAAGAATCTCATGCCAAATGGAGGAATGTTCCAAAGGAGGGTCAAGACTCAAAACCCTAGATCACACCACCCAAAACTCAAGAAAAGGCACCCTTCCAGCCACACATGTGGTATGGCCCTCTAATAAAGTGCTCCAACATCCACAAGAAGCCTCAAGAACATGTGCCAATGGTCCAACATGATGAAGAATGGTCCAAATATGTGCTAACTCCTCCAATGTGCCAATGAATGAGGGTCTCCATCATCTAGGTCCTAGGAAGGGGGTGGCCCCATCCTAAAGATCCTAGGTGCCATGTGTAAGTCTTCAAATGAGTGTGCAAAGGGGGGTGCTCCTCATAGAGTACCTAGCCACCAACATAATGTACCATAACAAGTGTCATATTATGAAAATACATATAGTAATAGCACCCTATTGTAGAAGGGGTCAAGCAACATTTAACTTAGGAAATGCATCCATTTATGAAGATAATACATGAAATAATTACCATCACACCCTTTTAATAACTAAATGACTTACCTAACTCTTACTCATTAAAACATTAAGCAAACTATGGTGCTACCAACATTAAACCCTCTTTCATGTGAAAATTCCTAAGCCAAATTAACTACCTAGATTCCTAAGTTAGGTGAGGGTGGTGAAATGAACGTCTTACTTAGGGAAGAAAGGGGATCTTTGCACATTAACCATCATAGCAATCTAAGAGTAATAGGTCTACCCTTAGCTTTTGATAGCTAGCTTTATAGATGTTTCTTCCATGTGTACCTTGGAAGGTAGTACTTTCATGAGTCACCCATCCTTGCATCTCTTTTCTTGCGATTCCTTTATTATTTTTTCCTTTTTATTTCACTTTATCCCTTTCATTGGCTTAGTCCCTTTACTTTAGATTTAGATTTGGTAACCTGGGACAAGGGAACCTGGCTTTTGCAAGGGGGAGTATCTATGATGTTCTTCCCAATTTAACTTTAGCAACATCAACCTTAGAGTACTAGAATTTTTTAGATCTCATTTAGGCATTCATATATGGGAATTGTTATGAGACCTTGAAGAATTACTAATGATCGATCACTTACAAAGGGGAAAATGAGGGGGATGGATGAAATGGCTAACGAAATGAAAAATGGCTATGCAAAATGTCATCAAATGGATGAATCACCTACTCAGTTCATCGGGGTCCAACTCAAGTCCAACTCAACCTTATGACACACCTCTCTAAAGGCAGAATTATGACAACACCATGGTAAGCCTAAGTAATGAGTAACAATTCTAAGTGTTATGAGTTATAATCCAAGCGTAAAAGCAACATCCCATGGTCAAATCAACATAAGAAAGAAACACCCCAAGTGTAAATGAGGGTGAGAAATATCATAACACTAGCAAATCTGACACCATCTCCAACTAGGCACATCAAGGCACATGGACCATCTGAACATGTTGAAAGAATCTTTGACCAGTGATCTATGGGGAAGCTACGGATCTCATCCCAGGAACAATGTCTGTGATATGATCCCAAACCATAACTTATCAATATATCACGTCTGTTGATCAAGGGGTAACACATCTTATACTTGATATTTAAATTGTTGTGAAGAACCAACCACCGAAGTACTTTAGACTTAAAAGAAGAGTGGAACTTGCAAATATTTGAATACCTCCTGATCCATCTTTTTTCATTATCTTGAATATTCCACTTCTTGTTAAGATGATCTGTAATCAAATAAGTTGGCTAAATCTTAGTGTCGAACTCCTTGGTTTTATAATCATGGCTTCCCAGAAGACCATCTCCATTCTTTCCAAATAAGCCCATGAGCATCCAAATTTACCTCAAACAAGCTATCATCCAAATTTGTCTTACAAAGTGCAATCAAATCAGGCTTGTTCATAGTCAAGAGCCTTTAAGACTAGTTAACAATTATACAACACGGCTTCTACTCAAGTCCTTGTCACAAATCCGCCCATGTGTGAAACCCTTTACTCACCAATCATTTTCCAACAAAAGAAGGATTAACCCAACCTGCCTGCTCTCCACTTGGAAACTTCAAATTGATCAAGCAACCAAATCCCATCCACTTCGGTAATCTACATAGCCCCAATGCATCTATTTAGATACCAATTGCTAAACTTGCCATATCCTTTCAACAATACATAAAACGGGAATTTTAAAGCATTCACACCGATTATGCCATAGATTCCATAGGGACCCCATACACCATTTATATATCTACAAATTGAATGTAATGACGAACAAGAATGTGCCACAATGAAGTCCCACTCATCACTAAGACAACCCATTTAACTACCAGCAATGTCCCTTTAGCACATATATTAATGAAGCCAAACCCTCCACCCTCCATCATATCCCCCTTTTGCAATTAACTTATTATATGTCATATTCTAAGATCTCTATACTATTCCTATGTATGATGCCTAAGTCAAAGTACTTTGAGGGAAATGGAGCTAAATGATAAATGTGAGCTATGCCCCCTTGCAAAAGCCATGATCCCCATGTCCTAGCTTATCAAAGCCAAATCCAAAGAAAGGAACTTATTTCAAAAAAAACAAATAAAATAAAAGGATCATAAAAAAATGGCACAAGGAAAGGGTAACTCGAGAAGAAAAGTATTCCCTTTCAAGACACACATATGGAAGAAAAACCATCAACCCCTAGCTCTTGAAAGCTAAGGGGCATACCTAGTACTCAGACTGTAGACACATTCCTATGATAGTTAATTCACAAACACCTTTCCCTAACATCACATTCATTTCATTGCCCTCACCTTGCTTAGAAACTTAGGGTAGTAACATGAAAAACTGGATCAATTATAGTTGCACCGTGGTAATTTTAAGGTTATTGGGATAATTAATCAAAAGTGAGTGAGCTAATTAGAAAAGTGCACTTTAAAGCCTTTTATGTTAATGTTTGCTTATTAGATAGTATTTTCCTAAGTCATGTCTTATATGGTCTAACACTTGGTTGTCCTATCTACTATGAGATTCACGGGCAGTTCTTGTCTTTTTCAAGACCTTCTTTTCAAGGAGCTTCATACTCTGACCAGTTTCTTCAAGTATCTGGATCAACGATGTCTGGCCTTATACTTACAAGATGCCCTTCAGCATCGCTCCCTTGTTCTCCAACGACATTCACAACCTGGACAAACCTCCATTCAACCGATTACTTCCTTTTTTCCAATGCTCCCCTCTTCTAGGGGCACCAAGACACAGACGGATGGTGACACTGCTTCTCACCCGAGATCATTTCGAACATGGAGGACCACCTCCACTTCTACCAGACAACAGCAGCATGGCCAACCTTGGCTCTGTTATCAGCTATTTTGTACAATAGCTGAATTTCTTGTGAGCCGCCAGTTTATTGAACATGATTCATGTTCATCATCAGTGTTCAGAAGTTCAGAAGTCATTTTCAGGGCAATTTTGCCCCATTTGTAATAACTGCATGTTCATACCCCCATGGGGAAAATGTAAAAAGTTGGTCTAAACGGGATCCTTTTATAAAAGACTCGGCTATCCGTAGGTTTAGCCATTTGGGGGATACTCTAGAGTGTTTTTCCTTAGGAATTATGCGCTACTCATCGGTGGCGTATAATCCCTGAGTTTTTCACTCAAACCTCCAAAGCTGGAGTATTTCCCATGGTGGTCAAAACCTAAGGTGGTTATTAGAGTCTTGTGTCTAGGATTTTTTACGTGTTAGCCATCTCCATTGAGTCGTATGAACATGCACTAGGTCCCCTAGGAGTTTTGTTCCATTCCGGAAAAAATAACTTTTTCCATAAATTAGACCATTTTTTAATGGTTTAATTAAAAAAATTTCAAAATGTGATAAAAACCTCATCCGGAGGCGGAATTTGGCGTGGGAAGGCTCATTTTGACGCTCGGAGCATCCTCTTCACCTTGGCACCTTCATTCTTTAGTTTTCGAGCAGTTACATCACCCCCAAGAGCAGGTTTCGCTAAAAATGCATCATTTTGGCATTTAATTGCCAAAAAATGACAAATTGCACCATGAGGACAAAATTAAATAAGTCAAAAAGTCAATTTTTAAACTATGGAAAGGGTGGGGCATGATCTCATGAGGAGTACGACCCACTTAGGTGATAAAAGCATATGCTAATTAAATGATTGGATAAGCAAATCATTTCAAAGGGGTGACGTGGGCATTTAAGTGAGCGTGGGTCTCTTCGCATGGGAAGATCACATGCTCGTTGGTTGGCGAATGTTCCATGATATAGTGAGCTACCATATACTATATTAAAGTGATATGTTAATTAAAGTTTGGGGATGCGTTTTAATGGTTTAAAGAGGAGTGACGTGAGCCTTCACGTGGAGGGACTCATGCGTGGGTTCCATTCGTTTGTTTGATGGGCGTTGATTACCATGGAGAGAGGCTCCACCTCATCTCCCACCAACCTCATTCACGCCTACCACAACTCCAAGCTATCAATCACACCAATGCAAGCTTCAAGTTCACACTCCAGCCTTCACGTGATCCTCTCCACCGATTGCTCATTCGCATGGCTTGGCTCTCTCATGCATGCCAAGGTTCGATCTAGGTTTTTGGTACTCTAGTTTTGTATAAAGAGAGCTCTTATGCTCTTGTTTTGACATGGATCTTTTGGGCATAGAAACTTTGCAAAATTTGTAATCGGTCTTTCATTGAATAAAGCTTTTTCAACTTTGGAGGTCTATGTGATTTGTTTCTTCATTGGTGGATGTGTCTATTATGAGGTGATATCTTTTCTTGCTTTCAAATTGTTTCTTATGTGTGGATCAAGTAACTAGCTTTAGAGGTCTATCTTTAGAACATAAGATTTTCCATTTGCGGTTGTCAAGTTGGATTATTATGCAAAGCTTGTTATAATCTAGATGAATACAAATATTCGGTTATATGAAGTATTGATCTTGATTTAAATTTTCCTAGCATACTAGTTATTTTGTTTGATCTCACTGGGTTTCTATCATGTCCCAAATTTGGAATTGGGTCACAATGGCCTAATCACATTGGCCATATTCATTAGAGTTTGTAAAATTGATGTTAAAAGTCAAATAATTGCCAAGGAGGAAAATTACTAGTTTCCTAGGTTTGGGGTGGAAGCTTTGGGATTTGGAATAATGGGGATAATAAATGATGTTTGAACATTAGAATGCCATAAATATTTAATAAAGGATCTAAATAAATATATACAAGTGAAAATCAAGGTGGCATTTGATCATGAAGACACATGGAGGAAGTGGAACCCACATATGGCTAAATTTCCCCACTACACTTGGCATCATTCTCTCACCAATTCAAATTCAAGGTGAATGGTAACATACTTGGGGGAGTCCAAAAGGTATTATTCATGGCATGACTCATCCAAGGTTGAAATATAGAGGAAGAGTAACTCCCATGGAAGAGGAAGAGGCAATTTGGAGTTAGTGAGACACTTGGGCTAGATTCCCTAGCTCTATGACAACAATGATGAAGATGCTCTGACACCTATGACACAAATCAGACCTGAGGGCTGACATATGACATATATGACATGTCAGAGCTAAAAATAGACTCCAAGAGGGCGCTCAAGGGTGTTAGGGCAGCTAAGATGCTTCCACATGTGATTTGATGGAAGTGGGAAACTAAGAATTGTTGTACAAGTGGCGTTCTTTGGAATCTCTTCCCAACTTGAGTTGGCATGAGTCTCTTGGAAGGAATTCGACCCATGGAGAACATTAGAACTTTATAAATGTCAATAACAAATAATGAAACCAGCTTTTGATCATTTGTAGAATTTGCAATTGCATTTGTGAAGAGGGAGAACTAGTGGATGACTAGTTTCTTGCCTTAGCCAATTTCGAGGGTGAAAGATTCCCATCCAAGTTGGTAATTGGAAAGGCCATTCAGACCTTTCATTTGGAGCTTTAATGGAGTCTTTATTTGCAGGTGTAAGCTACAGGGCAGCTCATGGTTTCTTCTATTGCAGCTCACTCCTTCAACCATTTCCAGTTTTGATGGCATATTCTTGATCCTTGAGGGAGGCATTTTTGGTGAGCTATTGTACTCTTTGGGGGAGCTTCTAATGCCCCATTTCTATTCTAATATGAAGTAAATACTCTGTTCTTCATCTCCAGAGAGTTTCAGGTCGAAATTCCAAGTAGAAATGTATAAATCTCAATTTTAATGAAAGAACAGTGCCATTTCCCCACTACCTTGTTGTGAATCAATGTAATGCTGATGATTTCAAATGAATGGATGATTCTCTGATGCATTTGTGATTAATGGACTGCCATGGATGTATTTTACAAGTTTCATGTACTGTACTTGAGCATTTGAAGTATTTTTACTCAGTTTAATTGCATTGGGAGAAGAAATAGTGCCATTTCCCCAAGGGTCGAATTGGTGATTTTTGCAGTTGAATGGGAGAGGGTTGGAACGGATATAATAATCAATTAATGGTGCATATGAGACCTTAATAACATCCTTAATACATTCCCTACCTCTGTTCATAAATTTGAGTGGGTTTGGAGGCATTTGGGAAGCCATTTTCAGTACTTACCCCAGGGGGATTTGAACCCCAAATTACTAGTAAAATTGCATACTTGGTCCAGAATCTTAAGAGAGTTTGCAGAGGTATTTTGGTGGCCATATGTCATCCCTGAACATCATATTCAAGTCCTAATATCATTCATACACCTTCCTTGAAGATTTGAAGGCAGTTGGAGTCAATTTGAGACCTAGAGACCAATACTAGTCAAAGGGAAATCACTAGTAAAGTTACCTACATTGACCAGAATTGAAAGAGGATTTGCAGAGGTATTTTAAGGTCCAAAGGCATCCCTGAAACACATATTTATGTTCTAATATAATTCATATACCTTCTCAGAAGATTTGGGATCATTTGGGGCAAATTTGGGACCTAGAGATCAAAACTAGTCAAAGGTCTAACTAGGGAAAAAAGTGAAAAATTGTCATTTTGATCAAATTCCTAACAAGGGACATTACAGTTTCAAGTTGATTGTCTTAACAGATCTTGCCACTTGGAGAAGGGTGAGAGCTCGGTTGCATCGATCTCATCTCCTTCATCATAAGAAAACTTCTAACATTGTTGGCTTTCAGGATATACAAAGTTGGGCTTGTTCCAAGAAGAAAAACACAAGGAGATCTTACTCCAAAAACCTCCATCTTCATTTCAAATACATTTTCCTCTTGTTACTGGTTACATAGAGAGAAGCCCTCATTTAAATTCTTTCCTATCTTTGGCTCTCTCCCATTCGCCTTTCCCTTTCTCCCATCCTCCAACCCTTTCGTTGCTCCACTTCACCTCACTGTTCACAGCCCTAAAAGCTTGTTTCACCTCACTGTTCGCAACCCTAAAGCTTTGTTTTTTCACCTCACTGTTCGCTGCCCTAAACAGTGACCAGCAGGTCTTCTTCACTCACCCCTTTATTCTTCCATTTTCCAGCTTGTCACATTTATCTCCATTCACTGTTTTGCTGCCCCACAGCAATTACCGGCATTCTTTTTACTGCTCCTCCATTCAATCCCTAAAAAATTTAAACGAAAATACTGAAAAGTTTGTGAGTTTAGTTTGATTAATAGTTAGTTTAGATTAAGTCTTTCTAGTTTCATTTTTGTTACTAGTTAGACCTTAGTTTCTTTATTTAGATTAGATCTTATTTACTTCAATTATTGCAAGCTTAGAATCTGGGGTAGTTTCATTCTTTTTGTTGATTTTCAGCTAACGCTTAATGGGTACTTTGAGATGACTTGCTTTGTGTAGGTGTTTGAAGGACAAGAGAACTAAAAGGCTAGGTACAAGCAAGTAAATGTTGATCCCAAGGAACTAGATCTAAAACAAGGGATTATTTCAAGAAAAGGAGCCATCTACATCCAACAAAGAAACAAAGCTTCACAAATACCAAGGAGATCCAAAACTCAAAATCCAAACTCATCATTCTCCTTTGTACAAGCCCTAAAAAGGCTTTAGCTTCATTTCATTAGTTGTTTTTCCATTTCAAGGGTTTCAATCCCTCACTTGTAACTGATTAATAAAATAAGGCTAAGTGGGATAAGGCCTCCCATTTTTGGTTTTCCTTCCCCATTTTGGGGAAGAGTGTCTTGTGTCCTTAGTTTAGATTCGCTTCAAATTTTTAGAATAATTTCATTTGTGTACTTAGAGTTTAAATTTTATTTCAAGTTTTGACCTGAGAAGTTGTTATCACACAACTTGTAGTTGCCCCTAGAGGTATCCCATCCGGGACGGTAGAGGAGCTAGGCAACTAAAGAGGTGACCCAAGAGATGCCACGGTTCCCAATGCAATGTGGGAGTCACGTCAACCGAGGCACTCTTCGCTTTAGGTCAAGGTATAACTAGACCAAGGGGGAGACCCTATACCCCAATCACAGTTGATTGGATCCAAACAAAGGTTTCAAAGGATATATAAATGATGAGTTACGGAAACCAATGCAAGGCTAAGTGGACCTAAGGGTTAAGCAATGGTTGAAGGTGATGTAATGGATAATAAGTGCTTCAACCTATGTATGGTTTAGGCCACATGATGGGGTATGATTACTAGTTGTAGTACCATGTGTTTACACAAGTGGGTCTTGTTGTCTTGGGAAGTGTGAAATAGTTCTAGGTGGACCCACAAGGTGAAGTTAGGTGTGAGGATGGTACTATAGGTTAGATCTAGGCTAGATCTATAAGTTGGAGTTGGTTCTAGGATTACCCATGTACTAGATCTAGGGTTTGACACTAATCCCAAGGAGTGCGCTTTGCTTGAAGAAGGACTAGTGCCTTGTTGGATGGGCTAATGGAGTCAAGAGGTATGTCAAATTGTAGATCGGGACACCTAGAAGCCAAGTCAAGTGGATTGGATGAGATTCAATGGTTGGATCTTAGTAGATCTAGGTTTTTAAAAGATGACCAAAAGTGGACCACAATCCCTTAAAACAAGGAATGCAATCCCCAAGGCGGATCTTGACAAAAGGACAGTATAGACCTAGGTTTCAAGGCATGGGCATTCCAAATCCACCAAAATCTCCAACACCCACTTCCTAGAAGTGGACCAACTCAAAAAATCAAGGGGGTGCGACTTGCTCAAGGAGGGTCCAAAAATGGGTTTTGGTGGACCAAATCAAGTCCAATGGCCACCAAAATGTAGATCCGGGATGTTAATACCCCAATCTATGTTCCTTCAAAGTTTCAAGTGAATCAAGTGGCTAGATCTTAGTAGATCTAAGTTTTAAGGTACCAAGAAGATCAAAAGGGGGTTTCAACCCCTTAAAACATGGAGAGATGTCCACAAGGTAGTTTTCACCAAAGTAAAGATATGGGTATAGGTTATCAAATGTCTAGATGTCAAATCAAGTGGGATCTCACCTACCCATGTGCTAGATCTAACCCAACAAGCTTCTCTTAGGAAAATCGATTTAGGTTCAAGAAGGCTTTTTGCATTGAAAAGTGTGTCAATTTTTAGCCAATCACCACCAAACTATAGATCCAACTAGGGGTGGATCCTATAGAGGTGGGTTTTTAATATCTTTTCAATTGCAAGGCTAGATCTAAGTAGATCTAAGAAATACCAAATTTGGGGTTTTGATTTAATTAGGGTTTTATGACCAATGAAGATAGAATGGATGAAAGAGGCACATACCTTGTAGATCTTACCTCAATTGCTTATGGCCACCTTGCAAGTTGATAGCATTCTCCTATGTTTATATTCAAGAGTGAGATCCAAGTGCTCCAACCAAATCGCCCTTCTCCAAGATAGCCAAATCGTCCTCCTCCTACAAGACAAGATCAAAGAAACAAGTCAAGCAAGATGATTATGAAAATGGTAGAAAGATGTAATAGAAAGCATCAACTATGTCACGAAGATACAATAATGATACTCCCTGTCACAAGATCAACCCAAGAGAGAATATGTGGATCCCTCCAACAATAACCCTCAAAAAGTCGCCCTCCTCTCTCCAATTCGACTTTCCTGTCAAAAAGGTTAGCAAAAACACCAAAATCCACAATGATACATAGAAGAGATACTTTATATTCAATATGCAAGAGAATCCACAATGCAAGAGAGATGTGCTCCACAAAAAATCTTCTATTCCAATATTCCAGAGCTCCAAAGGTGAGCTTTACAATGGGGGGTCTCCTCCTTATATAGGATAATAAAGACCAAAACCCTATACCACTTCATAATACTACATCAAATGAGTGGTTGAGATTATAAGATCTCATCATACAATCAATGGCTAAGATGACCCATCACAATATATCACATGGATCACTCAAAATAACAAAAGCGCCCTCACTAAATGGTACAATGGAGGGTGACGTCATCCCACTAGAGGGGTAAAAAGTACAATAATCCACCTCATGATGACTAGGACATGATAAAATAAGCACATGGTGGGGCTAGGAGGTATTAATCCTTACTAGCTCATCCCCAAGGCACAATAAAATAATAAAATATGTCCAATATAATAAAAATGATCAAAACTGTCCTCAGAATCCATGACAGTCAAGCAGTAAATGTCCTCCTGTGATCAATCCGGGCATACCCACATGGTGAAAACTGATTGGAAGATAGTGATGCCATCCTGGAAGACCTCTGTGAAAACCAAATGCCAAAACCTTGCCTCAATTGCCCAAATCGATTTCCTCAGTGACCACTTTATCCCATTTTTTAACTGCCTCGGGAACTGTGAAAGTGCCAAAACTGCCTCCTAGGATGCTAGCGCTGTCCATCTGAGCCCACCAGGCTCTCTGGAAGGGGGGATAAATGGTAATAACAAGTGGCTGGACCACCCCCTCCATCATCAGCGCCCTAGGTGAACTGGCCTCTCGGGGCCCCTGCTGCTCAGGCTGGGAAATCAGCCCCAAATCTGGTCAACAAGTGTAAAACTGCATCAATCACTGTCAGAAATGCCCGGAACTGAAAGATAAGTGTCTCAATGGATCCAGAAGACCCAAATCCACTAGGAATGAGTACTCATACACCCTGGGTTGCCCTAATGGGCCTGCTGTAGGGTCCACCATATATGGACAATGTATAATCTGCTGATCTGAAGAAATAATAAACCTGCTGAACTGGATCAAACATCATCTGCATCATATGTCCATCATATGATATCATCATCAAACATGTGGGCCCATAAATCATCATCAATAATCATCATACATGGTCCACCTCATCACGGATCCCAAGAAAATATATAATCAAGGATAAATCACATCAGTAGACTAAGACAATGCTTCTCCAATCATTTCCATAGCTAAGCTCAAAGTATGAATTCCATTCAGTGGCATTAATCGAGTTAACATATTCCGTTGTTATAATAAATTACTTGCACCATAGTTCAAATGACAAACTCACTCATTGGGCATGGTCAGACTGCTAGTGAAGGATGAAGGCTAGGAGCAAGGTTGGGCCAAGGGTTTGACTTGTCTAACTTAACTCAAAAATACTTTGGACTGGGAGAAGGGGGGAAGCTACAAACTCTGTGTTGGACAAAATAACACGGGGGATGGCTGTGCCTCACAAATGGATAAGTTGTTTAGAGAGTGCTTATTCAACTTAGGCATCATGTCTACATCAAGTTGATCCAGGTTCATTAGGATCATTCAATTTTATTCCATGGCCTTTTGGCCTACATAACCCTTCGGATTTCAGATGTGCTGAGAAGCACAACTAGTTGCAGCTTGCATCCAGGGCATGTTTTTCACATATTTATAAGGTCAGCAATTGTTTAGATATAACTTTTAAGAACCATTGCTTTTTGGACCTTTCTTATACTCTTCGAGGAGTATTTTTAGCTTTTCATTGCTCTTGCCCTTTTTTGTTTCCATGGGCGAATTTTTAGTTTCCATAGGTAGAACATGAGCTTTCAGTTTTAGCCAACAACATCTCAAGTGACTAGGGGGAGTTCGAGCCAATGCCAAACATCGGGACAACCGACCAGAATGATTTAGGCCTACAATCCAACTCACCAAAGGTAAGTTCTGTCACCAACTCAGAGCCGAGACACTGGATAAACAGGGATGCGGTCCAAACACAGAGGTAGAAAAATGGGGAAGTCCTCAGTATCAGAAAGTCAAAATGAGACTAGTCAGGGTTTAAAGTCAAATAGGAAGGTCATGTATGGATGGAGACAAGTGAGTATGGAGCCTACACTAGCAGACAACTGGTGTCGGGGAAAGACCATGTCTATGTAAGGTGAAATACCAGTAAGTTTTGTTAAATGACCTAAAAGTGCAAGCAATTGTCCATTTATGATTTACAGTTCATTTTAAATAGTTTGCCACATCAGGAATAATATACCAAGCACATGCCATGATCATGACTAAATCAACAAGATAATAATCCACAGTCAGTGAGAACATATCCATAGATCATACAACATCATCATAATAATCATCATCATGCATCATCTGAAACACTGCTGAAATACATCTCTAGGCACTGAACTGAAACTGTAATGGGATAAGTGGTCACATCAGTCATCAAATCCGAACTCTCAAGGCTCAGCCTTGACACAAGGTCATAAAATCTGAATAATGTACTGCTCTGATCATGAGTGATCCAAAATATATAGCCATGCTCTGGAATAAATGAAGCTCTGGAATGTGCAGATATCTGCTGTACAAGAATAGTAGCCCTGCTACTATGGTGTGATAACAGAAGTCTCTTGGGATTTGATCCCAAGTGCCGCATTGACTCTGCATGTTGCTTCTCTTTCCCCACTGTGTACTACGTACGACCAGCTAGCTGGAAGTTTCATGAACAGTGTGTTGAAGTCATTTGTGACTTCCTTTTTGCTAGATTAGTTTCTGTTGTAGAACACTAGTTTCATTTGCAAGCATTTTATTTATTTGCTATATCATTGTCTTTCATCATTTTACAATCTTTTTGAGCTATCACTTGGTTTATGCTTACAATCTGCTTGTCTTATAAAATGAACCAAAGTCTCTTGAACTTGCAATAACCCAAGTCAAGAACACTCCCTGTCGGAGAGCATTCCCACTGCATATCCTTGCATCAAGCATATAGATTAGCTAAGTCTCTTGAATTTCCGTCTTAAGACAAAGTCAAGGACGCTCTCTGTCGGAGAGTTGAATTGTGTGCTCTTAATCATAAAATACTTCCAACTCACATCCCCCAATAAATCTTCATTGCTATCCTCCACTTAGTATGCTCTGCCGACCCTAAGGGGTTGGGCTCGTACTTAGAACGATGTTGGATCTGTTAATCTTGAAAGTGATAACATAATAAAATTTTCACCCCACAACCAACGAACCGACGTTGCTATTTCGAGAAATACTCAGGTAGTGGGCAAAGTTCCTAAACCTGGTGGGGCCGGAAATCACCGTTGTCTTAGACTTCGAGGGTGGTTAAATCATTGGACACCTATCCTTGATAACTGGACGGTCCGTCATACCACCAGAGGGGAAGCCACTGAAAGTATACCTTTCTGGTTGGACACATGCCTTTCTTTTGCTAGCCTAATAATCAAGATCACTAAAACTTTCAATCAACCAAGATAATTTGCACAACGATCTCACGAACATTACTATTGAGACTTGTATTTCAGCATCCCAAGCACTTATTGACTCCATTTGGCACTGGTCTTCAAAACTTATATGCATTACCTTAATTTGGACTATTTGTCATTTATATTTTGAATCATATTGTGGATGCTTATTTAAATTTCAAGTCATCATATTTTGTTCATCTTAAATCATTGTGTTTCTCAACGTGGATTGCTTTACCTTGTGTTTATTTCTTTATAAAATTATGATCTTTCATCATTGAAAAACTCCTAAACAACACTCACCCGCATCATCATACACCAAAAAGCATTTAAAACATAAGAGCCATAGAAACTCTTTCTAGGGACTACCCCCCTTGGCTTCGTTAGGAGTTAGCCTAGACGGAGGAGCTCGGGATTCGGACATTGTATACAGCAGTCAAGCCAATCCCATGGTGGTACCTATATCTACTGATGCAGCAGCAAAGGCAGCCTATGACAAAAAGAACAGAGACTAAGAGAATTATTCTTGATGCAGTCAAGGACCATGTGATATCGCACGTGACTGGTAAGGACAATGCTTATCAAATGTGGGATGCCTTAACCAAAATGTACCAGACTTCCAATGAGAACAGGAAGATGGTTTTGAGAGAGAAGCTTAAAAGCATCAAAATGACCAAACCTGAAAATGTTGCATCTTACCTTACTAGAATCACTCAGGTGAGGGATGAACTAGGTGCACTGGGGAAGGTTGTTGCTGGCAACGAGCTAGTGCAAACAGCCTTGAATGGTGTGACCAAGACATGGGCTGTTTTTGTGGAGGCTGTTGTAGCCAGAGAGAATATGCCTTCCTGGGATCGTCTTTGGGATGACTTCATTCAGGAGGAGAACCAGAGAGGATATGTGCAGGGGAGTTCATCCAACAGTAAGGAAGATGAGGAGAATGTGGCTTTGTCGGTTAAAGGAAAGAAGAAGTCCAAGAAGGGTCCCAAGGGTGGGGCTAAGCAGCAGGGTGGGTAGAAGAAGGATTTGAGCAAATCCAAGTGCTTTGCTTGTTAGAAGTTTGGGCACTGTGTTGGATAATGTCCGAATAAGAAGAAGCAGTAGACAGCAGCTTCGACCGAGGTTGATGAGCATGCAGCAAGGTTCAAGAAAGAGTTTTCCTTGTTTGTTGGTCATTCATTGTGTGCATCCATTACTAGTACAGAGGGAGAGCATGAGAGAGAGTGTCCATTGTATGAGAGAGAGTGTCCATTGTATGTTGGCCATTCGTTGAGTGCATCTACTACTAGCACATGGTATGTTGATAGCATGGCATCTAGCCATATGATAGGTGTGCGTTACCTTTTCATAGAGTTCACTGAGACTGGATTGGATCTTGAGGTGGTGCTTGGAGATGACACTTTTGTCAGGGTAGTTGGACGTGGGTATATTACCTTTTAGAGGGAGTCCGGGGAGTTCATGACAGTGAGGGATGTCTTGTATGTCCCTGGGCTAAAGAAGAACTTGATATCAGTTTCCATGATCGAGGATAGGGGATTTGGAGTGTACTACCAAGATCAGTATGTACACATTCATCCCAAGGGATTTAGAGGTTCTACATCTATTGTGATTGGTGTCAGATGTGGGAAACTATACAAGCTCTTGTTTCGGCCCCTTCATGCCTTGACACATAGCAGCGACAGCAACAATTGTGATCTATGCGAATTATGACATAGGAGGATGGCCCACTTGCATCATCAAGCTCTAAGGATGTTGAGAGATATGGTGACTGGTTTTCCTGAGTTCAACACAGACCATACTGATGTATGCAGGGGGTGTGGTCTAGGAAAGTACACCTATACTACTTTTCCAATCAGTGACAGTAGATCGGCAAGGATACTTGATCTGGTTCATTCTAGTTTATGTGCTTCTATGTCTTCTGTTTCGTTTACTGGTTTTGAGTATTATGTCACATTCAATGATGACTTCTCCAGGAAGACTTGGATTTACTTTTTGAAGAGCAAGAAGTCGGAAGAAGTCTTGCAGAGGTTCCAAGAGTTCAAAGCTCTTATGGAGAACCAAATAGGGAGGAGGATCCAGGTGTTGTGATCAAATAATGGGGGTGAGTATACCTCCAATGCATTCAATGAGAGACAATTGACAGTTCCGTATACCCCAGAGTAGAATGGGGTTGTAGAAAGGAAGAACAGGGCCATTGTAGGTGCAGCGAGCGAGAGTGACGCTTCATGATCAAAGTTTACCTTTCTTTCTTTGGGTCGAGGCTTGCAGTATTGATGTATACATTCAAAACAAGAGTCCCCATAGCGATTTGGGGTGTAAGACTCCTAAGGAGGCATTTACAGGGAAGAAACCTAAGGTTGGCCATTTTCGTATATTTGGTTGTCTGACTTACTTTCATGTCCCTTCAGAGAAGAGGACAAAGTTGGAGCCCACGACAAAAAAAGGTATTTGTGTGGGGTATGATGAGCCTTTGAAATCCTTCCACATATATCTACCTTCACAGAGGAGAGTTGTTATGAGGAGGGAGGGTGAGATTTGAGGAGGAGCAAGCCTTCTAAAAGTCTCGTGAATCAAAGCAAGGCGAGCAACAGGCTTCCACACCTCAGGTGAGCAGTTCACAGAATCCAGCTTCATAGAGTGTAGGGTCACAAGTATCTAGGGTGACTGGTCCACAGGTTTTAGGTGCTTCAGATCCAACAACTCAATCTACAGGTTCACCAGGTATAGGTATAGGTTCTCAGGTTATAGGGTCACCAGTTCTCATTTCACACGGTTCACCAACTACTGGTTCATCGATTTCTAGTTCACCGGCCATAGGGTCACAGACCGCTGAGTCTACTTCTTCAGGACAATCAGCATATGTGGATGAGCAGGAGCAGTCCCCCCCCCCCCCCACTAGAGACTACTTCCGGGAAGAGGAAACCAAAATGGCTTCAAGACACATTGAGGGAAGCTCATGAGTCAATGGGGAATCCCAAGAGACAGGTCCAAGAGAGTAGAGTTCCAGAGATATTTTGCAGTTACATGGCTATGGTGACTAGTCTTCGAGTCACAGCCTTCCACTTTTGAGGAGGCTGTAGAGCATCAGGTATGGAGAGATGCCATGATGGAAGAGTTCCATTCCATTATGAAGAATGATGTGTTGGAGGTGGTTCCGAGACTGGAGGGGAAGTCAATTATGACTTTTCGATGGCTCTACAAGATCAAGCATGCTACGAATAGCAAAATCGAGAAGTACAAAGCTCGATTTCTGGCGTGGGGTTTTCACAGATAGAGGGATTTGACTATGATGAGACCTTTACACCAGTTGTGAGATACTCTTCGATCAGAGCAGTGATCTCCATTGCAGCGGAGATGAGTTGGAAGATCCACTAGATGGATGTGAAGACCACATTTCTGAATGGACTTATACAAGAGGAGGTGTATGTCGAGCAACCCCAGGGCTTTGAGATGGGAGAGATTCTCATGTTTGCAGGTTGAAGACAGCACTATATGGACTGAAGCAAGCTCCCAGAGCATGGTACTCTAGGATAGATTTTTACTTGCTATAGATGGGATTTCATAAGACTGAAGCAGATTCGAACCTATACTACATTGTGGTGGGTAATGATCTGCTTATTCTTCTACTCTATGTTAATGATTTTTTCATTATAGGTTCACAGAAACTCATTGCAGAGTGCAAGAGAGATCTTGCTTCAGAATATGAGATGAAACATATTGGGCTAATGCATTATTTTCTGGGATTGGAGGTTTGGCAGGAGCATGGTCACATTTTCCTGGGACAAGGAAAGCAGTAGACACCTTGAGGAGATTTTAGATGGAGGGTGTTACCAACTATTTTGTACAAGAGTTGTATTCCTTGTGAGCCGCCAGTTTCATAAGACTGAAGCAGATTCGAACCTATACTACATTGTGGTGGGTAATGATCTGCTTATTCTTCTACTCTATGTTAATGATTTTTTCATTATAGGTTCACAGAAACTCATTGCAGAGTGCAAGAGAGATCTTGCTTCAGAATATGAGATGAAACATATTGGGCTAATGCATTATTTTCTGGGATTGGAGGTTTGGCAGGAGCATGGTCACATTTTCCTGGGACAAGGAAAGCAGTAGACACCTTGAGGAGATTTTAGATGGAGGGTGTTACCAACTATTTTGTACAAGAGTTGTATTCCTTGTGAGCCGCCAGTTTCATGAACATGTTCAATGTTCATCGTCAATGTTCAGAAGTTCAAAAGACCTTTTTAGGGCAATTTTTGCCCCATTTGTAATAAAAGTCATGTTCACACCCCCTTGGGGGGATTGTAAAAAGTTGGTCTAAACTGGTCCTTTCATAAAAGACTCGGCTATCCTTAGGTTTAACTATCAGGGTAATACTCTAGAGTGTTTTTTCCTTGGGAATTATGCATTGCACTTCAGTCGTGTATAATTCCCAAGTTTTTCACTCACACCTCCAAAGCTGGAGTATTTACCATGGTGGTCAAAACTTAAGGTGGTTATTAGAGTCTTGTGTCTAGGATTTTTCATGTTGACCATCTATATTGAGTCGTATGGACATGCACTAGGTCCCCTAGGAGTTTCGTTTCATTCTGGCAAAAAAAAAAATCCCGTAATTTAGACCATTTTTAATGGTTTAAATGGAAAATTTCAAAATGTGATAAAAGTGTCACTTGGAGACGGATTTTGGCGTGGGGAGGCTCGTTTTGATGCTCAGAGCGTCCTCTTTACCCTAGTGCCCACTTTCTTCAGGTTCTGGGCGGTTACATCACCCCTGGGAGCAGTTTTGGCTAAAAATGCATCAAACAACACTTTAATTACTAAAAAAAGAGAAATTGCACTATGTGACAAAAGTTTAAAAAGTCAAAAAAAGTGATAAAATAATCATATGGAAAGGTTGAAAGTGGGTTCCATGTGATGTACGACCATCTTGAATGAATAAAGAGCATGTTGAAATATACATAGGATAAGCGAAATGATTAAAGGATGACGTGAGCATGTGGAATGCGTGGGCCTCCTCACATGGGCGGATACAAGCTCACGAGTGGTGGGCGAATTATCCAATGGTGTTGGGCGTTGTTTACTATGGGAGAGGGGCGCCCCTCTTGTAAGGTGGCAGCCACCTCATCTCCCACCAACCCAACCTACCTCTTCATACCAAACTCCACACTCCAAACTTGCCCAATCTCACATGTCAATCACTCATGCGCCTCCCTCTCCATGCATAAACCCTAGCTTCTTCCTCACTCGTATGAGCTAGTAGTTTTGCTATATAAGCTAGGCTATGCTCCATCATTCAGGGTGGATTGCAAGAGACCTATGCTGAGAATTGTAACATTGTATTTGCTTACATTTTTGGAATAAAGATCAAGACTTTGGAGGTCCATGGGTGCAAAGATTTATATGGTGAATGTTTGTCTATTGTGTTGAGGTGACATCCTTTTGAGCCCTTCTCCTCTTATGCAAGTGTTTTGTTTCATTCTAGCTTAAGAAGGCTATCATTCTAGTCCATAAGAATAATCATTTGTAGGCTTCAAGTTGATTATTTATGTGATGTTTTCCAAGATATAAATGAGCAAAACGTATGCAGTTGTACTAATGTTGATTTGATCTTGGTTGATTTAGCATACTAGTTGTTTGATCTCACTTGCTTTGAGTGTTTTGTGGTTGTGCAGGAGTTACTGAAGGTGAAGACAAGTGTGAGCTCAGTTGCATCAAGCTTGACTTCATAAACAAAAGGACATTTTTTGAAACTAATCTCTCTCTGTCTGCAGGATCTCTGGATTTCTTCTCTTGTTCCAAAGCTGAGCTAAAGGAGCTCTCTTCCTTCACCCTCTTTAAAATCAAAATCAATCATTTTCTTTCAAGTTGGTTACCTTAAGCGAATCTCTAAGCTAAAAGCTTAATTATTTCAAGTGTTTTCGCTTCTCATCGTGATAGGTTGTTTTGGCTTCAAAGTTTTACATCCTCCTAAGCCTATTTACTTTCCTCTCAAGAGTGCATTTGCCCTCCTTGAAGCCTGCTGTCCTGAATTTGCAGCCTGCTGTTTTTAATTGGCAGCCTGCTGTCCCTAATTTGCAGCCTGCATGCAAGTAGATCAAATCTCAAGTTTCAAAGTTTTATTTCATTGTTGCTTGCTTGTTGCTAGATCTTAGTCATTTCTCAAAATTTGTACACTCGCTTTGATCTAGTTTGTATGTATTTTTGTTTATATACTAATCTTCTAATCATTCTTTGTCTCGATCTCTTACCTACAAGAAGACAAGAAGATCAAACCAAGAAAGCCTAAAGGCTAAAGCAAAAACAAAAGAGCAAAAGCAAGCCTTCAAAGCACAAAACTTCTACTCCTCCCTCTTCTTCATCCCCCATCTAACTTTGTGCTTTCAAGAGGAGAAAAAACACTATTCATTGTACCAAAGATTAATAAAGAGCAAGTGGGATAAAGGCTCCCACACCCTACTTCCCCCATTTGGGGGAAGCTTGCATCGTCCCTTGTCCTTTTTTGCATTGTATTTGCCATATACCTGCAAGTAGTTTAGATCTTATTGTTAGAATACTTTTCATTTGATAAATTGCTAGATCTCAGAAATTGATAGCTTAGCTTGTTTTGTGTTTATCAAGTTTTAACTTAGTTTCAATTTTATATAAATTTGATAAAAAGAACCAAAGTCTCTTGAATCTTACTGAAAAGTGAGATCAAGAGCACTCTTTGTCGGAGAGGTTGTATTGTTTTTCTTAGATTAGATTTCCTACTTTGATATAAAACTGCTAAAAAAACCAAAATCTCTTGAAACTCACCGAAAGGTGGATCAAGAGTGCTCTCTGTCGAAGAGTTTTATGCTTTCAGTTGTTTAATCTCATTTCATTTTCGGCATTTTTATCTTTTCATAAGTCTCTTGAATCTCGCCATAAGGTGGATCAAGAGCGCTCTCTATCGAAGAGTCTATGGTTCTTGTTTATGACCCATAATAAAATTGGAACGAATATTTACTACACTGCGTATGCTCTACCCACTTGTGGGATACTCAGAAACAGTGTAGCTTGCTTGATTCCTCACATCTAACTCCACTTCAACCATAATAAAATACATCCCGAGAAAACCAACGAAAATCCAGCGTTGATCGCTAATAGTCGAAAGTGGGCAAATTCTGCCTGGGGACGTGGGAACCACTGGACCGAGACCTTAAGAGCACCAGTTAGACTACATCCTTGTTGGTGTGTAGTGTTGAACACCGCTCTCGAGACTCCAGCCAGCCCACATGTCCTTGTATGGAGCCACTTAGATTGTAATCCGGACATATCTCCTGTACCGAAAGGTATATCTTGGAGATCCCCTTTCCCATAATAATCCACCTCACCCAAAAAACTATAAAATTTACCAAGAGACATTTGCAAAACATCCTCAAGCACTACAAAGCATTTCAAGACATTGACTCCATTTTTGGCACTGGTCATTTACACAACAGCAACAATTGTTCAATATTTCATTTGCTTATTATCTATCTGGAGGTGGTTGTCATTTATTTAATTATATCATGTTGTGGATGTTTCTTTGAATCTTTCATTTATAAGTTATCATCATATTGTGGATGTAATCTATCTTGCAAACATTTACTTGGATATAAATTTTGTTGCAAAGTACTCAAAAACTCCTAAAAAACACCCATCCTAATCCAACAAAAACACTTAAAAACATTTAAGAGCCTTAGTAACTCTTTGTTAGGGTTTACCCCCCTTGGCTTCGTTAGGAGTTTGCCTAAACGGAGGATTCAGGATCGGGTGACAGCACCTGACTCTTTGCTTGCCCCCAAGGCCACACATTCCCCCGAAGCAGCGTCGAAAGATTTCTGCTGCTATGTGCACATCGGCGGGCAACAGGAGGATTGCAAGCCGATGGCCACACCTACAATCACCAAATGGAAGAAACTTAATGCTTCTGAGAGTGAGTTGGTGGATCCTACTTTGTATCGTCAGTTGATTGGCGCGTTGATGTATCTAGTCAACACTAGGCCAGATTTGTGTTTTGTAGTGAACACTCTTATTCAAAGCTAGATGCACCACTATCCACAACCCATGCATCACTGTCCTCAAGCCATGCACCTTTAACACCGATGCCAAAAAGACAAGAAGCTAATGAGAATTCCTTCTCAAACTTGGCTATAAACTCATCAACCTCTATTGATGTTGCAACCTATCTCTTCTCTTTTCCTTTCTTTCTTCTTGGGCATTGACGTGCATAATGGCTAGTCTTGTGACAAGCAAAGCACTTGACTTTTCCCATGTCCTTCTTCCCATCATGACTCCTCCCCTCCAATATCCAGCTTGGTAGCCCACTTGCTCTTCCTCGCATTACTTGCAAGAGAAATGTTCTCCTCATCACCATCACCCTTTAGCTTCCTACTAAGCAAAGCCTCCTCTTGAGTCTCTTCCCAAATGAATTCATCCCATAGCCTCTCCCAGTTAGGAACACAACTCCCTTAACGAAGGTAGTCCACTATTATGAAAATCCATTCAAAGTTGTCCTTACCTGTTCTGAGTTTGGCATTGTCTCCCCAACTGCTAACTAATTACAAACCTGTGATATCCTAGTGAGATAAGAAGTCATTGTATCAGTCTTGGACATCATGGTGCTCCTGAGTTTTCCCTCAACACCATTTTCCTGTTGTGGTTGTGTTGGCAGGCAACAACCTTCTCAATTTTTATTTTTGTTTTCACTTAATAAAATTTGATCGGTACCTTTCTTTAATCAATTTTTAAAAATTATTAAAGAATGCCTTCAGAATCTTTGATTCCGAAGGTATTCTCAATTAGGGAAAATTATTGATCAAGTTAGAATTTAAGGGGGCATTCTGGTCTAAGTTAGTTCTTGTAAAGTTAATTCAATTAGCAGCTGTTAGGTTTGAATTTATATGTAATCAATTTTTTCATCATTATATATTCTGATTATATATATATATATATATTATTTTGATTTGCAGCTTGTTTAAATTATCTTCTAATTCAATCGGATTAGCTTATCCAATTTCTCATCTTTCACATGAATTCTTCGAATTTTTAAGATTTTAGTGATATAATTTGAAGTACTAGACAAAGTACTTATCATTAATTTTTATGTTTTAATATATATTGTTTGGGTTAATAGGTGTGTTTCATTTTATATTATAACCCTTACAAATATGTTTAAAACATTACAATCTTTTAAACTATGTCTATGTATTTGTATATAAATAAAACCCTAAGTCTAGGCTTAAATAAACAATCTGATTCGCATGTTTGAGATATGCTTAAACTATGATGGATTATTTACGTGAAATCAAAATCATATAAACATCTGGTGCCTATCCTAACTTGGATTCAATACACAAATTAATACATCAACACTTGTTGATCTAACATACAAGTCGTGTCATTTCAATCCATTCACAAATCTTTGATAACCATTATCATTTATGATATATGTACAGGATCATCATTTTATTTTCTGTATCATCGTGACTTCATCCTTCGTGCTATTTGGCTTGATTATCAAACCCTAGAATCGCATTGTTTGGGATATCAAAGTTTGGTTACAAAAGGACCAGTTGTTTAATGATTATTTGGAAGTTTTCGTGATTATGATCCTATCTATCCAGCGTCAAATTTAATAGCATGAATTTTGGCACTTGATTTCATCATTTGAAACCATGGTTACCAGAGCAAAATGTAGGATTTTAATTTTCGTTGCAGATGAACCGAGTGGCGATTTGATGTTTCACCTAATGTCTTCTACTTGGATCCCTATCCCTTCCATATTCACAACTACATTCATTTCGACCCCTGTCAAAAGTTGTAGTAGTGTGGAGATGGCGCCTCTCAGTCAATTTGAGGTTTCGAGCCCTGAATTGGTAGAGGTTGACCCGGAGGTTGCTGCGTTATTTGACAAGGTGGACTGGGGCGCTTTCTTCAAGTGTTTCAGCGGCCATCATGTTGAAATCACCAGACAGTTTGCCCTGAGCTTTAAGGAAGACGTGGCTCAAATTGGGGGTTTTCGGCTTGTTGTTAATGAAGACAAAATTGCTGAAGCAACCAAGCTTCCCCAAACTGGCGAACGCTGGTTTAAAGGAGGGATGGTTAACAAGGAAAAGTCTAAGTCATTCCTGATGCCTTTACCAACTGATTCAAGTCTTAAATATGGTGTTTCTGCTAAATTCTTAAATCCGCAATGGAGAACGTGTTTCCAAGTCTTAGTTAGGTATGTCTCCTGTGATGGTCGTTATTCACATGTCCATTATTATCATCTGCGATTACTAATGGCTTTAAAGGGCTCCAAGCTCAATCTCCCCTTCTACCTACTTCAGAGTTTGAAAAGAATGGCACACACCTGTACAAAGTAAGTACTATAGGCGACCCTGAGAGAAGCCTGTTCCACCATGGTTTACTCAAGATCTTGGTTCAGCACCAGTTATCCCTTGTTGGTAGGTCATGGGATGAGTTATTAACTAAAAATAACTCAGGGCCGACACGATATTGGCCTACCCTACTTCCGAAAACCCGTAGAAAGCGTAAGGGTCCCCTAAAACCTGAAATTGATGATGTTCATGAGTCCAAGTCAAGAGATATTAAGTTCCAGGAAGTAAATTCGCTTGAAGAAGTTAATTTGGGATATGCAAGTGCAAAAGAGCTCAACCCCTCTGGACGCCGAAACCAATTTGGTGTTAAATATGTCTATGATTGTCATTAATGGCAACATTAATAACAAAGGAGAAAAAGACACAGTAGACAAGGTGATGGGCAAATGAACCATACTGTGGTCATTTGGATTTGGCCCAAATACCCCAGATAAGACACATGGCAAGATGGCCTAGAGATGGCAACAATGATATGGACAAGACAAGGATGATTGGCACATGAAGTGGAGTTGGGTCTAAGATTCTGGACAAGAGCTGCGTGGTAAATTTTTGAAGGGCAAAACCCCCAGCATATGAAAGAAGGACCACGGGCATCCTGGAAGTGGCACTACAGGCATGCCAAGTGCCACCTGCGGGCATCTTAAATGACAAACAACCCACCCACGGGCTTGATCAAATGGTGGATTGCGGGCACTGCTAGACAACCCTTGCAGGCATCATCTTTGAGGCTGTGAAGACCAATGCGGGCATCTGTAGGAGGACAGATGCGGGCATCATTTATGGCACATGCGGGCATACTAAATGATGACTATTGCGTATATGGAAGCCATATGATGGAAATCATGTCATGTACCCACAATGAGATGGCAAAAATACATATGAATGAATGTATTTTAAATATAGCATGGAAATAAAATGAACAAGTCGGACTCTTAATTAAATAAAATATCATTTGATAAATAATGATGAGTCGGCCCCCCCCCTTACATGATTAAGTATAAATACAAAAGAGCAATTCGTTGTTTCAGAAGAAAGAGCCAATGCGAATCTGGGAGGAGCAGTGAGGTAGAGTTCGGTGGTTGAGGAGGACAGCTCGGAGGTAGCAGCAGGAGCAGCAACACCTACAAAAATGTTATCTTTTATATCTAAGTTGCATGAAGATATGATGACAGTGTTTATGGAGATATGATTCTGTAAGCTTACTGATGGACAAAATGAGACAGGGTTTGGTGTTGAGATAGCCAGAATGTTGAGAGAATGATGCCTTTGAACAGAGTTATCTTGATATGAGCAGAAGGTATTTGCTGGAGATTCCACTTATAATTAACAATGAACAATTTGTTGTTTCGATGGTAAATAAAGGCAGATCTGAACTCGAGGAAGCATAAAAAGGATATTTCGAGCATAGTTTTAAAAATCGGTGAAATCGGAATCGGAATCGGCCGATTCACCGATTTAAGGCCAGACCGGTTCAAACCGGTCTCCAAATCGGATCGGAGGACCGGTTTGGTACCGAACCGGCCGATTCGGTATCAAATCGGCCGGTTCGGTACCGAATCGGTCCGGTCCACCGATTTTTGACAAAAATCGGCCGATTTTTTGGTGTGGGCCTATGGGCCAGTAAAAAATGGTTTTTTGAATTTTTAACCTATATCGCCATGGTGTTGTAGTACTTGGTGATCATGGTAATGTTAAATTCTTAAAGTAAAAGTGACATTCTCCTTATCTTTTATTTTCCATCCTTTTACTTAAATTTTTAACATTACCATTAATTGTTTCAGGATGTTTGAGAGTGGTTCCAACCTCATCGGACTTCATATGCAAAAAGTAGATTTTTAGATCCCATTCAAAATTCAGCAGACTTAATAGTTTTCAGGATTTTAGGATTGCAAGGTTTCCACCAGATTCTATCATGTATGAGGGTATGGAATTGGCATTTAATCAAGCAGATCAACCCCTATATGTACCTTGATGTTGGTGGTGTTGATTGTTGAATTCCTCTGTCATGACCTTAATAAAAATGTACTCTTCACTCATGCAAAATCACTTATCAAGCATCGAAAGCTTTTTCTACGTTATTTTAGCGATTGGATTAGGAAGTTTCATCAAAATTGTAGTGTGTTGAGTCGTTGACTAATGTCCTTGGAGTATCAACTTTGAAATTCTAGTTAGAAGCAAGGGCTAGAGCCTAGAGGAGGGAGGCATAGGGTGCTATTGATGAATATGATCCCAATATAGGCAATGATTCGTTGAGATGTATGATTGATGATTTATATTTCACATTCATTTTTGTAAATGTCTTTGCTAATTTATTAATTTAATATATATATATATATATTATATATATTGCATTTCCTCATTTCCACAATTTTGGGGGGTCACGTTTCCCCTGTTTCGAAGTTTCTCCGTTTCGTCCTCGTTTCCCCCGTTCCATGCAACTTAGGTTGAAGCTGTTCAAACCCTCGTACAACAATTTTGAAGCAAACATGTGCCTGTTATGACCTTTGCAGTAGTAAAAAGTCATGAAAATCACCTTAAAGGCTAAAAATAAATTGTGGGCAGTATTGTGGATGAAAGCAGCCCTAAACAACAAGTATAGGTGCTCTTTGGCCTTCAAACAACAGGTCTGGGTCATAACAACAGTCCTAAAATCTTGAAAATGTCGTTTTTCTTTCAAATTTAAACATTTTATGTATTTTTGAGTAAACCGATTCATTAAATTCAAATCGGCCGATTTATGACCGATTCATTACCGATTCCGATTCCGATTCCGAGTTGACCCTCGACCGATTCCGAGTCCGATTTCGATTTTTCAAACATTGATTTCGAGTGCTGCTGTTGGGAAAGACTGATGCAGTAAGGGAGCTCTGATAACCTCGGTAAAGGAAACCCTGAATTCGAAGGATAGTGCAAGGGAACAATCCTGTGCCCTTATTCATGTTGTAGCTTGTTTTGACATTCTCAGTTGAAGCCTCTGTTTGACCAGTTGCAGCTGGCATATGTTCTCTGTGTTGTAGCACAGACTGTTTATATATAAAGTTCATATTCATACAAGTGAAGAAATTTTGTGTTGATATTACCTTGATGGTTATGTTGTTTTAAGGAAAAACTACAAGATCAGTATATTGGTTTTTATTTTTGGAATTAAGAATCAATTGAGACTTTACAACACCAATTCACCCCCCCCCCTCTCTTAGTGTTGTGTGCTTTTCATGTGGTTCCCTCCTCATCCGTAAAGCACTACAATGTATCAGCAAACATGGATGAAGGGTTAGAGGATGTAAAATCTGGTGAACCTAAGGAGTTGAAGCTCAAATCAAACTGTTAACTTCATCCTTTGCCAAATCAAATTCACGCAGGTTCACTAGAAGTATGGCCTCCTCTGTTCCGATAACTGTCCCTCAGGTCAAGTAACCCCCATTAATCGAAATTCTTAGTGAGGAAGAAGATCACATACCTATGAATGTATCTTCGCATGAACAGGAGGATAAAGTTGATGAACCTATAGTCTCTCTCAAGGACGAGTCTAATGGAAACCGTTCTCCTTATCAGCATGCTGATGTAGAAATTAAAAGGGAATCTTCATTTACAGGTGACTCCTCGTCGAATCAAACTCTGAAAAATATTACAAAAACCTTGAAATTGAAACAGCAGATTTCTCAATTTAAAGAGAAACTAGAGAAGTCAGAATCGAATTCAATTGTTTTAAGGGATGAAGTATAGAGTCTGAGGAACGAATTGCTGACTTGGGTAAGCCGGTGGCAAAGCTTGAAAACAAGAAAGGCCAGTTTCAAGACTGTAAAAATATCCTTAGTTTCTGCGAATGAAAGAATGTTGAAGTGTGAAGAACGATACAAAATCGAGATTATAAGATTAAAGACCAAATTATCAGAAGCTCGGAGAGCTACTAAACTACAGATTTTGACTTAAATCTCTCTTAGCTACAATTTTAAATGCTTTCAATTTTTAACATGGTAAGTACGTAATTTAATTAGCATGCCTACAGAATCCGAAGATTCTGTAGGCATGCTTAAAATTTATTTATTTCCTATTACATTCGGTTGTTACAATTTAAATGAGAAATTAAATGTATTTGTAACCGGTTGTTTGCAGGTATATGTTTTGGATGCGTTAGGTTGGACGAAAATGATTTTGCTGACAGATGGCGTGTGCGATTACTAGATGCATTTTGGTTTCATTGAAGTGGCTGGGATGTAAAAGAGTCATATGGGCAACCGATTACCTCATCAGATGTTTACTTCTCCTGCCAGGTGCCCTTTTGGTTGAGTGTTGGTTAGCTACCTCATCAATCGAATGAATGTAGAAACAGATTATTCTATTTTTGTAAAATAGTCCTGGAAAATCTCCAAGTAGTTGATATTCCTTATGTATATAAGACACAAGTTTTTCCTGAGTTGGGGATGAGAGTATAACTGAGAAAATTTATATTGAAGTAAAGATACCACTATTTGCTGCAATTTATTCTGTTGAAGTTTCCTTCCTGGATATTGTCGAGCATGTATCTCAAAACTTGGTATCACTTTGTTTTTTTCAGTTTTGATACATATCTATATATATATGTATATATTGATATTAGACTTTCTCAAATTTATCTGAGTACACTTATGTTGTGATATAATTGTATGAATGCTATTTTAATTACTCAAATTGCATAACATTTTTCTGTTTGATGCAAATGTTGTACATGTCATTTCATTCAATTTTCATTAATGAGTTTGATTGTGCAGTATTATATTAATTAACTTGTTAATTAATCATATCTGTATTTTTCACAGGTCCTTTGATTAACTAGTTGATCAACTTTACATTCAGATACTGAAGTGTTGAATATTAATTGTCCCTTGGCTATTATGTTAAAGAATTATAAAATAATTTATTATTTTATGCTTCTTTTATCATAAAATTTTATTAAACGGAGAGATTATTAATAATATTAACTTTGATAGTTTCCTATCTAAAGTTATATTATTCATCTTTCTTTGTTATTTGTAACTGTCAATAGATTGTTAATATAATTAATAGATTTTGCTCTCTGCTGAGATAGGGAAAAGTAGATTAGGTTAAATTCAAGTTTATTTGCTTAAATTTTCTAGTTTAATTTAGCAGCTGTTAAAAGGGTCATATTATTTTAGTTAGTTGTTTATATTTTTAAAATAGTTTCTTTTTTCGAAAATTAAAACAAAACCAGAAACTAAGACTCTCCTTAAGAGAGCAGCACATAAATTAGATATGAACAGTTAGGTTTCAGTCAGTAGTTTTCTATAGGAAGTTTTTATAGTTTGCAGATAAATAGGTTAGTTTAAATTTTAATTAGGATTTAGTCTAGGATCTACTTTCTCTAATTTTAAGTGGTTGTACTCCTCCTAAAAGAGTGAAAACTTAGATGGTAGCAGGACCACAACCTGCGAGAATCAACTAACCCAAAACACACTGGAAGCTGCAGTAAGCGACTTGTGTGGGTTGATTTTTCCTTAAGTTGGCCTTGGTCATAAAATCAGGCCAACAGGTTGTCACTCTGATACAACTTTGTCAGAGCCTCCCAACATCTCCCTAGCAGTCTTCTTTCAGGACAGGTGATGTAACCACATGATTCTTAACCCCATCCAGAACGATCCTTCTAGAATTCACGTCCTTCTTCCGATGGGCTGCCAGAAGAGTAGCATCAATAGGAGACATGAGAGTTTTATCCACAAACTCCTAGATCTCGTTCTCCTCTAGCAATAATGCTATCATTTCCCTCCATGCACTATAGTTAGACGACCCATCCAACCAATCCTCAAACCTGAGGCCAGTGGCCATCTTTGTACAATTGATCAACTACTACCAACAACACTCTCTCCTTGATGAAGAAGAAATCTACACTTACAACAGATTACACCTGTGCCCCAAATCAATCTTCTGCCAACTCAGAGTTTACTGCTCTAATACCATGTTAGTTTTTCCTTTAATTCCAGATCTGATTTACACATTAAATTATTTTTATCCCCAACAACCATAAGCTGTTGAAATAATAATTGTAAACACACTGGAATTCTAACTCATATGCAGTGGAAATATACACAAAAAAATATCAGACTTGGCACAAGTAATTACCTTGGAAACCCCAACCTAGGGAAAACCAGCAAAAAAATGTGATCCTTTAATTATTTGACTGAGAAAAAGAAACCATATGTACCACTTGCAGCTTTCTACACGTTTGCAGACAAATACATTGTGCAATTACACCCCTGTTTGTACTAAGTGCATACCTTTCTCAATAAGCCTAATGGATACTATCATTTTATGAGATAGAATCCCCAATAACAGAATTCTCATGGCAATACCCCATATTTATGTCTTTCTATAGCTAAAGAAATTCTTTGTGTAAGCTAATACTCTATTCTTACCACATATCTATGATAGATGTTACCGTGCTAATCAAGACACTTTATGCTGATGACACTCTTCTTACCACATACTGAGAGTCATAAGAAGACCTGAGAAGGAACAAAAGTGGCTTCACAATTCTTCTCACATCCTTAACTGGAGCCATAAGCCAATGGACTCCAGCAGCAGCAACAACAACCCCACTGTTTTGACTCCATAACAAAGGGGATGTGCATTGCAATAGAAGTTTCAAATCACTATGAAGCTCAATAGTAGAAATAGTATCATTTGACTCAGATGAACCACTGCTCAAAGAGGTTGTCCTTGATAACTTATTTTGTTGATCATTTCTCAAGAAGCTAGAAACCAGGCTCTTTCCTTCCATTTTGTGACCTTCGTCTCCCTTGGAGGCACTGCTTTTGCCAACTCCGTGGTTCATAATGCCTTCTGATGAACTATCAGAATTTTCTGTTTCAATGTTTAGTCTCTTCGTATAACCTGAATTTAATGCAGCAGACATTTTTGTGATTCCATGTTTTGCAACAGCATAACGCAATAAAATCTCAATCAAGATGATCTGGCCCCACTCTTCAACATCTGGAAGTGTCTGACATAACTTTTTAAAATTTGAGCCAATCAATGTCAGATTATCAGGACAGACAACATTATATGCAGCTGCTGCAGCTCCAATCACTCCTGCGCACTTATCAGTCAGCAAGAGTCCAATGAGCTGCATACAGCAATCCAAAAAACAATCAAGAAAAGAACAAAGAATCAAATAACACAAAACAAGAAAACAAGCAATATAATGCACCTCTTGCAGGGCAGTATCGTGTTCCTCCCCTTTCCAAATCATAAAGCTTTGGAATAGCATTTGCAGCACACCTTCTCACATAAGGAGAAGGATCTCTAGCACCTTTATTAACAGCCATTAAAACCAGAGGTGCCACAACATGAACACGGATTCCAGACATCGCACGAAGAGCCCATGCACGCACCAATGGATTCAAATCTGACAGATCCTTCTGAAAGCTATTGATTGGCAGTAAAGCCTCATCTGGTCGCCTGCATAATTTCTCCACCAGTAAAACTTTCACAGTCAAAACTACTTTTTCTATCTCATAGAAACTATGCTCAGAAAGAAAACAACATCCGAACTGTTCATGGAAGTCTAACTACATTAAGTCATATCGTAGACAGATAATTCTGAGGTAACTCTCATCTACCAAAGCAATGAATGACAGTAATAGGTCTTAGAGCATCTTCAGCATTACATAATGGATTATATTGGAAGAATCCATTATGGATCTTATCTACCAAAGAAATGAATGGCGTGATAGGTCTTAGAGCATCTTCAGCATTACATAATGGATTATTTTGGAAGAATCCGTTATTCTTCCAATATAATCCATTATGTAATGCTGAAGATTCTCTAAGACCTATCACTGCCATTCAATGCTTTGGTAGATGAGTCAGTTACCTCTCAGAATTATCTGTCTAGAATATGACTTAATGTAGTTAGGCTTCATAATGATAGAACCCGATGTTGAACATGGATCAACCCATAGTTCCAGGATTAGTGTAATGACAATGAAATAGATTAATTAAAATACAATATGTTTGTGGACAACTTAAATAGGAGAACAGAATAAACAGTAGTCATAAGAACACACAAAATGGCATTACAGTTTTATTCAACACAACCATAACGGATTCTTCCAATATAATCTATTATGTAATGCTGAAGATGCTCTAATACCTATCACTGCCATTCAGCACTTTGGTATATGAGTCAGTTACCTCTCAGAATTATCTGTCTACGATATGACTTAATGTAGTTAGACTTGATAATGATAGAACCCAATGTTGAACATGGATCCACCCATAGTTCTGAGTTTAGCGTAATGACAATGAAATAGATTAAATAAAATACAATATGTTTGTGGACAACTTAAATAGGAGAACAGAATAAACAGTGGTCATAAGAACACACAAAATGGCATTACACTTTTATTCAACACAGCAGTATATATACACATCTGTAAACATGATCGACAAATATGGCAGTATGAAGCACAGGCACAATGATGCTTTTATTGGTAATGACAATTCAGTTTGAACATGAGTGGCATCCTATATTCATTGAGGTCCTATGCATACAACAGCTGGGAGAAACCACTCACTCAACAAATGGTGACTTCATAATGAAGACTTCCTAATCAGGCCTTCTCAATGATGACATCATGACTTAGCTCATGACCCATAAACTAATTACATCCTGAACACACAATTACCATTGACCACATGTATAAGTCACTAGAAGACAAAATAGACTACATGACAAAGTACACTTAGTAACAACACTAGTGGCTAATATCTGCCCTATACTCTATACCTCAGCGTCCAGTTCAAAACTTCAAACATTAGATAGACTATCAGTCTTTTGACTCTTTTTGAATGAAGTCTCTAATTTCTGTGTGTCACTGAAGCCTGTGTCGATATTGATACTATAACTCCTGAACTCATCCTTGATTTCTTCCACATATCTTGATTTTCTTCAGAAATTAATCACTTATCATTTTTTGCCTGACCCTCTCTTTTTTGATCATCTACTCACTGAATCTAATCCTCTCTTTTTTGGTCATGTTAACCCCCAGATTTGTTGGTGCAACTGGTGGGTTAAGATCCAATGAGACTCCATCAGGCTGGTTCCATTACAGGAGCATCCAGACATTCACAGTGATCAGAGCTTATTTCAGAGTCAGTTTCAGCATATTCCCAGAAACTGCTAGTTTTAGCCGTTTTCTTTTTTCCGGGAATCAAATATCCAGGGCTCGCATGGCACAGCCCTGGATATTTGGATCCTGAATTAACGATGCCGATGAGAGCCTGCTTAGGGTGACATGCAAGCGATCTCACGGCAAATGCTTTTTTTAGCAGTTGTTTTTCAGGGCTTGCATGTCATTTCTGAGCACATATTTGTGATCCTTGTAAAAAAGCGAGTCTAATGAGACTGCTTTCATCAACATGTGTGATGTTGCTATTTTTAACAGTGTCTAATTTTACATTTGCTATATTTGGCAACAATCTCACCAATCTTACCTTCATTTTCAGTCTTTCCTGGTTTTTTGCTCTTATGGAGTTAGACTGGTTTTCTGGGCATGTCTATATTTAGCAGTTTCTATCTGTGCCAGATACAAGTTGTGATGTCATGGTTCCAAACAAGCAGTAGTGGAGTGATTCAAGGATTCCAGTGGGTAAAGGATGATGAGTCAAGGGCAGTGTTGAGCAGGTGGTTAATGGTTCTCCCAATGTGACATGTGTCAGCTAGTTGGGAAGCTTCTATTTATATGAGGTTCTAAAATTGCCTTATGCTAAAATGCTGAATTGATTTCCAAAACCGTAATTCGAATTGTTGACTTTAGTTGTCATTCTCGTTTAGTTTGACTTTCCAAAACCTTATAGTTTGAGTTGCTAAATTTGACTACTCCAAGCCAAAATTGGACCTTGTTATCACCTATTTTGTACAAATAGTTGAACTTCCGATGAGCCGTGTTGTCCTCCGAAATGGCATGCGTGTCGTTTGAAAGCCCAAAATGTGCAACGCCAGCTGGATGACAACTCTCTCAGGAGAGAGGCCAATGTCACCACACTTCTCTCCTCTTCGCTTTAGGTTGGCTCTTCTCCAACACTAGGGGGGTATCCCTAAAATAGGATCGCTAAGGCAGGGATAGTAACGGGCAAGGTGATTGAAAGAGGCTGCCTTAGAGAAACGGATGTAACAAAAGATAGTTTTGGATGGGTGATGGAAAGGAAAGGAAGATCAATCCTCAGGGAAAGACCAGTGCCAGTATCAGAGAGGGGCGAATGGAGTCAAAGAAAAGTTCAAATAGGACCTTGCTGCCAAGTGAAAGTAGTAACCAACTAAGAGCTCTTGCACTAGAGCATACCTGAAAGCCGCAAAACTTAAGAGAAAAACATGGGTCAAATAAAATTGGTGCTAGATTGCTAGCCTTCCATTCAGGTGATCCCAGCTTAAGAGTCAAAAGTAAATAGCTAAGAGAGGTATTGCCTCATACAAAATGAAAGATGGCATACAAATAAAAATGGCATACAAAGGGAAAAAGAACTCTCAATCTATCCAAAGAATCCCGTCATGATATTTTTCATTAAGTTTATGGGAAAAAACTTCCAAAATTCTCCATCCTTTACAATGAAGGAGACTAGCTCCTTTTATAAACCAAAAAGGCACCTCTAGAATAAAATAATAATAAAAATGACCAAAAAGTGGGTAAGATCCACTTTTCTCTCAATCTAAGTCGAACTATCTCATAGCTAATGCCGGCACAAAAACTACCCATAATGAAAGACTGCCACTTGTAATATGTGAATCAGCTGTCAAAGGCGTGAGACCCTGATCAGCTTGCAAGCTCGGCTGTGTACAGCAGTTGATCTAGTTGAAACCCGAGTTCTAGCATAATCGTGGAGTTAACCCAAAATTCGGCTGCTAATTTAATTGAACCCCGAGCTCCTGGATTCAACTGCGTGTCAATCAATTATCTTCCAATGAATGCCCTGCCACTGTGGCATTAACTTCGGCTACCAAAAAACGTGGAATTTCGTCGGCTGCCAAAAGGGATGCGCCGTGTCATGAGATGCTCCCAAATTCTAGGTGACTGTGAAAAAGACCCGCGAGCTGATGTCAAGCAAAACTGACCACCGATTAACTTGGTTCTCATTTCAAATCGCTAATAGCATGATACAAACTGAGTGATAGCTTCAATCGGCGGCTAAGTGGAAACGGCCTGTGCAAATCAATGGCTGAAACCTCGAGTTCTAGTTTCGAAACTACCTTCTGGCAGAGTGACATTAATTTCACGGAATGTTCTTCAAGATAACAAACCGCAAGTCTCAGTTTACGGTTTCCATCAAAATCGTGGTCTTTACTGATCTGTCCTCAATCAAACTTTAAACACCGGCCGCACTGACCCTGGATCGACTCACCTTCACTACCTGCTAACTGTCTAGCTGAATTAGCAATTACATCTAAATGGCGACTAAGAAGAGTCCCGTGATATGCTGACACAACCACAGGGAAAAATATGGCGGATCCATATAACTCGAGCTGTCACGGGGATCCAGGATTGACGCCACTATTGTCAATCGAATAAAATTTTACCGATGCCATATGCGAGCATGACTTCAATATCTCAATTTCTGGAAATCGACAGCTGCCATTCTGCCCACGTTAATGCACTGGCGACCAAGTGAAATAAACCGCGTGAGTTTCGGAGGCGAATACGTCGAACTAGCTTGAGTCACGGGCACACAATTCCTGATGAAAGGCATCCAAAGTGAACGGGACCTATTGATCAGCTACAAAATTTCGAAAAGGATGTTTGATAATTTCACGAGCTGCACGGATTTTGTATGACTTTAAGCTCATTATTTTGCATCTCCATTTGAAGTATGATATCCATCTATGCATGTTAAAAGCAATTCTAACTGTATTTGCAAGGTCTGTTACGTGATTGTCTTTGCAACCTATCACTTTCAGAGCTGTCTCCAAATAAAAAAGATATTCAGTGCCAGGCCCTGAAGGACCCACAGCTTCAACAATTTGATGAGCCATCGCTTCGAATGGTGCAGGACCTAGATAAATTTTTTATTCAACCTCTTGTCTGCTAATGCAATGTACACAAGGACTTCAGATACAGCTGGCTCTGTTGAATCTTCCAGTACTGGCCCGAATGTATTTGGAAATCCGAAAAATGAAAACCCTTTTTCTAACATCCAAACACCGGCCAACTGTATCCCTTGCATCTGCATCATCGCGAGACAGGAATGACTCCTCATCATTGTGGACCGATCCTGTTGGCTGCATTAATCCATGAACATTTTCACAATCAATTGATACTTGAGTAGCTTTTTCCTTTAATTCTGCATCTGAATTTCTCAAATTTTGTTGTAATAAACCAGGCTCTGCTTGCATATAAAAATTTTCCTCAGCTATTACTTCTTTATCGACGAGGAGTGGCTCTAGGAGATGTCGTTCTTGGTGTTCTTCCTCAGCATAAGCCTCAGCTTCTTCTCTTGAATCTGAAACAATCCACATCCTCAAAAGATATCCCAGTGGGTGATGAAACTTTCTATGCATATGGATAAAGGTTTATAGCTACCACATCAAATGTCCTAATTCCATGCTGTTGATCTTTTCATAGTTTTTTGCTTGCTCCAGTAGAGTATCTTTTTTTTTTTTTTTTTTGGAAGGAGAGCTAGAATCCGATTCAACAAAATCATACAGCCATGAAAAACTGTGTTTTCCAATGCCCTCCAGACATACACCTGCACCCGTCACAGCAACATCCTCTGGATTCATTAACCAAGCACTGGACTTATCATTTTTGTCATCATTTGTACACTGAGGGATGGCTGCTGAAAGGCTTGTCCCCAAACTGAATGCTGATGCTGCCAGGAGATAACCAGAAATGCTAAACCAAACCTGAGAGCAAAACATGAAACTTTCCTGTGGACACCCCTGCCAAAATGGGGGGTAACAAGCCGCCAGTTTATTGAACATGATTCATGTTCATCATCAGCATTCAGAAGTTCAGAAGTCAATTTCAGGGCAATTTTGCCCCTTTTGTAATAACTGCATGTTCATACCCCCATGGGGAATTTGTAAAATGTTGGTCTAAACGGGGTCCTTTTATAAAAGACTCGGCTATCCGTAGGTTTAGCCGTTTGGGGGATACTCTAGAGTGTTTTTTCCTTAGGAATTATGCGCTACTCATCAGTGGCATATAATCCCCGAGTTTTTCACTCAAACCTCCAAAGCTGGAGTATTTCCCATGGTGGTCAAAACCTAAGGTGGTTATTAGAGTCTTGTGTCTAGGATTTTTTACATGTTAGCCACATTGATTGAGTCGTATGAACATGCACTAGGTCCTCTAGGAGTTTCGTTTGATTCCGGCAAAAATAAATTTTTCATAAAATTAGACCATTTTTTAATGGTTTAATTAAAAATTTTCAAGAAGTGATAAAAACCTCATCCGGAGGCGGAATTGGGCGTGGAGAGGCTCGTTTTGACGCTCAGAGCATCCTCTTCACCTTGGCACCTTCATTCTTCAGTTTCCGGGCAGTTACATCACCCCAGGAGCAGTTTTGGCTAAAAATGCATCATTTTGACATTTAATTGCCAAAAAAAGACAAAATGCACTAAGGTCCAAAAATCAAATAAGTCAAAATTCATTAAAATAATCCATGGAAAAGATTGAGGATGATTTATAAGAGGTGTACGACTACCTTAGAAGAGAAAAGCATATGTTATAAAAGTCAAGGGGTTGAAAATTGGATTAAATTTAGAGGTGTACGGATTCCTCCTTCACGTGAGGAACTCCCTCCCCATGCGAATGGTTCCAAACTTTGTGTGGTGGGCTACCATGTGAATAATAAAGCATATGCTATGTTAAGAGTTTGGATAACACATGAGTTTAAGAGATGACGTGGGTGAGGGTGAGCGTGGGCCACATTCACGTGGTCCCCCTCATACACATTGTGCTCACGGTGTGAGGTTTGGGGGAGTACTCCAATGGAAAAGCGTTGAAACCAATGGAGAGTGCTGCCACCTCTATCTATCTTACCTACCAATCACTCCAAGCTTTCAGTTCCTCACGTGAATCACCCTTCAATCTATGCATGAGTCTCTCTTGAGTTTGGTGAGGCCGATTTCAACCCTAGCTCTCTCATGCCATTCGAATGGCTCTCTCATTCTTGTATAAATATGGGTCTCTTCTCCCATATCATGATGGAATTTTTGTGCACCATTACTCTGGCAAATTTGTACTAGATCATAGCAATTGCTATCTTGGAATAAAATAACGACTTTGGAGGTCTATATGGAGTGCTTTACTTGTTAATGAGGATTGTCTACACATGATAAGGTGATATTGTGCTATTATATTTGCTCATATTTGTTGTATTTGATCATTCTTTTGATTAGAAGTCTTTTTTAAGACCATATGATGAACATTTGAAGGTACAAGTTGTTCATTTATGTTGTATTTTATGTGATGTAGAAGTGCAAATTATAGTTGGCAATATTGATGCATCTTCTAGTCCCATTTTATTTGACATACTAAGTTTGATCAAGTGCTCTTGTGAGTTATATGTATTGTGCAGATATATAGAAGTGAAGAGGAGTTTGAGCTCGGATGCATCTCTCTCTCCTTCACAAACATTTTTCTAACATGTTTGGCATTTCAGGGCTCTCCAAAAGTTAATCAAATGGTTCAAGCTTGACCTTGAAAATGTTCTAAACTCCATCCATCAAATATTTTATCAACTTTGGTTACTACATCCCAAAGGTTTTCTTCTTCAAACCTCAATTTTTCTCCTTGAATTCTTTATCTCGACTTGCTAGCCTATTCCTCCTTGCCCTAGTTTCGTCCTACCTTATTATTCCCATTTTTTGCACTCTCCCTAGCTCTCGTCATTCTTCTTTTTGGCCTCTCATCCACCCTAGAAAAAACCTCCTATCTCTTGTCCCATTCCCTTACTCTTCTCTCCATTTTTCTTGCAGCCCTAGCTGACTGTCCCATTCCTCTTTTTCAGTCATTAAGTTGACTGTCCTATTCTTTTACAGTCATCTATTTTGACTGTCCCATCTCTTCCCCTCACTGCTGTCTTTCATTTTTATTTGTTGACAGCCCTTTGCTTCATCGTTTAGGCAGCCCTACACCCTCACTGTTGGCTGCTATTTCCTCACTGTTGGCTGCCTGTTGTTGAGTTGTTTTCTTTTTGCAGCGTTACCTCTTTTTAGCCCTGTCTTCTCTTCCCTCTCGTCCATCCCTATCTTCGGCCCTAAAACACAAAAACAAACAACAAATTGTTAGTTTTAGTTTTGGTTAAGTTCTAATAGTTAGCTACATTGTTTCAAAATTTCTAGCGTAGATCTTATCCCTTGTTGTTATCTAGTTTCATTTTTTGTCAAGTTACTAATCCACTAATTTCCATTGGGTTGATTGTGTTGGCTGCCATCTACAAAACAGTGTTGAATTGACTGTTGTAAAGTAAAAGTTCATTGGCTGCCATCTAAAAAATGAGTTGACTGTCTAAAGGAAAAAGTTCATTGGCTGCCCCTTCAACTCTTTCACTCAACCTTGCAAGTAGTTTTAAAGTTCAGAGTCTTAAGAGTCTATCATCTTTGCTTGCTTGTTTAGTTCGCATCTTAGCTCTTTTTTGGATTTTGAATTGGCATCTAGTTTCTTTTAAGAAGTTGCATTTAGATTTACATTAAGCTAGTCCTAGCTAGTTTCAGTGTTACATCTTGGATCTAGGACTTAACTAGTTTCAAATTTCATTATTGTTTTCTTTAACATTAAAGGGTGCCTTGTTAGATTTGTTTTGGATTCGTGTAGGTGTCTTCAAAGAAGAAGAAAGTCAAGAGGCTACAGATACAAGAATTCATCAAGAATACAAAGTGGACGATCCAAACCAAAACTAGTATTTATCCTTTGTAATAGTTCTTAGGATTTTATTTTAAATAGTTTCCAAATTATTTATTTCAAAGTCCCTACAAGGGTTTCATTCCCAAGGGCAATTGTATTCTCATAATAAAGTTGCAAGTGGGGTTTTTAAGCCCCCACATTCACTTCCCCCATTTGGGGAAGTCTTGTAGTCTTCATTGAGTGGTGTGATTTTCTAGATATGCTCTTAGATTAGTTTCTATTTTATTAAGTCATTTATTGTTATATTTTCCGATTTACTTAACCCCATGCTCTCCCGAGTACGGTCTTTGACCTGAAAGAGACTCTTGGGTAGATTAGACTTATTTTTTGTTTAATATTATCTTGTCACTTCTCTTCCAAACCTTGACCAAAGAAGAGCTAACTTTGGGATTGTATCCCAAAGGCCACATAGTCTTGTGGTAGCTTCTCGTTCCCCCATCAGCTTCTTGTGGACATCCAGCTAGCTGGAAGGTTTCCAGGACTGGTGGCTTCTAGTGGTTGATCTTGTTCGGAGATTGATCCCACTTTTAGATTAAAATTTGTCTTGTAGAACAATAGAGTTTCCGGTTTTATTTTATTTGGCAAAATAGTATTGTTAAGCATTATTTCATATCTTTCCAATCTATTACGTGGTTTAATAATTTCAAGTTGAAGTACATTGCTTTTACAAACTACTATCTGCTTCTTAAAACGAACCAAAGTCTCTTGAACTTGGTCAAATCCAAGTCAAGAGCACCCTCTATCGGAGGGCATTTTAGTATTGCATCATTCCCTACATTAGGCATTTGTTAAATAGCAAGTCTCTTGAACTGTGGTCATAAGATCAAGTCAAGAGCGCTCTCTGTCGGAGAGTTGAACAAAGTGCTCTAATAATAAAAAATTTCAACCCACACTTCCCTTTAATTAATTTATCTTGGTTTCCATCCTACACCCGTATGCTCTGCCAACCGGAAACGGTTGGGCTAGTACTCAGAAAGGTGGAAGACTTGTTAATTCACAAGTGATAACATTAATTAAAACTTTACCCACAACCCCAACCAAGACAAAATCACTGAGTTCTTCCTACAAGAGGTGGTGTCAGGAATCCACTGTCAGACTCGAGGGCGGTCAAGCCGCAAGCACACTTGCCCTCTTTGTAATCTGGGTGCTCCCGACCTATCAACTAAGGTTGCCAGTGCTTTTCTTGGATAAGGTTCCACTCCTTTTGATACCTTTGTTCTTAGCCATAATAATCAAGACTACTAAAATCTTAAATTTACCAAGATAAGCTGCAAAACGTTCTCACAATCTCTTATTTCAAACACTTGTATCAAGCATTTACAATCACTTTTATATTTGACTCCATAAGGCACTGGTCCTTTATCATACATTTTATTTGCTTAAATATCAATATTGGAGTATTTGTTTTTATTTGCGAAAAGAGTGATTTATTTTCTTGTTCAAGTGTATCTCTTATCTTCTGTTGCAACGTGGATTGCGTTATCTCGGTCTCATTTAAGATATTTTTGTCTCTCATTCTCAAAAAACTGCTAAACAACACCCATCCGCATCACAACACCAAAAAACACTATAAATACTAGAGCCTTAGTGAAACTCTTTCTTAGGGACTACCCCCCTTGGCTTCGTTAGGAGTTTGCCTAAACGGAGGAGCTGGGATTCAGGTGACAATACCTGGCTCATTGCTTGCCCCCAAGGCCACACCTCTCTCACTTGTAGTGAAGAGACAGCTTTCGAAAGATTTCCGCTGCTGGTGTGCAGTTTGGCGGACAACAGACCTCATGGGTATATTTGGCATGTACCAATTCTATCTAGCATAGATTCGACCTCCATCCAATATTAGCATGTGAGATAAGCCTAAAGGCTGATTTTACCCTCTTTGTATGTTGGATGAAACCCTAATTCGCCTTGGGTCCACACTTACCATCCTTGCTGAAATTGTCAAGCAAAAAGGTTTCAAAATCAAATAGATACTTAAAGGTGGTCAAGCACAAAAGTTTATCCAATTTGGTTGCTGTAATTAGCAGCATGTCTAATTCTGCCAAAGCACAAAAGCCATATTTGACTTATTGCCCATCTAATTCTTGCATGCAAAGAAAGGTGCTAAAAGGGCTAATTCAACCTTTTCTTCAAATTGACAAGTGAGATAATTCTTTCCTCATCTGGTTAGTAAAGTTTTAATGTGCATGAGAGAGGTTTGAGAAGCCTTCTATTCTCCCAAGGAAGGTTAGTTATCACAATCTTGGACAAATGGGAAATAAGTTTCTGAATATATGCAAACAGCTGTAGGTTTCCAAGAAAGATGCCATGTTAGAGGATGAAAATAGCAGCTTTGATGGTTGAAATGAACAAAACAAAACATACAGTCAGTATGACAGCTGTCTTCTGCACAAATCTCAGCACTGAAGTAGTCAGGACTGTAGAAGTTCTATGCATTGGCTTGAAAAAGAGAAATTAGTAATGTCCTGTGGAATAAACAACACCAGCAGCAACAGGAAGTGAAGGTTTGGAAGTTTTCTGTGTGTGAGAATAGTAAACAGTAGCAGTCACAGGCATAATGGTTGTGGAGTAAAGTTTTATAAAGCAATTCGACCCTCGAGAAAAGCAATTCTGTCATCAAACTGCATGTTACAGCCAGCTAAGACATGGGTTTAATGCTAATAATTCTCTTTAATGTTATTTGAGTAAAGAGTCATCCAACTAGAGTAAGGTCGATTTTGGTAACAGTCCGAGAAATTTCCAGGCAGAGGGTGAGGTCGATTCATGTGATTTCATGCTAATAATTACTGGAGGGTGTTAGATTTTTGGGTTACTCTGAAAGTATTTACACCATGTTTGGGGGTGCTTCATGAGATTTGTAGTACAAGTTCAGCTCCTGGATGGTCCAAGATGGATTGTAGCACGAGAGATGGTCCATGGTGGATATGCACACTTGAGATATCTTGCTCAGTGGATACTTGACCTTAGTTGATTGTTGGCTCAGAGTTCTTCCCTTGGGCATTGGAGATCTCTTGCATGCATGGTGGATGTACTATATGATGGCCACATGGAGGATTCACTTGGTGGGAGAATGCCCTACAAAGGATGTAAAGTACTGTGCATCATGGAGGAGGGCTTCAAGCCCTAGATGGCATGTGGCAGCATGGGTTCCTGTTCAGAGGATTGCAGATGGCTCGGGGACACCTGGGGCTTCAACAACGTTCTTGCAGTGAGTAGCTGCCCCAATGGAGTACTTAGCATTGGAGGATAGAAGGAGCCCATGGAGGCTCAAGATGTAGTGGTGTGGAGTCTGGACTTGCCTTGTATAGCTACATCACCTTGGAGTCCTTATTGTGCACAACATCATCATTGGAGCATGACACTTGTACTCTAGAGTGGACGTCTCACTTGTGTGGCCTACAACGTCTCACGTAGATTGCTTGTAAGGGCTTGTGCCCACGATATTGTTTTCCTCACTTACCTCTCATATAAATAAATGAAGGAGATAATCTTTCATTCTTGAGGAGTAAATTTTTTTATTAAATCTTTTACACATCAAGAAATTTGACCCCTCTTGGTGCTTGATAGATCTAGGTTTAAGATGGATCTCTGCTGAGTTTTTTCTTTTTTTTGCTGAGCCAACATGAATTGTTTTAATTTTAATTTTTTTGTTACGTTACGTGACATAACAAATGTTACAACATCTCCCCCATACTAGGCTATAGAGCACATTGCTACTCTCAGTAAAATCTAGTATTTATTTTGATAATCTTTTGATCAAATGGACTAATTCTTACACAAGATGGAGAACCATTGGTAGATATCCCCTATTTTAGAATACCTTTGAAAGGAGACCTAACAAAGATTTATAATTTAGTAATTTCATATGACTTTTCCAAGAGAGATCACTGGACTAATCTAAGTCAAAAAGGAAGTTCCATCTTAGAAACCTGAATAGGGTTGCATTGGACAAAGTTAAAAATTCAACACCTACTATCTCAATTTTAAGTTTGCCATACCTTGTAGATGCAAATGATGGAAGGGTTGGTATTGGAATTGATCCACTCCATTTTTCAAATTATCCCCATCATCTACATACATATAGATGGTCGAGACTAATCCAGTGGAGAAGAAGGAAAATAGAAAATGGAATATTTTCTCTAAGCTTTCTATGTGAATTTGTAGACTTAACAAAATTTGAATGCCCCATTTGAACCCAAAAGGCCTTTTTCGCCAAACCTTAATATACCAAGGGTTATCTCTTTATTCTCACCTCACAAAAATTAGCATCTCTTCCCTATTGGTCCATTTTGCAACAAGGAGAAAACTTCCCTCCATCTGTTTTTTGCTTTTTCCAAAAAGCTCGAGCCCATTAACCACTAGGATGCAAACCTTTGCACCTCCAAAAGAATTACCCTTAACATACATTCAAGTCAAAGAATTTATTAGAAGATGACTTTCGTCCGGTCCTAATTTTCATGTTAGATAGTAGCTTATAAGAATTGAAACTTTGTATTTCTTATGGAGAGAGGAAAATCATCTTATACATGAGCATTCCTCAATTCAGAAGTCTCTATCTTATATTGTTTGTTTTACCATTGTTTTTTCAGATGCTTTGTAATCAATAAAGTTTTCAAACAAATAGGATAAAAGAAAGGCAAAATTAGATGGAATTCAATAACACATGAACAAAATTCCAATTATTGAGACATCGAATCTCAAACAAAGAACAGATGCTAGTGTTCCATTACCATAATTTGTTCAAGCAAGTCAAGAATGATCAGATGAATTGACCATATTGAGACAGCATACCTTTCAGCATAATGTACAAGATAGATATAAACCAGTTTTTTGACCTCCAAGGATGGAGATGCCACATTTTTTACAACCTGCATATCAGAACAATACAGTACAATAGGCCAATCAAGAAATGAACAACAAAAGAGACTAATATGCTAGAAAAATTATCTAAAACTTGAAAGCATTACTAGTTTATATCATGGTGCAGATCCAAACCTTTGGTGGATCTTTAGATTTTCCCATAAATATATGAAGAAAATTATGAATCTCAAATGAAATATATTAAATTTATAATTAAATCTCAATTATAAATTTATAACTCGTTAGCAAGGCCAGAATTTACTTTAGCACATTGGTTAAGGACTTGTTGATGTTTGTAGCTATGTGAGGTATCCTCACTAGCTAATTATTATGTTGCTCTTAAATCAAGTCAGCCCCAGTGAAGATAGCAAGTCAGCCCAACAAGAAACAATCAATAAATTGATATTTATTATTGAGAAAGACAAGTCCGCCCAGATAAAACAGGCAAGTCGGCCCCAGTTGAAAAAGTCAGCAAAATCAAGTATAAATAGAGGGTGACACCCTCTTCATTTGACACAACCAAGCAATTCACTCAAGACTGCTACTCAAGTGCGCAAAAGGGAGAGAAGAAGGCTCAAGGGTTGTAAAAGACTGCTATTTTGGGGTTCTTTATTTGGCATCATCTCTTATGTGATCTATTTTGTTCAATATCACTTCTATATCTTGTTGTACTTGTATTTTGTACTGAATCTCTGAATAAGAAAGGTTTGCTGGGTTTTTCTCGAGTTTGGGTTTTCCCAAGGTAAACTATTGTGTCCCTTGTGTTTCTGTGCATGATTCTTTCAGTGATCCTTATGTGTAGTTAAAGTTGAAAGAGATGAAAATTATGCTGCTATATTACTAAAAAGAAAATCTAACAGGACCCATTTAACTGTTAGTGAAGTATACCTCAGACAGTCATCTACAGCAGCAGATCTGGGCACCTGTTCAGCAGCACCATAGAAGCTAGAGAGGATGCATTACAGTTCTCAATGAGGAGCCGCATCACTCTTGTTTTATAGAGGGAGAGGGTGCATGCATGCATGCGCCTGCCAACTAGCCTTGGTTAACCAGATAATCTTAGAGGCACACACGCATGCATGCATGCACCTGCCAGTTAAAGATTCAGTTTGTGTTTAGGTTTTAATAATTATATTTTTGAGTTTGACTTGGGATAAAGCAAATTCTATTTCTGAGTTCAAGTCACACGCAAACCTATTTTGTAAACCCTTGTTAGCCCTTCTCAGATCTATAAGAGAGAGGACAGAAGTACAGACTCATAAATTGAGTCTAAGTCTAGCAGATAGCAGTTTAGGGGTATTTTCCTGTAGCATTTCTTATGTTCAGAATGAATAAAAGCAGTAACAGGTGTCGGCAGTGACCTAATTGAGTTATCACTATATTCTCTCACTGTATGTGTTCATAGATTTTAGTGTAATTTACAGATTGTTGTTTTGAGTAGCTTTTATTTCAGATTGTTTTTGTTTCCTGTAAAACTAATTTACAGAGTGCAGAATCTGTGTATCATATGTTAGATAATGTATACAATGTATTAGATAGGTTTGTTGAAAACTTCAAGGAATCTTTGATAGTAGGGCTGCTACCTGTGAGAGGGAGCCGTCGGGAGGTTTCAGAGGTGAGATGGCCATGATCTGTGCTTGAGAAAAGCACAGTAGACCTGTAGGCTGTGATAAGGTTGCTGTTTTTTTGTTTTATTAATCGCTGGTCTGTTTTGTTTAGCAGAATATTCCAGTGCAACCGTATAACTACATTTAGTCTCAGATACAAAGACAAATAGAAAGGTCCCTCAAAATTCATATCGTGGATGTGTCGGGTAAAGATGTTGGAAGAGCAAGATCTCTGGGACTTTGTTGAGAAAGTAGTTGTAGAGCCTACCAATACCATGTTGTTGGCAGATCATAACAAGGAGATGGCCAAAGTCAAGCGAGTCATCCTTGACTCTGTGAAGGATCATTTGATCCCTCACATTGCAGAGAAGACCATGGGAAACGGCATGTTTGATGCTCTAGTCACTCTATATCAGAGTGAGAACATCAATCAGAAGACGTTGTTGAGGAATACACTTAGACAGATGCTGTTCTTCCTACTTGTTGAAGATGACAGAACTCCATTATAAGCTTGTAGCAATTGCAGAGAAAGTCAAGAGTGAAGAGTTAGTACACATTGCATTAAATGGATTCTCTTCTTCTGGCAGCCTTTTGTTTGTGGGGTTTGTGCCTGGTAAAAGATTCCCACTTTTGAGAGGCTATGGGATGACTTCATCCAAGAGAAGACGAGACTGGAGACTGTTGCAAGTATGGAAAAGGAGGAGCAGAATCTCGTCCTCATCCGCAAGATGAAGAAGGGGAAACAAGAAAGGAGGACCTAGGAAGGGTCAAAAAAGGAAGAAAGAGGATCCATGTTCCTCTAACAAAGGAAAGAAGGAATTAAGCCACATCAAGTGCTTCAAGTGTCTAAAGTTTAGGCACCTTGCTTCTCAGTCATGAGAAAAAGGGGAAGGGCAAGCAGCAACAGCAAAAGCAAGATGAAGAAGGGAAACAAGAAAGGAGGACCTGGGAAGGATCAAAAAAGGAAGAAAGAGGATTCATGTTCCTCTAACCATAGAAAGAAGGAATTAAGCCACATCAAGTGCTTCAAGTGTCTAAAGTTTGGGCACTTTGCTTCTCAGTGCCATGAGAAAAAGGGGTTGGACAAGCAGCAACAGCAGAAGCAATTTGCAAGCTAGGTCACCTAACACGAGGACACGGGACACGAAGGACACAAAAATACAAGTGTCCGACACGGACACGGTGACCCCCGGAATCAAGACACGTAGGACATGTTTTATATACATATATATATATTTTTTTAAATATATTAAAATTTAAAAATATAGACATATAGATACAAAAATCTTTAGAAACTAGAACATTTACAAATATTCAATAGAAACTAGAATCAAAACACATTAATGATTACACATTTGTCATTCACAAATCACAATGAGACACATAGATGCATGTCGGAACCATATTTCTCATTAAGTCATCAAAATCAAAATGTATCAGTATTACATATATGTCGAAATGCCATTGGGCACTGGAAAATGCCAAATAGACTAATAGTAAATACAAAAAGGGGTGGATCAAGATGGAAGAATCCCATATGTCAATAGTCCTCCTCCATGCTTGAATCAACAAACTCATCATTGGCACTGCCCTGATCCTCCTCCTCCTCCTCCTCCTCCTCCTCTCTGCCCATCTAACAATCTGCATCTTGTTGTTGTGGAGGATGACCCCTCCATATGATCACCATCATCAAAAGTGACTGGCTCTAGCACTGGATCATTAAGATCCATGTTGGCTAATGCCAACTCAATACTGATGTCCAAACCCATATCATCAGGAAAGACATCCCACATCTTTGTCTTTCCCTTCACCCACTCCTCCCTCTTCCTGTAAATAAGACAAAGGTTGGATTGCACATACACCATCGTCTCTTCCCTGGATTGCTCAAGCCTGCTCTTCTTCACACTGTACAAGTTCCCATATGTGCTCCAATTCCTCTCAAAACAAGAGGATGATGTAACTTGAGATATGACCCTCAAGGCTAACTTCTGTAGAATAGGGCATGTTGCCCCATGAGTTGCCCACCAAACATAGGGTTTCTTAACCCCCATGTCTCTAAGCACCTCATAGCCTCCAAATCTTCCAGTGCCAGTGGAAAAATCTACAAAGCCCTCCTCCACCTCCTCAAGTAGGTCTCTATCCTGAAATAGCCGTCTAAGTGCTATCTTCCTCCCATGTGCAATCTCTCCATCCATGTGAGGAGGGACTCTGTGTGAGGGCCACGGTCCACCAGTGAGCCACTCCTGAGTGAAGAAATTGGGGTTCAAGGAGTGGGCCAAGCAATGCAAAGGTGTGCAATTCTTATCCCACCTGGAGATAAGAATATCTTGAATCATGGTCCATAAGTTCTGTTGTCTGCCAATATGCACACCAGTAGCGGAAATCTTTCGAAAGTTGTCTCTTCACTACAAGTGAGAGAGGTGTGGCCCTGGGGGCAAGCAATGAGCCAGGTACTGTCACCTGAATCCCAGCTCCTCCATTTAGGCAAACTCCTAACGAAGCCAAGGGGGGTAGTCCCTAAAAGAGAGTTTCACTAAGGCTCTAGTGTTTATAGTGTTTTTAGGTGTTGTGATGCGGGTGGGTGTTGTTTAGGAGTTTTTTGAAATGAGAGACAATATAAAATTAAGATGAAGAACAAGATAGCGCAATCCACGTTGCAAATACAAGATGAAAGATACACTTGGGAAATAAATAAATCACTTCACGTAAATATAGCAAATACTCCAATGTTGATACTTAAGAAAGCAAAATATAAGATGAAGGACCAGTGCCTTATGGAGTCAAAAAATTAAATGTGAATGTGAAAACTTAATACAAGTGCTTAAATCAGAAAGTTTGTGAGAACGTTGTGCAGCTTATCTTGGTAAATTCAAAGTTTTAATTGTCTTGATTATTAGGGCTAAAACCAAGGATGTTCAAAGAGTGTCCAGAAAGTAGTTTTAAGCAGCTCCTTTAAGAGACCTGTCGGGGCCTGTCTGGAATCACAGCGAGGCGCGCAATGCTAACCAGCCACCGTGTCGCAGATTGGGCGGTCCGGCGCCTCCCCTAAGAACTGATTAAAATACTTTATGACAACGTCGATTCGTTGGTTATGGGGGTGAAAGTTTTAATTAGATTTTCACTTGTAAATTAACAAGTCTTCCACCTTTCTGAGTACTAGCCCAACCGTTTCCGGTTGGCAGAGCATACGGGTGTAGGACAGAAACCAAGATAAATTAATTAAGGGGTGTATGAGTGGAAAATTTTATTATTAGAGAACCTTGTTCAACTCTCCGACAGAGAGCGCTCTTGACTTGGTCTTATGACCACAGTTCAAGAGACTTGCTATATTAACAATGCCTAATGCAGGGAAATGCAAAAAACTAAAATGCCCTCCGATAGAGGGTGCTCTTGACTTGGATTTGGCCAAGTTCAAGAGACTTTGGTTTATTTTAAGAAGCAGATAGTAGTTGTGTTGTAAAAGCAATAAATCAACTTTAAAAGATAAAACAAATCGATAAGCTCTGAAAGATACGAAGTAATGCTTAACAAGAAACTATTTTGCAAAATGAAACTAAACTCAAACTAGTATTCTACCACACAAGATTTAATCTACTAGGTGGGATTGATCTCCGAACAAGATCAACCACTAGAACCGCCTGCACTTGAGAACCTCCAGCTAGCTGAAAGCTCTGCCAAGGAAACCGATGGGGAAGGAAGAGTAACCACAAATTATGTGGTCCTGCCCTTGAGACAAATCTCAAGGATACAACTTCCGGTCGAAGGCTTTGGAAGAGAGACAAGATAATAGTAGTTGCAAAAAATAAAACTAAACTACCCAAGAGTCTCTTTCAGGTCAAAGACCCTACTCGGGAGAGCATGGGGGTAAGTAAATATGGAAGATAACTTGAAATGACTTATTGAAGTAAAAAATAATCTAAGAGCATGAAAAAATCTAAAACTAAGCCAAACCAAACCACAAGATCCAACACTCTTCCCCAAATGGGGATGAAGACCAAAAAGTGGAGGCCTCCTCCACTTGAAACTTTTATTAAGTGATTACAAATGCCTTGGGTTCAAAACCTCACAAGGTCTTTCGAGAAATGAAGTAAATGGAAAAACAAGGCTAGCTCTTATAAGCTTATTACAAAGGATAACAAGATTTTGTAATTCTAATTACTCCTTATGGTGTTCTTGTGGTTTTGCCTTGATTTCTTTGCTTCAAGACCTATCAAATATCTTTCTCTCAAATGACCTACATAAGATCGGAACATCTCAACAAGGCACCCATTAACCATTAGCAAAATAAAACCAATTGGAAACTAGTTGAGTCTAGATTCAAAAGATTGACTCTAAAGTGAAAAATGCATGAGATTTTAACATGAAATCTTAACTATGGCGAAACGGACCAGCGAACAACAAACTCTTGAAAAGTGCTAGAAAAGAGATCTAAAGTATAAAAAATTGAAATATTTTTGTGCAAAATTTCTATCTTTTGAAAGCAAACATAAACTTGAACTAATGCAAGCTATACTAAGACAACGAGAGAGGTCTAGAATGCTCCTAAAGTTAATCTTTTCAATGCATGCCAATGCTTAAGATGTAACAAACTAAGATCTAACCTATCAAAGAAATTACTCTAACAAAGACTAACTTAATCAATTCGTTTTTGATCTTTTGGGATAATTTAGGGCTCTTTTTGGAGAAAACGAGGGGGAGAGATGGAAGCTAGAAGATGGGGAACGAGAGGATAAAAGAGGGAAAGACGAAAGGTGGAAGGGAAGGTAAATCAAGAGCTAGATGGAGAGGGAAAGGCAAAGAGACTAGAGCCAAAACGAAAGGGAAAAAAGAGGGGTAACTATGGCCAAGCGAAAGCTAAGGAGGAGGGGTTTAAGAGGCAAGGGCTAGCAAACCAATGAGAAAAGGGAAACAAGGAGAAAATAAGAGGGGTTTGAAGAAAGAACCCTTTTGTAACCAAGTTTGAAAGATGAAAACTTTGTTGATGGAAGAGGAAACCCTCTCTGCTTTGATGCCAATCTTAAGATCTTGCTCCTTGGAAGTATCCTGCAAACACACTATTAGTAAAGGTTTTTGTAAAGGGAGATACAACCGAGTTCATCTCATCTCAACCGTTTTGAAGATCTGCAATGCACAAAAACTTACACAAACAAAGCTTGATCAAATATAGAGAGTTAGACAAAAATGCATATAGAGACAAGGTAGTAAGACCGATTACAAGTTGCACTCTTTATACTATTCAAGCCTAAACCTAGCAAACAAATTGGGACCATCAAATGCTTGCCCTATGCTCTTAAGAAAGAGATCTAAGCATGTATTTAAATCAAACTTTGAAATTGCATAAATCAAGAAAACATTACAGATATTACCTCAAAATAAATTAGTAACTCATGAACCAATAGAAGTGTACACAAATTTGCCTCCAAAGCCAACTTTATTTCCAATGATAGCCAATAGCTATTACAATCTCCGCATAGTAAGTTTACAATAATTCTCCATCCAAAGAAAGCCCAAATGGCTTCTCTTAAATAGCAAAACACTAGCCTAAAACCCTAATTCGAATTTGGCATGAAGAGAGCCAAAAACTCCATCTTAATCCAATCAAAACCATGTCAACACCAACCAAATCGAGCTTGGAGTCTTAACTCAACATTAAGCTTGAGTTTGGAGCCCATAATTTGAGGAAGGAGCCCCACATGCATTGATTTCAAAATCCAACAACCCATTAATTAATTGCCAAATCACAAAAACGAATTTGCAAGAAGGTGGGTGAATTTCTCAACTGTAGATCACTCCCAGTGCTCCGAAACTGATCTGAATCAGGTGGGTGAAGATTCCAATCATCATAAATGCTTTTTGCCATGTCATTTTGACTTTTACTTTATTCAATTTGGCCTTTTTTGGAGAGATTTAAATTATCTCCAATTTATTATTTTTTGAATATTTTAATTAATATTTCTCATTTTTTGATTTTTTGAGAAAATATTAATTATGAGGCCAAATAATTGTCTGAAACTTAGGGTTAGCTGGTCCGGGGATCATGAATGATTTTTGGCTTAAATCTGGAGCCTTCAATCACTGAAATCGGATCCCGGATGACTGACATATTACAGACTCAAATTTCTCTATTTAAACTATAGAGAAATTTAATTAAAATTTAAATAATTAAAAAAAATTAAAAAACCCCAATTCCGACGCGTCCGGTAAAAAAATTTCGAAATTTTTTCTGGGGGCCCTAGAGACTTAGGACATGACCAAAACCTATTCTAATAGTGTCTAGTAGGTTTATACATTATAGTTGGACTCTAATAACCCCCCATGGCCAAATTTCCAAAATCGGGCATTCCAGCTTTGGAGGAAGCGGGAGAAAAACCAAGAGATTATATCTTGCCTGAAGCAAAGTATAATCTGACGGTGAAAAAACTCCTTGGAATACCTTAGTTGTTTAATCCAGTCATGGGGAACCGAGCCACTCAGACCCTACTAGCACACTTTGATACAAACCCCCATGGGGCCATGGTCATGTCGGCTCAAAAACAAAACTGGCTAGACCCAAATATCTGAAACCCAGATACTCTGGAAGTGAACACTGATGTGTTCCAACACTGGCGGCTCAATAAGGTTTCAACCATTTGTACAAAATAGGTGATAACAAGTTCTTTGCCGATGTCCCATACTCGGGACACTCATTCTCCGTGACAATGGACCTCATGGACTCAATCATGGAATCCCACCCCTCATAAACATCTGCTAGGATGGGCTGGTTCGTGTCTGCAAACCGCAACAAAGAAATGATTGGCTCCATGATCTTAATGCTAAGATCTACCGTGTCCCACCAACCACCATTTAACACCGTGTCCTTCACCTTTTGTGAAGCAAGCTGATCTGTCTTTCTCCAAAAAGACCAAAACTCTGAAATCACCATGGACCCAAGAGCAATTTTGACCTCCCTCAACGTCTTGAGCATGATGAATGAGGAAGCAAACCGAGTATATGCAATCTTCAACAATGATAGTTGTGTGTACTCTTTGTAGAGGTGAGGGCATTTGTGTGGTTTTGTACAAAGTTACGGATATGGCGTGCATTCTCAATAAGGTTGCCAATCCATGTCACATCTGAAGCAATGGATTTCAGTGCTAAATTCAAGGAATGGACAATGCAAGGTGTCCAAAAAACCTGTAAGAGCAATAAAAGCATGTATAAATGACTCTACAACACTAACATTGCAATGACCAAATTCAAACAATGAGCAAATTAGAAATGAAAGGTGTCCAAAATGAACATGCATGTGGATATTTAGCTTCCACAATCATGCCAGCAACCTTGCAAACAGATGCATTGTCCGCGATGATTTGTACACAAGAATCAACACCTACTTCTTCAATGGTTTTGATGAATAACTCACCCATATACTGTGCATCCTTGTATTTCCCAAGAGCATCCACCACTTTCAAGAACACTGGTCCATTTTTGGAAGATACCATAAAATTGATGAGTGGATGGCGTGTTGGATCCGTCCATCCATCAGAAACAATATTCACACCGGATGAGGGCCATGTTGTTCTAATTGGCTCAAGAATTTTATCTACCTCCTTTGCTTTAACCAACAATGTGGTTCTATGCTTCTCTGAACCAGGAGGCACATAACCACTTGGAGCTCGTTCCATGAGACTTCGACACATCTCAATAAACAATGGTGACCGTGCAACATTGAGTGACATGAAGTTGAGGTAGAAATAGAATGCAAGGGTAAGGTCCACCTCTTCTCGCGCCTCTTGTTGGAAAATCCTATCCATTGGACCACTTAGAGATGGCCTCTTTCTTATTTGATAAGTATCCCCACTCCCATGAATGCTAGGTGGAAATGGAGGCTTGGTGATAGAGGATTTCCTCAAGAATGGAAGAGGATCCTCATCTTTTTTCTTGCTTGTTATTGCCACCTGCCCTAAGCCAACATGATCCTCTCTTTCCATATCCCTCCTTTGGGTAACACTCACCGCTTTGCATGAAGAAATCCCACATGAAGGAAGGGCCAACAAATGGCCCTTAATTCGGTAATATGTGCTCTTGAACTAATTCTTGCAAAAATTGCATCTCCAAGACACATTGCCTCCCCCACCAAGCTTTGCCCCAGGCCCATCTTTCCTTGTCACATACTTCCACAAAGGGTATCTTTTTTCTTGGGCTTTTTGTCTTGCTAAAACAGGGTTAAATGGAGCATGAGCTCTGTTATCACCCATTTTGTACCATAGTTGGATTATCTGAAGAGCCACCATTTGACAAACATGATAAATGTTTGTACTCCAGTGTATCAGATGATCCATCATTTGTGCCTAGCCAATTTTGGCTAGTCAGTTTTGTTTTTCAGTCAACATGACCATGACCCCACGGGGTTTGTAATAAAGTGTGCTAGTAGGATTTTGAGTGGCTCGGTTCCCCATGACTTGATTAAGCAACTAAGGTATTCCAGGGAGTTTTTTCCCTTGTCAATTATACTTTGCCTGTAGCTGAGCTATAATCGATGAGGTTTTCTCCCGCTTCCTCCAAAAAGCTGGAATGCCTGATTTTGAAAATTTTAGCCATGGGGGGTTATTAGAGTCCAACTGATGTATATAAGCCTACTAGACACTATTAGAATAGGTTTTGGTCATGACCTAGATCCCTAGAACCCTCAGAAAAAATTTCGAAAAAATTTTACCGGGTCCTCCGGTTTTGGGTTTTTTAATTATTTTTAAATTTTAATCAATTTTTCCATAGTTTAAATGGGAAAATTTCAATTTGTAATATGTCAGTCGTCCGGGATCCGAATTCAGTGATTGAAGGCTTCAACCTTAAGCCAAAAATCATTCATGATCCCCAGACCAATTTATCCAAAGTTTCGGATGTCAATTCAGCCTCATAATTAATAATTTCTCAAAAAAACCATTTAAAGAGAAATTATTAATTAAAATATTAAAAATTGAATATTTGGAGATAATCCAAATCTCTCCAAAATAATCCAAATGGATAAAAAGAAAAGGCTAATTGACATGGCACTGAACATTAATGGAGATTCCAATCATCTCAGTCATCATCCAGTCAAGCATCTAGTCACTACAAGAGATCTCCTTCAAGATAATTTGCCCTCCATGCATGCAAGATCGAATTTGGTGAAGATGTTGTCCGCCAGATTGCACACCAGCAGCAGAAATCTTTCGAAAGTTGTCTCTTCACTACAAGTGACAGAGGTGTGGCCTTGGGGGCAAGCAATGAGCCAGGTACTCTCACCTGAATCCCAGCTCCTCCGTTTAGGCTAACTCCTAACGAAGCCAAGGGGGGTAGTCCCTACAAAGAGTTGTCTATGGCTCAATGTTTTAAGTGTTAAGAATGTATGGTGATGCGGATGGATGTTGTTTAGGAGTTTTTTAGTGATGAAAGACACAAGACTTACTTTTAAATAAAACACAAGATAAGATGCAATCCACGTTGCGAATCAGTATATAAAGACTTGAGTTAATTAAGAAGCATCCACAGATAAAAATTAAAAGATAAAAGGATCAGTGCCTTATCCAATGGGTAAAGGAGTCAAAATAATTGTAATGCTGGGGGATGCTGAAAAAATAAGTCTCGATAGTAACTATTCGTGAGATCGTTGTGCAAATTATCTTGGTAAATTTCAAAGTTTTAATGGTCTTGATTATTGTGGCTAAAACCAAGGATATCAAATAGTGTCCGGAAAGATATTCTAAGCAGCTCCTTTAAGAGACATGTTGGAACCTGTCTGGAATCACAGCGAGGCGCGCAATGCTAACCAGCCACCGTGTCGCAGATTGGGCACTCCGGCGCCTCCCCTGAGAACTGATTAAAATACTTTTTGAACAACGTTGGTTCGTTGGTTATGGGGGTGAAAGTTTTAATTAATTATCACTTATGAGATTTATCAAATCCTTCACCTTTGAGTACTAGTCCAACCGTTTCCGGTTGGCAGAGCATATGGGTGTTGGATAAACGACCAAGATAAATTAACTAGGGGGAAAATGTGGGTTGAAATATTTTATTATTTAGAGCACTTGTTCAACTCTCCGACAGAGAGCGCTCTTGACTTGATCTTATGACCACAGTTCAAGAGACTTCCTAATTTAAAAAATGCCTAATGCAGGGGGAATATGCAAGTCTATATGCTCTCCGACAGAGAGTGCTCTTGACTTGGATTTGGCCAAGTTCAAGAGACTTTGTTCATTTTATTGCAAGAAAATGAAATAATAGTGGAAATAATTATGGAGCTTTGCAGAATTTAAACAAGTGATAGCTCAAAAGAAATATAAAGATAACTAGTATGCTACTTGCAAAATGAAATGAAGTAACTGAAAGATCTAGTGTTCTACCAAGCAATTATACTCTAAAGGTGGGATCAACCTCCGAACAAGGTCAACCACTAGAAACCATCAGTCTTGGAAACCTTCCAGCTAGCTGGATGTCCACAAGAAGCTGATGGGGGGAACGAGAAGCTACCACAAAGTTATGTGGCCTTTGAGATACAATCCCAAAGTTAGCTTACTCTAGTCAAGACTTGGAAGAGAAATTAATCTAAGTACGAAAATGAAGACTAATCTATGAACTTGAAAAAAGATGAGATCTAAACTAAGCATGCACAACACTCTTCCCCAAATGGGGAAGAAACCCAAAAAGTGGAGGCCTCCTCCACTTGAACTTTTTATTAAACTTTACAAGTGCCTTGGGAATGAGATCCTTGCAAGGTCTTTTAAAGCAAATAAACAAGTTATGGAAACAAGACTTATAGCCCTTAAATGGCTTTTACAAAGGAGATTATAGCTGTTTCTTTGATTTTGATTTAAGTCTTCTCTTTGAGTGTAACTTTGAGCCTCTTTAGATCTTGTCTTCACAATTGGTTTCCTCCTTGAAAAAACCTACTCAAGCTTAGAAAATGCTCAACAATGTACCCATTAACATTAGAAAAATAAAACCAATTTGAGACTAGTTAAGTCTAGATTTAAAAAATTAACTCTAAAATGTGAAATGCATGAAATTTTAACATAAAATCTTAACTATGATGAAACGGACCAGCGAACAACAAACTCTTGAAATGTGCTAGAAATGAGATCTAAATCATAAAAAATTTCGAAATATTTTATGTGAAAAATTCTATCTTTTAAATAGAAACAATAAATCCAACAAGTATGAGCTATGCTAAAGCCAAACAATGAGATCTAGCTAGTAAGAGAATGACTAATTTTAACAAATGCTAACTTCTTCAATTCGTTTTGTGTGATTTTGTGTCTTTTTAGGTCTTTCTGAAGGTGGACAAGAGGGAGACTTGGGGCAAAAACCCAAGGGGAAAAGAAAGAAATGGAAGGAGCTATAAGGAGGAGGGATGAAAGGGAAAGGAAAGACTAACCTAAGGTGGACGAGAGCAAGGTGGAGAGGCTAAAACGAAGGGTAAGTAAACTAGTAAGGTAGGGAGACAAAGCTAGGAGGAGCGAATGGGAGAGAAGAGGAAACTTGGAATGGAGATGGGTTTCAAGTGGAACACTTGAGGATTTGAAACACTGCTATGGAAATCCTCCGGTTAACCGGTGATACGCCAAAAACAAGTGTTGAGGAGAGCACAAGGGAACAAATCCCAGGTTATTCCCCAAGGTTGAAGGAGCTTCAACCTTATGGCAAATCCTAAGCTAGGCTTAACAAAAAGAAATAAAGAGAGAAGGGGATAAGAGATAAATAGGTGGAAAAAGGTAAGGGGAATGGACTAGAAGAGGGAAGTTTTAGAACCAAGTAACCAGTTGAAAATATGATTTTGAAGAGAGATTCCAAACTCAACACTTCTTTACCAAAATTCCAATGCTTAAGATTGACTTTGGGAGATCCTGAAATGCACACAAATATTAGGAAAAAGGTCTTTGAAGAGATGAGAGATACACCCAAGCTCAAGCCTCTCTTCAACATATGAGATCTGCACAAGAAATTACTCACAAACACACCTTGATCAAATATTGTATGTAAAGCAAAATGAGATTAGAAGAATATAAATATTTCCAACTACTGTCTACTCCTTCCAAATCACATAGAACCCCAACATCAATGGACAAGTTGAACCCAAATGCCCACCCTATGGGCTTAAGAAAGCCTTCTAAGCTAAATAATTGATCAAAGTAATGAAATATGACCAATAAACAAATACAATATCACCTTAGAATAGATGAAGCATTTCCATAACAAGCATCAACACCATGTGGACCTCCAAAGTCGCTTTTATTTCCAAATAGCAATAGCTAGAACATGATTACAAATTGGCAGAGTAAGTTTGCCCAAAAGATCCATGAGATAATAACCCAAATGGGCCTCTCTTTATAGCAAAAGCACATACTAAAACCCTAATTCGAATTTGGCCAAAGAGAGCCAAATAACACTTGACAAAACTTGATTTCCAATCACAAACTAGTCATCAGGAGGCTTGGAGTGGTGGTAGATGAGTTGACATAGGTTTGGGGCAACATGGGAAGCTTCACCCATCAATGGAGAGCCTCCAACTAGGATCCACGTGAGCACACAAGGCAAGGGCGTGAGCTTAGGGAGGGATGACGTGAGCTTGAATGAGAGACAAGTGGAGTTTGTGGTAGGTGCTAACTCAAGTTGTAAAGGAGCCAAGTCATGGTGATTGCTAGATTAGGGGAGGCGCCCACCATTGGCTTTAATGCCATCCAACCAACCCATTCAATCATTGCCACATCACAAAATCGACTTTTGAAGGGAAGAGGGCAAATTAGCTTGAGGAGAATCTCTTGCTGGTGACTGGATAGTGGTCTGGTTGATGAGTGAGATGATTGGAATCTTCTTTAATGCCCAATGCCATGTCAATTAGCCTTTTATTTTATTATTTTCTGATTATTTTGGAGAGATTTGGATTTCTCCAAAATATTCAAATTTATTAATTTAATTAATAATTTCTCTGTAAATGGCTTTTTAGAGAAAATATTAATTATGAGGCTGAATTGACATCCAAAAGTTGGGTTTAGCTGGTCCATGAGTCATGTGTGATTTTTGGCTTCAATCTGGAGCTTTCAAAAACCAAAAACGGACCCCGGATGACTGACATATTACAGACTCAAATTTCTCCATTTAAACTATAGAGAAATTTAATTAAAATTTAAAAATAATTAAAAAATTAAAAACCCCAAATCCAACGCGTCCGGTAAAAAAAAATTCGAAATTTTTTCTGGGGGTCCTAAAGACTTAGGACATGACCAAAACCTATTCTAATAGTGTCTAGTAGGTTTATACATATTAGTTGGACTCTAATAACCCCCCACGGCTCAAATTTCAAAATCGGGCATTCCAACTTTGGAGGAAGCGGGAGAAAACCTCATCGATTATACATCGCCTTAAGCAAAGTATAATTGACAAGGGAAAAAACTCCCTGGAATACCTTAGTTGCTTAATCAAGTCATGGGGAACCGAGCCACTCAGACCCTACTAGCACACTTGTTACAAACCCCCATGGGGCCATGGTCATGTCGACTCAAAAACAAAACTGGCTAGACCCAAATATCTGAAACCCAGATACTCTGGAAGTGAACACTGATGTGTTCCAACACTAGCGGCTCAATAAGGTTTCAACTATTGTACAAATATAGTTGATAACAATGTGGAAGGGTTATTTATTGAGTTTTGGTTGGTGATTGGGTTGCATTTAATAGGGGTGGGGGCGCCTTGCCTAGGTGGAGGCCACGTCCTAGCTACCAAGATTGCAATCAAATATGTGCTAAACTCCAAGCACCTACCAAATCCCCACGCTATCTCCAATGCATGCTCACGTCAATCTCTATGAGAGCTCGAGTTTTCCACTTGGCACATGTTCATTAGGTGGGAGATACTTCCAATGTGGAGATGAGGGGCGCCTTGCTTAGGTGGAGGCCACCTCCTCATCTCATTCAATGCAATTCGATTTGTTTGGTGGAGATTAACTCCAAGCTTGGCTTGATTTGGTTTTGATTGGGATTTAGGCTTAGGATTCGAGTTAGTGTTAGGTGCCATTGGCTTCCACTATGCCATTTCGAATTAGGGTAGACTAGGCTTTAGTTTTGCTATATAATGAGGTCTTTTCTCCTCATTCTCCATGGATTGTTTAGCAAAGAAACTCTGGAGGAATTGTAACTTGATTCATATTTAATAAAATTGTGACTTTGGAGGTCAATTCGTGGAGGCTCTTGGTGGCCATGCATCATCCCAATTCCGAGGTGATATTGTGTAATTTCTCATATGCTTAGGAATATTAAGCTTTGATTTATATTTCTAGAAGGCTAACAATCTAGCACATGCATCTATATATCTTCTCTTTTCGCTTGAGCATATGTGACTTGCAGGTATCCTCCAAGGTTTAAGATTTTTGCAAGTTCTCCTTCACTCTACTCATGGCCAAAGAACTCTCAGTTTTATAAGCATAAGAACAAGAGGATCTTGCTTCTCCCATCAAACATTCAACAAACTTCTACTTTGGTTACTGGTTCCTAAGGGTTTATTTCTTCAAACCTTCCACTTTCTCCTTGAATTCTTTTACCTTGATATGCTAGCCCTTTTCCTCTCACCCTAGATCTATCCTTGCTCTCGTTTTTGCCTTCTCTCCTTGCCATTTCTCCATCTTCTTCCCCTTGTCTTCCTCTTCGTCTTCCTCTCCTCCATCCTCTAGTCTTTCTTCCCTCCATCATCTCATCTTTCTTCCCTTCATCCTCTCGTCTCTCCTCTTCTACCTCCTCTTGTCCACTTCGTTTTCCCTTGCTTTCCTTCTCTCCATTTGCACTCGTCCACCTAGCTCTCGTCACTTTCTCCCTTGTCCTTCATCTCCCCTTGTTTTTGCCTTTATTTCTTCCTCTCGTCCACCTTCAAAAGGTGCCCTAAAATCACATAAAATTACAAAAACGAATGGAGACTTTAAGGTTTGGGTAGTATGTAGTAGTTTTATGCTTTGGAAGGTTGATAGTTCGGCATTGTTAGATCTAGTTTTCCTTGTTTTGTTAGCTAGTTGCACTTCATCGTAGGATTTGCACTCAAGTTATTGTTAATATTTGCATCCCAGATCTCATTAAAAGTTAGATTTGCATTGTTTTTCATTCATTTTTATAGTTCATGCTTAGTGCAAATCTCATATTTTTGTTTTATTAATGCTAAAGGGTGCCTTGAATTTGATCTTTGTTGTAGGTGTTTGAAAGTGAAACGAGTTTGAAAAAGTTTAAGTGAAGGGATCCAAACCAAAAGTAGCAAGAACTTCAATAAAACACAAGGAAGATTCAATACACGAATATACCATTCACTCTCCTTTGTAATGGCTCCTAAGAGCTAGTTTCATTTTCCAAGTTTCATTTTCACTTTAAAGACCTTTCAAAGATTCATTTCTAAAGGCACTTGTATCACTTCAATAAAAAAGGGCAAATAGTGGGATAAGGCCTCCCACATTTTGGTTTTTTCTTCCCCATTTGGGGAAGAGTGTCTTTGTTTCTTTAGCATTCGTTCTACTTCAAGCTTTCTAGATTAAAAGTTCATTTTTTGTACTTAGATTAGCTCTCTTCCAAGTCTTGACTTGAGATAGCAACCTTGGGATTTCATCCCAAGGGCCTCATTGTTTTGTGGCAGCTTCTCTTTCCCCGTTAGCATCCTTGTGGACATCTAGCTAGCTGGAAGGTTTTCGGGACTAGCGATTCTAGTGATCACCTTGTTCGGAGGTTGATCCCACTTGTTGTTTATTTCTTAGATTAGTTGGTTAATCTTGGCCTTAGAAAGCGTACTTTTGTTATTATATCATTCAAGTGTTTATTTCTGAAAGTGCACTTTTCTTTATGCAAGCTGCCTCTATTCTAACAAACAAACAAAGTCTCTTGAACTTGTTATAACCCAAGTCAAGAGCACTCTCTGTTGGAGAGCATAGTAGCTTTGCATTTCCCTTGCATTAGGCATTTCAATCAATTAAGTCTCTTGAACTTTGGTCTTAAGATTAAGTCAAGAGCATTCTCTATCGGAGAGCTAAATTGTGTGCTTAAACAACAATAAAAATTTCCAACTCACACTCCCATAATAAATTCATCTTGGTTGCTATCTAACACCCGTATGCTCTGCCAACCTGAAAGGGTTGGGCTAGTACTCAGAAAGGTGTTAGATCTGAATAACTTATACAACATAATAAAATTTTCACCCCCACAACCAACGAACCGGCGTTGATTTTTCGAGACATACTCAGGTAGTGGGCAAAGTTCCTAAACCTGGGGGGACCGGAAGTTACCGCTATATTAGACATCGGGGTGGTTAAGTCATTGGACACTTACTCTTTGAAATCTGGGCGGTCCGACATACCATCAGAAGAGGAAGCCACTGAAAGTATAACTTTCCGGACTTTTGCTTACCTCATTGTTCTTATCCTAATAATCAAGACCACTAAAACTTTTAATTTACTAAGATAATTTGCACAACGATCTCACGAACGATTCTTCAAGACTTGTACTTTCAGCATCCCCCAGCACTATATAATTTCGGACTCCATAAGGCACCAGTCTATTGTTACATTTTCATATATTCATATTGTTGGGCCATTTGTCCATTTTAGTCATTTATCTGTGGATGCTATCTCATCTTCGCAAGTCTTTTGATATACTGCTAATCTTGTATCGCAACGTGGATTGCATTTTATCTTGGGTTTTATATAAAGTAATTTGTGATCTTGTCTTCTCATCTTTAAAACTCCTAAACACCACCCATCCGCATCACGACACACTTAAACACATTTAAAAACACATTGAGCCATAGTTAAACTCTTTGTAGGGACTACCCCCCTTGGCTTCGTTAAGAGTTAGCCTAAACGGAGGAGCTGGGATTTAGGTGACAATACCTGGCTCATTGCTTGCCCCCAAGGCCACACCTTCCCCACTTGTAGTGAGGAAACAACTTTCGAAAGATTTTTGCTACTAGTGTGCATCTCGGCGGACAACAAGCTCCACTAGCAGCAGATGGAGCACTTGAAGGAGGAGGAGAACCGCTTGTGCTTGGAGGAATAGGAGGGGAGGCACTAGATGGTGCATTTCTCCCTTTCCTTTGCCCCTTAGCTCCTGCCCTAGTTGATTGAGACATTCCCTTTCTTGTTTGATGGTTAAGCTTGTAATCCTCTCCACAAATCCACCCCCAATGCACTTGGATTCCCTTGGATAACCTTCAAATCTCCTTCACCTACACATAAAAGCCACTCTCAACCTTCTCCTTACTTGCAAATGACAAAAAGAAAATGAAAAAAACGGTTTTAAACCAAACCCAGGCGCACTTTTCCACGGAAAACATGTCCTATTTTCGGGACATGCTACGCACAGTCGGGGACATGATGTGAAATCGTGTCCGATTCGACTTTTGGTCGTGTCCGAAATCGGACACGACCAAAAGTCGAATCGGACACGATTTCACATCGTGTTTTTGGACACGACCAAAAGTCGAATCGGACACGATTTCACATCGTGTCCGTGTCCAATTCGACCCCACGGGACACGGAGGCCCTAAACTATGAATCTGGTTTCTTAGTTTGCAAGGAATGCAAAAGCATCAATAGGAGTGGATGAGCTTTCATCCAAGCTTGAGACCCACTTCTATATGGCCTCATGCCTATCATATAACACCATGTCTAGTGTCAGATGGTATGTGGACAGTGGAACCTCCATGCATATAACCTCTAACAAGAGGACCTTCAGCAAACTACACGCGTACGAGGCAAGCACACAAGTGGAACTTGATGATGATGCCATGCATCCAGTTGCAGGAGAGGGATCCCTCTCTTCTAGATGCCATCAAGTAATATCCATGAGCTTATTGGTGTTTTGTATGTACCTGGCTTAACTAAAAATCTCCTTTCAATTTTAATGATGACAGATCTCAGGTATATGGTCAAGTTTGATGAACAGCAAGTCCTCATCTAGAAGAGATGCCTAGATCCTGGTCAGGTATTGACCAAAGGTGTTCGAGGGTGTGGTCTATAAAGGTTACAAAGGGTTCCTATGAGAGCTTTAGTGCATGGCAGTGACAACTTGTATGAGCTTTGGCACAAGAGAAGTCACTTGTACTATGGAGCGATGTCGAGCTTGAAGGACATGTTGCAAGGATTGTCAAACTTCTAAGTTGAGAAGGAAGGAGTGTGCAAGGGTTGTACACTCGGTGTTGAATTTTTCTCATATAGCAGTAGAAATACAATTTTTAGATCATGATAATTATTTCCTAATGATTTCAAACATTCATTTCATCCCACTGTTTTCATTGAATAATTATACACTGAAAATTTCAACTTTAAATTGCAGCGTAAACAAAAGATCATAGAAGGACAGCCATACACAATAGACACAAAGATTTTACCTTGGGAAACCCAATCTTGGGAGAAAACCCAGCCAACTTTTCTTAGAACAAATCACTACAATAATTCAAGTACATCAGATGAAGAGAAACCCTAGCACATAAGTGTTGATTTTTTATCAGCATCGAGAGCCATTCTCTGGGAGAATGGAGGCACCTAGTCAGTTACTAGGAATTTGATTCAGTCTGGAACTGAAGCTCAGCCTGGAGCTGAGAGCCATTCTCTGGGAGAATGGAGGCACCTGGTCAATTACCAGGAATTTGATTCAGTCTAGGACTGAAGCTCAGTCTGGGGCTGAGAGCCATTCTTTAAGAGAATGGAGGCACCTGGTCAGTTACCAGGAATTTGATCATCTTGACTCAATCTGGGACTTAGGATCAACACAATGCAGTCTGGGACTGAGGCACTTGGTCAATTACCAAGTAATTGACATTGGTCAATTACCAAGTAATTGACATTGGTCAACTTGATACAGCCTGGGGCTGAGGCACCTGGTCAGTTACTAGGTCATCACTATAAGCCCTAAACCGAGTCTAGGCAAGTGATGTACTCCCCTCCTCGGTCAGTGGGCTATGGGACCTTCTTAAGGGACTGGCCACCCCTTATTGAAGTACCTAGCACATGATCTTGGTGTTAATGGGGAGAAAGAGACAACCAAAGAATATCTTCCTTATATATGACAATATACTTGAATTAGCACATGTGGACCATGGATACCAAGAGAAGCGGCTAAGGATTTGTCTAAGGGTGACTTACCCAAAGAAGGTGGATCAAAAGCCCACAATGAACCCCAACTAAGGGGCCAAAGTGTGAAAATCCCACAATGTCCCCTCAACTAATGTACCAAAGTGTTAAAAGCCCACAATGAAATTAAAAGAGCCCAACCAATGAATTTTATATTATTATTTTGAGTCCTTGACATATGGAAGACACCCAATGGTGAGATATAAAAGAAGAACCCTCTCAAGTGAAAGTTATCATCACAATTCATTCCTCATTTCTGTCCAAGGAATTCATTGGGGCATTTTTGCAACTGTTGTTCATTATCTTTTTCATCTCAAGAATCTTCTCCAAGGGTTGGATCAGCTTCAAGACTGTTTTCTTCTTCTTCTCTTCATGCTACGAGGACTGTTTCTCCTTTCTTAGGTGGCAGCCGAGGTCTGTCTTCTTTTCAGGTGGCTCTCGAGTTCTTGTTCAGGGCAGCCGAGGTCAGATCAAGCCCTGTTTAGGGCTGTCGTGGCTCAGATATTGCCCATAAGGGTTGCCGAGTTCCTATTCAGGGCATCCAAGGTCAGATCAAGCCTTGTTTGGAGCTGTCGTGGCTCAAATATTGCCCATAAGGGCTGCTGAGTTCCTGTTCAAGGAAACCGAGGTCAAATCAAGCCCTGTTTAGGGTTGTCGTGGCTCAGATATTGCCTAGCAAGGCTGCCGAAATATGCTAAGGCCCTAATAGGGCTACTGTGGTCAGTTTTAAGGGTTGTTAGTCGAGGGTTACAAAAGGGCAGCCGAGGGTCTCTTGGAGGTTGTCGTGGGATATAACATGCCCTAGAAGGGATCAGTTCAGAGACAAGAGGTTTTACAGGCTACTACAAGCTAGAAGGGGCTACTACAGGCTAGAAGGGGCTGCTACAGGATTGCTACAAGCCCTAAGGGGTTGCTACAAGCTAGAAGGGGCTACAACAAGTTGACAGCAGGCATATATAGTCCTAGATCAGGGCTGACATCATCTACCAGGGCTTACATCAGCTTGGAATATTCTCCTTCAAGTTCTCTTGGTATATTTGCCCTAGAAGCAAGTTTATTTTTTAATGTAAAGTCTGCTCCAAATCTGCTCATGTAAATTCAATCATCTCATATTAAGGAAGATATTCTTTGGTGGGGTTTTATTCCTGAAAAGGTTTCCCCGAGGTAAACTCTTTGTGTTCTGGTGTATGGTTCTTGTGGATGAGTGTTGTATTTACTGTTGTCTTATAACCTAGAATTAAATGCTAGATGTCTACTAAATTGTTGAAAAAGACTGTTACTGCTATCAAATCATATCTATGTTAAAAAATTAACAATAAGAAGTGTGCTCTTACTCACAAGAACCCAAGACAAGATAGTGAACCTCCTTAGCAATGATGAGGACCTTCAAAAATGCTCCTTTTGAACTTCACTAGGCCTCCTTGGAAAGTGCACACAAGTGGAGAAGAGAAGATGTGTGTGATGATGATGAAAATGGAAAGTGTGAGCACTTTATTTATACACTTTAAGTGACCTTTAATTTCACTATGGGGCCGACTTGTACATTTGATGAGGCCAACTTGTTCTTTCTACTAGGGCCGACTTGTCTTCAATGCTATCTAGGACTTCTTCAATGGTTGACTTGTCTTATTGGTTATTTCATCTTGCTAGAAAAGTTGTCCATGTTGATGATCATCTCCTCACATGCACATCTATTCACACAAAGCTCTAATGATGAATAGACCCACTAAGAAGTCTCGGACACTTCTTAGTATGTCAATTCAACGTTAGACTAGACTTGTATATTCCACAAGGGGATGAAAGCCCCTATCAAATAAACAAGTCAAACACTCTAATATAGAATAGATCACTCCCTCAAGGAGTACTCCCTCACAGAGTATGCAATGCGACCTCAAGCCTTATTCACACTTAACCAAATCACATGACTAGCCAAGGCTATGCAAGCACCTCGAGCCTTATTCACAACTAGAAAAATCACATGGCTAAGCAAGGCTATGCCAGGGCGATTCACCACTAGCCAAATCACATGACCATTTCCCGTGAGTGAATGTATCATTCTCCTTGGTCAAATCACATGACCAATCTGGTAGAATGTCTACCCAATGCTGCACCCTGGAGAAACATCAGCACTCGGCAAGCATGTGAAGGTTGTTTTCCCTAGCAACGAGCATAGGTCAAGAGAGATTCTTGATCTAATCCAATCAGATGTATGTGGATCCATGTTTTCAACTTCCCTATCAGGTAACATTTACTATCTATATTCTATTGATGAGTCCTCTAGGAAGTCCTAGATTTACTTCATGAAGACTAAGGAAGTTTAAAGATTTTAAGGCTCTTGTAGAAAATCAGAAAGGAAAGAAGATTAAGGTATTGAGGTCTAACAATGGAGAAGAGTATACCTCCAAGGAGTTTGATTCTTTTTGCAAAGAAGTAAGAATCACAAAGGAGCTAACAGTTCCCTACAACCCTCAGCAGAATGGAGTTGAAGAAAGGAAGAAAAAGTCCATCCTAGAGACAGCCAAATCTATGATCCATGATCTAGATCTACCCATGTGTCTATCAGCAGAAGCATGTCTTACAGCTGTGAATATTCTTAGCAGGTGTCTTTACAAAGTATTGAAGGACATGACGCCAAAGGAAGCATCCACAGGTAAGAAACCTCTAAGTAGTACATCTTCATGTTTTCAATTGTCTTGTTTAGATTCATATCCTTGATGAGAAAATGACCAAGTTGGAACCCTCTAGTTTGAAGGGTATCTTTTTGGGCTATAGTGAGACCTCGAAAGCTTACAGAGCCTACATTCCATCTCAAGGGAAGGTAGTCGTGAGCAGAGATGCCAAGTTTGACGAGGGATGCATGGTCCTCCATGTCTCAAGGACCTCCAATGGTGACTGAGGAGTAGAAATACTTGCTGCCCCAAAGGCAGATATGCAAAAATCAGAAAAATCGGAATCATATCAACAAGCTTCCAGAGGTGTTGGGGGTGCCTCTTTACCATCTAGTTCAGCCAGAAAGCCTAAGTGGTCCACCCATACACTATAAGGGACACAGGAGCAAGTTGGAGCTCGTATGACTTCATTTTAAGTCATCCTCCCAAGAAATTTCCAAATTATGTGGCACTAATGTCTTCCATCATTAATGCAAAGCCTTCTAGTTTTGAGGAGACAACAGGTCAACAAGTTTGGCAAGATGCCATGATGGAGGAGTACAACTCCACCATGAAGAATGATGTGTGGGACATAGTACCTAGACCAAAAGGGAAGTCAGTGATTGACTCTAATTGGTTGTACAAGGTCAAGCATGCAACATATGGCAATGTAGAAAAAATCAAGCTCAATTTGTGGCTAGAGGGTTCTCCCAAAAAGAGCGAGTTGACAATGAGGAGACTTTTGCTCTTGTTGCCAAGTATACCTATACCAGACTCATTTTGTCTTTAGCAGAAGTCTTTCATTGATGTGTATATCAAATGGATGTAAAGGAAGCATTTCTTAATGGTTTGATTGAGGAGGAGGTATACATAAACCAACCAAGAGGCTTTGAGGTACATGGGCGTGAGACCCATGTTTGCAGGTTGAAGGAGGACCTTTATGGTTTGAAACGGGCACCACGTGCATGGTACTCCAGGATCAATGAGTATCTTTCCATGTGCGTGGTAGTCCAGGATCGACGGTACTGCAGATTCCAATCTTTATTATTTGGTTGATCATTCTAATCTATTGGTTTTAGTCTTGTATGTAGACAATCTTACACTTACAGAAAGTTCAAAGAAACTCATAGATTGGTGCAAAACACAGTTGGCAAGAGAATTTGACATGAGGGGCATTGGCTTGATGCACTACTTTCTGGGTCTTGAGGTGTGGCAAAATCTAGACGAAGCTTTAGTTGGACAAGGTAAGTATGCAATCGAGATTCTGAAGACATTTCAGATGATGGACTGCAAGCCCATGGCTACTCCTATGGTAGCAAATCTGAAGTCCTTTGTTGATTTTGATTCTGATTATAATTTGATTGATCCATCTATGTACAAACAATTTATAGGTTCCCTCGTGTATTTAGTAAATACCAGGCCTAACATTTGTTTTGTAGTCAACACCTTGAGTCGATTCATGGTGTGGCCCAAGCAGAGTCATTGGGTTGCTACAAAACATGTGCTCTGATACTTGAAAGCCACAAGTGCATTTTGGATTGAGGTATGTTGGTGATGTAGAGGTGGTGCTGCAAGGGTTTCAAATTCTGATTGGGCAGGTAGTGCTAGTGATAGGAGGAGCACTTCAGGGTGTTGATCCAGTTTAGGTTCAGGTATGGTTTCCTGGTTCAGCAGGAAATAAATTTCTGTAGCACTCAATTCAAAAGAGGCAGAATATATGGCAGCTAGTTCTGCTAGTTGTGAAGCTATCTGACTTCACAAGTTACTAGCAGAGCTAAAAAATAAAACTTTGCATGCTACCGCGATTTACTGTGACAATCAGAGCCATATCAAACTCTCTGAAAATCTAGTATTTCATGATCGATCCAAGCATATTGAGATCGGGTAACTCTTCATCAATGATAGGGTCCAGAAGGGACTTGTGGTTTTGCAATACATTCCAACAGCTCAGCAAGTCGTTGATATCTTCACTAAGCCACTTGCAAAAGGGAAATTTGAGGTGTTCAGAGAGCATGCTAATGTGGTGAAGAACACTTTCCTCAGTAAGAGAGCGTATTAGTAAAGTGTACCTCAGACAATCTTCTACAGCAGCAGATCTGGGTACCTGTTCAGCAGCACCATAGAAGCTGGAGAGGATGAATTACAGTTCTCAAGGATGAGATGCATCATTCTTGTTTTATAGAGGGAGAGGTCGCATGCATGTATGCATGCGCCTGTCAGTTAAAGATTCAGTTTGGGTTTAGCTATTGGTAAATTCTATTTCTGAGTTTAACTTGGGATAAAAAAAATTCTATGTCTGAGTTTGAGTCACATGCAAACCTATTTTGTAAACCCTAGTATGCCCTTATCAGATCTATAAGAGAAAGGGCAAAGGTAAGGATTTTAGGGGTATTTTTCCTGTAGCAGTTTTTATGTTCAGAATCAATAAAAGCAGTAGCAGGTGTTGACAGTGACCTAATTGAGTTATTGTTATATTCTTTACCTGTATGTGTTCATAGACTCTAGCATCATTCTGTTTTAAATCATATTTATTTCAGACTGTTTTAGGTTCCTGTCAAAACAGTTTATAGAATGCAGAATCTTTGCATCATGTGTTAGATAAATTCTACATTAACAGGTGAAAAATCAGATGATTTAGGCTTTCGCAGTTCTCTAAATCCTCCATCATCTTTTGGATTTTTACTGCGTTATGAATTTGAAACCGACGTTTCGAGCAGAAACCCTGCTCATCATCAGGGAAGCAGAACCCAATGAAAAGATTATGAAGAAGACATAATGAGAGAATTATGTAGACATAATTCTGTCTATCTAAATCCACCATGATCTTTTGGATTTTTACTACGTTATGAATTTGAAACCGATGTTTCGAGCAGAAACCGTGCTCATCATCAGGGAAGCAGAACCCAATGAATTCATTATGTCTTCTTCATAATCTTTTCATTGGGTTCTGCTTCCCTGATGATGAGCAGGGTTTCTGCTAGAAACATCGGTTTCAAATTCATAATGCAGTAAAAATCCAAAAGATCATGGAGGAAGATTATGTAGACATAATACTCTCATTATGTCTTCTTCGTAATCTTTTCATTGGGTTCTGCTTCCCTGATGATGAGCAGGGTTTCTGCTTGAAACGTCGGTTTCAAAATCACAACGCAGTAAAAATCCAAAAGATCATGGAGGAAGTGAAAAATCTCTCTGGCTTTTTGTATACATGGATATGTTTTGTGCTGTTTTCTTGTTCAATTTGTTGTGGCCACATGCAAATCTGAAATGGCCATAAATGGGTCAGAAAATTTGGGAAACCATTTCTGAATGAAGGAAATACTAATAGTTATCCACCATCTCCTAGACTAGTTCTATTGAACCTGTTACAAGTGTGTTTATATAGTATGTAAAAGGAATTATGGCCCTGCAAAGAACATTTAATAAAAAGAATCAAATAGTGAATTGCATCTTCAGTACAGTTAGTTCAATGAAAATAAATTAGACCTTTTGCGGTCACCTGTGTAGTTAATATAAAGCTCCAAAGGGGCATTTCTTCTCCCAAATTATTATCAACAGCACAAAAAATATATATGTCAGTGCACAAAAAAGCTTTGCTCCATACAAGTTGGATGAAAGGGCATTCTGCAAAAAGGGCAGTCAAAGATCTCTTAAATCTTCCAAATAGAGAATGCATCTAGATGGTCCAGTTCAGCCTCTCTTGATCGAATTGTCAAAGGTACCAAGCTTTTTGCATAAAACCACATAAGGCATTGAGTTCTCAGTGAAGCTTTCAGTTACCACCAAGACCTTCTAGATTCTATAGTCATCATTTCCTTCCATCAATAGTTGTTTAACTATTTTGGCACCCCATGAAACTATATACTCTAGTGATTTTGAATCTATCCTAAGTGCTACTGTCTATTCCACTTCAATTGCAGGAATGTGGATTTCCTTATTAAGCCACCAAATCTAGAAATTTCCTTGTCCAAGTTGTCCTCACTGAAGATCCACTTGGATATCTTTCCATTTACAATCTATCCCAGCGTGTGATGGCTCAAGGTACTGATTAATCATCACAATAATCTTTGAATTAAATGCCACCTTCAGTTCTCCATGCCTTGAAACTAAATGACAGAATCTAATTTGCCCAAAGGTAATCCTACCATTTAACTCTGTCACTTGTTTCTACAACGCAATCTGTTATTTATCTGATCAATGATGGGCCTAAACAAATCAACTTCCAAACTAGTGTACCTTTGGCTTTTGAACTTATAACCCTAATACTACAATGGCTTAGTCCATTTGACATAGATTAAGTGGGATGTTATCTCCCAATGAAACCCAAAATTTTCACTGCTGAGAATAAATTAAGGTGATCAACAACTACCTATGAGCTCTGCTACGGTCTGTGCTAGAGCTCGAGGTGCATGCACTTCTTGACTTTTATTTTCCCTTGTACATTTACTTCCCATCTTATTTGGTTATCTAGCCTGTGATGACCCTAACTAGCCCCCTGCCACAGGGTTGTTACGAGCCCTTTATGGCTCACTCTCGGCTCTAGTTATTCATGGCACTCTATCATTTGACTTAATCTCAGCTCTAGTTATTGATGACAGTCTATCATTGGCAAAAAGGAGAATAATGGTCCCTATTGGTCCTAAAATGGTCACAAACCTGTAAACATAGAAACACAAGCAAAACCAATCTCCGATTATGTTCAATTCAAAATAGGTCCATGTCCTTATCGCTAATATCTAACAAAGAAGCTAAATGTTCTACGATTTCAACCTTTTATGGTTTGCTATCAATGGAATCTGGCTGGGCAGTCTTTGCTGAAATTGCAATTTTGGATTGGTGAAATTCCTTTGTTTAAGCGAAAATGGATTCAGCACCCTCAAATACCCCTACTGCAACCAGATTCTGCAATGTTAAGCTAACATCTATATAGTGGGTTAACATCTATATCTATGAGGCTGGAGAAAGGCCATTTTGTAGAGTGTTTAGACGGTTGCATCTCTAACAGGATATCAGACCAAACAGCTTGACTATATAGCGGGTTATTGCAAAGACTCGTCCGAATGAAAACTGCAATAGCACTAGTGTAAATATTTGATACAGAGATCACTACTCTCTCTGTATCAGTCTGAGACCTCAAGCAGAATGAATCTCAATGTCAGTATATACTCATAAAAACATAGACTCAACCACTAGATCTGCATCTACCAACAACATATAAAAGCAATCCCCAACAATAGACAACAAATGTACCCTGGAACCCTTTCGGGAGAAACCAACTAACTATGGGGCTATCTTCTCAATCTCGAGCCCAGAGCATATAGATGTATAAAAGAAGATACAATACAGAGTTACCTCAACCGGTAGCTCAATCCCTCTGACTAGGACAAACCCAAATTTGCATGCATCCAGCTGATGCATGCACTGATGAAGTGTGCCCTAACTGCCAATCTGGATCTGAGTGCTTAGATGAAGCCTCTGACTTATCTACCCTCTCTCAATCACTCTGCTCTGATCTGCTCGCTCTGAAGACTGCCCACTGATGAAATCGGCCCTCTCTGCATGCACAAGTGCACCCTCCTCCTATGGATGTCAAATGCTCGTACTGCTCTGGATCTCAACAGATCTGAGCTCCAATCGTCTCTAACCTTCCTCAAATCTTGAAAGTCTCGGACTCCAACTTGGTCAATCCAGCTCACAACGAGCTTCTCCTCCTCAGGAAAAACGTCCTCCTCCAAGCAAACTCGGCCTCCTCCAATCTAATCAGTAATCATACTGTGGAGCTCTCTCAGTTCATAGTACTGGAGATCTAGTCTCTCTGGAACTGAAGGTCACTAATCTAGCTCAGATCTGACCTTCCTAGCTCCTGCAGCAACTCCTCCCTATCTTCTGACCTTCCTAGCTCCTGTAGCAACTCCTCCCTATCTCAGAAAGTCGCCCCACATGGACAGATTTGTCCTCCTCACTCTGGCAGTATCTCTCTCTGATAATGCAACTGAGTAACCCCATCTGGGGACCCCATGCCTCTATAAATAATCTCACCGATGAATTAGGTTTGCCAAAACCCTAATTCCTGGTGCATGCAAAAAGTCACTTTTTGTCAAAACCTGAAAATTTCCGAAAAATTTAAAATTTTTAAGATAGCAATAAATGTTGTATATAAGCAGTCTTTTAACTGTCTGTTTAACTTACTTGGTTGTAAGTGTGTATGAAAGATCTTTGTTGTACTTAAATGTTATTATGGTTATCTCTTTTCTGTTAATAGTTTTTTTTTTTTTTTATTATGTCGTAACCTCCAGGGGAACTTGCCATAGCAGGATGGGCTTACTTAGCTTACGAGCTAATGCATCGAACTGTTTTTCTCTTTACAGATCTACAGGTAAGGTGCGGTCGCGACAATTATAATTTAAAAATGTTATAATCCAATTAGCTGTACAAAAGGTCATTCAAATAAAAGGTCTTTGCTCACTCGGTTTTCAAGTGTTTGAAGGTAGCATTCTGCATACGAATTTCTCTATTCTTTCTATTGTTGAATTTGAAACTTCTAGTGATGATGATAGCTGTACTGCAGATGCGCCTCATATTTAGCATAATAAAATAAATCTCTTACCTGTTGTCAGCATTAATTAGATAATCTATCATTTACAAGTCTCCTTCTAATCATCTCAGGCTTGTATAAGTTGAACAAATTATTTTTATATCAATGATTCTAAATTTATAAGTTTATCCTGAGTGATTTGTTTAAATGTCTATAAGGAATCTGAAGTAGTTGAATACTTGTTGTGATAATTTGGAATTGTCGTAACAGGTTTTTATCAACCCAAAAGGCGTTTGTATTGCACCCCTAACTTTATTGATATATCTCCTTTAGGTGTAGACTACTTCCAAGATTGGGTTTTTCAAAAGATGTTTATAATTCAAATTATGAGCAAACTATTCAATTGTATCTAGCAATATCACCGAGCAATAATTCATATTACTCTTACTATGATTTGTTTGGCATCAAGGTGATGTTCTCATGGAAATGTTAAATGTTAAACTTAAAAACAATTGTTTGAATTATGGGTCGTAGACAAAGTGTTGTTACTCACTATACAACGTTTGATTGCAATATTCAAATCATGGATTCAATCATATGGTAAGGCGACCCTATGGAATATCCATATTGCCCTTTTTAATTGGCACAATGATGGTATTGTCGTCGTAAACAAACTATGTAAGAGTGACCCATTGCATGAGAATTATTAAAAGGATACGTGGCTAAATCACACCCGCGTATTCATAACATAAAGGTTGACTAACCCTACTCCTTCTCATTTCTTCCCTCGCCTTCGAGCTCGTCCGCTCTGTGGGTTTTTCCCTGTCCAAATTTTTGCTGAACCATGGTGGTATCTACTCCCCACACTGAGATAGCTTGTTATGCTTGTCCATTGATAAGGTTTAGGAGTCGTGTTTGTGCTTTTTAACAGTTATAGTCTTCTTTGTGAGAACCTTAGGGTTTTATCCTTTCGGTTACTAATTTCATACCAGTCACGGCTTCCATTGTTGCATCCCTTTCACTTATTTCTGAAACCACCCTCCTCATGGAATGTATCCTAGAATTCGCCAACTCCTTCGCTGGTGGCCGAGGTTAGGGTTCCTACTTAATCGCTCGTGGCTTCAAGACCAATAGCTGTGGTTGTCTTCTTCATTCAAATTGCTGGTGAGCTATTACAATTGGCTTCGTAGTGTTATTTCGAGAATAAAATTGAAGGATTGTTGTTTCGTTTTGTTGAGAAAATAGACGGTAACTGATTTGTTGTTCTCTGTCCTAAGCAGGTGTTGAACACTTCATAAGGTGTACAGGATGCAGCTCTCGGCATCTGGCTCCTCCGGTAAGCCTGGTCCTTACCATGGCATCTTCTCCTTGGGGTTTTGTTTAGGCGAAAAGGGTTTGGTCTTCGAAGGACATGAATCTACGGCTATCGTGGTTCTGTTGAGTCTTTTAATATCTTGACCTTGCAAAATCTTGACAGGTTTTATCCCTGTCATAGGATAGAGGCATTGTGGCTTCGGCCAACTATAAAATAATGGTCTCCCTTAGGGTATTGCAGGGTTCTTACCAACGAGTTATTATATGTTTAAAGCGTAGAGAACAAGGCTAGAAGCCTGTTCTGAATATGGGGTTACGACCCCGTGGTTTTACCTTCATTACTGTACTCACAAAGGATTTTAGGGTGTACCACCCAGGTTTTTATTTAAAATTTACTCAATATAAAGTTGCTCGTTGAATTGGTTTGTTTAAGGGTATTTGTTACTTCGTTGTTCTGTACTATGTTTTGTTTTTAAAACCACTTCTACAGGAGTTGTGCACTCAGTTGTTAGTAAAACAATGTATCAGCTAAATGGTTTATTCCTACGTCTTTCCTGTGTAATTTAAGGTTTAGAAATGTCTTGGTACAGTCATTCTGTATGACGAGCTATTGTATGTTGTGTGCTTTGACTTTCTATAACAAGTTTTCGTTAATTGACGAGGCTACGGCCATCGATAATTTTGTTGTAAGGATTTTAATGTTTGCAAAATGTCTGCGTTCCCTGTTGGTATTCGATACTGTGTATAGTAATAAGAAATGGTTACGTTTCCAGAACTCTTATTTAAGTGAAAAGGTGACACGGCCGTGAGTGAAAACCTGATCTTACTTCTCAGCGTTTTTACTTTTATGTGTTTAAGTGGTAATGATAGGGATTTGTTGTTAAATAGCTCTGTCAAGTTGGGGTTTTTCCCCAGGTTTGGATAATATAATTTGTGAATTTAAACTCTTGCTTCTTTGGTGGTTTTAATACACACCAGGGTAGGTTCTACGTTTTACAATCTACAATGTAGTGAAAGGAGCTACGTCTGCGGTCGAGTCATTGTAATACTAATCAAAATCTAAACACTGGTAATAAATTTCTTATTGTTAATAAATAGAGTAGTAGGGTTTGATTCCGAAATAACCACAACGGTCTGGTTCAAATGATAACTCTGTGGATACAAATTTTGAACGAGATGTTTAATCCATTGTTAAGATAGGTTTCTATCGATACTGTGCATTTGCATGAAGAAAATGAGCTCGATAATGAGCAAAAGAAATACTGTGATAATGAAAAGATTTTGACTACAAAGGAAATAAAATTACTATTTTGTATAAACTCGGACTCAAGCTAGTTATTGTTTTTGTCTTTAATTCCTTCTATTCGAAAGTTAATAGCTAGGTCAAACTTTACTGTTAGTTTCTTGTTGTAAAAACTAGAAAGATAGATTTTAATAGAACTTCTTCACCTCGATTTTCTTTGTTTAAATGATCAATTGTTTTGTTCTGGCTAAGATTTTGTTGGAAGAAGAAAATAGTTAAAAAGTTGAAAGATATGGCTATACTGTTATTCGATTCTATAATGAGTCAATAAAAGTTCAGCCAGTCTTCTCGTATGTTCTGTCAGTAAATAAATAACCTTGCTAACGTAATTTGGTTCACCCATTCTTGGGACAGCTAAAGACCTGTATACTTGTTTAGCTAGGGTTTGTATTTGCTAAACTGTATGAAAAATAAATTACTGTGATTATAAGGTTACCTATAATACTGTTCCTATAGTTGTTTTAATGAGTTTATTTTCCAGGAATATTTACTGTATAATTAGCCTATACCTATCTATTTAACTTTTGTAATAAACAAGTGTAAAATCCCAATAACATCCTATAACTTATAATAATAACCAAGCATATTATGAATGAAACAAATACTTGAACTGTAGGATAATAGTGATACTAGGGAATTTCTAAGACATAATAATACTGCAGATTCTATCTACTAACAATTCAGAGATGCTAACTTTACTGAATTAAATCCTGTTCAGACATAGAGGAGATAGTCATATTCTACATTTATATTTACTCAATAAACAGCAGGAATAAGTGGCAGAACCTGTGTCAATTGTAGACAACAACAGCAATGGGAGACTGTTCCTCCCTACCAACTCCTGGAGAGTGCCCAGACAGCACTTCTCAGGACCCCCGAGCTTGCTCTGGTCTCCCTGGCTGGAACTAGGTGCAGCAAAACAATTCACTCAGCCAAACAGCTAAACTGGAACCAAGTTACTGCAGCTTCCTATCTCAAAACACTTCCTTCCTGTTTTTCCCTCTTCCTCAATGCGACTCCTGAATAACATTCACCTGAATGTATTCTCCCTCCAGAACTATGTTGAACCCCCAGCTCAGTTCATTGAGTACTATTTAAAAGATTGCCTAGGTCTTAGTTGGGTTAACTGTCATTAATGAGCCACCTGCTCAGATTCCACTTTCTTGGGGAATCATGACCCCAAAATATAGGGAAGTTGCCACCTGCAACTTAGGAAGTGTTTGAGGATGCTGCCACTTGTCTTTTGCCTTTCCACCTAGTTCCCTCCACCAGTTAGACCAGTAACCTCTTTTAACAGCTCTCCCATGCTGTTGTCTCCATAATTTATTTATTAATAATAAAATATTCAGAATTACATTCCAATTCTGGTGACTCTGCTGAGTCATCAATTCCTACTTAGCATTAAATTTAACATAATGTCTCAGGAATATAATAAAATAATTACATTATTTTTGCAAAATTGGGGTATGTGACACTTTTGCATGCATTCACTAAATGCTGGCAGGTCATGCAAAACTGATGCATGCATAGGTCAATCTCCCCTGAAGCTCCGCATGCAGCCCCAGCTGGGCTCATGCCATTGAGTAGAGTGCATCTCACTCTCTACTCCATCCTGATGCCTATGGTACTAATGTCCCTCCATGCAAGGCATATGAGTCATGGAGGACATACCGAAGTTACCATAATCTAACACTCCCTCTGAACGAGGGAAGTCCTGAAACTGATGCCTGGATCCATCAAGTCCGCTGCTGCTGCCTCTGATCTAACTGATCTGCCTGACACTGCTGCACTCTGCCTGAACCACCCTGATCAATCTCCATATGTGTGGCTTCTGATGAAGCCCCTCTGTCAACCACTGTTGACTCTGTCACTGCACTCTGACTCAGACTCCCTCTGAGTCTTTGCTACTGTAACCAACCCTGAAGACCTCTGTCAAGTGGATCTACTGCTTTGTAGACCATCAGTCTGTGACCCTGAGTTGACTCAGCTCTGTAAGTCAACTCCCTCTGTCTCTGCACTGGCTGAACTGGCTGAGCTCTCTCCTAAGCCAAGTCCATCTCAACCCTGTCATACCAGCTCACTCTCTGACTGGTACCTGCATGAGCAACATGCTCATCCATCTGATATGAGCCCAAAGGCTCAATCTCCTGTGACTCATCACTGTCATGAGCATCTCGCTCATCCATCGGAACTCCACAATCACTGCCCTGATCCTCATCATGGTGAGCCTCTCGCTCACCCATCTGCTGAACAGGCCCACTCCTCCTGGCCTCATCTCTGCTGTAAGCATCTCACCCATCATCCCCCTCTGCATCTGAAGAGGATGCACTCAACCATCCTGATGTGCCTGAAGTAGGCTGTCCATGAACTAAGTACTCACCATCAATCATGTGACCAAACAACACTGGGTCTACTCCTCTGGGATAGGTGAAGAACCGATCCCTGTGAAACACTACAGGGAATCCTGCAGCTGCCAATGCTGCCACTGAGAGAACACTCCCTCTCAGTCCTGGAACAAAGAACACTTTTGAAACCTCCAGGAGCTCTCCACGGTCAAGCAGAAGTCTCACTCTGCCCACACCAGCAACTAAATGGTCAACCCCCTGACCATCCCGAGTCAACTGTACTGCTGTATGCTCTAGAATCAAGAATGCATCTCGCACCCCTGTCATATGACTACTGAGAGTAATGTCCACTCTCCATCTCTGATTAGCCTGAATCTCAGGTGGGCTGTTATCATGTCCTGACTGAACTGTGGCTAGTGAGAACTCCTCCTCAAACCGAGAAGAGAACTCATCAACCTCCTCTGCTGCTGCCACCTGCTCATCCTTCACCTACTTCCCCTTCTTCTTATGCGGACACTGTCCCACATAATGTCCATACTCATTGCAGGCGAAACACTTGATCTTGCTCAGATCCTTCTTCTGTCTGCCCCTCTCCTTCCCGCCTGATGCGAGAGCCACATCCTCCTCCTCAGGAATGGCAGAAGTTGAACTCTGAATGTACCCTCTCCGGGTCTCCTCCTATGTGAAATCATCCCACAGCCTATCCCACTTGGGCAAGTTCTCACGACCTATGATGGACTGAACAAACACTGCCCATGCTACAGATACGCCATTCAAGGCCTGCCGAACTAGCTCACTGTCCTCTACCTTCTCACCGACTGCTCCCAACTCATCTCTCACTTGAAAGATCTTGGTGGGATAGGTAACCATGCTCTCATCCTTCCCATCTTGATGCTTCTCAGCTTATCTCTGAGAACCATCTTCCTGTTTTCATTTGAGCTCTGGTACAGACTAGTCAATGCATCCCACATCTCATACACATTGTCTTTGGTAGAGACATGTGGAATAAGGTGATCCTTGATCGCATCAAGAAGGATCCTCTAGGCCTTTATGTTCTTCTTTCTAGGCCTTTATGTTCTTCTTTTCATACACTGCTTTGGCAGTGGCATCTGACGGAACAGTAACGGGATTTGTTGTCGTGCTGTACACAACATCCCATAACTCACTCTCTTTCAGCAGGAGAGTAATGTGTGCCCTCCATGCACTGTAGTTGGAGGCACCATCCAACCGGTCCTCCACTCTCAAACCAGTAGCCATACTCACCCAACTGAAGAAACTGTAACCCACAATAAACCGAAATCTCTCCTGATCACAAACGTGGCAAATTTGTCTCAGATCTGACTACTCACCAACTGAACTGATAGATCTGACCTCTACAACCTCTGATCTGAACGGGAATGTTCAAATCTGGTAGATCTGGTCTCTATCTCCATAGATCCACTAGATCTATCTCAAATCTAGTCACCAACACTGCTGGTCTATAAATGACTGCCACCCTGACCCTTACCATGGCTCTGATACCATGTAAATATTTAATACAGAGATCACTACTCCCTCTGTATCAGTCTAAGACCTCAAGTAGAATGAATCTCAATGTCAGTATATACTCATAAAAACATAGATTCAACCACTAGATCTGCATTTACCAACAACATATAAAAGCAATCCCCAACAATAGACAACAGATGTACCCTGGAACCCTTTCGGGAGAAACCAACTAACTATGGGGCTATCTTCTCAATCTCGAGCCCAGAGCATATAGATGTATAAAAGAAGATACAATACAGAGTTACCTCAACCGGTAGCTCAATCCCTCTGACTAGGACAAACCCAAATTTGCATGCATCTAGCTGATGCATGCACTGATGAAGTGTGCCCTAACTGCCAATCTAGATCTGAGTGCTCTGATGAAGCCTATGACTGATCTTCCCTCTCTCAATCACTCTGCTCTGATCTGCTCGCTCTGAAGACTGCCCACTGATGAAATCGGCCCTCTCTGCATGCACAAGTGCGCCCTCCTCCTCTGGATGTCAAATGCTCGTACTGCTCCAGATCTCAACAGATCTGAGGTCCGATCGTCTCTAACCTTTGTCAAATCTCGAGGCAAGGCTATCTTGAAAGTCTCGGACTCCAACTCGGTCAATCCAACTCACAACGAGCTTCTCCTCCTCAGGAAAAACGTCCTCCTCGAAGCAAACTCGACCTCCTCCAATCTAATCAGTAATCACACTGTGGAGCTCTCTCAGCTCACAGGACTGGAGATCCGGTCTCTCTGGAACTGAAGGTCACTGATCTAGCTCAGATCTGACCTTCCTAGCTCCTGCAGCAACTCCTCCCTGTCTCAGAAAGTCGCCCCACATGGATAGATTCGTCTTCCTCACTCTAGCAGTATCTCTCTCTGATAATGCAACTGAGTAACCCCATCTGGGGACCCCCTGCCTCTATAAATAATCTCATAGATGAATTAGGTTTGCCAAAACCCTAATTCTCGGTGCATACAAAAGGTCACTTTTGCATGCATTCACTGAATGCTGGCAGGTCATGCAAAACTCATGCATGCATAGGTCAATCTCCCCTGAAGCTCCGCATGCAGCCCCAGTTGGGATCATGCCACTGAGTAGAGTGCATCTCACTCTCTACTCCATCCTGATGCCTATGGCACTAATGTCCCTCCATGCAAGGCATCTGAGTCATGGAGGACATCCCGAAGTTACCATAATCTAACAACTAGAAAGCAAACTGCAATAATACCAGATAGACAAGAAATTATAACATAGATAATCAAAATACAATAGCATAGTACAGGAAGACTTAATCGATCAAACAGTATTCAGATCCTTATCTAATGCCATAAGTACTGAGTAAATCAATTAAACCTACAGCATGGTATCAACATTCATCCATGATATACTCTACCAGTTATAATCATTAGAGCCATAGTATCAATCATACAAGATCACCATAGACACAACGTTTAAGTGGGGAAAACAAAGGAGGCTAAAGTACTTAACTCTGATAATCAAGAATACAATGTCCAGCTCTAGAACATCGATTACTATAGATGTGGTTCTAGGTCTCATAGCTCATAATCACATAACAAAAAGAGTATAACCTAATGCGTAGCAAAGAGAGTATAACCTAATCTTCTAATGACAAACTCTACTTATAGTCGGGGGTAGAATGACATGGTCAACTCCAATCACTAGCTCAAGCACCGCATTTAATCGGCTTGGTTTGATAGAGATTAACTACATTCCATTGCATGATACTTACGGACATTAATTACAAAAAAAGAGGGATGTTCACATCCAATAGTCCCCCAAAAGAGAATGTAAATTTTTGTCCCAAAAGCCTTCCAAAAGGTAATGACATTCCTGTTGATATCACTATATTTGAATATGAATTTATAGGTGAGAAGTATTAACGGCACACAATACTAGGGTATTTTTTCGATCACATACATCTAGAGGCCATGATTCGAGCTTGGATAAAGGAGGTAAGGGAGCCACATGGTTGGCATTGCAAAAGTGCTTGCTCCCTAACTAAAGGCTTTTTATGTTTTCTTTTTTGAAAGAGTCTCATTGTGATGCCATTGTTGCAAGTGGTTCTTAGTTTGTTCAAAAACTCTTGTTGTCTTCTCTCAGTGGTTTGTGGATTTTTTAGCACAGTAGAACGCTCAAATCTACTACCCTATGTGGACAAAATTCCTCAACCTTCCCATGCGATTATGGCCTTTCTTCAAATGCATTTCTATGTCATTAGGTAGAGTTATCTGCCACAAGCCTAAAAAAATTTTTTAACCCTCGGCCTTAGAGGAGGATCTGCCTCAAAGTTGCTTTGTCGTTAAACTTGAAAGAATTTGTCCTAATCCAAGCAAGGATGTAGAAATTAGGCACAAAGGATCTCCATAAACGTGTCTTCACTCCACTAGCATACACAATAATTTAGAAAAGCGTAATCAACCCAAACAAATAGAAACAAAACCTCCACGAGATTGAATGGTGAGCCTAAGCCCCAATATTTGATGTTAAAGTCTTGTTGTCCGCCAAACTGCACACCAGCAGTGGAAATCTTTCGAAAGCTATCTCCCTCACTGAAAGTGGGGAGAGGTGTGACCTTGGGGGCAAGCAATGAGCCAGGTACTGTCACCTGAATCCCAGCTCCTCCGTTTAGGCTAACTCCTAACGAAGCCAAGGGGGGTAGTCCCTACAAAGAGTTTCACTAAGGCTCTTATGTTTTATAATGTTTTTGATAAAGTGATACGGATGGATGTTGTTTAGGAGTTTTCTTGTGATGAGACCAAAAATATGTAAAGATGAACAACAGATAATAAGCAATCCACGTTGCGAGATAAGATAACAAGATGGCAGTACGATTCAAGACTTATAATCAAATAAAGCATTCACAATATGAAGATAAACATAAGGACAAATGGTCCCGATCAAGATATAAACTTTTGAATAACCAGTGCCTTTTGGAGTCAAAGAAAAGTAAAGATTGTGATGATGAATGTGTGGGTCTTGAAAAAGTGTTGTTCGTGAGATCGTTATGAAAATTATCTTGGTAAATTGAATATTTTAATGGTCTTGATTATTAAGCTAAGAACAACGATATCAAAAGAGTAAACCTAACTAGGAAAAATATTAGCAACCTCTTAGATGATAGGTTGGGAGCACCCAAATTCAGAGAATAAGTGTACAATGGCTTAACCACCCTCGAGTCTGACAGTGGGATTCCCGGCACCACCTGTTTCAGGAAGCAACCTCAGTGATTTAACGCTAGTTTTGGATTTGGGGAAAAGTTTTAATTAGGTTATCACTTGTAAACTTAGCAGATCCTTCACCTTTCTGAGTACTAGCCCAACCTTTTCAGGTTGACGGAGCATACGGGTGTTGGACAAATAACCAAAATAAATTAATTAAGGGGAAATGTGAGTTGAAGTATTTTTTTAATTAAGAGCACCGTTCAACTCTCCAATAGAGAGCGCTCTTGACTTAGTCTTAAGACCAAAGTTCAAGAGACTTCTAATCTAATATGCCTAATGCAAGTCTAAAAATGCTCTCCAACAGAGAGTGCTCTTGACTTGGATTTGGCCAAGTTCAAGAGGCTTTGTTTATTTTATTGCAAGTAAAAGCAGTTGTGAAAATAAATCATGTGATAGCTCAATAGATATAAAAGATGACTAGCATGCTACTTGCAAAAAGAAATTAAAAAGAGACTTAGTGTTCTACTAAACAAATTTACTCAAAGGTGGGGTCTTCCTCCGAACAAGATTGACCACTAGAATCGCTAGCACTTGAGAACTTTCCAGCTAGCTGAAATTTTGACCAAGGAAACTAACGGGGAAAGAGGAGTAACCACAAAGCTATGTGGTCCTGCCATCCCAAGGATACTGCCTCAAGTCAAAACTTGGAAGAGAGTACGAAAATGAAATAAAAGACTAATCTAAAGCATGAAATGAAAGATCTAAACTAACCAACCACAACACTCTTCCCCAAATGGGAAAGAAAACCAAAAAAGTGAAGACCTCCTCCACTTGTACTTTTTATTAATTTTATACAATTGCCTTTGGGAGTTTAACCCTTGAAAGGTCTTCTTTGAGAAACGTAAGATGAACAAATTATTGCAATAAAACCTGGAAGCCTTTGAAGGCTAGTACAAAAAGGAGATTGTTTCTTGGTTTGAATCTTCTCCTTGAATGTACTTGCTCTTTTTCAAATGTGTTCACTAGTTTGTCTTCTCTTTCAAAGAGACCTACACAAGCTTGGAAAAACACTCAACAAGCACCCATTAAAACGTTAGAAATCAAGCGAAATTGAAAACCACTAAGTCTAGAAAATGAAAACTAAGATCTAACATGTAAAAGCATGAGATTTTGGTTTGAAAATTTTAATATGGGAAAACGGACCAGCGAACAAAAAATGCCCTAAATATGCTAGAAATGAGATCTAAGACATAAAAATTTTAAGACATAAAAATTTTAAGAAATTTTTATGAAAAATTTTCTATCTTTCAAATGGAAACTAAAGTTTAAACAAAGAATGCTTTAAGATTAACTTTTCAATGCATGAGATGGTGTATGAGATGCAATAATACTTGAGATCTAAATCTAACAAATTACTTTTGCAAACTAAAAATGAAGCTAACACTACTCAAACAATTTGTTTCTGTGCTTTTTTGGTGTTTTTAGGGCTCTTTTTGGAAGGATGAATGGGAGGAAAGAGACTTGAAGGGGATGGACGAGAGGAGTCTTGGAGGGAAAAACGAATGGAAGGAGATTTGAAAAAGCTTGAGGATGGAAAAACGAATGGGTGAAGAGGTAGATCTAGGGCAAAAAACAATGAAATGGAGGAGGAGAGAAAGGGCAAAACGAATGGGTGAGTGAGCTAGTCTAATGGAGATGGGCTTGAAGAGATAAGCTTAGAACCAATGTAACCAAGATTTGTTTTGAAAACGTTTGTTGATGGAGGAAGAGGCCAAAACTCTTTAGAAGTGTTTCTTCTCTTTGAACAAAGAATCTTTTGGAAACCTACAAGACAACTTCGATTAGGTGCTAATAACCATTGGAATATAAAGAGCAACTTGATCTCCAAGTCATTCTCCACCTTATGTGAATCCTGCAAAACCCTTAAACATCAAACAAGTTAAACCGAATAATACACTTCTATGATATATAGAACATATATTAAATATTGCAAAACTTGAGATAAGAGATAGGGTGAGAAGAATATCACCAAGCAATGTGAAAGACAACCCCAAAGCACTTGTATGGACCTAGGACATGACCGACACTATTCTAACAGTGTCTAGTAGGTTTATACATCAGTTGGACTCGAATAACCCCCCATGGCTAAAATTTTCAAAATCGAGCATTCCAGCTTTGGAGGAAGCGGGAGAAAACCTCATCGATTATAGCTCGGCTATAGGCAAAGTATAATTAACAAGGGAAAAAACTCCCTGGAATACCTTAGTTGCTTAATCAAGTCATGGGGAACCGAGACACTCAGATTCTACTAGGACACTTTATTACAAACCCCATGGGGCCATGGCCATGTCAACTGAAAAACAAAACTGACTAGCCAAAATTGGCTAGGCACAAACGCCAGATCATCTGATACACTGGAGTACAAACATTCATCATGCTTGTCAAATGGCGGCTCTTCAAATAATCCAACTATGGTACAAAATAGGTGATAACAAGTCTAAAATAATACTTATTTCCACACGAGTATTTCATAATATCTCACCTACTTGTACAAATGAGGCAAATGAACCTTCTATTTATACAAAACTCACCTTTTAGAGATATCCACTAAAATATAATAGACTATGTGGCCATACATAAAAGGACCACTAAGGGACAACAATGACTTAAACAACTATGCAAAGGTGTCGTTAAGGCTTACATCAAAAGCTACATCACATAGGTTGCCATTAGGCAATATTACACATCCTAACACCCCCCCTTAATACTAACTAGGGGCACAATACAAAATTGTAAATACATCAAGAAGAGAGCAAGAAGGAGACATTACATCACATTCCCTTTTATGTTAACTTCTCTCATCCCAAGCATAGATCTTTAACTTCATGAACTTTACCTCTATTAAACATTTGATGAAGATGTATGCTACCTATTCTTCACTTCTATAAAATTTCAACTCAATAATGCCATCCTACACAAGATCTTTGAGGTAGTGAACATCTAGCTCCACATGATTGGTCTTTGCATGAAAAGTTATATTCTTTGACACCGAATTGCACTCTAGTTGTAACATCTAATTTCTACATCCTTCGTTTGAGCAAGAACAAGCTCATACATGTTAAGATCCTAGTGGGCAGGCTTCACTAACACCTCGGGATTTTGGTGTAACGGTTCGTATCATTTGGTATCAGAGCCTCCACCCAGGTTCGAGTCACAGAGCAGGTGGCAACGTTAGCATTGCAGTGTTTGTCCGGGGCTCATACGGCTCAAAGGGGACACCACCGTATGGGCGCACATCCAGCCCAGAGTCTGGACTGCGAAGTGTGGTGGGATGTTAAGATCCTAGTGGGAAGGCTTCACTAACACCTCGGGGTTTTGGTGTAATGGTTCGTATCAATACATGACATTCTTGATTCATATTACTTCCTTCTATGCTTCCTTCGTTGCTTTATATTCAGCCTCACTCACAGGACCCAAAGACAGAGATGCATCTCGTTTTCAATTGTGCCTTTTACTATGTGATCAAAGTATGCTACTATCTTCAAGGCAAGACATACTCCTCTTCTCTTCGTCTTCACAAATCCACCCTAGGGTTTTCTCCTAAAACCCTAGTTTCCAATCTCCAAGGGTGAAACCCTAACTTTAGAACTCCAAGTCTCAAGATGCTCCAAGAAACCCTAGCACCCAAGAGTGAGTGAGAGAGAGAGAGGAAAACAAGTACAAGTGAAAAACCTAAAGAGAGAGAGGACAAGTGTGCTCCTCTTCTAGGTCATATCTCTGCACAAGAGTTAGAAAGAATAAACACGCATATCATATATGAATGAAAGACTCTCTCCTTCTATTTATATGAGAGGTAAGGGAGGCAAACAATACTATGTGGGCACAAGCCCGTACAAGCAACCTACATGAACCCTTGTAGGCCACACAAGTGAGACATACACTTTAGAGTACAAGCATCATGCTTCAATGATGATGTCATGCACAATAAGGACTTTGAGGTGATGTAGCTACACAAAGCAAGTCCACGCCACTCCATCCCAAGCCTCCATGGATTCCATCTATTCTCCAAGGAAAAGTAATCAACTAGGGCAGCTACCCACCTACAAGAACATTGTCAAATCCCCAAGCATCCCTAAGCCATCTACAATCCTTCGAACAAGAATCCACACTATAACATTCCATCTAGGACTTGAAGCCCTCCTCCATGATGCACAATACTCCACATCCCCTGTAGGGCGTTCTCCCACCGCGTGAATCCTCCATGTGGCCATCATGAAGTGAGACCACCATACAGGCAAGAGATCTCCAATTCCCAAGGGAAGAACACTAAGTCAACAATCAAATAAGGTCAACCATCCATTGAGCAAGCTATCTCAAGTGTGCATATCCATCACGGACCATCTCTCATGCTACAATCCATCTCAAACCATCCAAGGGTTAAACATACACCATGTACCCCAAATATCATGAAGCAACCCCAAACATGGTGTAAATACTTTCGGAGTAACCCAAAAATTTAACATGTTCCACTACACCAAATATCATGCATAGCCCATGTCACAATTAAAGATCAATTGTTACTTATTCCATGAAACTTTCACCTAGTCATGAGTGTGGCTGTGAACTAAAATCAGGAAGATGCATAAATTTCAAAAGAAGTGTATATACACACAATTACTTTACAAATAATTCATGATGTGCCTCACCCATACAAATACGTTAACCCAAGGAAAAGATGCTAATGCTAATGGCACTTTGCCATAAAATGGAAAGTTAATTTTGTTTTTTTAATATAATGAAACAACTCATGTAAATGATAAGTTAATTTTGTTTTTTTTGCATAAAATGAATAACAACTCATATAAATAGTGGGATCTGTTGTTTTTGGTGTATGATGTTTTGGAATAGTTTTTATGATTTTCAAACACCTTCTCTCACACACAGGGTTTTATATTCGTTAAGGTCTTACTTGCATGACCTTGATGATAAGAAATGTTATTTGAGAAAAGAGCGAATAGAGGTAGTCTTTCGAAGGTGAAACATTTTACTTACTTGGATGGAAAGGAGGGTGCAATGATCCAAATTACCAAAAAGTCGCTGATGAGATAAGATAAAATAATTTTATTAAGGTCGGCAGATGACCAAGAAATAGATCAATGGGACTAGAAAGTACATACTACAACCAGTAGCCACTCAATTATCGAAGTGTCTAAAACATTCCTAGATGCTAAATATTATCAAAATAACAGAGATACAAATGACAAGGACAAAAAGAGAAAAGCGTGAACTAGGCAAAACAGAGATGAAAAGGAATGATACCCTAGCTCAACATCAGCACCGTAAGTGGAAATACAGCAGAGAAGGGAGAGGAGACACCCCTATCCCTGCCTATCACTGTAAAGGAAGCAATGCAAACCATGACTATGTCGTTCAGAGAGTGCCCACGGCTGATGGGGCCTGGCTATATGATCCTGAGAGGAGCACTGTTTGCACATACTAAACATGCCAAATATATATGAGGAGCATAATTCCCAAGAACAATTATGATGATGAGTTGCAGGTGCAACTCTTAGGAAACGGGATTAGATCTTCTAATGAACCCAGAAGGTAATAAGATTATACAATCATACATAACTGTGTGTCAATGATTAATATAATCTCCTATATATATACTAATTTCTCAGTCATTACCCATGTGGGACCAATTTATATTGACAATTGATCTATACAAATGATCTCTTATATTGACAATTGATCTATACAAATGATCCCTTATATTGACTAGAGAATCATGACTGAGGGAATCAGCTAGTGACTAACAATTGACCCAATGAACAAGAGAACCATGACTGTGATAAACAACATTTTTCTGAGGGTTGACCTTTCAGAATCTGACCTTCACATATATCAAGGGGGTGATTAACCTGCCTGCCTAAGTGAGAGAGTGAGAGAACATGGTAAAGAAGGCAAGTGACCTTGCCTTCTCGCTCAGGTGTGATATGAAAAGTTGCATGCACCATATTCTTCCAATCTAAAAACTAGGTCATTCTCGTCTACGACAACCTGGAAACTATCTTACAAGAAACAGGAAATGAGAAACGGATGGGAATGGAACCAAATACAGTACTAGAAGATTTTAGGGAATAAAAAATGTCAACACCCCCCACAACACCCACCCCTATAGTGTGAACATAAAATTAATTAATAATGTACTGATGTAGTGTCAACATGGGGATGGAAACAAATACGTGAACACGAACGGAACGAGACAGATGTCTCCTCGTCAAGTTGCTGGTTACATTTTATGAAGTGCTTTGAAGATTTTCTCAAAATATATGAAATCGTATTCTTCTATAAGCTACTAAAATTTATGGGATGGTTTTCACCCTGGAAACCTGGATCTAGACTTCCATTATCATAAATTAGAATTAAGCAAGCCCCTACATAATTAAGCATACTGAATTGAGAATTGCTGAGAGAATAGATCTTCTAATAACCTGGGGGAAGAAATTGGAGACATCACAGCCCTGGGACATGAGAGCGAGAAGGCGCTTCAATGCCTCGGCCTTCTCCGTGTCGAACTTGCTGTCGAGGAGAGATTCAATGTTCGCATCCTGGGGGTCGTCATAGAGATGACCATCGCTGCCCATTCTGAATACCATGCTTGAAGCCCTGGTGAAGGTGTCTGATGTTGTTGCAAACTGAGGGAACATGCCCGCCTACACCTAATAGATTGGAATCGATTGGATGAACCTCCAATGCCCACTCAATGATAAAATCGATCAATTGTAATCACCCACATTCTCGGATGCTTGCTTTCCTCTACTGCATCTGCTATCACTCGTGGCCAATGTCACAGTGTAGGATCAATTGCCATTTATTCCATGAAATTTTCCCCTAGTCGTGAGTATCAGTGTCAGCTGAAATTTCAGGAAGACGAATAGATTTCAGATGTTCATATACATTCAATTACTGTACGATGCCTATTCAAATACTTTCTGCCTAATGAAAGGGACCAATTCTCATGGTAATCTTGTTTTTGGCTGCGTCTTTTTCCATTTTTTTTATTCTTATAGAACAAGGGCTACGCTAGTAGCTAGTCCCTGCCGCCTACGCTAGTAGCTTTACACTGATCTGTATGCAACCTTTGCCTTATTATTATATAATTTTGCCTTATATATATGTGTGTGTTTAAACGAGCAGGAATACATTATTAAAAGTAAATAAAGGTAATATGAGTTTTGTGGTATCATAAATGTATATAGTTTTTTTAATTTGGGATGATGGAATGTTCCATGTATAAATTTGACATTTATAGAGTGAATATGGTGGTCTAAAACAGGTTAAATGTGTAAATGAGCTAACAAGATATAGTATCTTATTGACAAAGGAGACATATTGTAACATATTGATTAGATATAGATATGAACCACTTATGAATCATATGTTGAAGAATTTATTGGATGCATGATGGTAGGCACAAGCACGAAGTATAAAGAATCGGCGTACTTGGTGAAAAAAATGGAGGGAATAGAACGCGAGACCTCTGTGGGGGAACCTGTCAAGTTTTTTTGTAGTGATTGTTGGGTAGCACGGGATTGACATGGATGAAACCATTGTGTGCGTAGATAGACTAAACATTGGGGAGAAATGAGTGGGAATTTCTACAATCTCATTTGTAAGTTGGTTTAGGTTTTGGACTCACGATTCACCTTGTATGGCTGTGAATGAACTATCTGTGATGACTGATGGGTAGGATTGGGAAGTGAAGAGATGGAGTGCTACAAACTTTTTGAAAGTTGGTGTGTTTATGGAATCGTGGCATACATGTATTGACTATGAAATGAACTTCCTGTAATGACTGATGTCAGGCATTTGTGGGATGAAGTTTGACTGAAACATAGTATTTGAGGTATTCGGTACTAGATTATACTAATAGACAATATATTACTATCCACCTGATACATCCTAGGCATGGAGAAGTGTTAGAATCTGGACAGGGCGGAACCATCATGTGAACAACGACAAAGCTCAGATGAATGGTGGGATGGTGTGGGGGACTTTCAATATGATGCGGAATATTAGCGAGCACGTGTATCACATGAGGGGCAGTTCATGGGGATTGGGAAGGATGTGGTCCCAGGGATGGGAACCAAAAATATCCAAAGACCGGCGATTGCACAGAATCCGTCTACTTCCCATGGAACCATTGGTCTTCTTTCCTCCACAGAGGGCTCAACTATACCTAATAACAACCCGGTAAATACGCATGTACTAGACAAAACATTGCCACTAGTCCGAGACTAAGAACTGGTGTTATAAATAGGAAAAACTATAAACTAAAATCTCATGGAAATGGTACAGATCTCTTGATGGAGCGACAATCGGGTCTGGAGGGTATTGCAGCCCTATCCATCAAAGCTCTTGTGGGTAAATTTACCTATGGAGTTATGAACCCGAAGGATATAGATCAGTGGGTTTCAACTAGCTGGGCAAAACTTATTGGCTATAGACCGGAGATCTACATCATGAACAAAGGCTGGTATATCTTTTATTTCATAATGGAGATCCACACAGACATGATCATGGAAAAAACATGGATCAAAGGAAACAAGAGCCTTATGCTAAAAGATGGCATATGGGATTTAATCCTGTTACTAAAAGGGTTCGTTTCAGGCATCTCTGGGTTCTACTCCCAGACTTCCCAATGGAAATGTGGCATCGTGAAGGATTTATGGCTGTAGCGAACCATCTGGGGAAATTCCTCCATATTAGTGATGGTATTCTCAACGGAATGGGTCGCCGGGTCGGTAGGGTTCTTGTTGAGATTGATATGTCACTTGGATTATTTGAGTCACTGGATATTGTTCGGAGGGACAAGAGATATTCCCAGATTCTGGATTACTGGGGTGTACCCTTTAGATGCTCAAATTGGAAGACCGTTGGGCATCTTTGGCGGGATTGCCCAGATACAAGTTCGGGATCTGATGGGGAATCAACAGACGATGCTCGGGCTTGGACATCTGACAGTTCAAATGATTCGGAGGCTGCAGGTGAAGGCAGGGATCTACCTATTCCCCCAGTCACTGACCCGTCATTTGATATGGGTAATCCTTCTTCAATTATCTGTAAGTTGTATAAACTGGATACATTATTTTCATCTACATTAAACAATGATGATATAGATTTTCTTGCGGGGCTGGATGTTAAAGGTCATCATATCGGGTAAAGCATTGTTGGAGGCCCTCCCACTTTATTTCTAGGTTTTCAGCAAAATCCTGAATGTACACTAGCGTCTATTACCTCGACTGTCAATACATCACAGATTGGGGTTTCAGTTATTGGCTCTGAACCATTGCCATTGAACATTACTTCGGCTCCTTCATATGGGGTTTCACGGGGGTCCCCATCTATTGTGCCTTTGGGGATCACATCTCCTCCTCTCACTTCGGCTTCCATTGAGCCTGTAGTGGTACAAAATTCTGATTTACCTCAGGGGTCTTCATCGACACCTATTGGGGGGGGTGGTGAAGGGGTTCGAGTGGAGGGCTCTGATGCCTCATGTTTGAAGGGGAAGGCTCTATCATATGCTGATATTGTGAATGCAAAAACTCCATTAGCTACATATATTGATAATATACCTGTGATGTTGTCATCAGTTGATCTTCCCATTCATACAAGGGTGGAGGATCCTGGCACGAATTTAATTATAAAGGGGGTCAGGCAGGGGGGCATTGCCCAATTTTCTCCTATAAAAACCAGGAGTGCGAGGAAAGGTAAACTGACAATGGTTGATCCTCCTTCTCTTGATAATCCACAGGTCTCATCTTCCTCAATCGGTTCAATGGATAACAAACGAGCTCTTAGAGATTTGAAGGCCCTAGCAAGGGTTAAAAGATGATCTTTTTCTCACTAAACATTAGAGGGATTGGGGGCCCTCAGAAAAAGATTGGCCCTCAAAGCACTTGTGGATTCTTTGAAACCTGATATGATATTTCTACAGGCGACAATGGTATCAGTGGAGAAGGCTCGTGTATTTTTCAGCAGCATTAGAAAGGACTGGGCCATTGTTTCTTCAGATGTAGTGGGACTATTTGGTGGGTTACTGTTAGCATGGAATCCAAAATTCTTCCAACTCTCTGCTTACACTTCACAGCTAGCGATTCTACTGGAAGGTAGCATTAGGGGTTCCTCAAATATCATAAATTTTATAAACATATATGATCCATATTCTGATCGAAAACTATTTTGGGAAAATGCCAAAGATAAAGGTCTATTGGACTATGGGAATATTTTACTGGGGGGTGATTTAAATTTCATTCTATCCTCGGCCGAATCCTGGGGCAATGGTGCTCTGGTGGACCCTCTTAGTGCATATTTTCATGATTTCTTTGATGATCTTGGATTGATCGATATCCAGCCGGTTCCTTTGGGGCCTACTTGGTGCAATGGACGGCTTGGGGAACAAAAAATATCAAAACGGTTGGATAGGTTTCTGTTAGCGGATAATTTATCACAAATTTGGCACAACTATAGATCCTGGACCGTTCTATCCTCTCTATCTGATCATCGGCCAATACTGATGGAGGTGGATCTGGGGGCTGTTAAAATACCTTAACCATTTAAATTTAATCACTCCTTATTATAGATTGAAGACTTTTGTTGTTTGGTTCGATTCGAGTGGGTTAAACTAGACACTATGGAGGCACCTTCTGCGGCCAAACGACTATTACAAAAATTACAGCATTTAAAAGTGGTGGTAAAAAAGTGGATGAGTGATCGAAAAAAGACAGATCATGAGAAGGCTGCAAATATTGAATCACAAATTAATACTCTAAATGATGCATATTGTGGAGATCCCTTGCCGGATGAGGCTCGAAAAAGGCTGTTGGAACTGGAGAATAATCGTTTGGTGCTACAAAACCTCGATGAGGCGTCCTGAAGGTTGAAGAGCAGGGATGTATGGGTCAAATTGGGAGATAAAAATACTAAATTCTTCCAACATTTTGCAAACAGCCGTCGTATCTACAATACTATCTGGGATTTGAAGGACAGTAATGGTGAACCCATATCGACACTTGAGGACTTGCAGAGGGAAGCTACTGTACATTTCCAAGAATATTATAGGGATCCTGACAACACTACCATTATTGAACAGATTGGGATTATTAAAGAATATCCACGTATTTTCTCTGAACAAGAAGGTAATGATATTATGATCCATGTCACCTTACTGGAGATTCAAACTGTACTTAAAGGTTTCGCAAAAGACAAAAGTCCGGGTCCAGATGGCTGGACTGCGGAACTCTTCCTGGAATTTTTTGACATTATGGGACCTGATATACTTGATATGGTAGAAGAATCGAGGATTCTGGGGATGGTTGATGGGGCAATCAATGCTACATTTTTTACATTCATACCAAAGCTCTCTCACCCTACTTCATTTGTGGATTTTCTCCCTATCTCACTATGCAACCTGGTTTACAAGATAATATCCAAGATCATAGCTATCAGACTGAAACCTGTACTATATAGGGGCCTATCATTGGAGAAATATGGTGTTTTGGATAATCGACAAATCCTGGATGCTGTCGGCGTTGCACAGGAGGCTATGCATAGTATAAAATCAAAAAAATTACAGGGTCCTATTATGCAGCTTGATCTTACGTGGGCCTATGATAATGTGAACTGGACATTTCTCTGATTAGCACTGGTTCAGATTGGAATTCCATGGGATGCCATACAATGGATATTCGCATGCATAACATTTGTCAATTATTCTACATTGATAAATGGTTGTCCTACAGAATTTATGAAATGCTCTCGGGGCCTACGTCAAGGATGCCCACTCTCGCCCTTAGTATTTTTTATTGTGATTGAGGGGCTCAACAGGTTGATACATAAGGCCAAAGACAACTTGATGTTCTCCGGCATTCAGGTATCCCCACATCACTCTATTACTCACTCCTTCTTTATAGATGAAGTTATGATATTTGGTATTGCGGATGCTATGGAATGGAGTCAGATATGGCAGATATTACACAGATTTTGCATGGCCTCAGGTATGCTGATCAATGAAAAGAAATCCAAATTACTGAAACATAATATGGAGGCATTGGTATTAAGTGAAATTACCAATATTATTACACTACCAGCTGCAGAATTAAAGTACATACTATCTTGGTTTTTTCTTAAATCCCAATGGTTGAAGAGTGACAGATTGGCAATGGCTGGTAAAATAAATTGAAAATCGCATCAGGAACTAGCAATGACGATGGCTTTCCAGTGGTGGTCGTCTGACACTAGCAAAGTCTGTACTCCATAACTTAGGAGTGTATTGGTTTTCTCTTAGTAAAATCCCAAAATCCATCTTATCTAAGATTCGCCAACTTATCCACCAATTCATATGGTCTGGAACTGGTCGTCATAGGTTGCACCTGGTGGATTGGAGATTACTGGCTCGGCCTTATACATAGGGGGGATGGGCCTTAAAAAACATATTTAAATTTTCAATGGCTCTAGGGGCTAAAAGTATGTGGCGTGCGATGGCGGTGGATTGCCTCTGGGGAGATATTCTAAAGTACAAGTATTTTGGCAAGCTTGCAACTATAAGATGGATCAGACAGAGCCGCAAATCTCAGAAAGGGGTATCAAATATTTGGGCAGGTTTACTTGATGCACTTCCTTTTGTAGCCGATTGGCTTGCATGGCATCCCGGTGACGACAATAATACTCTTATTGGGGTCGACCCGATCATTGCAAGACCCAAAAACTACAAATTATCACCGATATTGTTATATCATCTAAATTGCAGAGGTTATTACAGTCTATATCACATATTGGTCAAGGACAGGGCATCGAACACATTTAATACATGGATCAGTTCGACGCAGTTGGGACTCACCGGTTCAATGGAAATCGAGTGGGATTCTTACACCCTCGATCTCTATCTTGCAAATTTTCGGCTCAGATAGGGGACCGACCAGCTGCTATGGTCGTGGAATACAAAGGACGGATCTGTCACAACCAAAATGGCTTATATGGCACTCTGTATTCAGGCTTCGGATGTTGTGTGATGGTGGCATGTGCAGGAATGGGGATGGGACATCCCTCCACGGGTGCTCATTTTTATTTGGTTATTATTGGAGGAGAAAATCTTGATATGGAGCAATTTGCAGAAGCGTGGTGTCTATGGCCCGGGGATATGCTTTCTATGCTTACAAGCTCCTGAAACCCTCCTTCATCTATTTGTCATGTGCCCTTTCACTCAACAAGTCTGTAAATATCTGGATCACCCATTTGATGTGATCAATTTTGATCGTGACATATCTATTCAGACCTGGTTCCATAGGATATATTCCCCAAACAAACAATTAGCACTGAAAGCTTGTCTTTTATCATGGACAATTTAGAAATCACGAAACCTGGTTATTTTTTAAAATAAATTTATGGAGGCTTGCAAAGTGGCGTGCGAGGTTCAGTTGCTTTTTATTGAATATGGATGCAAATTGAATATGAACCCTGTGAATACTGAACGGATCCATAGGCCGACTAATCATCTCTGTCGGGGCAACAGGGCCAAATTTGATGGTGTTTCCTGTCGATCGAATGGCCTCTACGGTGTTGGGGTTTTTATTGAGCTACATAATGGTGATTTGATCAAACTATGGATGCATGGTGGAGATGGAACCAATACGAAGGGGGAACTTGTAGCTTTGTGGCTAGTTTTATATTTTCTGTGAAGGCTAATATTCATCTGGAACAAATTGCAGGTGATTCAATGCTCATAGTTGACTGGGATAACTCTAATGTGCCCATCAATGCACTGGCACTCTCATCCTGGTTGGACCAAACTATGTTACTTCTCCGCCACTGTTCGACGACTTCAATTGTCCATATTTATCGAGAACATAACAATATGGCTGATCAACTTTCCCGTTATGGACTAGTAGCGATGGCTGGCCGGATTTACTATGAGATCTTGGAGGGATTCTTCCCTCCCTCTAGGGGCTTCTGAAGACTTTTTGAAGTTTAATTTTTGCCTATTTTTGGCGGCTCTATCTTTCGGTTTTATTTTTATATTTCTATTATGCTAGTACCATTACACTCTTGGGAGCTATGGTTTGTATTTAACATTATGGGGGATGGTTATATCCCGTTTTCTTTGGTTTGCACTGTCTTGGGAGTCATGGAATGGACTCGGTTCACTAATGGCTCACTACGCATGTATTGCTGGACATATATGATCTTTGCACTATTTATACTTTTAATAAAGTATAGTCTTTTTCTTGTGAAAAAAAAAATTGATTAGATATTTTGTCTACTATGGACAAGACTTACTGTGTAGTTTCTTTGATTCAAATATGAATAGCAAGAGACTCTTTTTTCTTCTTGAAGAAAAAAAAAAACTAGTCCCTGCCGCAGCTTAATATGGGATACTCAAATCATATTTACAATGTAATGTGGATAGCCTAGACTATTTAGTAAACCTAGTGTAATATCAACAATCAACTCGTAACATAAATGTTTATGCAAAATGCAACTTATTTACTTACTTTACAATTTTTGAATAGGTGATTAAACATATATCTTACATTCAATAATTGCGATATATAAACTAAATGTCAATGAAGTTATAGTTAATATGACATAAAGTAATAAACTAATTATTTAGTCCTATCTAATTGAAATCATATATTTATATTTATATTTAAATATAATAATAATAAGTTATTTAAAATAATATTATAAATTTTTATTTTTTTTCAGAAGAAAAAAACATACTCTTGTTATTTCATTGAAATCAAAGAGTACATATCACATGCATGGACTATACCTCCATGTCAAAATTCTGCACCTGGGACTAAACATGTCAATACATGTCCCGCGTCAGATTCTTAATGTCAATTACAAGATCAAAATCTTCAAAAACTTAAAAGCACAGAAACATAGTCGCAGAGCATCAACTACACAAGGAGAAACCTTAAAAACTTTCAGAAAAGAAGGAAGTGCAAAGACCAATTGAGTTCAATTGATTGTCCACCCATTCTTCCCAGTGAAGAGCACCTGGATCACCATCAATAGCTAATTTGGACAGTGCATCCGCCACTGCATTGTTTTCTCTATAGGTGTGGGCAAAAGAGAGGTTCTGAAACCTGTCCATTAAAGCAATGGTTATGTGGCACCAACAAAGAAGAGATACATTCTGCATATTTTCTTTTTTATTTTCCCAATTTATAATTGTCGATGAGTCGCCAAATATCCGAATGGTATCCAATCCACACAGATATGTCGCCTTAAGGAGACCCCATAATCCCAAAAGTTTAGCTTTTGCGTTTGTACCCAATCCACCATTCATTCGAAACTTGAGAATAAGAGACTGACCATAGATGATGATGAATCCCGTGACACATTTATAATCAACTGCAGCTCCGTAAAAAAAAACCAATAACATTTTCACCTTCTCACAAAGATAGTCTACAGGATCTATTGGGCAATTGATGGTTTATAGCAGATTTTGGATATAGATGAAACAGTTGCCAGAAAGAGAAAATGGTCTTATTGATGGAAGGAATATCATCCTGAAAGATTGCCTGATTTCTTGTATTCCAAATAATCCAAGCCAATAAACCTGGTACAGTGATATAATTCTTGTGCTTTTGTTCCCATATCAGATAAGCAAATTCGAATGAGTTGTCAAACCATTCATTCGTTATATTCAGCTTCAGACAAATCTGATTCAATACATCCAATGAAAAAACACATTTGAAAAACAAATGCTTGTCAAAATCCATACCATTTATGCAAAGGAAACACATGCTAGGCCCAAGCTTACCTCGACGAATCAAGTTCTCCCATGTTAAGACTTTTTTGTTGAATAATAACCAAAGGAATCATTTTACTTTAAGTGGCATCTTCCACTTCCATAGTGCTGTGTGCCACCACTTCCCATCTGCTTCGACATGTTGTTCCACAATTGCATGATAAGCAGAGTTTGTTGTGACCTGATCTATAGATGGATTCTTTGCCCAAACCAAGGTGTCTTTTTCCATGGAAAGGCGAATACCAGCAAGATTTAGACTTTGAACATCTCGCAGCATTCCTCTTCCCATCTTCTCGCAAGGCCGAGATACGATGGGGTGAGCCAATATGAGTTGTCTGGTACTAAAAAATTGGACCTTTTGAATTGATTTAAAGTGAATAAGCCATATTCAGAGAAAATATTACGCAGATCGTGTGACAAAATGCAGCTACCTGGGACGCCCATGATTGGGTCCACACTAACAATCACTTCAGTACCTCCTCCACTCTTCCAAGCCAGCTGCGAACTAATCCATGGGAAAATTTTAAGAAAGCCTCTCCAGATAAAAGAGGCTTTGCCATCTACAATAGCGGGGTTCCTAATCCACTTGGAGGTCTTAGTTCTGATGTATTTCCCATTTAAAACCTTGGCCCAGAGATTGTTTCCCATCATACCTCTCCACATGCTCTTCATCAACATAGCTGTATTGAACCAGTATATATTTTTGATGTTCCATACTTGCTTGGTATTGCCAAATATTCCCAGCTAGTCAAGTGATAATGTCCCCCATCAAGATTCTCGAACCAAAGGAACTGAAACATAATACTATTTGGTTTTTTCAGAACTATCTGAGGAATTTTGGCCAATAGAGCCCAATATACCGGGAGACTACTTAAAACAGCTTTAAGTAAAATGATACTACCTCCAAGAGAAAGGTACTTCATTATCCATAGATTAATTCTCTTCTCAAATTTTCCGATTAACCATCTCCAATCTTGTATCGTGTAACAATTTGGCTTGATATAGTACCCCAAATACTTAATCACATCGTTCAATTCAAAGGTTTTATAAGGTAAGAGACTTAAGACCTCATTTAAGACAGGAGAATGCTTCAAATTGCTTAAGAACACTGATTTACTTGAGCTGATTTGCATATACCTGTGGCAGAGCAAAAGAGGTCTAAAATTTTTGAAAGAACTCTCCATTCTTCCACACAATCCGAGCCGAATAGATGACATCGTCCACGAAGAGCAGGTGAGTAATGAATAGGTTCTTTGAGATCTTCACACCTCTAATGGTCTTTTCATTTTTTGCTTTTCCTATCAGCAGGTTGAGGACTTCGATGATCAACAAGAATAAAAGCGAGGATAATGGGCATCCCTATCAGAGCCCTCTACAGCTTTTGAAGAAAGGTGTAGGGTTTCCATTAATGAGCACACAATAGTTTGTTATCTTGACACATGCCATGATCCATTTAACCACCAAGCTTGGTAACCCAATCTGTAACAAGACCAGATTGAGAAAATCCCAATTTACATGATCATAAGCTTTGACTAAATCGATTTTCAGGATTACAAACTTTTGATTTTTAGTTTTGACTGTATGTAGCACTTCCTGTGTAATGCCAATAGCATCCAGGATCTGCTTGTCTTCAAGAAAGCCAAATTGTTCCATAGACATCCATCTAGATAGGAAGGGCTTAATCCTATTTGCAATGATCTTTGATACCAATTTATAAGCCAAGTTACACAAAGCAATAGGCCGGAAATCATCGAAAGACAAAGGCTTGTTCAATTTTGGAATGAGGGTTAAGAAGGTCGAGTTGAGACCACCTGCAACCCAGCCTTTAGTGTGGGTATAGTTTACCATATGTAACAAATCATTGCTCATAATATCCCAAAAAGTAAGAAACAACTCAACGGTCCAATCGTCAGGGCCCGGTGCCTTGTCTTTTTTAAATGCCTTTAAAATCTTCTATATTTCCTTCAATGTAACCGGATTACCAATCCGCTCGCCCTCTTCCCTAGAGAAGAAAGAAGGATAACATCTCAAGACATTTAATTGATCTAAAAGATTGGAAGACTTTGGGTCCTCAAAATGGTTTTTAAAATGGAGAAAAGAAACCTCCTCAATCAGTTTTGGATCCGAGACTTCGCAGCCCTGGTTATCATTGATGGCCCAAGTTGAGTTTGTATTTCTCCTGTGGGATGCAAAGTTGTGAAAGAAGTGGGTGTTATTGTCCCCCTGTTCAACCCATAAGGCCCGACTCTTGAGCCTCCATGTGCTCTCCTCATCCCATAGAATATCATGAAGTCTAGACTGCAAGCATTGTAGTTCATAGCTGTCCTCATCAGAAAAGATGCCATCAGAGTTAAGTGCGTGAAGTAGCTTAATATTTTATTTAATTGACAGGAGATCATAACGATCCTTTGCTTTCTTCAACTTTTCCCAGGCCTTTGCCATTCTCTTTTAATCCTTTTAGTTTAAACATCATAGCATCTACCGGGATGAGCTCTAAGGGGATTTCAACTTGTGACCAAAAGAGTCTAACCATATTACAAAACTCACTGTCATTCAACCAAGTTATGTTAAATCTGAACGGCTTCAAAATTTTAGTTTGTAAATCATCAATCTACCAAACGATAGCTTGATGATCCAAAATGTTGGAGTATTCAATCCATGTTCTATTATTATTATAATATTAAAAATAATATTATTGAATTTTATTATTATAATGTTATCAAAATATTGTTAAAGTATACTATTATAATTTTTTTTAAATTGTAGTTAATATTATTATAATGTCCTTAAAAACATAATGACCCCATTTTAAACTTTTTAAGTACCTCAAAGCTGCATATGAAAGCCACTTCCATTAGGCAACTAGCCCATTTTAGTTGCGGTTCCTTTTTAGCATATAAAAATATTGTCGAAGTATATATATTGATTATATTTAATATTCATTTTAGTTTTGTTGTATAGGATTTGATGTGATATTAACCATATATGTTGTATAAATTTATATGTTGATTATTTGATATTCATTTTAGTTTTATTGCGTAGGATTTTAGGGACTTGGGAAATCACAACATTGAAATAGGCTTATGTAATGGACTTATATAAATTGAGTGCTGCAAACAAAACATTGATGTGATGTTAGATATATACTTTGTATAAATAAATATCTTGATTATTTAATATTTTTTTTAGTTTTTATTGTCGATATTTGTATAAATGAATAGGATTTTAGGGATTTTCTGTCTCAAGTGAGTGTAGGGAGAAGAAAAATGCATTTTTTGGTTTGAGAAATCACAACAATGAAATAGGTTGATGTAATAGGTTTATATAAATTGAGTGTTGAAAGTAAAACATTTGACGCAACAAAGTTAAATATCTAAACAATGTTAGAATATCTAAACAAGTTAAATTAGCAGCAAAGTTGCTATACCTGCCTCTTGTAAATATTTTAATGCGATAGCAATACATAATTAAAAATCAAGGGAAATAATGACTCTTTCAATACTGTTTAATCTAAATTAATTTAATAATCTAATCTAACATTTTAGAAATGTTTTAATTTAATAACTTAAACTAACAATTTAAAAATGTTTAATTTAATAATTGTTCATAGTCTAAAGTTAAAACTAAAAGAATTGTAAAAGATTTAAAAAACTTGTGACAATATATTATTTATGCTTAGTCTAAAAGCAAGAGAGAAGTGCAAGCCAGAATTATAAATTAAGATTCATTAAAAGCATCGTATCTATTATGTGAAATTGAAAATTAAAAAATCTATCCTAAAGGCATGAACATTCATAAGTCTACATTTATAAAATACCTAATAAATTTATTGTGAATTAATTCAAAAGTTTTTAATTGACATCAATATAGTAGATACCTATTTTTTATAATGATATTCTTGTTTTTAAGTTGATGCTTTTACAAATTTAGTTATTTCTAGATATATGTTTTTTTTAAAGGAAATTTGTAAATCAAGGAATGCTTCCCCATATTTGTGGATGTCATCCCTGGTAAATATATCAATGTAAACTAGTTCCCAACTTAAGAATATTTGAATTAGCCAAATATCCAACAATATTAACAACAACTTGTTAAACCAACACCTTAAAATAGATTTACATTTATATATATTTAGAATTGTCAATTTATATAATTAAATTGTAAAAATTCAGTAGATTTACTTGTAATAATTGTTACATACACAAAAAAAATACATTAACACAAATATTTATAATAAATAATTTATGATTTAAAAATTAATAACAAATTCATTTAAATTATATTTTTAAAAAGTTTTTTTTTTAAAATACATAATTAAAATAATGGTTGAGAAAAGTATTAAAATTATCAAAATACTAAATATTCAATTAAAATTTAAAATAAAATTAATAAAAATGAATATAACAATTATATATAAAATTACATAAAATTAATTATATTTATATTAAGTTAATTATATTTATATTAAGTGATTATTAAATAAAAAATTATATTTTTGAAATGATTGTTTAATTTATATAATATTTAATTTAATGTTTATTTTTTATATCACATTGACACATTTTATAAAAAAATTTAATATAATATTAATAAATTAAAATAATAATTTTAAATAACCATATACCAAAAACAAATAAAAAACAAAATATTATAAATAATTAAATAACAATAATGAGTTCTGTTATATATATAAATATAATTTCATTTCTATTTACCTTTATTATATTTTTTAAATATTATTAAATACATATTAAGTCAGCAGAATATTCCTCCAACTTCATAGAACTAATGCCACGAATTATGTAAATCACAAATAATGTTGTAGATTGAGGATGTAATTATTAATTCACTCGAAACAAAATTTTATTTAAAAAATTTAACATTAAAACTTAATTTGGGTGTAGGATAAAAGACAACCAAAACGCTTCGGTGATTTTGGGATAAAAACTGATTAAATTTTTTTGTTTTATTAACCTATGAATAAAAAAACAATCAATGTACAATATAATCAAAAGCTAAGATGCAAAATCCTTAGTAATGGGTGGAAATAAAGAATTGAAAAACCAATTTTCTAAACATTGATATATGATTTCAACATGAATATATCCATCTGAAATTGAATCTATGAGTGTCTTTGATGTCTCTTAGTTTTTTATGGTAGATAGTTTGTAAGCTAGAAGGATGAGTGTAAATTTTAAGAAGCTTGCTCTACAACTTTGTGAAATTAAAAAGGCAGATATGGATATTAATATTGTATGTGAATTCTATGAGAAGGAATGTAGTGGTGAAAATATTGCATATGTAAATAGAGCTAAACTATAGATACTGCAGCACAATGTGAAACTCTAATTAAAAATGAGCCGAGTTATGATGAAGATTGCCTAAGTGAAGAAGAGTTGATTGTTGTTGAGTTGGAAATGAAGTTGATAAATAATTTGCTAGTTGGTAGTGTTAACCTGTTTGGACATGTGAACCAAGTTTATGAGAATCCCATTTCTATTGCAATTGATAAAGAACCTATTGATATTCCTGCTAGTGCAAAAGTTGGTGTAGTTTTGAAGGATGACATCACATAAGAGGAAGAAGAAGAGTACAAGGAAGAAATTATTTTATTTCTTAACAATTTGCATGATTATGACTGTGCATGTACTAAAGACAATCAAGAAGTTGCTGAAGAAAAATATGATTTTAATGATGGTTTACATGAAATGCTTCACGAGTTGAAACATATCAGCAAAGAAATGAAGCTGATTGAATTGAATAAAACAATTAAACTTTAGTCCACCCAAATTAAGATGCGAAATAATTTAAAAAAACCATAAAAATACTATAAAAAGCAAAAGTTGAAATTAAGTAACATTTCCTTTTTAAAAATGAAAGACTGAAATTGAATAGCATTTTTTTCTCTTACCATATACAACATCTTTTTTCAAATAAAAGAAAACTTAAATTTTAAAAAACTAGAATTTAATATTCTAATAATATCTAAAAAACACATTAAAAAAAAACCTAATTCATGATTTAAACCTTACCTAGATAGTAACATTAATCATCACAATTTTATTCATTTTCAAAAAATATTCCACAATATTTAAACTTTAATATCCCTTTGTTGTTTTAAACCATTTTTTAATTATCATTTAAATAAAAAGGTTGTAGTAGTTTAAAATGATTTGCATAAAAAGTTTTAGATTTTAAAGTTTGTAGTAGTTTTATGCAAGTTTCATCATTAAAGAAAGATGTCATTTGCATTTTAAAGTTTCACGTAGTACTCAAAGTTCCATATTATACACATGTTTTTGTCATATGCATGACAAAACATATGACAAAATTTTACTTAGTGATCAAAGTTAATTGTGATTGGAATTTAATAAAAAAACTTGATAAAATTCAACTTGAAAATGTTTAAATTATATTTTTAATTCATAAACAAATTCAATATAAAAAACATAAAATAATTAAATTACACCAATTAATAATATTTTATAAATTATATTAAAACCACCCGCACCTACCACCCCGTCCTGTCGTATTTTGTTGGCCGGTGTGAAACGAATGTATTAAAGTCACATACCTAGATTAAAGTGTAGTGAACATTTTGTTCACATGTGAATTATGTAGAATTAAAAGGTCAAGCATACATCGCATCATGACAAGTCCTTCTACTTTTTATTATTATTATTGAGCCATCCATTAAGGTCTTGTTATCACCTAAACTGTAGTTACCCCTATGGATGGATCCAGTCATGGATGGCAATAGGGAAGGGCAACTTGAAAGGTGCAACCACGATCACCTCGACCTCCAATATGTATGGTTGTCACGCCAGTCGAGGCAACCTTCGCTTTATGTTATCTAGCCCAGACAACAAAGGGGGAGACCCGATCTACTCCCGACAGGAGAGATCAAAACCAAGACACCAAATCAGGGTATTTCTAAGTGAAGTTAGATGTATGGTTTATCCTAGACCTAAGGATGAAGTCACAAGCCAAGTGAGGGTTCAATAGGTATAGCCTTGGTTCATAGTTGATGTGAGAGTTACTTATAATGTTTGAAGTGAGATCTAGGATGAGTGTACTAAGTCAATGTCAAAAGGTCCACTGCCTTGGGAACCGTGTCCAATGCAGGATAGTTTTGAGGGATGTATTGGGGCTAACTAGTACATGAGACAAGCTTGACCATGATTCATGATAGCTTTAAGGGTATAGTTCACCGTGCAAAAGTCAAACCACAAGTCAATCCAACAATCTAGGAAAGTTGAATTATCTTGGAGAGAAACCAGTGCCTTGGGAATTGGGAAGTGGAGTCAAAGTGGGGTTGACTTATGGTTTAGGACTCCTACAACATGAGACAAGTGGGCAATAGAGGTCTTGATGGTTAAATGTGTCTAGATCTAGGTTTGACCCAAGTGGACCACAATCCCTTAAAACAAGGAATGCTGTCCCCAAGGCAAGATTTGACAAAGTGACAGTCTAGACCTAGGTTTAGAATTATTCCGGTTTCAGATCTGCAATAATCTCAAGTACCCAGTTCCTAGAAGTGAGTGAACTCACTTCTCCAAGGTGGTGCGACTTTACCCAAGGAGGCTTAAATTGGGGTTTAGGTGGGTCAAATCATGTCGGATGGCATCCAAACTTTAGATCCCAGTAGATCGGTCAGGTAGGAGTATGGATCTATAATTTCGTGGCAATCCACCGGTTAGATCTTAGTAGATCTGAGTTTAAGTGTTCCAAGTGGTCCAAAATGGGGATTAAATCCCTTAAAATGTGGAATGGGGTCCACAAGGTGAATTTCAAGAAAGGGACAACCTGGGTGTATGTTATTTGATGTGTAGATGTCAAATCAAGTGGAATCTCAAACACCCACCACTTAGATCTAGGTCAACCTGCTCAACTGGTGAAGTGCGCCTTGCTTGGGAGAGGCTAAGTTGGCCTGGGAAGGGGATCAAATGGAAGCCAATCCTCACCAAACTATAGATCCAGGATGCCGTGGATGCTATAGAGGTGGGTTTTCAATATTATGCCCAACAACCCACTAGATCTAAGTAGATCTGAAAAAATGTAAAATGGGGGTTTTAAGATATTTAGGGTTTTAACAATTTATGAGCTATGTCAATGGATTGGATAAAGGAAAGAGAAACAAACCTGTGGATCTTACCTGGGTAACCTTGTAGATGCCTTGATGATGATGATCTATGCAAACCCGATCAATTTGAGAAGCTTTGAGGTAGTTTCTATGCAAGTCGATTTGGTCCAAGAAGCCAATGCGCCCTCTCTCCTGCACAACAAACGTCAACAATATCAGATTTGATGCATCAAGAGATAAAACTAATGCCACAAAAGAAGTAACAGAAAGATAGCATAGATCACAATGATACTAATGATAACCCCCTGATACAAGCGAATGCCAAGAAAGTCGATTTGAAGAAGCCTTGCAAAATCGCCCTTGTTGAAGTCGCCCTCCTATAGACAAACAATGATTTCCAAAAAGATAGATCTTGCCACAATTTCCAAATGCTAGGTTGCAATAGACTTTCCAATCACCATCTAAGAACACCAGATGCAAAGGAGACCACAAGAATTTCCACAAGAATATTTTTCTATACCAATAATCCAAGAGCCAAAGACCCTTTACAATGAGAGGCTCTCTCCTTTAAATAGGAAGGAGAGGCACCAAAACCCTAACCACTTTTTGAATGAGTGGCTAAGATTAAAAGATACAAATGTCTAATCAATGGTTGAGATGAGCTCAACAACATAATACATGGATCACACATAAAATATAATATAAGTGGACAAAATCGCCCTAGAAGAGGGGAATCCCACCAAATCATGATGATGAAATATCATAAGAGGCTTATGGTGGGTCCAAGGGGTAATTTTATCCCTCCTTGGTCAATCCCCATAGCACAATAACCAATAAATAATCATGAATGTACCAAATTGTGCCTCCATAGTGAAGTCGTGGTCCTCCAAAGACCTCAGAAATCCACAGAAAGTGCCATAAGTGATGGATGCGGGCCCCAATGAAGCTGAAACTGCTGGAGAAGGTGTGGAAGATCCCGATCTATCATCACTGATCATCCCATGCCATAACTTTGCCTCAGTAGCCCAAATCGATTTCCTCAATAGCCATTTCTACCAATCCTGAAATGCCTCAGGAAGCGTGAAACTGCCCCAAACAGCCTCCTGGAGTGATGGCGCTGTCAAGGTGAGGGCATCAATGTGTCCGGAAGGGGGGTAATATGGTCAAAACAAGTGGCTGGACCACCCCCTCCATCATCAGCGCCCTAGGTCAACCGGATAAAAGTCATCTCTGCTCCGACAGGGCCTCCAATAGGCCAAAACTGCACTGGGACAGCCTACTGAGGCTCAATCATCACTGTAAGTGCCCGGAACTGAAAACAAACTGTCCCATTGGACTCAGAAGGTCCAAGTCTTGGTTTTGATCTCTCCTGTCGGGAGTAGATCGGGTCTCCCCCTTTGTTGTCTGGGCTAGATAACATAAAGCGAAGGTTGCCTCGACTGGCGTGACAACCATACATATTGGAGGTCGAGGTGATCGTGGTTGCACCTTTCAAGTTGCCCTTCCCTATTGCCATCCATGACTGGATCCATCCATAGGGGTAACTACAGTTCAGGTGATAACAGGTCTCATCGCAATAACTTAATGGCGAAGTAAGGTTGTAAGAGGAGGGTTTATGGGTGAAAAGTCGTCGTCACCTCTCTCAAGCGTGCAAAAATGTAAGGAAGCTTCCCAATGAAATTAAAAGACAGTACAAGGTTCTGCAACAATCTGACCATTTTACAATTCATAAATACATATCCATAATTTACAATATACGGACATATCTACGATAAATTCCCTCTACATTTGCCTATTTTTCAACCCTAGAAACAATTTGTATAAATGGCAATCTTTATAAAAGAGAACCTTTTATAAGCCACATAAATAATTTAATTCTATGATATAGGATGCATGTTATTAATATTATAAGAATATAACAGTTAACCCTTTAAATCAAATACTCACAATATACATCATATTATTACCATCACATATAAATGGTAGCTTTTCCATAATCCTAATTATTTATTTAATGAGTAGATCATATATTAAAGGTCAAAATGGATCAAACTCATAATAATGGCTTCGATGACTAAGCTTATGACTCATGCATCTATTATACGAGATTTTATTCGATTCTTTATGTGTATGGGTTGATGATCCCAAAATCATTTTAATTCCATCCCCAAATCATTATTGTTTTCTTACCTGGAATCATAATTTCAAAGCCAACTTAATTTATTAAGGGGATATCTAAAATCATAAGCTACAGCTCTACACTGTAACTACTCTATTGGTCTCCCATCCATATTAATTGCACGCCTCGGTTCCACCAAGCTGGCGAGTCACTAAACTCATCGAGATGCCCGGTTCCCTATCGAGAGTGTTTCGTCCTAGGGTTTTCCAAAGCTATGGCTGCAAACACGAGTAGTTTTGGAGCAGCTCAAGACTCAAAACATACCTCTTTTGATACATATTTATTGCCTTTTACAGGTGTCAATTTGAGAAAAAATTCTAAATAAAATATTTTTTTAAAAACAAATTGTCACCTCTAGGCAGGGCATAATTTGTACAGCTACTATTAAATGTGAGGGGACTAAAAACCAATGTATAAATAATAATTTTTTAATTTCAGAAAAGTCACATCGCAGGCAAGGCATATTAGTCTAATCAAACTTGTTAGCCAACCAAAAATAAAAATAAATAAGAATAGCCAATCAAAAATAAGAAATATATAATTTATAAAATTTAAAATATAAATTTTTATTATGTCCCTGACATATATGAATCGGTCGGGGGCATTAGTTGCCGTCTCGGTTTATGAATACGCGGTGGAGGCAATAGTCGACATTAGGGTTGGAGAAAATAATGTTTTTTTTTAATTAGCGCGGGGCTGTTTTGTCCGCTGTTGATTGGCGCCGTCCGCGGTGACGCGAGCCTCGGGTGCTGTGGCCCAGGAGGCGGCGGCGGGATGGCGTCACGGCGCGTGGTTTCCGGAGGCTGTAACCGAGGCGGTTTTCGTTGTTCGAGGTGGTTTTGGCGCGGTTTTTTAGAGGTGTTTAATGCGGGGGTTTGGTCCGGTTTTATCACTCGTTTGCGGGGGTTTCTTCCGGTTTCATCGACGAGTTCTTCTTCCGGGCTCCTCGTCCGTGTGCGTGGGCTGTTCTTGGGCTCCTCTGGATGCCGGTGTGGGTTGTCCTTCGGCTCTTGCAGGTGCCGGTGTGAGCCTGTCATGGCGATGGAGAATTTATGTCTGTCATTTACTCCGGCATGCCCGGCTGTGATTTATGGCGGGTTTTGGGTTGTGATTTATGGCGGGTGTTTGGTCCTTTTATCGGTGTTTTGTGGCGGGTTGTTTGTGGATTTTTCTGCATTGCCGGTTCAGAGTTCGCTATCGTTTTCAGTTCTGGTACTGGCTACTCGGCTTCGGCGATATCTGCGGCTGTTGCTCTCTGCGTGCTTGAGGTCTCGTTGTTGGTTCGGTGGAATAGGTATGTATTTGCATGTTTTTTGTTGGGTTTTCCAGTGAAAGGAAAAGACAGTGTTTATGGGCTTTTGCTGGAAGGATTAGCGGATTTGGTTTCGTTTTAGAATGTGTCTTCCTGTTCTTTACCGTCGCTTTGATGAAAGACGTGTGTGGAACCCTCTGTTGTGTTCTGGTTGTTAATTTTGTTCAATGCTTCGAATAATTGTTCTGTTTTTCGTGTTGAATGAGCATGCGACATGGGTGTTTGTTGTTGTTGTTTGCTAGGGTCTGTTTATTTCCTTCGTGCCGTTGTCAGACGAAGTGAACATGGTAACTAAAGCTTTCAAATTCGAATAGGAGGTTGATTTTGGTAGCAGGAGATGGGTTTTTGAGCGAAAGGAAAAGACAGGGTTTAGGGTTTTTGCTGGGAGAATTGACGAATTTCATTTCATTTTAGAATGCAGGGTTTAGGCCGTTTGTTGTGTTCTGGGTTTAGGGTTTTTGCTACTAGTCTTCGAAGCATGTGAGCCTGTTTTGTCACCTGCCACAAACCTGTGGAGGGTTTTCTCCGTTTAGACTTCGTTGGCCCCTTGTTTTGAGATGGGTGTCTGCATGCGATGTTTGTCATGCTTTCAGTGAGGATTGCAGGTTAATGTAGCTGATTTATGCTTGTGGCCAAAATGTTGTGGAAGGTTTTGTTCCTTTAGACTTCGTTGGCCCCTCGTTTTCAGATGGGTGTTTGTGTGTGATGTTTGTCATGCTTTCAGTGAGGATTGCAGGTTAATGTAGCTGATTTATGCCTTGTGCCCAAAATGCTAATGCTAATCTCGCCACCAGCGATCAAACCATGTATATTTTTCCTGTCATCTGTCAAAAGCCTGCAACCGTCCTCCCCTCCATTTTCACATGGATGTTTGCATATGATTTTTGTCACGTTTTCAGTTGCAGTTACAGGTTGGTGAACTTGATTTGTGCCTTGGGATTCTTGATGCTTGAACTTTGCTTCATGTTGAGGTGTGGTTGATGGATGCTAGTAGTATGTGCTGCTATGTCCCTTGCTGTTTGTCTATGGATGATTATCGATGTCACTGCTTCATGCAGTGGCATTGTCTCTTTATTTTAAGAATTAAAGTTTTAACTGACAGGGTTCTGGAGTAATGTAGTTGGGAGAGGACGCAGTTTTTTGTGATCTCTCTCAGCCATGTAGTAGACAACTTTTCCAAATATAGTGTAAGCTAGGCAATTGGAACAGTTTAGGAATTGTATTTGATTTGTTTTGATAAGGCAGCATGTGATCCCCTTCTTTGTGGAACATAATTGATCTTCCGGTTTTGTGTTTAAATCACACCATGGCATTGTAATCATGCAATTTGGAGCAGTGACGCTTGAATGGAATTGATCGATTTTTTTGTTATTCTCTGTTTTATTGTTCTCCTCTCTCTATTCTCTGTTGATGTATCTGTTGAGTTATGGATGGATGAGCATGGTGACAATGTTTGTATCTTGCCCTTGTTTGTTGTTTTAGCCTTCGTTCTTTATCGGCTCTGGATGACATTGATACTTTATAGTATCGGTTCGGTGGGTAGGATTGGGCTTGTACCTGTCTACAAGTTGTTAGCGAATCATGTAGGCCTGATGGTCTGCATAGTTCCGGCACATGGATCTACAATCATTGTAACATTTGGGGCAGGCTCTCTTTAGTCGTGAGAGTCGAGCCACCGGAACTGTGTCATTCTGGGTGGTCTCAGGTTAAGGCCTTTTGAAATGGCAAATGTGACACTGGACTCTGGGATATGATTAAAATTCAAAAGTGGCAAAATGCAAAAATTGTCAATTCCATTGAAAAAAAAACCATTTTAAAAAATAATAATGAAACGAAAACAAAAAGTTCCCCTTTGGTGAGTTGGTTTTCATATTCCATCGACAATCTGAATACTCTGGTGTGAGTTTGTCTGCCAGTGCTTGGATATCTGGATCATCTAGATTCATTTTCCTTGCAATGAAGATACAATTTTGAGTTTCAGATTCTGGATTATATCTCTCGGTGCTTGTTTATGGATGATTATGCATGTCAGCTCTTCATGCAGAAGCATTGTCTATTTATTTTAAGAACTAAAATTTTAATCAGTAGGGTTCTAGAATAATTTAGCATGTGAATTTGTTTGGTCACCTGCCACGGACCTGTAGAGAGCTTTGTTTGTTTACACTTTGTCGCCGCCTCATTTTCACATGGGTGTCTGCATGTGATTTCTGTCTCATTTTCAGTGAGTATTGCAGATTTATGCGGCTGATTTATGTGTTATGCGCAAAGTGCTCCTGCTGCTTCCATTACTGGTCATCAAAGCATGTGAATTTGTTCTGCCATCCGTCACAAATCTGTAAAAGGCTTTCTTTATAGCTTGTCCCTCCCCCGCTCCTCCCCCCACTCTGTCCTCCCCCATTTTCGCATGCATGTCTGCATCTGATTTTTGTCACACCTTCAGTGGTGGTTACAGGTTCATGAACCTGGTTTGCGTCTTCAGATGCTCGATGCTAGAACTTTGCTTCATGTTGAAGTGTTGTTGATAGATGCTAGTGGTATCTGTTATCATGTCTCTTGATGTTTGTCTATGGATGATTATGGATGTCAGTCCTTCATGCAGCAGCATTGTCTCTTTATCTTAAGCATTAAAATTTTAATTAATAGGGTTCCAGTGTAATCCACTTGGAGGAGGACCCAGTTTTTTTTGCAGTGTCTCTTGGCCATGTAGAAGACAACTTTTGCAAATATAGTGTAAACTAGTCAATTACAACAGTTTGGGAGTTACATCTGATTTGTTTTGACAAGGGAAGATCCGATTTGCTTCTTTGCAGAACATAATTGATCTTCCGGTTCTGTATTTAAACCATACCATGATATTGTAATTGTGTAATTTAGAGCAACAGGGCTTGAATCGAATTGATCAAATTTGCACTTATTTTCTGTTTTATTGCTCCCCTCTTTTCATTTTCTATTGATGTATCTATTGAGCTATGTACGGATGAGCATGGTGACAATGTTTCTATCTTAGACTTGTTTGCTGCTTTGGCCTTCATTTTTTATTGGCATTGAACAATATTGATACTTCATAGTATCGGTTCGGTGGGTAGGATTGGCCTTGCACCTGTCTACGAATTGGTGACTGATCATGTAGACCTGGTGGTCGCTATAGTTCTGGGACATAGATCTACAGTCATTGTAGCATTTGGAGCAAGCTCTCTTCAGTCGTGAGAGTCGGGTCTCCGGAACTGTGTCATTCTGGGTGGTCTCAGGTTAAGGCTTTCCAAAATGGCAAATGTGGCACTGGACTCTGGGATATGATTAAAATTCAAAAGTGACAAAACCGAAAAATTGTCAATTCCATTAAAAAAATCCGTTTTAAAAAATAATAATAAAACCAAAACAAGAAATTCCACTTTGGTGAGTTGGGTTCCATATTGCATCAACAATGCCAATACTCTTTGGTGAGTTAGTCTGCCAATGCTTGGATATCTGCATCATCCAGATCTGTTTGCCTTGGAATGAAAATACAATTTTCAGTTTCAGATTCTGATTTCGTTGGACTCATCAGATTTCTCAAACTCTCTGTAGTTCTTGGATATTTGCAAGATATTCTTTGTGAAATGTAAATTTTGGTCCTTGTATAGAGTTATGCATGGCATATGAACAGGTTGAGTGTGCTTATGTTTCTTTCAAGCAGCCTGCAAAATCCTGAGACTACTCATGTTTCTGCATTTTGCAAATGTTGAAAGTTGAACGGATTCTGTTTGATTCATACATGGTTCAGTTTTACAAGATACATTTTTATGGTCAAATTATTGAAATCTTAATTCTGTGTATATGGCTGAAAGGACAAAACTTTCCCTGATCAAATAACTGGAATCTAGCTTCTCTGTATATGTTTGGAGGTACAAAACATTGTCTTTTTCTTTCATTGACAATGGGAGAGAACTGAGTGCTTCTGATTCTTCTTGGGAGTACAGGTTCATTTGCTTTATTCAATTTTCTAAAACAAAAAGCTAGTTGTGTATGCTTGAGTCGACGACAATGCTTGGTGGCTAGGTTTAGTTACCAAATCCATGTTTCTTCAAGGTGAGAGAGTAGAGGAATGAGCCTTGGGGACCTGCTGTGCTCAGTTTTTGGGGCAAAACAGAAGATGGGACATGGAAGAAGCCATCGCCGCGCAAGTTGGGACAGTTATGCATACCATGTCAACAGGTTGAATGTGCTTATGTTTTTTTGACACAGTTTGCGAAAACTGTGTGCTCTGCATTCTTTTTGGAAGCACAGCTTCCTTTCCTTTGTTTAATTTTCTAAAACAGAAAGCTGCCTGTGTATGCTTGGGCCGTTGACAATTCTTGTTGTCTAGCTTTAGTTATCAAATCCATGTCCCTTCAAGGTAAAAGAGTAGAGGGATGAATTTGGGGCGCCTACTGTACTCAATTTTTGGGCAAGCCCAGGGGATGGCGCATGAGAGAACCCATGCCCACACAAATTCAGAGAATTATGCATATCATGTCAGCAGGTTGAGTGTGCTTGTGTTTTTTTGAGGCAGTTTACAAAGATCTGAGGTTACTCATGTTTCTGCGTTTTCTAAACAGCTGGGATTACTCATGTCTGTGCATTTTTGCAAGTGTTGAAATTTGAATGAATTTTGTTTGCTTTATACATGCTTCAGTTTTGCAAAATACATTTTCCTGATCAAATTATTGAGATCTAACCAAACAGCTGGAAGGACAAAACCTTTTCTAACCAAGCAGCTGGAATCTAGGTTCTCTGTGTATGCTTGGAAGTACAAAACATTGCCCTTTTCTGTTATTAAGAATAGGAAAAAACCATGTGCTTTCCATTCTTTGTGGAAGTACAGACTCATGTCCTCTGTTTAATTTTCGAAGAAGATATAAATAAATAAATACTGATTTAGAAGATATAAATAAATACTGATTTATTCTTGCTGGTTAAACATAAACAAGTACAAGGGAAGTCACATATGTCGTACCTTTCTCATTTACATTGATCAAAGTGAATAGATGAAGCTTTGAAGATTGGCTGGTTGTCAAATATCTAGGACCATGAAATGAATATGCTGTCTTGCTGATGAAGATTGAAATCATGTCATCTATTCTTATATACAGTTCACAGTATATAGTAGGCAATTTATTCATTTGTGTAGAGTCTTTATTCCTAAACTATCTGCCATGTGACATCAGTTTTAGTGGTTGCAACAGGGTGCTTGTTTGCTGGACTTCAGACTGTATTTAAATGTTTCAAGATTTATAGTTGTTCCTTTTGCAAAAGCTATGGCTGATATGCTAGCTTCCAAGACCTCTAGGATATGCAACAGTTTGGCCTTGTGTATTGAGAAATTGTTTGTGAATAGCTATAATAAATGTCGATAACTATTTGAAAAGTCTATTTCAGAGTTCATTGCTTGATCAAACGAAGCAAGTAAAAAAAACAAAATTTTCCCTGCTTTTATGTTTTTTTGGCGGTGTCAAGAACGTGGAAGAATCCTTGGGTGCTGCCATTGCATTGGGGCTCATTTGCAAAACGGTCCCTTGCAATAAGGCATTTCTTGGGAACCCTCCCTTCTTGAGAATCTGCGTACATTGCTAGCCTGTCACCAGGTTCCATGTTCAAAACCTGGGAGACGGTAAGTGTTAGAACTTTAAAATTTGGCAGCAGATGTTGCGAAATGGCAGAATGCATGTCCCCACCAATTTAGAAGATATAAATAAATAGCAGTTTATTATTGTTGATGAGACATAGATAAAAATAGGGCAGCCCAAAGATCTCACATCCTTCTCATTTACATTGATGGAGGTAAATAGATTGCCCTTTGAAGATTGCCTCATTATCAAATATCTACCCCCATCAAATGAATGTGATACATTAGTAATGAAAATTGAAATCATTTGATCTACACTCATACAGAATTCAGAGTTTAGACTGGGCAATTTGTTCGTTTGTGTAATGTCTTTATACTTAGACTATTTGTAATTGTTGGTACTCTCAAAGTTGGTTGCTGCTGCAAATTGGCACTAGACAGCATGTACAAGCATCTGATGTTACTGTTGACTGCTGTATACACAGCTGACAATGTCATGATCTTTTGCCGGGCTCTGGTGACTTGTACACCCCTTCTCCAGATTTGTTGGAGCCTTTGGATGTGTACAAACTCTGTGGCAGACTCTGTGTAAAAAATCATGTCCATAAAAGAGGACCTGTTACAGGCTGCTGTACCTATAGCATGTCTTCAATAAGGCTGCTGGAAGTTGCCACAAGCTATGTCTACGGTTAAAAGGGTTGCTAAAGGCCAAGAACAGAGTCTGCCAGACTTACAGCAGCTTTAAACATGCAAAAGACAAAAGAGCGATGAAAACTCTGCCTTCCTCAAGGAATCTTCATCGGTCATTTTAAAACAAAAATCCTGGCACAAAATCGGCTATGGGCTATCCTAAGAGCAGTCAATACCTTGACTTCTGCTTTTTGCAGCAGACCCAATTCATGGATAAAAAATAAGAAATTTTACTTCTTATTTCCATTTTGGATATTTATTTTTTCCCAATAATTTAATTGAAACAGAACCATCAACATGTATAGGTATATTTTCTATTCTATTTTCTTCAAATGGGGCCGGTCTTTGACTTCACACATTTTTTTTCATCATTTTTCTTTTTCTTTTCCCCAGTTAGTGCATACATGGATCAAGTTAATTGGTCCTTGGATTGCATGCTTTTTCAACAAATCATCCCTTACTATCTTTAGTAGCTTCTACTTGTACTTTATTAATCAATTTGCTATTAGCATTTAGTGTGTGCTTTGACTTGTGATTTGCAATAGCTAGAAGTTTTAGTGATCAATTTTCCTTTCAATGATTCAATCGACCTTGATCTGTTAATATATATATATATATATATATTTCTTATTCTATTTTCTTAAAATGTGGCTGCCTTATGGCTACATGCATTTTTTCATCATTTTTTGTTTTTTGTTTTGTTCACTGTGTCGATACATTGATCAAGTTACTTGCTCCTTGCATTCCATCGTTGTTCAAGAGGTGATCTCTTGCTATCTTTAATGCTTTCTAGTTGTGACGAAATATGGTTGCTAGTCTGATCTATTTGACTCTAACATTGGTAAAGCACATTGTCAATTATTTGAATTTAGAAGCAATTTCTGTTACAGCTTCATATCCTGCTTTCATGCAAGAGGATACAATTGGAAAAGCCACTCGATGGCAATGTCATTGACATTTCATTTGTTTTATTCACTCTGTCCATACATGGATCAAGCTAGTTGCTATTTGGGTTCCATGGTTCTTCAACAAATCATCCGTTACTATCTTTAGTGCTTTGTAGCTGTGGCAACATATGGCTGTTAGCCCCATGCAAACAACTCTAACATTGCTAAAGCAAGTTGTCAACTGTTCGAGTCTATAAGCAATTCCTTTTGTAGGTTCATATTCTGCTTTCATCAAACAGGATACACTTTCAAGTGTTGCTAGGTGGCAATGTCATTGACCTTGGATTTCTTCGGCTATGATTTGCAACAACACAAAACCTGTGCATATGAAAAGTACCCCGGCGCATACCTTGCATTAAACACGCTGAACTAAGCAGCAAAAAACCACCTTGAAATTGGACTATAGGAACTCTGGCATTGCCATCGAATTTGACATTTGAGCTATAAGAACGGCAGGTGGACTGTGGAGATGCAATATTGCCATAGGCAACTTCTTCCCACACTGCCACATACAAAAGCGAAAGCACAACCCACAAAAATCGCACAATTGCTACAACCATAGCACCGAAACCTATGCATATGAAGATCAGCCTAGCCCATATCTTGCATTAAACACCTCGAATGAAACAAAGGAAAACCACCTTCTGAACAAAAAAAAAACATAGGCATGGATTTAGCTTTCTCACCTATGCTTTCAGGCATTTTCCCGTCATTTTTTTTTTGTTTTCTTCGATTTCTATGTGCAGGAATCAACCTAGTTGTTGCTTAGATTACATGGTTCTTGAACAAGTTATCTTTTACTACTTGTGGCACTTTTTACAATCGTCAAACTATGATTATGAATCCGATCTATTCAACAACAACATTGATAAAGCCCATTCTCAATCTTTTGAATTTACAAACACTAAAACTGAAAATGATAGAGAACTCTGAACCGGTGATGTCAATAAAGTCAGAAACAATCTGCCACAAAACATTGCTAGAAGCACCAAACATCTGCCATAAATTACAGCTGCCTGAACTGAGAACACTGATAAAACCACCTGAAACACGCGATAAATTATAGCCGGCCATACCGGGAAAAATGCCAAACATATATTTGTGATCATGAATTTTTGCTTGTCCATAGCCAAATTCTTTGCACTTGCAGAAGCAATCTGCTTTCATGGAAGAGCATACACTTGCAACAACCACTAGGTGCCGATGTCATCGACATTGCACTTGTTTTGCTTATGATTTGCAACGACACAAATACTATGCATATGAAGAACAACGCAGCTCATACCTTGCATTAAACATGTTGAACTAAGCACCAAAAAAAACGCCTTGAGATTGGACCAGAAGAAGCCTGCGATTGTTGCTGAATTTGACATCTGGACTATGAAAATGACAAGTGAATTGTGGAGATGCAGTATTGCCGTAGCCAGTCTCTTTCCACACTGGCACCCACAAAAGCGAAAGGGCGACCCACAAAAATTCCATAGTTGCTAAAACCACAATGCCAAAACCTGCGCATATGCAGGACAACCCAGGTCATACCTTGCATTAAACAACTTGAACAAAGAAAAGCCACCTTGAAAATGAAAAAAACATAGCTACCGATTTAGGTTTTTCATTCAACTTATGTCATAAATGAACGGTTGAACATGCCATGGTTATTGACATTTGTAATGTTGTGTACAACATGTGCAACTCCTTTATAACATATTTGTGCCAAACAAGCTATGATCTTTATCCTGTTCTAATTTTTACGTCCGCTACCTTGACTACAAGGTCTAGCTACTGGTGCTTGTATATGTCATTGCACTCCCCCTCTATTTGTCAAAATGATTTGTGTAAATAACCATTCTCCTTGCCCACATCCCATTGCCATGTTTTTAGAAATACATAGAGTATTTGCAATATGTCATATATGAAACCAACTTGGTAATTAGGAATAATACATAGGCTTATTGTTATAATGGTTGTCGTTAGTATTGATATTGCAATTGCTATGCTTCCCGTCATATAAAATGCATACTACATATGCGCAGTAAACAACCTATCGTCTTTATCCTATTCTGATTTTTACCACTGTCACCTTAATTACAAGGTTTAGCTACTAGTACTTGTATATGTCATTGCATTCCCTGTTTATTTGTCGCATATCGCATTGCCATATCTTTGGCAACACATAGAGTATTTGCAATATGTCATATATCAAAACAACTTGGTAATTAGGAATACTACATAGGCTTATTGTTCTGATCATTGTCATCAGCATTGTTCTTGCAATCACTATGTTTGTTGTCATATACACTGCACGCTCAATATTACAGTACCACATGTCAACCTAGCTATAGACTTTATGGTAACTATATTCATGAAGCTCATATATGCTAGGTACTATATATGATATCTAAAAACATATTTTAATACAGATTTATTAGTCAAATTCCAATGGCATATAGTGCGTAGCTTGCAGCTATTGACTTTGTGGCGGTCGTGAGTTAATGCGGATTAAACGGCTAGAGTCTTTTGATGCCAATTTCATCTATCATCAATTGAATTTCAATAGCATGACAAAAAATAGGAGCATGAACCTTGAAATTGATTCTATCTAAAAATATGATTCGAGTTCTGCCTTTAATTATAAAACATTCCATAAACATTGATTTTTTTTTTAAAGTTTGCAAACATGCTTTAATTAAATGCTAAGTGTTCTATTATTTGGGCATTTACTTAGTTAATTGTTGCATGTTCCTTATATTTGATATGATAGAATATTCCAATGCTAGATCGGCTCAAATTTTTCCCATTTTTTCCTTGCATTTGTATTGTTCATTTCAATTGCATGTTCTCAACCGGAATAATCTCTAGTTGCTTGACTATGGGAAGTGCTTGGGAATAGTGCTAAAACTCGTTGTCAGGAGTGCTACAAGAGGCCTGCAGTAGTTGGCTCATTGAGACGACCTGACAATGAAGTCGACAACGACCCCTGCCTGATTGACTAGTGCCCAAACACAAGGTCAACCACCAGCTGTTGTCCATGGCAAAGTGGTTATCGGTTTTAGCTAGGCCATGAGATGACAAGGACTTCGCCAACATGCAAGCTTTCAGACAGCATTGACACTCGAATAAACTCCCTGAACCATTATGAAGCTAAGCACATCTGGGATCCATCTCTTTTCCCAAGTAAAAAAAAAGGCAAATTACATGCAACTGCCTCCAAATCCATAACCAAATACAGATCTAGTCCTATTCCAAATGCGTCTCCAGATTTTGAACCATTGCAAATCTACAATCATTGCCGATGCATTGTATATCGATTGCATTGTCAATTATGTCAAGAAATATTTGATGCAATAACTACATGCATTCATGAAGTTGTGAAGATTGACAATTTTATGCACTAGCTCAGGTCTCCTCTTAAATTGTTATTCTTATAATTTGCTACATTTTCCATTTTCGATTTCAAAGACTTTAATTGACTTGTTTTTCCTTTCCATTGCATGTTCTTACTTACAGCTCAAGCGACTAAACCTAGTTCATTAGTCACTATGTTGAGATCAATGCACTTGCAACTAGGTGCTTCAGAAGTCTTATCTACAAAGGACAAGGTTGATGATGCAATTGATGTTGCATTGGCAAAAAATCATTTGGTGCGGTTGGAAGCTTTCCGTTTCCAAAATGGAGATTGCTTGTTCGATTCATTTTCCGTTCTTTTGCATTTTCGATACACATCAATAGAGATAAGAGAAGCAATTGTTAATCATTTCTGCCATCAATTGGCTCAACAAGATCCTCTTGCAATATCTTCATCAGACTTGGAACTTTCACCTGATTATTTGTTCCAGCTACATGGTTTAAAAGACAAGAACCTTTATCTACAGCGGATGTCTCAGTCAGCTTGCCCTTCAGATAATAACAATGCACATGGATTATGGGGTGATATATTTTGCATAAAATGGTTTGCAAATTGGTTGAATGCACCTGTCGCTGTTTGGTCTTTTTCAACAAAAAGAAGATATCTCTATTTCAATCCTGCTCTTCCTGGTTACTGCTATAACATTTTGTTTCATGATCATATACCTTCTGCTGGTCACTTCGAACCACTGTTAAGTTGCAAATCATGTGTCATTGAAAATATTGCAATTCAGCAATTATCAATTGACATATTCAACAAAACTTGTCCAAAGACTTGCACAGAGGTTGAAACATTCAGACAGATACTTATACAACAAGATTTTGACATCTTCCCAACCATTCAAGGTCATTGTTCTGACTCATTGTTTGAATCGGTTTCAAAGTTGTCTAACATCTTTGACATGAGCAGCCTTCGGAAGACAATAGCCCAAACCTTCTTCAATTGCATACAATCGAATGACAGTAGAGCATTGAAATGTCTGTCTACATACTTGCCATTGTCTATGGTAAATGAAGCTTGCGCTGTTTCTAGTTGGCAAACATTTGTGCTAAATTTGGGCGAGCCTTTTAGCATTGGACATATAGAAGGCTGTAAATTTGCAATTCAATGGATGTGTGAGATGTTGGAAATGAATATTTCGATTTGGGACACATGTTTTTGCAACATTCAGGAACGATATCAATCAACAAGAACATCTACAAAAGACATTTTCCTTTTGCAACATGAAACATGCAAGGGTCATTTGCATTTTCATCCACTAATTAAAAAAACCTTTGACATAGGTTCTTTCAACATGGAAACAACAATGTCAAATGACCTGTATATCGATGGAAATAATAGCAACAAGACCAACCAATCGAAAATTGCCTCCAATCAAAACATCAATAAAACATGTTCAACAGATACACAAACACAACAAAAAAGAAAAACATATGACAGTTTACAGAAACATTGTCAAATGAAAAAACAAATGATACAGAATACAAAGACATTGGAGATAAAAAAAAATATGCTTGATATCGACGCTGACTGCGCCAGTGAAAATATCAACATTCTTGAGCAAAATCCAAAGTGACCGTTCAAGAACCTTCGCTCAACAAAAATTCATATGCGCTTTGTAGCAATGGAAGACTCCAAAAAACAAAAACAAAAACCAAAACCAGAACAAGCCAATATCGGCCAATCAAAAATTGATCCCAGCCACAATGTGAATAGAACATATTCAATAGATGCAGAAACACAAGGAAAAAAAAAAAATGACAATTTACAAAAACATTGTCAAATGAAAAAACAAATGATAACAAATACAAAGATATCGGACATGAAAACAATCACACCTGATATCAATGTGCACTAGTGCAATGAAAATATCAATGTACTTAGGCATAATGCAAAGCAACGATTCAAGAACATTTGCTCAACAAAAAGTGAAATGTGTCTTGCAGCAATCGAAGCATTCAAAAAACAAAAGGAAAAACAAAAAGCGAAACAAGCCACAATTCAATATTTAAAAGCAATTGAAGATACCCCCACAAATGCATGTTGCATATGCAAACGCCTATATTTTAGAAAAGACGTACATTGTATCAATGAGCAAACGCTATTTTCATTGAGCTCATTGCCTTGGATGAATATGCCAGCTTCTTTTGCACTTGGCTTGTACATTTGCAGATTTTGCAAAAAAAAAGTGTCCAATAGAGAGATTCCTGAGTTTGCAGTTCCATTAAACATTCGACGTAACACTTCATTGGCATCCGTAGATATGTTAATGCCATTGGAAGAACGTCTTGTTTCTCCAAGAATTGCATTTTCCCAAATACGTCAACTTGGTTACAAGCGAGCTCAATTAGGCTTGACTGGTGCAATTATAAACGTCCCCTCGTCTTTGGACAAGATACAAAAGGCTTTGCCAAGAAACCTTGATGATGACATGACTATTGGAATTATGTTAAAACAAAGATTAGAATACAAAAATGCTTACATCGCTGGAAATGTGCGCCCTAATATTGTCATGGTCGCATTGAAAAGTCTTTGTGCTATAGATCTTTACAAATTAGAAAAAATTTGTATCGTTCCTGATTGGGAGACAAAGTTCACAGAGCTAGCAATGAAGGATAACACTGACTTCCCACTTGACAATTGCACTGACGATGAAAACAGCTCAACAAGTTCGGATAAAACCAACAACAGCATTTCTGATACAGAATTTGATGCAACAACTGAAACATTGGTCCATGGCTATGCTGAAACACAGCTTATTGATGATTTGTCTACCAAGCTTCTAGAAATTGCACCTGCTGAAAATCAAAAGCCTCTAGGCATTTTCCAGGACAAATTCTCTGAGGAGCTTAACTTCCCAACACTTTTCTATGGATGCAGTCGACTAGATGACATCTACAAACGGTATCGACATCAACAAATATTCCAATGGGAGCTACAACATGAAAGTATGGCCTTTGAAACTCATCCTACAAACTTGTTCTTTAAGGCAGTCAAAGTATTGATACAACAAATTTCTAATGCTGCGTGGATATCCATTCGCATAGGTGAATTGAAAGGGAAAAAACTAAAGGCAAAGGATGTCAAGTCACAAAACAGTCTTGAGAACATTGTAAAGTCTCCAATTGCATTTCGTACCTTGAAAACTATTCGAACATCTCCAGACTATTTTGAAAACATGAGGAAAGATATTTTTTCAATGGTTAGGCAACTAGGGCCACCAACTTTCTTTGTTAGCTTCACTTCTGCAGAACACATATGGAAACCATTGTGCAATGCTTTACAACATCTTCAAACAAAAAGCAATTCCAATTTGACATTATCTCCCTCACAAAATGATATCGATGCCTTGATTCGGCAGCATCCTGTCATTTGAAGTCGCTATTATAGACACAAAATGAACTCGATGAAGTCATTGATATTGAAAAACAACTCCCTCTTTGGAACCGTGAATGATTACTTTTTCACAACTGAATTTCAGCAAAGAGGAAATGAACATGATCATGGTCTTCTTTGGATTGAGAATGCGCCAGTATATGGTAAAAATAGTAAGCATGAAATAACAACTTTTGTTGATAAATATATTTCAACAGATTCTTCTTTGCTTACTGAAGAATTAAAAAACATTCAAACCCATCGACACACACGTGCATGTAGAAAACATCGACGTTCTAGCTGTAGATTTCGATTTCCTATGTTTCCGATCGATGCTACAACAATTTTAGAACCCATTGACAATGAGCCGAACAATCTCGATGAGAAAACAAAGCTCCTTACTTCTGCTCTTGAATCTAACCAATATGAAAAAAAATGTGCTTTGAATCATTTCTTCAAAAGCTGGATTTGGACAAAGACAACTACATTGTGCTATTACGTTCCTTGATTAAGCAACCTACGCTGCTGCTAAAAAGACATCCATCGGATATTTGGATAAATGCATTTGCAAAGAACATTCCAAATTTGTGGCAAGCAAATACTGATGCTCAATTCATTTTAGATGCTTATGCTACGGCAACATATGTAACTTCCTATATAACAAAATTAGACAGACCCATGACAAAGGCATTAAAAAGGATAAAGGAAGAGTCAATTGCAAACAAATATGGACAACTCGAAACAATACGCAAATTAGGAAACACGCTCTTAAACATGCAACAAATGTCAATTAGACAAGCGGTCCATATTATTCTCTCTCTGCCTTTGCATTCATCATCAAGGAAAACAATTTTCATCAACACTGTTCCTGACGATAAACGAGTTGTTGCCTTGAAAAAACCATCTCTATTGAAAAAAGAATCAGATGAGTCTGAAGACATACTTTTCCCTTCAATAATAGATAGATACATTGAACGTCCTAGTGAACTTGAAACTCTCAGTCTTGCTGAATATGCTTCCTTCTATTGCTTCATAAACGGAAAAAAAATCAAAAGAAATAGACCATGCATTATTCGATATATACGATATAGACAAGAAAAAGATCCAGAAAACTTTGCACGGGAAAAGCTATTGCTCTTTGTCCATTTTAGACACCTGAACAACTTTCTAACACAGTCGCTCCAAACTTGGACACAAGCATATGAGCAATACAAGTCACAAGTATCAATTGTTGAGCAAGCATTCTTCCCTAAAGCAACAAGCAAATGGGGTGATCTTGACATTGCAAAGGATATTGTCGAAACACAATTGGACGCTGCTAATTCCTTTGAAGCAACATCGGAACCCATGTATGATTCCATCGCTTTTCAAAAAATTGATATCCATAATGATCTTGTTCATAAAAAAAGAACTAGTCTACAACAAGACCTAAACCTTTGTAATCTCAAAGAAAAACCTTTCCTACCTAACATGGAACAATATATTGCAACAAGAAGAAACCTAAACAATGAACAACAGTCTATAGTAAAAGAGATTGTTACTAGAAAAAAAACCAATCCTTCCAAGCCAATACACTTATTTCTAACAGGGAGTGCTGGTGTAGGGAAAACACATACTGCAAAAGCTCTTTTCAATGCTCTTGTTCTGTTGTATGATAAAGAACTTGGGAGTGACCCATTGAAAAGAAAAGGCCTCATTGTAGCACTTACTGGAAAAGCGGCATACAATGTTGATGGCATCACTGTCCATTCTGCTTTTAAACTTCCCTTAAATTCTGGCAACTTGCTCCCATTAAGTTCAAATACATTAGATATTCTTACGAAATATTTTGATCAACTTCAAGTGTTGTTGCTTGATGAAGTATCTTTAATAGGTTCGCATATGCTTTATAACATAGACAAACGTATGCGCGAAATCAAGCATTCTCCAACAAATCCATTTGGAAATGTTGATGTAATTTTCTGTGGTGATTTATTTCAAGCTGAACCTGTGCATGATTCTTGGATTTTTGAATTTCCAACTTTCCGACAAAACAAATTCCCATATAGTTTTTAGGTTGACAATATAAAATCTTATGAACTTACAAACGTTGTTAGACAAGAAAGTGACATTTTCATATCAATTTTAAATAGAATCAGAAAAAGACTGCAATCAGCTAGCGATATTCAATATTTAAATGCACACTGCCATAGACCAGCACCTGTTGATCCGACATTTCCATTCTTGTATTATCGGAACAAAGATGTCGATTCCCACAATGAAAGAATGTTGTCATATGTAGAAACAGAAGCATTCACATTCATAGCACATGACAGCAAAATTGATGAAGCTGACTTCAATTACGAACGACAAAAAACAAATCAACTTCCCCAATCAATTGTATTGAAAAAAAAACATGCTTGTTGAATTGATTGGTGGAAACTATCTCATTGAAGATGGGCTTGTGAATGGAACGGAAGCTATTTTCCGGCACTACGACAAAACATGCTCAGACGTTATCTAGCTTGAGTTTCCTAGTGCAAAGATAGGTGCGCTTACACGTACTAATATGCATTGCCTATACAACAATTCTATAAACCATACCTGGACACCTATCAAAAGAATATCAACACATATCTTCGCTGGCAATAAGAGAAATTTTGTTAGGACACAATTCCCAATTCAATTGGCATGTGCTAGAACAATTCATAGAGCACAAGGTTTGACACTTGAAAAAGTTGCATTTGATCCAAAAGGGGTTACAAGGCATGGCCTTGTTTACACTGCACTTTCTCGTGTAAAAACCATTGAATGTCTCTATCTTGTAAACAAATTAGAAGAAAAGAATTTTACCGTTTCATCAAAAGTCTTTGCCAAATCAAGTAGATTAATAAAAGACACACCATTGCAATTTCAATATGGTCTAAACTCGATTCCTTGTAATCAACATCTTATTATATGTTCACTTAATACACGTAGTATGGTCCTGCACATTGAGGACATTGCACATGACACTGAACTATTAGAATCACACATTCTATGCCTGCAAGAAACTCATTTGCATTCGCCTCCTACACACACAATGTTTGCAAACAAATACACATGCATTGCAACTTATTCGGTGCATGGTCTTGTAATAGCTGTCAAAAAAGAGATTCCAATCTTGCAGACTGCAACATACAATGAAAAATTCATTGAGGCAATTGTGCTTGATCTTAGACTTAATAACAACACCATGAAGATTATAAATATCTATATCAAACCAAATACTGAATTTGACAAAGTCAATTGTGCTCTCAATTGCATTTTGTCACAAAACAATAATACAAAAATGCCTATTGTTCTTGCCGGCGACTTCAACATCGACATGTTGAAGGAAACAATAAATAAAAAATTAATCCAGTCATATATGCAAACAAAAAAACTCAAACTAAAAACAAGTCATATCACAACTAGCTATGGCTCTATGATCGATCACTTTTGGACAAATTTGGACTTCGATACAATATCATTTACTATCTCAGACGCATATTGGTCTGATCATTTTAGCTGTTTTCTGTCAATTCCTTTAGATTTAATTTGATCTGCTTGCATTGTATATTTCAAAGAATATATCCATGATATTGTCATTGCCTTCTTTTATTTGAGTTTTTGAAATTTCAAAGACATTGATTCTCAATTTTTGAAACTACAAGCAAAACCCTACATAGAAAAGCAAACTGGCATTTGGCAATTAACTTCTTTCTTCTCCTTTTGCAATGAACAAAATATTGGCCAATTCCCTTGCTTTTTCAACCTGCAATTTCCTTTTTTCCCCATGCATACTCTGACATGGCAACCATTATTTTGTGATGGCCATTGCCTAATATGCATTGACTATTTACTATGCGCAATAATTTGAAAAAAAAAAGATTGGAAAAAACAAAACAAGAGGAAAAAAAACACTGTTGCTTCAGCTGTAAACATCAAACAACAGCTCTTTGTCTCTTTTTCTAGACAAGAATCAATGTTTTCTTCTCTTGTAGCATTACATTTCAAATGCAATTACCTAGACTCTTTGCAATTTTTTCTATTCTATTAACTGACTATTGATTAATCCGAAACATTACTCACATAAACATCAATCTTATGTACTTCTATTCATAGATATTCAAATTATGGTTGTTGACATGAACAAATTTGTTTCTTCTTTCTTATATGCCAAAACTCAATGCAATATCCCTTTCGAAAATTCTTGCTAATTCAATTTGCTTTAGTCTACATCTATAAAGATTTATGCTCTGCATGTGACTACTAATGGTTTCAGATCTAGCTCATTTTCCAGAATTGGTTAAAAAAAAGAACGGAGTCACAAAAAATACACAAGACAAACAAAATTGCCAGAAGCAGATCATTGTTGCAATGACATCTGCACTGAGCACCCCATCTGCCGAAGCAAATGTCTCTTCTTCACAAGACATGCCAGAGACAGGGTCAATCGCAGCTGCCTCATTGCCTATTTCAAATGCAAAAACAAGCAGTCCAAAAAGGTAATCTTGCTTTGCATCGAACCTAGTCTTTTTTTTCCTTTTTTAGATTTCTGTTACTTAGTTTTTTTCTCTTCTACTTAAATCTTAGTTAATTTATTTCAGCCATTTTCTTGTACATAATCCCTATTTTTTCCCATGTGCTTGCCTACAAATCATGTAATTGTCTATACATAGCTACCAACAATTGCAAGATTTAATTGCTACTTTCTGTGTTCCATCTTCTTATGTCACAGATTAAAGCAAGCACTTGTTCAGTCTTCATCTATTGTAGACTTATGTACTATGTCTCACGCAAATGTTTTTGAAGGAGATATTTTAATTGTCTATGGTCCTGCGCAAAACCGTACACAAAATTCGCCTGTGAAGACAAAGATTCTGCATGCAGACCTTGTAGATAAACATGGTTTCATGACAATTACTATTACCATGAATGATAACCTGGTCAACAGATTTGGCAACTTGTTGTTGCCTGGTAAAAGTGTCCGAATTACTGGATTTGAATTAAAGAAAAGAGGCCAATATGATCGTGGAGATGCTATAAACTCCATAGCAATATTGCCTTCCAGTCACATTGAAACAATAGATCAAATATGTAAAACACGTTGTCTTCCTCCAGACACTACAATTGCCGAGCTAGTTTCATCTGATGAGGGATATGTTGTTGGTTCAGTTGCTGCTATAGTAGTTGCATGCGAATACAAAAACAAACAATTAGATTTCTACATCAGGGATGGCGAAACTCCAAATGACTATGCAACTGTACTGTCAACTTGCTTTTGCTCTTTCCAAAGCTCATATTAATTTTATTTTTTTGTCGTTTCATTGTTAATTGCTAATACAGCTGCACTTCCCTCTAGGTTCATATGTATTTGTCAATTGCAAATTATTTATACATTTTTTCCTGACTTTTTCTTTTTCATTCTCACAGTTTCAAGTGAATGACAATTATAAAGACTTCTTTCTACAAGTGCAGCAACAACTTGCACAGGACGAGCCACCACTCTATTTATTTAAAAACATCGTTCGACCAGGCTCAAAAGGCAGTCATCTGATGAAGGCCTCCCAGGCCACTTTTATTGATCCACTCAATGACGAGTTTGCAATTCAAGATTTGCTTATGATTGTTGAAGCTAAGACACAGGTCAGAGATACACTTCATTGTTCTCTGCTAAACTATGAAATTGCTGCAACAATTCTTCTAATTCATAGCACAAAAAAGAGAAAAGGAAAAACAACATACTCTATTTGTCTTTTCACATATGTTTTGTCTTGTCAGCTATCACCAACTGTTTTAAAAATCACCTATTCGTTATATTTTATCATAAACAAGAAACGATCCACATCAACTGTTTTATTAACAAGATTATCTATCTAATCCATATTCATGAAATCAACTATGTTATAGCTAGAAAAAAGCTTATCTCAACACTGTCCCAGAACATTTGCATATGCCCATGTCTTTTGCAACACCCTATTTGCATTTATACTATTACAATGTTTAAAAAGAAAATATGTTTCTTTTTTTCCCCAACTTTTGTTTCCAATACTTTTAGCAATAGATCTAATTTTTTTTCTCCCTTTCTTCTTAGCAACTTGTGTTTACTCCTGCACTATTTCTATATTTTTGTACTTATCTCATACTCCATATATTTCTTATCTTGAAAATTGCAATAGATATATGGAATGCTCAAAATTAAAAATGCTTTTGCACCGCCATTCTAATGTACATGTGCGGAATGCAAGCTTCCAATGATTCAAAGCACCACATTTTGTTCTTTTTGCAACCAAGAAACAGCTGCAGCCTATGAGCATATGTTGCAATGCAAATTGGAAACAGATCAGGGCATCCTCGAATGCACTCTTCGAGGTGCACAGCTGAAAGAATACTGTCCAGTTGTTGCAGCTGTCTCATATGAACAATATTGCCAAGCTGTCACAACAACTATTCGTCATTTGCGCAAATTCAACCAACAAGTCCTATTCACTCTTGCAATGAACAACAGAATAGTAAACTGCAAAAAACTCTAGACACAAGGTATGCAGAAGCAACTGTTAAAACAACAACCTTTCTTAATTGTTGTTGGTAGTTTACCCACCTTTGCTATCTGTCACTTTCGATTGCTTTAAATAATAGTTTTTTTTTTTTACTATCAGTGATCAATAGCTATTAGCTATAGTCTTGACATTCAATGATGATAGACTAATGTCAATATGCATTCACTTTATTAGCATACAGTTTATTTAATCATGTTCTAGAATACAACTTATCTAATAACGCATCTGTATTTGTGACCCAAACCTTTTACCTTTTGTCTCAAATGCTTTGATTCAAAGACACAATTTTTGAACTTCAAACTATTCATTTCGCCTCGGTGTCTATGAAATAGCTTTTTATTACAATATAGTCTGTCTATACATTTATACTAATTTCTGTCGATTTAGTCACAGAAATAGCAGAAATCATAGGTACATTTAAAATATTCATGAATATGACCAAGGTTTAGCTCCAAATTCACATGTAACATGTTTTGTTGTCAACATTCTCATGTTTTAATTTTTTGTAACATGCTTTACTTTCAATTATCAATTGCTTTTGATATTAATATTTTTGCTTTCTTCAATGTACAGGAAGCAAATTTCAGTCCCTTGTTATTACACTGACCACGACCATTTCAACTCATAGATTACAAAGAGCATATCCAGCTCTGACACATACTTATCTGCATTTGCAATAGCTAAAATGTAAAGAAAAAAAAACTTGGCTGAAATTTTGTTTTTTTGATATAGTCAATGTAATTATACATGCAGCATGGTCGATTGCCATGGTTTTGTACCAGTACATAAAGAACAACAGTCTATGCATCTGACATATTGACAGCCTCTGTTGTCACTATTTTGATACAAAGCTATAGATATATATACAGAAACATAACTTTATTTAAATGCTTCTCCAGTTGTGGATACTTGTCTTAAGATTACAATTCTGCTTTTTCATACTATACACTCTCAAACAATTTTGTATTTATTTCATTGTTCCCTGACTAGGAAAGCTGTTTGCTACAAAAGCTCATAACTTACTTTAAGCAAACAAATCCACTAAAAGTAGCCAGGTCATTTGGATTATGTTTCAAGCATGGCATTTGAACAATACCACTTTGTTCAATTATCCTTTTTCATACTATACACTCTCAAACAATTTTGTATTTATTTCATTGTCCCCTGACTAGGAAAGCTGTTTGCTACAAAAGCTCATAGCTTGCTTTAAGCAAACAAATCCACTAAAAGTAGCCAGGTCATTTGGATTATGTTTCCAGTATGGCATTTGAACAATACCACTTTGCTTTTGTTTCCAGTGGCTTCATCCACACAATCTATAAGAAGGCATCCAAGTTCAATTCATTAACAATGTTTTATAGTATTGACAACTGACTTTATCTTGCGTGCACTGGAGATGTTCGTTCATTCTTGGTTGTTAAACTGCCCATTATTAGGCTGCTATGAGCTACACAGATCATTTTTTTTTAAAGTTCCTATCCCAGATATTGCAAAATAGAAAAAAAGCCATATATGTTGTTTCTTTTTTCAACAGTCTTGTTTAAAATCTCCTTCCATTCCAATAACGGTTTATCACAGGTTATTGCAAAATAGAGAAAAACCCGATGTGTTGTTTCTGCTTTTGAGAGTCTTGTTTGAAATCTCCTTCCATTCCAATGACAGTTTCTCGCTACTAGGGTAACTGCCTATTCCCACAGATCCAAACATTGATGGTATATAGCATATGCCGCATGATATTCTGTATCTTACTAAATTTGATGCAACCCTTCAAAGACAGTGAAGCAGCTTGATTACCAAATTGAAAGAAATTGCTTGTACCTAAATTTAAAAAACCTCCATTTTTGTTAATTAGATTGAAGACTAATACTAATGTCAAATTAATTGTTACTTAGTTTAGAGAGGAGTGGTCTGACGTCTAGCACCACTCTCAAAGTTATGTATCTTGATAGTGTTGTAAATCATCTATAACAGGGAAAATATTATGGTCTGTTATGACAAATTGGTTATTACTAGCATAGACCCATCGTTCACCATCTTATCCCTGCATCTATTAAGTGCTGAGTGAAATAAAAAGCATGATGTTAAAACTTGATGTATTTTGACCTCATGCAAGGTTAAGATGGATCTAAGTTAGTTTATTCATAATTGTTTAATAATATATATATATATTGCTATTACGGAAATTATTTGCAGAAATAAGACATGGGCTCTTTTTTCCATTTCTCTAGCATTGCATTCATGCACACACAAATGAAGTGTTGGAAATATCCCCCCACTTAGCTTCTAAATCACCTCACTCCTCTCAGCACAGTTAAATTCATTCTACAATTAATCTTTTTGCTTGGTTTTGTGTTTATTATTTTTTGTTTCCTTTGCCTTTATTAGTCAAGATTTACTGGAACTGCATTGGGCATCCTGAAGAACACTTATTTTCTTCCTGAATTTGTACATTTCAATTTAATAGTCTAGTAAGATGGTTGTCCAAGCTTCTTGGCCTTTTAGTGCAGATTCAATATATTATTGTTTTCCTTGGCTTCATTGGATGAACTTTCCGAGCACTAGAATCTTCTTCCTCAATTTATAACTTTTAATTTAATAATATAAAAAAATACTTGTTCAACTCTCTTGGCATTTTATTACAGATTATATATGTTTTCCTCCTGTACCAACGATTGGGTTGTATTCTTTGCAAAAATTGCTATTATGCTTTATTTTCTGAGAAATATTTGTACATTTGTCTTACCAATTGTAAGGCTGCCCTGTAATTTGACAATAACGGAATTTATGTTACTCATGTCATCAAGTTTCATGTAAATTATGTTTCATGTGTCATTCATAAATTATTTTTCCATATGGCTTTCCCCTAGTATGAGATTAATATGCTCTCTTCCCTTATACAAATATTTGGTGGCTTGAAAACAAAAAAGGTTCATCCGTTGGGCTATTTTTTTCCCTATAAACAACATAAGCACAGGCTTGTTTATTCCAAATTCAGTAGAATCATTCCGCTTCCTGTTTCAGTTTTCATTTTTGAATCGATCGAACAAAGTCTTGGTATTAACATGGCCTCCCTGGCAGTGCTTTAAACAACTTCTTTGCACTTACTCAAATATGTTACATTTATCACTAACCTGAAATCTAATTGCACATTTAAAAAGTGGCCTCTCCAAAATTTTATATACACTTAAGAATCAATATTCGAAATTTTATCAACTTTGCTGTAACACTTTGGAATTTTTTTTAAATGCAAGTTGTATTTTGTGATTTAAAATATATATGTATTCTATATATATTATTAAAAGAAATCAAAGACTTAATATTATCGTATAGAATCACAAAGTAAGTTCTGCTTTCATGTTTCAAAATAGTAATGTACTTTGTATATATTATTAAAAAACATCAAATTCTTAATATTGTCATCAAGAGTTAACTTATTATGATGTTTGTGATTTTCTAGAGAATGGCTGTTGGGATTTAGCCTTAGCTACTTGCTATCATCATCAATAGCCCCTTCAGTTCTTCCTATGAGCTTTTTATAAACTCCATGGCCTAGTTCTCTAAATTCAATAATGTCTCCCTCCCTACAACTTCAATGGTGAGAAATGTTGAGGTCACCTTCTTGTGTCTCTCATTTCCTTACAGGTCGTCCTGATTCCATGGCTCTTAGTCTATTCTCCTAGCATGTGGTGATTGTAAGGGATACTGCCCTCAACGCCACATGGTTCACAAAGCCTCGACACCATCCACTATAATTGCATGAGATGTTGTAGAACAATAGACGTTTTACAATGAGAATGGACTTGAATGAAAATTTAATGGTATTTGACGAAACTTCCAAGGCTTCATCAATTGATCTTATGTACTTAGAATCCAGAAACTCAGAAGTAAGTTTACACTTGCCCCTATGCAAAAGCCTTCTTCATTATATTGAATAGAAATTGAATTCAAGTTAGGGACTTGATTCTAGGGTAAATGTAGCCTCTACATAAGCCCTAGGTCCAATCTATGACCCTTCATCGAATTCTCTCTATGCAACTCATTTGGATCAGTTTTCCAAAACAAATTTTTGCGTAATGACTCACATAATGACATCAACAATGCATTATGAAAAATCAATTTCAGAAGTGACTAGACAAAGCACTGCTCCACTACTACATATGTTTGCTTGTGTAGGCGTGGACTGCAACAAAGGTTTTTTCTAACCAGAAATTAAGCTAGTAGTCAAAGAATACACTTGGACCTAGAAGCTGCATTATAAACAAACTTTTTTTCCTTGTAGAACATGTTTTGAAATAGCGCATATCACTAGCCACTATGACAATACCACCAAGGTTGGATGGTAATAGAAATTTCCTTGCAAACATACTTGGTTGGATGCAATAATCAAAGTACATCGTCTAATTCATGAAAAGTACTTCATCTAATTAGTAAGAGCCCTCTATGGCTCACTTAGCCGTCTACCTTTCAAACTAGTAGGTGCTCCCTTTAGTTGAGACACTTGCTAGAAATACAAGAATATTTCCCCTTACCCCAAGTATAAAAGCTACAATCCCCTTCAGTGAAAAACAACAAAATCATATCCCCTAGAAAACATAGAGGCTTCACAAATAACTAGCCTAGACTCGACTGTGCTAGGAATCTCAAGCAAAGGTAACAAGCAAGAACAACCAATTTTGGTAATCTTGGAACCCTTTTTCAATCCCTCTAGACAAATAGAATACTGAACAAGATCAAGCAACAACAACCAATCACACCAATTCAAAATCCACCAATTTAAGATCGAAAGAAAGAATGTAGAATCATAATTAACAATATATCATGCCTACCATCCCAATACTAGATAATGACAAGAAACTACTACTGAAACTTATTCTAGTCCTCCATTGTTTCCATCTTATATGCTTGGTTCATTTGTATTTATCCATGTAATTTAAGGTTAAAAAGAACTATTCCAAAAAATACAAAACCTGGAATTTGATAATGTTCCATTTCCTTTCCAATTTCTAAGTCATTACACCAATTATAAATCTATGATCACAACCTTTTAAATTCAAAATCTAACAATTATTGTAAAAATAAATAAAATATATCATTAAAAATCAAAATAAAATAAACATCCTTACATATTTATTAAATTAACTAATATATATAAACATTATATATATACCTATAAAATCATTCTATCAACATGTAAACATAATTATGAATATTAAAAAATGATACTTCCATTGATTCATATTCATCATTCCTTGAATATTGCCTTACATCCAAAAACAAGGAACTAAAAAGTCAAAATATATTTCATATGGTTTTGACACATATATAATTTTTTAAACTTTGTTTATTATATTAATTATTAATTTTTAATTGTTATGGAATTTAGCATACTTTTGAATTGTAAAAGAGCTATGTTTAATGGTCTTATGTTTGTTAGTGAGTTTCACAATTGATAACAAAGGTTATGAATAAGAATTGATAACATGCATAGTTGACATGAGCAATATAAATCACCATGAATGAACAACATTTTTACGTGGATTTTGTAATGTCTTATAATTTAATGCCAAGCCTCTTACACCTCCACAAGAAAGTGATTTAAAAACAAAACTTTCAAACAAACATCAATAACATTTAGTCAAATTCATCTACAACACTAGAATCTTCATTGTTATCATTAACTAGATATCAATAAATGCAAATGCCTTTAAGACAAACCAAAATACTAAAGAAATCTAACACAAAGTACCACTATAATAATTACAAAATAATTTTCAAAACATATTTTAATGATTACAAAATATGTTCTAATAATTTTCAAAATATATTCAAAATAATTGCATATATTATAACTTTATGCCCACTTGTTATTTAATAATGTTCCACTCCACTACAACATGTTATTTAACAATGTTCATGTCCAAAACAGGTTTATGTTCAGTAAATAATGCATTCTTAACAAACAACAATTGCTAATGCAATGTCGGGGACATTGCCACCTTATCGTGGCTCTTGTTTGTTTTAAAATCAATTTAATAATTAAAATTTTTAAAACTACAGAAAACTATATAGAAATTTAGAATAAAAATTTGCAAACTAATTAACTAATAAATGCAAAGTGATTGCTATATAACCTGCCATGGCAGATATAATAAGTTCTCAAGTGAAATCTTAAAAACAAAATATGAAGGTAGTGCTCCAACAAAATTTATAGTTAAGCAAAATCTCCTTTCTCTAACGAAATTTATAGTTAAGCAAAATCTCCTTTCTCCAACGAAATTTATAGTTAAGCAAAATATCCTTTATATGGGGTCAAATAATATGAAACTTTTGAAGGGAAAACTTCCATTGACAGACATCACTTACTGAGCATCCATAATGGTATCACTCCAAACCTATGGGATTGTCCTTTAAGGAGATGCCACAATTAAATAACACTCTTGATTTAGAAAAGGTCAAAGATATACTAGTAGCGACAAAGTGGAATAGAGTAAAAGTCTACAAGGATATTTTCTTTGTAAGACATGGTAACTTTTCAATCTGGAAGGCCAATTGGAAAAGCCTTATTTGACTAGACATTTCACCTAACTCAAGAAGAATTCCTCTCTTTTGAGCTAAGAAAAAGAAGCCACCCTTTTAAACAAGGAAAATACTCCATCTACTTGGACCCTGAAGTGTTTATATATATATCGAGAGAGAGAGAGAGAGAGAGAGAGAGAGAGAGAGAGAGAGAGAGAGAGGCTACTCAATAACCCTTCTTAAGGTCTTAAGGAAGAGGAACTTCATAGAAAAAATAAATAAAAATAGAAAAAGGTCTAGCAACCCAAACTATGGTTCAAAGTGGTATCTTTCTCTCGGGTTGCAATAAGGAACTGCATCCTAATCCAAATTACCTTAAGACACCAAGGTTATACATGACTTGGTGTTGTAATGGACATTGGGATAACAAAATTTGGACCCAATGTGCCTTTTGTTTCAAGGTGATGCTCTACCTAGCATGTCTTCACTTAGCACAAAGTTTACTTTGTCATCTTTTCTCTCTTTTCTTTTATATGGATAATATGGAGTTGTATTTAAGGGGATCTTATTGCATTCACATGGTTGTTTAGGTCTATCCCTTGTCTAATCCCCTCCATATCCTTTATATGCCTTGGATTTCTTGATTTTGGGTATTTGTGGACCTAATCAAAGCTTATCGCTTGCGTTATATGATGTTATAGTTCATTGTCTTACCTAAGAACGTGTGAGAATAATGTCTACATGAGTAATTTCACCACTTGAATCTCCAGAGCATTGTGTTAATAGAGGGGTGTTGGAACAACAAGTTGTTGGAATCTTATTAACATTGAGAGGGGGTGTGAATTAGTATTAGCGCAGTTATGAACAATTTTTACTTCTTATCAATTTGAATTGGAACTTAAATCATGCATTCACCACAAACAGAAACATTCAACATCACATGCGGAATACATAGAACACAAAGATTTTTACGGGGAAACCCAAATGGGATAAAACCACGAAATGCTCTCTTATATTAAAAAGATTACATTCATGGAAGCACCAAATTCTAGAGTTCTCCAGCACCAACTGGAAGGAGGCACCAACCCCTTGGTTTTACAGGCTACAACTTGAAGAAAGCACCGATAAATTGGAAGGAGGCACCAACCCCCTATTCCTTGCCCCGTCCTGCCACCCTGATATGACTGTAGAAGATATTTCTTTGTTGTTCTATTGATCTGCGCACTCTTCAAATTAACTGCAGTTCATTTAGTTGTGCGCACCTTCTGTATACTAAGATCTTGCAATCGTTGAACTGTATCACATACTTCACTTTACGACATCAACATTACACACTCGATCTCATACTTCATAGCATTCTGCAATATGTGTTCTGGTACAACATATTGTTCTATTTATTTGCATCTGCAAACTCAATTGATATTATGCATCCTATGTTGTGCTGCTATTAAGACTTCACGCATATGTATAAGATCAATATGTGCACCTTTTGCTATGCTATACAATTTCCTTGGCGCAATTGTATTAGATAATTTGTAACATTTTGCGTACCATCTGCAATATTGCGTTTTTGTTCTTCGCACTTGTCTCAAATTAACCTCATCATACTGTGAATCTTCTGTTGTGCTGCATCTCTGTCTTCGCACATCTGCCTTATATCATTTGTGACTTTCTGTGTACTATCTGTGATACTGTCTTTGTGTTCTCATGCACTTGGTCCATCATCTTGCGCATCATCTGCAGTGTTGAATTTCTATCTTCGCGCAACTGTCACATATAAACTACATCATCCTGCACACATCAATAGTTATGTTCTTTTGTTCGTGCGCACTTGGCTCTCTGTTAGATCGTGTTGTTTCGGTTCCATGAGCCCTTGATACCCCAAAATTAGAAGCTTTCCAAATCAAAGTACTAACATATCTGCATCTTCAAGCTTACTTAAACTCTCCAACTTTGCTTCTTATTTATACTTGTCCTACACAGACGGTATGTCCACAAGTTGGTCGTACCATCCCTTCTTCCTTGCTTATCGGTCCAGCTTACTTCACGCTTCCGCCACATGTCATGTTCTGTGCCACTGAGGTATCACACCTTGTGGCTCTTGTGCATACTTGCTCCTTTGCCTAATGGGTCTTGCACACTTTGGAATCACTTTGTGTGTGGTCTTGCGCCCTTGAAGTATCATCACTTGTGGGTCTTGCGCACTTCAACAACTTGTATACTTCTTATGATTGGTGTGTCTAGCGTAATTGACTTGTCTGACCGCCACTTTCTTTCGGGACTCATATATATATATATATATATATATATATATATATATATATAGAGAGAGAGAGAGAGAGAGAGAGAGAGAGAGAGAGAGAGAGAATCGAGGAAGGCTACTCAATAACCCTTCTTAAGGTCTTAAGGAAGAGGAACTTCATAAAAATTAAATAAAATAGAAAAAGGTCTAGCAACCCAAACTATGGTTCAAAGTGGTATCTTTCTCTCGGGTTGCAATAAGGAACTGCATCCTAATCCAAATTACCTTAAGACACCAGGGTTATACATGAATTGGTGTTGTAATGGATGTTGGGATAACAAAATTTGGACCCAATGTGCCTTTTGTTTCAAGGTGATGCTCTACCTATCATGTCTTCACTTAGCACAAAGTTTACTTTGTCATCTTTTCTCTCTTTTCTTTTATATGGATAATATGGAGTTGTATTTAAGGGGATCTTATTGCATTCACATGGTTGTTTAGGTCTATCCCGTGTCTAATCCCCTCCATATCCTTTATATGCCTTGTATTTCTTGATTTTGGGTATTTGTGGACCTAATCAAAGCTTATCGCTTGCGTTATATGATGTTATAGTCCATTGTCTTACCTAAGAATGTGTGAGAATAATGTCTACATGAGTAATTTCACCACTTGAATCTCCAGAGCATTGTGTTAATAGAGGAGTGGTTGAACAAGAAGTTGTTGGAATCTTATTAACACTGAGAGGGGGTGTGAATTAGTATTAGTGCAGTTATGAACAATTTTTACTTCTTATCAATTTGAACTGGAACTTAAATTATGCATTCACCATAAACATAAACATTCAACATCACATGCGCAATACATAGAACACAAATATTTTTACATGGAAACCCAAATGGGAGAAAACCAGAAAATGCTCTCTTGTATTAAAAAGATTACATTCATGGAAGCACCAACTTCCAGAGTTCTCCAGCACCAACTGGAAGGAGGCACCAATCCCTTGGTTTTATAGGCTACGACCTGAAGGAAGCACCGATCAACTGGAAGGAGGCACCAACCCCCTGTTCCTTGCCCCGTCCTACCACCCTGATGTGATTGTAGAAGATAATTCTTTGTTGTTATATTGATCTGCGCACTCTTCAAATTAACTGCAATTCATTTAGTTGTGCACACCTTCTGTATACTAAGATCTTGTAATCGTTGAACTGTATCACATACTTCACTTTACTACATCAACATTACACACTTGATCTCATACTTCATAACATTCTGCAATATGTGCTCTGGTACAACAAATTGTTCTATTTCTGTGCATCTGCAAACTCAATTGATATTGTGCATCCTATGTTGTGCTGCTATTTAGACTTCACGCATATGCATCAGATCAATCTGCCCACCTTTTGCTATGCTACACAATTGTCTTGGCGCAATTGTATTAGATAATTTGTAACATTTTGCGTACCATCTGCAATATTACGTTTTTGTTCTTCGCACTTGTCTCAAATTAACCTCATCATACTGTGAATCTTCTGTTGCGCTGCATCTCTGTCTTCGCACATCTGCCTTATATCATTTGTTACTTTCTGTGTACTATACGTGATACTGTCTTTGTTTTCTCGTGCACTTGGCCCATCATCTCGCGCATCATCTGCAGTGTTGCATTTCTATCTTCGCACAACTGTCACATATAAACTACATCAATAGTTATGTTCTTTTGTTCGTGCGCACTTGGATATCTATTAGATCGTGTTGTTTCGGTACCACGAGCCCTTGATACCCCAAAATTAGAAGCTTTCCAAATCAAAGTACTACCATATCTGCATCCTCAATCTTACTTAAACTCTCCAACTTTGCTTCTTATTTATACTTGTCCTACGCAGACGGTATGTCCATAAGTTGGTCGTAGCGTCCCTTCTTCCTTGATTCTTAGTCCATCTTACTTCACGCTTCCGCCACATGTTATGTTTTGCACCACTGAGGTATCACATCTTGTGGGTCTTGTGCATACTTGCTCCTTTGCATAATGGGTCTTGCACACTTTGGAATCACTTCGTGTGTGGTCTTGCGCTCTTGAAGTATCATCGCTTGTGGATCTTGCGCACTTGACTTGTTTGACTGCCACTTTATTTCGGGACTCTTGCGCACTTCAACAACTTGTATACTTCTTACGATTGGTGGGTCTAGCATACTTGACTTGTCTGACCGCCACTTTCTTCCGGGACTCTTGCATACTTGTCCAACCGCTTCTTACTCCCAAGCCTCTTGTGCACTCCCAAAACTTGTCCAACCAACTCTTTGGCATATACCTTTGAAGTAGCATGAATAGGTGGAATTGGAACTTGCACTTGTACCTTATGTGAGTTCTTCAAACTGGATGTACTTCTTATGTACTTATTCAAATTGGATTTCATATACTTCTTCAAACTGACACAAGGATATTGAGTTCTCTTTGACATTAGTTCACATCAATGATAACCAAGGTTCAACAATCTCTCCCTTTGGCATTGATGTCAACACCTCATGAAGATGTTCTCTTCATCTGTTCTATTTGCAGTACTCCCCCTGTGTTCTTGCTAGTTTGAGCCTTTGCTCATCTACGCATCCTGTTGCCAGTGCTTTTCCACTGTCTTTTATTTCTGTGTGGATCCCTTCCACTGATGCATGCTTTCTGATCTTTCTCCTTTGTTTCTTTGCATGACCTCCGATCAGTATTTCTTTGCACTAATCGCATGCTTCATGATCTTTCTACCCCTTTGACATAAATGGAAAAAAGGCAAATTCAATGTGCAATTTTAATTTCTCCTATCTTCAGTTTTACGTTGGCCTTCATACATCTGCTTGCTTCAATTAATCCCCCTACCTTCGTGCTTTATTCTCTTTCCTTTCACTGGAGTTGTTGTGGAGATCCCAGTCACATTATGATCTGTACCTTCAGATTGTCTATGTAGTTGTCTCGAGTATGCTCCCCCTGTATAATTGCTAACTCCCTTCTATCTTGATCTTTTGTTCCTGTCATACTTATTAAGTACTCCCACTTCTTCATTTTTTGCATAATCTTTCATGAAATCTTCATGTTGCATTCACTATGCACTATAGGGTTCCATCTACTTCCGGCTTGTATTGTCTCACGTGTCGATTTCTTCCATCATCCAACTTTTCCTCTTGTAGCATTTATTGCGCTGTGACCAATCTTCATTACATTTTCTGACTTCGTATATCTCGCCATGACAACCAAATATTTCGTCTTAATATTGCACATACTGTACAGATACTTTCATTCGTCGGCCAACATGGCAACAAGGCCAAAATTCGGTGTGTCATTTTTGTACTCGAGCTTTTGGGGAAACATCATTTTGTTTGCACAAAACAATGAATTGGATTTCCGCTTTTTTCCTCTTTCCCAAATTCATTAACTCATGCAATAAATTTTGACATCTCCATAGTCATCTTCGAATCGCGAGGACATGAATGCAATTAACCTAAACGTCTCTTCAATTTATTTTTGTGCGTGCATGGAACCACCTTCCAATTCTATAAATGAGGTACGTATTGCTTGGTTCATCATCCTTGTTCATTCCCTGTCAAGCTTGTTTTGTGTGTCGTAGCTTTTGAGTTTTTCGTCTTCATCCATTATGTCTTGTTTCTTCTAAAGATTCAACAACTTGTTTGACAGCCTTCGCTTCGCAGTTCAGTCGCAACAAGTTGAATTCGCACGACTAAAGGTGGATATGGGGATTTGGAAATCCCAAATGAAGGAATTCGATTTCAATCATTGGTACGCACAGTTGCAGGTCAATCACAGCAATGTTGAGGGGTCATTTAGCCTGAACAAGAGAGTGGACTTCTGGGAGAGGCAACAACAACAGATTCTTGACTTGCTAAACTTGATTAAGACGAAACAATCCACTGCCAACGCATTGTCTTCAACTCTGCAGCTTTGACCACTGCTACAATCCATAGAATTCGTCGAGCAAGCTTCGATGGATATTGAGCTTCGTCTTTCACATCATTCTGCCAATCATGACACGGTTATGGACCTTGAGCTGTGGCTTTTAATAAATTTTGTTATTCTCATTTTTTGTTTAATATGGCGCCCATCATCGTCTTTGTACTTCAACTATCATTATGCCTTAGCATGTTACCTCTTTGTACTTCAACTCTTTTTTCTGCAACAGAGGTCTCATGTAATTTTGTAAAGACAAATTTTGAATCTAATACAAACTTGGTTTATGTATCTACGCGGGTCTTATGTTTGTTCATCGGCAACAGTTATTTGTACTCTTCTTTCAATGGTTACATGTATGAGCTCTTTTATGCGACAATTCAACACATCATTACAAATAATTGAATATATGCGCATTTCCTTTGCAACATTACATTAGTGTGACTGCAAAATTTAAATATTCTCTAACTGCAATACTTACTAATACATTCATTGAATTCCTGATGAATCTCGTGTTGAATTCAAGGATCTTATTGCTTGGTGATTGTGGTGAGCCTAAGTCATTTGTTTGAGTAGCTTTCTTTACCCATTTCTTCATGTGCGCATAAAAATTTTGATACAGTGCCTGGCTATATTCCATTTTGTTCCTTGTATTGTGATTGATGTTATGTAGAGCATTTCTATCTGGACAATTTGTTGTTCTTCGACAATATTGAGCCTTGTGTCCAAAACCATCACATGCATAACATCTCACAATTTGACAATATTTCACAATAAGACCATTTTAATTGCACCTTGCGCACTTCAATGTATTTATCCTTCTTCTGGTAGTGTAACGGGAAGAGTTGTAATTACTGAAGGAATTGCCATACTTGAATGGCTTCATTTGATTTGGACTATACTTGTCGTCGCAGACCTTCTCAGTTGTTTTTCCATAGCCAAGTCCAAACTTGTCTGTTGGTGATCTCTGATCGTTCAAAATCTTATTCAAGATTGATGTGTTGTCTTTGAATTTGTTCTTCATTTTTTCTTCAAAACATGCCTTGTCACTTCCTAAATGTGTGCAGTTCGAAGTTTCGATGATGTGACCTTTCCCTTTTAACTCAGCCAATTTTTCTTCTAAATAGGAGGTCTCTATTTTATTTTGTTTGAGTTCACTTGTCAATATATCATTTTTCTACTCTGACTCTTCCAGTGATGTATTCAATACTAATTTCTCTTCTTTAAGCCTTCTGATTTTGTCTACTGTGCAATTTAGTTGTTTCTCAAAATTTATTACCTTTTCACTAACCTGTTTTTCAAGAGATTTTTGAATCACCTTGGCTTGCTTGACTTGTTCTTCATACTTTGACAATTGATCCTGCAAGAGTTTGTTCTTCCTTCTTGACCTCTTTAATTCATCAAAGGCATTGACCAGTTCAGCTTCCCATTCAACCTCTGCAACTTCTTCTTCTTCAGATTGACTGTCTCATTTAATTTATGCGACAGGTTTTGGAGGTGAATTAAAGGTTCCACTAAATAAATACTTATCTAGTGTTCCTAATTGATTGTGTGCATTCGATGTGTCTTTCTTGACAAAGGGACAACACATTTTATTTTCTTCATTGCTTTCATCTTCCAAAAAGGCCATGAAAAGTACTTCTTTTGGATTTTTATCACACTCACTTTCTTTGGATGAACTGTTGTCTTCCTTGTAGTACAAACTCTTCCTTTGTTTTGGGACTTTCTTCCTGTTCTCAGATCTGTCCTATGTGCGCGCCAACCTTCATTCATTGTAATTAGCCTCTTCTTCATTGTCACTATATCTATCTTCTTTATACAGACACTTTGAGGCGAAGTGGCCTACTCTTCCACCTTTAAAACATTTGAAGGGTAACTTCCCCTTATACTTGCCACATCTTCTTTTCAACTTTCTCACAAATTTTGCTTCTTCCTCATCCAATTCATCACAAGAGCCTTTGTCATGCTCGTGTTTTGTTTTCCTGGTAGCTTTAAAGGCTGCTTCTTTTCTGATAGGATTTTCCCTTTCAGTTCTCATCTCATACGCAGTGAGGATCCCATGAAGCTCATCCTTTGTTAAATATACAAGATTAGTTTTGTCTTCTAACATGGACACCTTTGAGTCAAATCTCGGAGGCAGAGTTCTTAGTATCTTTTGCGCAAATGATTCTCCAATTAGTGTAACTCCAAGACTTTTGATGGAATTAACTAACTCATCAAATCAAAGGAAGTATGAGGTAACATTTTCTTCATATTTCATTCCCAAAGACTCATATAGTCTAGAGTAAGTGTGCAACTTCGCCTTCTTTACTTTCTCATCAACTTCATATATATTTTTGAGCTTGTCCCGTACATCCTTATCTGAAGTGCAATGCATGACTTTATTGAATTCAGTGTATGCTAACCCACATAATAGTTCATTCCTTGCTCTTGCATTGCATTCATACTGTCTTATCTCAAATGGATCAATAGCTGCAGTTGCAGGAACGCTATAACCATTCTTAATAGACTGCCAGCACCAAGGGATTGTAGATATACTTCCATTCTTATCCTCTAGAAGGTATAGTTGGAGCCATCAAATATTGGTGCTATGTTGGTGGAGAGTCCTTCCTACTTGTCCATATCTACACAAGGATTTATCTTCCAGATGTTAGGTTGTTACTGAAGACACTCACTCTGATACCAATTGTTGGAATCTTATTAATACTGAGAGGGGAGGTGAATCAGTATTAACGCAATTATGAACAATTTTTACTTATTACCAATTTGAACTTGAACTTAAATTATGCATTCACTATAAACATAAACATTCAACATCGCATGCGCAATACACAGAACACAAATATTTTTACATGGAAACCCAAACGAGATAAAACCATGGAATCCTCTCTTATATTAAAAAGATTACATTCATGGAAGCACCAAATTCTAAAGTTCTCCATCACCAATTGGAAGGAGGAACCAACCCCTTGGTTTTATAGGCTATGACATGAAGGAAGCATCGACTCCCTGATTTACCAGGTTCAATTGGAAGGAGGCACCAACCCCCTATTCCTTGCCCCGTCCTACCACCCCGATACGACTGTAGAATATATTTCTTTGTTGTTCTATTGATCCGCTCTTCATTCCATTATGCGCACCTTCTGTATACTGAGATCTTGCAATCATTGAATTGTATCACGTACTTCACTTTACAACATCACCATTACACACTCGATCTCATACTGCATAACATTCTACAATCTTTGCTATGGTACAACATATCGTTATGTTTCTACGCATCTACAAACTCAAATGATACTGCGCATCCTATGTTGTGTTGTTGTTCTAACTTCGCGCAGTTGTATAAGATCAATATGCACACCTTCTTCTATGCTACACATTTGTCTTGGCGTAATTGTATTATATAATATGTAACCCTCTGCATACCATCTGCAATACTACCTTTTGTTCTTCGCACTTGTCTCATATTAACCTCATCATACTGCGCATATTTTGTTGTGTTGCATCTCTATCTTCTCGCATATGGATTAGATCATATGTGACTTTTTGCGTACTAGATGCGATACTGTCTTGATGTTTTCACGCACTTGGCCCATCATCTCGCGCATCATCTGTAGTGTTGCATTTCTATCTTCGCACAACTGTCACAGATATACTACATCATCCTGCACACCATCAGTAGTTCTATTCTTCTGTTCGTGCACACTTGGATCTCTGCTAGATCATGTTGTTTCGGTTCCACGAGCACTTGATACCACAAAATTAGAAGCATGCCAAATCATAGTACTACCACATCCGCATCTTCAAACTTACTTCAACTCTCCAACCTGGCTTCTTATTTATACTTGTCCTCGACAGACGGTATGTCCACAAGTTGGTCATAGCATCCCTTCTTCCTTGCTTCTCAGTCCAGCTTACTTCACACTTATTCCACTTGTCATGTTCTGCACCACTGAGGTATCACACCTTGTGGGTCTTGCACACTTTGGAATCACTCCATGTGTGGTCTTGCACCCTTGAAGTATCATCGCTCGTGGGTCTTGCGCACTTGACTTGTCTGACCGCCACTTTCTTCGAGGTCTCTCGCGTGCTTCAAAAACTTGTATACGTCTTTCGATTGGTGGGTTTTGCGCACTTGACTTGTTTGAACACCACTCTCTTCCGGGACTCTTGCATACCTATCCAACCGCTTCTTGCTCCCAAGCCTCTTGCGTACTCTCAAAACTTTTCCAACCAACTCTTTGGCATATACCTTTCAAATAGCATGACTAGGTGGACTTGGGACTTGCGCTTGTACATTATGTACTTCTTCAAACTAGATGTACTTCTTATGTACTTCAAACTAGATTTCATATACTTCTTCAAACTAGCGCAAGGATACTGAGTTCTCTTTGACATCAGTTGACATCAATGACAATCAAGGTTCAACACAAGCCATGCTAGCTCATCACACCTCTAGATCTTCTGGAGATAGACAATCGATAGTCAATAGTTGACTGAGTGGTTGACTAGTTGACCGACCAATGGATCAACTGGGTTCTCGACTAGTTGGATATATCGACTAATGGGACAACTAGTCTCTTGACTAGTCAGAAACTAGTCGGACCAACCGACCGACAGAGGAGTTGAATAGCCAATGGACTGGTCCGATAATTATAACAAAACCATCAACTATGGCACAAATAGGGAAAATTCAAGGAGGCCATTATGTGTTGTGACCTAAGTATGTGGACACATCCTTCCTTGATTTAAGGGAGTTTGTTACATCTTGAAGCTATAAAAGGATAATCTTATGGATTGAATATACATGTGTGCTATAGTGAACAATGCATTTCAGTGTATTGTTGATTGTGATATGCTGAGCTTACGTATTGAAACAATATATTTCGACACCACCTCTTCTTTGATAATTAGTTGTTTGATATCTAATCTTTATAATTCCTTGGTTTCTCTAACATTGTATTAGAACCATTGGTTTGAATCATAATCTGTTGTGTACAAGTTGTTTGAGGTGTCATTTAGAAATGCTATATTGAGTCATATCTATTTGTGATTGACTCTGGGTTTCGACTTGCAAACTATATTGAGGTTTAGATTGACATATCAACATTATGGCTTCCAAGCAAGAATATGTGATCTTGAAAGGTCACAATTATGGAATATGGGTACAAGATATAGAAACCTTGTTGAAAAGTAAGGCCCTCTATCATTTTACCAAGATCGTGATCCCAAATCCAAAGGATGATCAACAAATGTTTGTACTTAAAGGGAAGAAGGATGAGACTATAGGAGTGATTACCACCTACATTTTGAGGCAGATTCGTATTCATACAAGTGAGATCAACTATCCTCATCGAGTCTATAAGAAACTAAAGAATTTGTTTGATAAAGTTGACGAAAGTAAAGTTATGCGGATTGAGAAAGAGTTGATCTCTCTAGATCCTCTCTCTTTTGAAAGGATTGAGGAATATTTGGCTCATGTCAAGGAGCTACAATTGAATCTGGGTGAATATAGTAAGGACTTTCTGAAAACACATGGTCATCTCATTGAATTGATCTTCATGAATTTGAATACACCCTTTGATGTATTCTAGTTAATGTTATGTGCTAGTTGGGCATCCAAAAAAGAAGATGGTAAGGACTATACATTTGACTCTTTACATGGATTTTTTATTAGGCCATAGGAGAAACCACTTTATGAAGGTAAATTAAGCGTGCAACAACATGCCCATCTGTTGAAGGGAAAAGATCAACAGAGCCACACAGAAAGAGGTGGACAAGGTAACCTAGAGAAAGGTTGGGAGTGCATTGACCATAATTAGAAGAAGAAGCATGATGAGCTGACTATGAAAGATAAGAAGAATAATACATGTCATTATTGTGGGAAATTAGGACATATGAAGAAGTCTTGCTAGAAGAAGACGAGGAATATAGAAGAAAAAGTTAAGAAACTTGCGGTAGACATGTTGATTGGATGAATGACAAATGCTTGGCGCTGACTTCCAAAAGGTATGGTAGGTAATTATACATTTTTTGTTAGTGTTTCTCGAGCCCTACATGTCTAGACTGCTCAAAACGAGTGGATAGTTTATTTTGGTTATACTCACTATATGGCTAAAGATGCTTCTCTTTTTTCTTCCTTAAGTGAAGCTTTATCAAATAATTATTGGGTAGCAGATGATTATGTACTTATTGTTGTTGGTTGTGGTAATATTGAATGTCAAAATGGTATGACTACCAATGTGTATCATGTACCCAACTCGAGTGCAAACCTGTTGTTGGTACATCGGCTCACCCAAACTGGAAAAAGGTTGAATCCTAGCCAAAACAGTTTGTTGTGAAGGATGTAAATAATTGGGAAATTGTAGTTGAAGGATTTCTCGATCACAAAGAATGACTCTACAAATTATGTGATGTTCCCAAGAGAGATACATGACAGAATGCACTCATAGCTTAGATTGACGACCACAGTAGAGTTTGGCATGAACAACTTGGCCATTTAAATTTCCGAAGCTTGAAATTGATGGTGAGACATGACATGGTTATTGAACTACCTGAAATTATTCCACTCCCCCCCACCCATCAATGGAGTATGTGAAGGGTGTGTGATTGGAAAGCATCATCAAGCTCCCTTTGAGACCAAAAAGGCATGGAGAGAAAAAACCCATTTGGAACTTGTCCATAGTGACCTATGTTGCATGAACAAACCATAAATAGCAGGTGCAAGGTATATTTTATCCTTCATTAATGATTTTTCCAGGTATACTTAGGTATAATCCTTGAAGAATAAGATTATGTATCTGAAAGGTTCATGGAAATTAGGGCATTAGCTAAAAAGCAATGTGGTCAACTTGTGAAGTGTTTAAGATCATAAAATGGTGGAGAATATGTGGGCATAGCTTTTGAAAACTATTTGTCTCAAAATGGAATTCCTTGCCAAAGCTTTGCACCTCACACACTTCAGTAGAATGGAGTAGTGGAAAGGAAAAATATAACTTTAGTTGAAATGGCATGATGTTTGCTTCAAGCCAGAGATTTGTTGATTAGCTTGTGGGCAGAAGTTGTCTACTACTCAAACTATCTGTTGAACCTTATTCTGACAAGAGTTGTCCTTAATATGACTCATGTTGAGAAATGGGGTTGGAAGGAAACCATCAATCAAACACCTTAGAATGTTTGGATGTATTGTATGGGTGCACATCCCAGACAATTATAGAAAGAAGTTGAATTCAAAGAGTCATGATTTCATCATGATGGGCTACTCTAAAGATTCGAAAGCTACAGATTGTTTGATCCAATCGAACAACATACATCATTTGAAGGGATGTTGTTTTTGGTTAGAAGAGCTCAGATATTTAACTGTTGAATCAATCCTCTAATTTAATGAGCAATGATCCTTTCAAATTATGGCAAAAACAAGACTGACTAAACCCTACCTTGGAGTTTTGACTGGGCGATCGACACACCTGCCTGCTTCAACTTATAGTCAGCTAGTGACTATGAAATTGGATACCAACTTTGGGACCCTTATTCAATCCTCTGATGCACTAATCAATACATGAAATCCTTCATCTCAAAATTATTGTCTACCTGTTGGGTTGCTAAGATAATTGAAGTTGTTGGAGGTGATGCGGGAGATATCGATGACTCGAGGAAGACTGTAAGTCAAAAATAGTGTGGTAATGTTGCTACAATTGTATGTGTTCTAGAGGCATGCGATCCTGATACATATGTAGATGCACATTCTCGACTTGAATGGGAGAATGCTATGGTTGAGGAATATTGTTCATTGATGAAGAATAAAACATGGGATTTAGTTCCTCGACCACAAGGAAATAACATTGTGAAATTTTGAAGGGTCTACAAGACCAAATTCACATGTTATGGTGGTTTTGAAAGAAACAAGGCTCATTTGGTTGCAAAGGGTTTTTCTTAGTGAGAAGGCATCGACTGCACTAAAACCTTTGTTGTTGTTGCAAGGATGTGTTGATGTATATGTAACTTTGGAATGTATTTCATCTATGTATTTCATATATATTTATTGTACCCTTATTAGAGATGTGTTATTCCTCTATAAGGAAGTGTCGTCATGTGGATTGACAAGTGTTGCAAGTGTGTGTACTTGCCGATGGGTTATTAGACCACCTTGTGTGGGGTCGGCCCTTAAATATATATTATATTGTGGATGTGTCTAGATAGACAAGTCAGCCCCATAGTGTAACTGGGCAAACAAGCTAGTATAAATAGAGATCGGGAGATCTCTATTTTCATCACTCGGAAACTCACACTTCTCTCACTCAGAAAGTGGCGCACTAGTGAGGAGGAGGATCATCTGCTACTAGGAGACTATCTCAAGTGTATTTTGGTTGTACTTTGGTTGAGCCATTGCTCTCTCTATCTCTGAGGAAGTTGTGGGGTTTTTCACCTTAGGGTTTTCCCCACGGAAACTCTGTGTCTCTTGTCTCTCATGCTTTTGATTCTTGTGATGATTGACATGCTTGTTATGATTGATATGCATTGATATATTGTACATGTTATTCTCTTAGTGAAGATCCTAGAGTATTGTGAATTAATGCTCAAAATTTAACATGGTATCAGAGCTAACCTGAGAAGAAGACATTTTGCAGTGACGAAAACTTGAGTTTCTTGTTTATTGGGTTTCTCTCCACAGTTTTTGGAAAAGCAGTATAGTAGATTGACTCTACTCATTAAGGAGAATCTATCTGTCCAATCAGAATTCAATTCTGAGCATTTTCAGATTTGACCCTAAAAATTAGGGTTTCCACAAAAATAGGAATTTCTGAAATTTGAAGACATAGATGGAAGCTCCTTGCAAAAATCGAAGTTTAGAGCTTTGGATCGAGATTTTTGGCTGGGTGGATCTCCGGGAAACTCAAACCCTAATTCAGGGCTCTCCCTAGTGAACCCGGGAGGACAAAAAAGAAACTCTGAAGGGTAAATCTTTGCTGATCTCAAATTCTGAATACACCAGGCTGATCAGCTCATCAAGGTGCATCTTTCTATCCTTTCAGAAAGTTGAAATTCACATTTTGAATTTTTAGGGTTTTTTCGACAAACCCTAATCCGGGACCAGATCTAGTTTTCAGCATTTCAAGTGGTAAGACCTAAATCTTTTCTATTTCCATTTGAAGTACTCTTTAAGATGTCTCACCACACCAAGCTTGAGGATAAGCTTGAAGGGGCTGATAAGCTTGAATTATAGGATTGGGTTAATCCTGGAAGAGAATGAGTTGGACTCATATATAAAAGAAGACATCCCTATCCCAGAGGATGAAGAGGCTAAAGTATTGCATAAGAAGAACTTGGTCAAGACAAAGAGAATCATTGCTGATTCTATCAAAGACCATCTCATACCCCATGTGTCTTCTCTAAAGATACCCAAAGAGATGTTTGACTCTTTGACCAAGCTATTTGAAAGGAAGAACATAAATCGGAAGATGACCCCATGGAACCAATTGAAAGGAGTAAAGTTTCAAAATGGAGAAACCATTCAATCTTATTTTTCAAGGGTCTCCCAGATCAAGGAACATCTAGAAGCAGTGGATGAAATGGTGGAGAATGGTGAAGTTATCATGACCACTCTGAATGGCTTACGTAGGTCATGGGACTCCTTCATTCAAGGAATCTGTGCAAGAAAGAAGTTGATTTCCTTCAGTAGACTACAGGAAGAATGCTCACAAGAAGAAGCAAGGCTTGTGGCACGAGAAGAAAAGATGGGGAATGATGATCAAGCTCTCACAGCTCACACCAAGAAAGGGAAGTCCAAGAGAGAGCCATCTCACTCCAAGAAATCTTCACATCACTTCAAAGAAAGAAGAATATGCTTCACCTGTAATGAGAAAGGACATATTGCCATAAATTGTCCCAAGAACAAGAAGGACAACAACAACTTCAACAAGAAGAAGAAGGGGAGCAAAAGAAGGTTTCATGCTCATGCTTCCGAGGATGATGAACCACCCAAGAAGAAGGCTAGGGCAAAAAGTGATGATAGTAATGATGACTCATCAAGTGAAGAAGGGTACGTTCTGATCTCTGCTCTCACAGGTACTATCTCCCATGTTGTAATGATTGGTTAATTAACAGTGGGGCTTCCAAACACATGATTGGGTTTAAGGAATCTTTTGTGAACCTATCTGAACATGAATCACCCCATAAGGTGAAACTTGGGGATGATTATCAATACCCAATCAAAGGGTGAAGCCTCCTATAACCTAGATTCTGGAAAATCTTTGAAGATGAAAGAATTCCTTTATGTACCTGGGCTCAAGAAGAACTTACTCTCCATCTCTACATTGGATGCAAAAGGTATGAGGGTTGCATTTGTGGATGGCCAAGTCCTAATGTCGCCAAAGGGAAAGACCATAGATGATGCAGTACTGATTGGAGAGCAAGAGGGAGGTTTGTATAAATTGAAGGGACAACCTGAACATGCCATGGTGCATGAATCCATGGAGCCAAGTGAACTTTGGCATAAAAGACTTGCTCATATGCACTATAGGGCACTTCCAATTGCAAGCAAGGCTGTAGAGGGTCTTCCTGAAATCAAGACCAAACATGAAGGTGTTTGCAAAGGATGTGCAAAAGGTAAGAACATTAAGAAGGCTTTCCCAAGCAGTGAAAGCAAGGCAAAGGATATCATGGAAATCATCCACTCAGATGTATGTGGTCCTATGTCATCCAGTTCTCTAAGTGGGTATGTTTACTATGTCTCATTTATTGATGACTTCTCCAAGAAGACTTGGGTCTACTTCTTGAAGACAAAGATGAGGTATTTGATAAGTTCAAGGAATTCAAAACCTTGATGGAGAAGAAGATCAAAACATGCAGATCCGACAATGGTGGAGAATTCACCTCAGGTGACTTCAAGAAGCTTTTCAGTGATTCAGGGATTAAGAGGGAGTTGACTGCTCCTTATAATCCTCAACAGAATGGAGTTGCATAAAGGAAGAACAGAACAATCATGGAAGCAGCAAGGGCAATGCTGCATGACCAGGATCTACCTATGCATCTATGGGCAAAAGCAGCTATAACAGTTGTATATGTGCAGAAAAGAACATCCCGCAAGATATTGGACATCAAGATACCAGAAGAGGTCCTTTCTGGTAAGAAACATGAAGTTAGCTTTCTCATAATATTTGGCTGTCCAATATACACTCATGTCCCAAAGGAAAAGAGGACTAAACTAGATCCTTCAGGAAAGAAGGGTATCTTTGTGGGTTACAGTGAAAGCTTGAAGGCTTACAGATTATACTTTCCAGGGTTCAAGAAGATTGATGTCAGTAAGGATGAATATAAGTTCAAGGACAGGTAATCCAGGAAGCAAAGATCAAGAGGAAGCACACTCCAGGAGCTCCTGCAAGGATGCATATTTTCAGAGGGAGTTGACCATCTTCCTACATTCCACAATAGAAAGGTGTAGAAGAAGCTACTTCAACAGCTCCTGCCAGGAATCAAAGACTTAGAGGGAGTCCACCCAACAAACAAACAAAGATAAGTATTTCAATTATCATTTCTTGCCTATTTTTGTTTAAATAATATTATGCTTAGGAGATTTATTGTGCATATTAGAATGATTGCATTAATGAATAGGATACTACTAATATGCATGTGATGGGTAAGTGGCCTATGGCACCGTACAACATTCTAGTGCTACTTATCTAGAATGAAACCTCTTTGCTGACATGTTGGGAGTAGTGCAAACTCTTAACAATGTTCTGGTAGAGACTGGAAGGCATCTAGAAAGTTGTGGAACATGGATAAGTGTTGTATTGAAGCATTGGCTAAGATAACTGCATGACTGCATGACATATTTCTTTATGTGTAAAGAATTTGTTCTGAAAATTATGAGATGTTTCTAATCATGCAATTTAACTTGTTTTGTAGGAAAGACCGTATATCTTCACCTACAAAAGAAGGACTACAACATTTGTTCCAACAACAAAGATATCTATTGAAGATATTGAAGTTCCTAGGATTTGGGATGAAGAAGTGGAATGCCATGATCCGTCGATCATGAAGAAGATGTTTGGGATGCAGTCCCAAGACCTGACAGGGAGTCACATGTGTGCAGATTGAAGAAAGCCTTGTATGGCTTGTAGCAAGCTCCCAGAACTTGGTGTGATACAAAGAGGAAGCTCGTTGCTGAATTCAATATGAAAGATTTGGGAATGATGCATTATTTCCTAGGTATGGAGGTGTGGCAGAGTGCAGGTGGGATCTTCCTTGGTCAAGGGAAGTACACAGTAGATATCCTGAAGAGATTCAGGATGATGGATTGCAAGGCCATGGCCACACCTATCGCATCAAATTTGAAGCTTCTATGTGATGCTTCATCTGAGCCAGTTGATGTCTCTATGTATCGTCAGATGATTGGGTCCTTGATGTACCTAATGGTATTTGCTATGAACACATTGAGCCAGTTCCTGACGGATCCGAGGAGTGTTCACCTAGTTGCTGTAAAGCATGTTCTGAGGTACCTGATGGGTACAGTGGATTTTGGGCTCAAGTATGAAGCGAATCAAAAGTTTAACCTGCAGGGTTATGTTGATTCAGATTGGGCTGGCAGTGCTGCAGATAGGAAGAGCACATCTGGATGCTGCTTCAGTATGGGATCAGGTGTGATCTCTTGGTTTAGCAGGAAGCAGTCCTACGTAGCACTGAGTACAGCTGAGGCAGAGTATGTTGCAGCCTGTTCAGCTAGTTGTGAGGCAGTATGGCTATGGAAGCTACTGCCTGAGTTATTTGATCTCCCATTGGATGCTACTGGTATTTTCTCCGATAACCAGAGTTGTGTGAAGCTGTCTGAGAACCCAGTGTTTCATGACAGGTCGAAACACATAGAGATCAAATATCTCTATATCAGGGATATGGTGCAGAGAGGAGCTGTGAAGCTCCTGTATGTTGCGACAGACGAGCAGATTGGAGATGTGCTGACGAAGCCACTAGCCAGGGTGAAGTTTGAGTACTTCAGGGAGAGGCTTGGCATTCTTCAGATCGAGGACACTTCAAGGAAGAAGTGATGGACACATTTGCTGAAGCCATTCCAAGCATTTTGGAAGGAGGATCCTTCACATGGATGTGGATGTAAGCGCTGGATGATGAGCATCAGGATGATGTTCTAGTTTCTGCTTTGTATGATCAGTTGGATCATTTATATGTATATGTATGTACGCATCATGTTGGATGATGGATATGATCAGTTGGATCATTTATATGTATGTACGCATCATGTTGGATGCTAGATATGATTAGTTGGATCATTTATATGTATGTACGCATCATGTTGGATGCTGGATATGATCAGGTAGATCATGTATGTTGATGGATACATTGTGTGGATCATGTATCTATGTATCAGGTGGATACACTATGTATGATGATATGTATCAGGTAGATACTTGGTGTGCATCAGATGGATGCATTGTATGATCAGGGTGATCATGGATGACGAGCTTGTCCAGATGATATGCAGCAGGATGTTGCAGTGATGATGATCAGGATGATCATGTGTACATCAGGATGATGTATGGTGAGTATTAGATGATACTTTGTGGCCGTGGATCAGGTTGTGCAGATGAGCATGTCTGGGAGATCCTATAGGTCGGAGTTGCGTACCCATAACAGCTTGGGATGCTCTTTTGAGACATTGCTCTGGGAGGACATGTAATTTGTGCCTTGGGAGATCTTCAGGTCGGAGTTGTGTACCCGTAACATCCTGAGATGCTCTTGCGAGGTTTTGTCCTATGGCATGTAATTTGCTCCTAGGAGATCTGGACAGGATGAAAAAGGCCTCAGATGCTTCAGCCAGGTTTTTCCATGACCACATGTAATTTGCTCCTGGGAGATCTGGACAGGATGAAAAAGGCCTCAGATGCTTCAGCCAGGTTTTGTGGTGAGATCACATGTAATTTGCTCCTCGGAGATCTGACAGGTAGAGCTGTGTGCTCGTAACAGCCTGGGATGCTTCAGCCAGGTTTTGTGATGGGTCACATGTAATGTGCTCTTGGGAGATCCGACAGGTAGAGCTGTGTGCTCGTAACAGCCTGGGATGCTACCGCCAGGTTTTGTGACCCACGTAATAAGTCCCGAGGATTCCACATTATGGACAGTGATGATGAAGACTTGCAGGTGGTGGGCCTACATCTAGTATGAAAAAGGACTGGCTCTGTAGAACTTCCTATGACGAGTAGAGTCAGAGATTGGTTGAGATAGCAGCAGCACTGACGATGATGATGACAATGCATCGATGACGATGATCCCGAGAAGAAGACTTGTCTAGCAGAACTGTGTCGAGAAATACCTTCCTAGTTAAGAGGGAGTGTTGATGTATATGTAACTTCGGAATGTATTTCATCTATGTATTTCATATATATTTATTGTACCCTTATTAGAGATGTGTTATTCCTCTATAAGGAAGTGTCGTCATGTGGATTGACAAGTGTCGCAAGTGTGTGTACTTGCCGATGGGTTATTAGACCACCATGTGTGGGGTCGGCCCTGAAATATATATTATATTGTGGATGTATCTAGATAGACAAGTCAGCCCCATAGTGTAACTGGGAAAAAAGACTAGTATAAATAGAGATCGGGAGATCTCTATTTTCATCACTCGAAAACTCACACTTCTCTCACTCAGAAAGTGGTGCACTAGTGAGGAGGAGGATCATCTGCTACTAGGAGATTATCTCAAGTGTATTTTGGTTGTACTTTGGTTGAGCCATTGCTCTCTCTATCTTTGAGGAAGTTGTGGGGTTTTTCACCTTAGGGTTTTCCCCACGGAAACTCTGTGTCTCTTGTCTCTCATGCTTTTGATTCTTGTGATGATTGACATGCTTGTTATGATTGATATGCATTGATATACTGTACATGTTATTCTCTTAGTGAAGATCCTAGAGTATTGTGAATTAATGCTCAAAATTTAACAGGATGAACTCAGTTCAACCAATTCTTATTGCTCAACTTGGATGGGAGGTGGATTAGATGGATGTCAAAAGTATATTTCTTTATGGATATATTAGTGAAGAAATATATCTAGAGAAACCCTCATATTTTGAGAAGGATTGTATTTTTGTTTGTCGACTAAAGAAATCCGTGTATGGTTTGAAACAAGTCCCTAGTACTTGGTATGTGAATATTAGAAAAGAGGAAAAAGCTTCTGCAATGGTCAGATGATAGTAAAAATTCATAGCATGACCATTAGCTATTTGTACTAAAAAACATGTAAGTGTGATCCCCGTAGTCCCCAAGAAGAATAGCTCACTAGTCTAGCTCCACCCTCTAACCGGTATAGAAAGGGCCTTTGACCTCGCCTTTATTTAGTCGCGGCATGGCACTTGTTTCTCCAATTATGAAGCATGGTTGGGGTCATGATGCATGTGATTATTGAGTAAGATCTGCTTACATATCCTTTCTACTCATTCGATAACCGCTATTACTGAGCTTGAAAGTATTTATGGTAGCACCACCCCTATTTATTATAATTTAAGGTACAAGCTTTAATAAAAAGGGGGGATATGATTTGGTTGACCGGGTCTCCGGTGGAAGAAGATTCTCTGATAGATTACAAAGCTACACCTAAACCTCGATTCATCAAAATGTCATGTATTGATTCTTCAATACCTATTATCGCTGAATATTCATGTTTTATGTTCTTCAATTTAGTTTCTTTATCAATCTTGCCTCCAAAGATTGTGAATCAAATCATAACATTTGTGTTTTAAATGTAAATGGTGAAACCTTCACTGTTGCAATATATGTAGATGATTTAGTCATTACTAGAAGCAATATAAATATGATATTGGCTTTGAAGAAAAAATTCGTTGATACCTTTGAAATGACTGACCTTGGCCTATTACTTCTATCATTGGGAAATCGGGCTCTATAAATGAATGGTGGTATCTTTATTTCTCAATCCAAATATGTAATGGATCTTTCCTAAAGATTCAATATGAACAAATGTAAAGCCTTTGCTACACCTTTTCGGTAGGGAGTAATGTTGATGAAGGAATGTTCGTTTGTAGTATAATTTTTTAAATTTACAGTTAACGTGACATTTCCTTTGTTGTTAGTGTAGTTTCTTAGTTTATGCAAGACCCTTGAAGAGTCCACTAGGAGGTTGTAAATAGAATTGTTCATTATATCAAGGCTACTTATCAACTTGGTATAAAATATTGCACCAATACCACAAAACCATTCGTCGTTTACACCAGCTCAAATTGGGTTGGGGACTACGACAACAAGAAGTCGACATATGGCTGTGTGTTTCACATTGGTTTAGGACTGTTGATTTAATCATGCAAGAAGAAAAAGGTGGTCTATCTTTTGACAATGTAAGTTGAATATTGTGGTGCAGGAAATGTTAGCAAATAAGTGGTATGGATTCCACAATCTTGGGAGATCTTGGTTTTTCATCAGATTTGGTGATTATAATATTTTGTGATAACCATTGTTCAATACAGATTATTGGTAATTATGTTGCATACTATAATATGAAGCATGTGGAGCTTCATGCTCATTACTTGAGATAGTTGATACTTGTTTATGATGTGAAGTTTGTCCATTGCGCAACAAATGATTGGATTGTTGATATTTTTATGAAGCCTTTATCAAAAGCTAAGTTTGACAAACTTCGGTTTATGCTTGGGCTTTAAAAAGATACAATTATGGGGGGTGTGTAGAAGTAATTTCACCTCTTGAAACTCCAAAGCAATGTGTTGATGGGGGGGGGGGTTTGGAACATCATGTCCAACTAATTCATCACACCTTTGGATCTTTTGGAGACAGACATTCGATAATCGATAGTCGACTATAAGATTCAATTGAGTAGTTAACTAAGATGTTGACTAGGCTCTTGACTAGTCTGACCGACAATCGATAAAGGAGTCGATTATATTGATTGGTTGGGTAGCAAGAACATAATCATTGAATTCATGGAGGTTGTTATGTGTTATTACCCAAATATGTGGACACTTTCTTCCTCAGTTCAATTCTGTTGGTTACATAAAAGGATGATACCATGGATCAAATATATGTGCGTGTGATTTGGTGAACAATGCATTTTGATGTATTGTCAATTGTGATATGTTGTGCTTAGTTGATGAAACAATATATATCAACACCACCTCTTCTTGGAATAATAAACTCTATAATCTCTGATCTTTCTAATTCCCTAGTTGTCCCAATAATGAAAAACAAAGAAGCATTACCAATGGGATTGTTCAACCCTATGTAATAGCGTGTATTGATTATTTTTGTTATGAAAAGAGACATTGTTATGCTTGAGGATTTGTTGAGCCTTAAAGGGATTGACCATACTTCTTGTAGGTCATACAAACATGGATACTTCCAAAGTCCATTTTGCTTATAAAAGTATAAATGATCATGATGTTCTTGTGATGGCTTAGCCCTTGCTTTCTCCCAAATCAACCATTGCAGGGATTAATGTTGATATGAAAACTTTGTTGAACATTCACTTGGTCCATTGTTACCACTACTTGGGTTGGGACACCTCATCCTCTCCATCCACTTCATGAGATTGTCTCCTTCACTCGCTTATACCATAATATTATGCACTAACTATACTCTCTTAAAGCAACTTCAAGACTCTATCATTCCACCACTAGGAAACATTTTGACAACATCAAATATGATGTGTTTATGCCACTCTTTGCACATGTATGCCCATTTTGTTCCCTTGTGAGGTTGCTTAATGAATCCTTCTTTTGGTCGTTTGTTGTTTTATCCATCTTTTGTGTTCTTTGGATTAAGGATAGGGTTTGTGTGTTCTTTGTTGGGCTATTGAGTATAGCATTGGTAGAGTGAATGTCCTAGTGAAAGAGCTTCAAGGATGAGAACCAAGGAGATTAAAGCAATGGATTTTCCTCATATAGGATCAATGGAAACTACTAGAGGCAATGATCATTAAATGATAACCCAATCTTGAGAGATGACTCTTTCCAAGCAATGAAGGGTTTGAGTGCCTCCAAGGATTCTATACACTTTACATAAAGAAAGTGCACAAAATATTTACATTTGACGGGATTGGCAAGATAGTTTGAAAATAAATTTATTGTCATCATATTTTTCCTAGAGACCATCCTTGCTCAATGCAATGCCCGAGAAGGATTTTTTAGGCCCTCTTACCTTCAAGAAACTACACCTAAGATGAATCTAGATAACCATAATATGGGATAAACCATTACGAATAACATGATATGCTTGGATATACATAATTAAAAATGTAGAAACTTAGATGTACATGGAAATAGTACATTACTACAATGAAGAGTGAGGTGAACATGAGTAATTTTGATTATAACAAACTTGAGAAGGAGATGACCAAGCACTTCCATATTAGGATACATGTCAAGAATTCAAAGATAGATTATCTACTTGGGTTGAATTCACATTCCAACCTCATCATAAAGGAATTTACAAGAAGTTTTGAAACAGAATTCCATGACCATCCTCATACACACCCATTAAGGTTGGTGAATAAGAATGTGAAATCAAGTATTACCAAATAGTGCAAGATTAGAATTTATAATTTTGATTGTTGTAGACATATATTATAGAACCGTGGGATTACTAACTATTAAAATTTGACAAAGTTTATCATATTTGTTCTCCAATATTTGTAGTTATAACTACCTTATGTCAACAAAGGAGATGTTAAAAAGCATACTTTTGCATGAGTTATCTCCTACACTTAAAAGTTCTAGATTGACACGAATCCTATGTCTTAGTAGTAAATACGTGTATACTTATATATACATGTGCATGAATCTTGAGCTGAAAATGACTTCATACGTTATCTAAAATGCATAAATATAATACATGTTCTCAATATTAGTACTTTATTGAGTGGAAAATTAGAGTTGTGATTTTTCTAGGGCCATATTAGGCTAGAGATTAAAGTTTGCATTTTGGTGTTTTGAAACATTCAAACCTAGGTTGGGGCCTTAATAGTTGCATACCCCCAAAAATGTTGCAAAACAATTCCTAGCCCTCAACATTATTTTCTCGTCAATAATTTGTAATGATTTAGAAAAATCTGAAAATGGGATTTCTATGAGTTATTCCTCCTTAAAGTGAATCATTTAATTGGCCATCACAATAGCAGTAAAAAACACATTAGATCCCTTACTCACACATGTGAATATATCCATGTTTATCGTTCTAATAAGATAATATAGTGTCCACTATGCTAAATGTAATGACTATCAATATGTGTTAAAAACTTAATCATCAGGGAAGGAATGGGTTCCATTCTTATTGCAGTGTTTTTCTTTTTCATGGATGAGCTATGCAAAGAAGTGGGGGAATACAACATAGAAAATGAAGAAGGTGACATTGTAACATCATATGATAAGACACGTTGACTATTTGTTCCATGGCTAATTAATCCCTTTGTATAGTTCGTATTGTAAAAATGAGAATAATAAGAGCACATAACATACCATAATTTTAGTTGGAATTTTCCCCTCATGATTTCTTAAGGGTAAATCTAGTGTCCATGGTGCCTTGTAGTATGATTTTACTATGGAATTTTCCCCTCATGATTTCTTAAGGGTAAATCTAGTGTCCATGGTGCCTTGTAGTATGATTTTACTATGGTAGATTTATGATTCATTCCTAGTTAATTTAATTAATGAGGTGATTTTTTAAGGGTAAATCTAGTGTCCATGGTGCCTTATAGTATGATTTTACTATGATAGATTTATGATTCATTCTTAGTTAATTTAATTAATGAGGTAAATATTTGAATTAACGTGGCCATATGCTTATAATATTATATCCTAACCATAAGTAATCATTGTATAGTAAAGTAAAATATCTCTAGACTTATAATATCACCTTAATACACGTGATCAACTATATTTTGGAATGTCCAATAAAGATTCCATATTGTGCCCTTACTAGCATGTCTTCACCAAAAAAACATTTTAAGGGCAACTATATGGGATAATTATGCTACAAAGAAAAGTAGGATGCTTTCTTTGAGTTGTGTCAAGGATATATGACATAGCGTGTATATGAGAGAATGTTCATTAAGATCGACTAGTATGCCTTCGGACTTAGTGTGGAAGTTAGAAAGAGTAGGATACACGATGACAACTTCAAGATATTCTCACACATAAATAATAAGCAATTGTTGGAGTATTTTGTTACTATTGAGAACTATATTGTACCTTTTTATGTAGGATGCTTTTAAGTCATATTTCTCTTCTTGCATGGACTTAGATAATGCTATACACTATACATAAGATTACTTTCTGAGGCAGTCATTGGTGTGAGGAAGGTAGTTTTTAGTTAGAATATATGATAAGGCATGTATATAACATGATGGTTGGGAGTTATATGCATGATGGTTAACAACTTTCTATTTTATGTGATAATAATAGAATTATGAGAAATTTCACATTTTTTATTTCTTTCGTTGGTATGAACGATTTTTTTTTCTAGTTTGTCTGTGACTTGCGAGACTAGCCCATGTTCTAAAAAACTATGACTCTGCGACATCTACGTCGTCAAAATCACTCGGGGATCACACACACCAACCTTAACATGGCTGGATTTTAAGTGTTTCCTCCCAAATACCTTGTGGGGTTTGAACTCGGGTCACCATGCAAAATGAGGCCATGTCGAAACCAATTGTGCTAGTGGGATTTGACCCATTAGTGACCAGGGATAATTTTAGGGGCAAAATTTATCCCATGTTTTTTTTCTTTCAAATCAACAATTTCCATTTTTCTCTAAAATGATTCACCTAAATTCCACATGATAAAAATATTTTACTCTAAACATTGCCAAAAATATCCAAAAACTATATCAATTCCCTATAAATTTGAATATTTTTACAAAAATATGGCCAAACATTTATGGTTGGAAATTTAGGAATTAGTAAGATTTGCCAAATTTTTCACCTTTTAAGAAAATAATAGATCATTAGAAATTTCTATATATGACAGGCATGGACAACCAAACAGATGTCTATTAGACATTGTTTCAAATACCGATGGTAGTAGCTCTCAAGAGAAAGGGAAGGGTAAACCTCAAGTCATACATTAAGTCAAACAAATATAGGTGGTAATATCAAAAGAAAGTTAAAAAAATGTATGGATTTGTTTCTTGCTTGTTTCTTACGTGAGGAGGGATGTGTTTTTATTACAATGAGACTAACAAATATAAGGAAGTGCTATTGAGATGCATGCATTATGTGAAGACTTGGAAACCAAACTCAATTCCTAAGTTGGACATTGATTTTTGTATCAAAGGGAGAACATATTGAATTGCTCCATCTAGTTTACAAGGATTGGGGCTCTTTTCAATGGATGATGTAAACATTCCATACAATTGCGGAGTTCAAATGATGGACTATGTTAGCCCAATGTATAATTACAAGCATTGGTTATGGCGATTTTTGCTGAAAGTATCTCATTCTTCTCTTTCTCTGGCTTAATTTCATCCAACAAAGCTTGTTGCCCCAATGACTGGAAATCTCGCTCACAGGTTTGAGAGCGCATGCTCAATGATCTGTCTAAGTGTCAAGTTTCATCTTCCACTCTTTGCAATCCATAAAAGAGACATACTCCCCCCTTCTATGGTATGATGCCTTGGCATGCTTGGAGACCTTGCAACTATATCCTTAAAAATCGGCTTCCGAATCTATGGTATTTCTTGTTTCCTATAATCGCTCAACAATAAGCAGATAGAGTTTTCGAGGTGTCATACCTATTTAAATCCTTACCGACTTGACGAGTAATGATTATAGCTACAACAAAATTCATCATTGGAGCCTCCTCACACTTGATATACGATATGAACTGATTGATTTTCCTTCCTAGACCATACCTTCAACCGTGTGAAGGATGAACTCTACCTTGGAAATCACCTTTAGAAATGATACTCAATGTATTTGATATGAATGCCTTTTAATGTTGCGTGTGGTTCATATTTGCTAACGCAGGTCAGCCACACACCTAGATTTTCCACTTTTTACTATCATGGGAATGATTCCCACTAGAGGGATCCGAGTATAGTTGGATTTGTTGTTCATTAAGGCCAAATGCTAAGTTGGCAGCTTTATGCACCTCCTCATTCAAGTTTTAGAGGATGTGCTTAAAAGTTATTGAATTGAATGTGGTTCTTCTCACCAATTACCTACAGGATGCGCTCAATTATTCTATGCAGGTAGAGATATTCTGCTTTCGTGTTTGTGTTCATGTATTTGATGATTGAATAGGAGTAGCCAATAATTCTTGTAGTGGATATCATTTTTTTATGGAGAATTTTACATCCTTTAAGAAGAGCAAGTGCTTTCGCTTGGTTATTGATTCTATGTCTAATGCCCCGAGCATATCTTGACATCATTTGTCCTTCGGAGTTAAAGAGCACCCCCCTACACATGCCAGCCCCGGGTGTCCTTTAGAAGCTCCATCAAATTGAAGACATAATTGTCCCTGCTTCGATCTCCAGTTTCCAAATTCTTCCTTTGACATTCTAACTTTCCAAATTGGATTTGATTTTGGGCATAGCGAGAGAAAGCAAGACCCTTCAAGCCATTTAGACTCCTCTTTGGAGAGGTTTCCATCCATTCGAAGACTAGAGAGAGAAAGGAATTCTTTTAGCATATTTTTTACTTGGGTAGTCGTGTGAGTAGGGCTGGGGATATTTGATTGAAAAGCTCTCTTATTTCTAGCTATCCAGATTTTCCAAAAAATAAATCGAGGAAGAAACGACCAAGCTTGGCAGAGGAAAGGCTTGTGTCTAAATTTTTTATGGGATGAAGTATACCATGTGGTGAAGACTCCTTTTATCAATCAGGGGATGCAATGTTGAGAGCCCAGTCTTCCCAGGACGAGTCTCCAGACCTCCTGTGGAAAGTTGCATTCTAATAGCAGATGTCTTATCATTTCCTCAACCTTGTTGCATCATGGGCACCTGGAGGGTCCTAGAAATCCATGCTTCTTGAGATTTTCCCCAATTAATATTTTCCCATCAGCTACAACCCAGTAGAAGAACTTGATTTTAGGGGGAGCTATGGACAAAACCTTTTCCATTTGCGGGACTAAGGAAGGGAGACAACAACCCGAGCAAGCATATCACAACCATGTGATGTAAACGACCTTTAGAACCCCAACCACGAAGATTGACCTTTCTCTTATTCAATGGCACCATTCCAGATAGTAGATGCTTTAGGTTTTTGTATTTTTCTTGCAATTCAGGTGGCATGAATAAATTGATCCAATCCACCCAATTTTCAATACCCCTCTCCCAAATGTTGATATCCTTGAGCTTCTTGAAACCCATGGCTTCCATCAATTCCTTCAAAGCTGACATATTCAATTGATATTGAAGAGGGCATGATTGAGGATTTTATCATTCCATATATGAATTTGTTTTCCATTCCTTGGCACCCAATAAACCCCTTTTTGAAAGAAATCATAGGATGCCTTACAAAGTTTCCAAATTCGGGCACACATTTTTTCTTTTGGCTTGTGATTCAGGCATGTGATATTGTGACCTTCTAGGTATTTCATCTTGAGTACTTGTTGAGCCCATCCTTGTATGTTTTCCAATTTTTTCCAAAGAAGTTTTGCTCCAAGGGCCATATTTGTCCGAGAGGGATCTCAGATTTGAATCCCCCCACCTTGATTGGAGAATGGATGATATTCCAACTTACCAAATGGAGTTTCGTTTCATTGTTTTCCCCTCCTCGCCATAGACATTTTCATGGAAGGTTATTTATCTAAGCCAACACCCCTTTTTGGGCTACAAGGACTGTGCATTGGAATATTGGTAGAGCAGATAACATTGCTTTTATTAGTACCATCTTACTAGCTGGATTTAGCCAAATTGTACCCCATCGCTGAAGTTTTCCTTTTATCTTCGCAATAATAGAGTCCCAGGCCTACATGGTCGAAGAAGAATAGGTTATGGGAAGATCCAAATACTTAATTCTTCCCATTCCAACAAGGTTGAAATTCCTAGCTTCCTAGAGATGGCTTGGGATATATCCCGAGAGACATTCCAGGTGTATACTCAGCTCTTCATCTTGATTAGATCACCTAATGCTTTGCATAATTGGGAAAGGGTCTCCTCAAATTTGTTTTCCATAATTAGGGAGGCTCCCCCCATCAAGATGGTGTCATCCACGAATTGGGAATGGTTAATTTCCTTGACTCTAGGTGCCATGTTGATTCTCGGTACATTACCTTGTCTTCTTTCTTCCTCCATATTTTTGCTTAATACACATGCTATGATAATATAGAGGAAAGGGGACAACATACATCCTTGATGAATGCCTTGACTTAGTTGGATGAAATAAGATGGTCCACCATTAATAAGCGGAGCAACATAAGTGGAGCTAATGCAGGCTTTGATCCAAGAGATAAAGAATGCATCAAATCCAAATATTTCCATGACTTTGCAAAGGAATTTGTGGTTTACTTGATAAAAGGCATTAGCCATGTCTATATTTATCACCATACCTTTTTCCTTTCTCTTCCTGCTCGAGTGAATCGCCTCTGGAACCATCATGATATTTTCTATGAGCAACGTTTTCTCAACAAATCCCCACTAATTTTTCGATATGATTCTTAGTAGAATCCGCTTCATTCTATTTGCTGTGAATTTTGTCACTATTTTGTAAGAGATGTTGCAGATGGAGGTAGGTCAGAATCTCATAAAGGAGGAGGGGCACGACTCTTTCAGAATGGGGACAAGAAATGAAGAGTTTGTTCCCTCTTCAAGTTTTAGCTTGAATTGAGATTATTTTATCATTTGACATAAGTTAGTCTTGATAATATCCCAATAGGCTCCATATAAATGGATAGAGAATCCATTAGGACCTGGGGATTTATTGGTTCAACGTCCTAGATGGCTTGGATGATTTATTTTCCAGTGATGTGCTTAGAGAGATCTACATTTTATTTTGCAGAGTCCAACCTCAGGATAATGGAGAGAACACCTTCCAAATTTCATTGGGGGTTCCTTTCTTTTGAGTACAAGTCTTTGAAGTGCCTGAAAGCTTCTTGCTTGATCTTCTCAAAATCCTTGATCGCGGTTCCTTTGTCATTATTTATTTCCGCTACATTATTTTTGTGTTTTCTAGCTTGCATTTGCTTTTCGAAAAAAAGTAGTGTTATTATCCCCACCGACTAGCCAGAGGCTTCTTGATTTCAGCCTCCAAAAGTACTCCTCTTCTCTACTTGCATTACTGATCTCTTCTTGAAGTCTTGCTTTCATGTCTATCTCTTTTTGAGTTATCTGATGATCTTCCATTTTTGCTTGCTAGAGAGCTAAAGCTTGTTGCTTCGACAATCTTTCTTGATTGGGGGGAGGAACCTTGCATTTTCCCTAAAGCTTAAGCACTCTTTTGGTGCATCGACACTTTTCCTCCCAGATAAAAGACGAGGAGCCTATAACTGATTGATCCCATGCAACTTGCACGATTTCCTGGAAACCTGGTTTGGATATCCAAATTGGGATAAACCTGAAGGGGATCGACCCAAGGTTTTTCCTTGATTCAAAGAATAGTGAGATGGGTTTATGATTCGATATATTGTTGTGAATAATCTTAGAGGTGATTTTGAAGTCTAGCAAAACAAGCAAGCTTTATCTAAGGAATCGATCCAGGCGATCTACTATATATCCCAGGCCTATTCTTTTATTTAACCAAGTATATTTTCCTTTTTAGGCTAAAAATCCAAAAAGTACCATTCCTGCATGATATCTTCTATCTATTCCCTAAAGGGGATCCTCATAATGGGACCTCCTCTTTTCTCAAAGGGGACGAGGGTAACATTTAAGTCCCCTACTATTATAAAATTTTGGGCAGGAGTATTTTCTATCAATTACATATCTCTAACAATCCTGCTTTTCTGAATAAGAGACAAGAACATATATGTTTAGAAGGTTTACCTAAACCCCTGAGTCTTGATTGAGTAGTTCCATCAGAAGCCAGTGCTGACTCGCTGGACAATTGAGAAAGAGGAACTTAGATTCCTTCCATAGTGTCATTATCCCTCTTTAAGTGACTCATGATCCCAATGTTGTTCTTGAGTAGTGCTTCCCCGCCCTTTCCCCTTCTCAAGGGCTTCCTTGTCCTCGAGTTCCATCTTCTGGATGAAGAGGATATCAGGGTTCTCCATCTTTATGATGTCTCTAATAGCTTCATGTTTTCCCTGACTCCCCACCCCCCTACAATTCCAAGAGATGATATTGATTGCTTAATTTTTGCTGGGGTTATGACCCCCTCTGGGTTTCCTTCAAGGGGTTTTGATTTTCCTCCGCCTTTCCCTTTTCCTACTTTTCCCATCGCTTTTTCAATGGTGATTTGATGCCCTAGGGTTTTCTCTCTAGAAGATTTTTCCTCTCTTAGTTCTTTGTTCGGTTTCCTTCCCTTTCAGGAGTTTCTCTCCTGATCATTCTCCTCCTTATCCTAGGTGTCTTGAGAGGACACCATTTCCCTAGTTTGAACACCTTGGGGGACCTGGATTTCTCCTTCCTCCTCCTCTGATGGATCTTGATTGTGCTAATATGTGCAACCTGTCTCATTTTTTGTATGTGGTGGTATTCCTAGCTTACAAGGGTGTCTTGAGCTTCTTCATACTGGTCGTCTTCAAGATGAAATAGGGTTTCAAAAGGGTTGTTCACAAGGATTTCCTTCTCAATATAGGTGTCTTTATGTTGTCCATTCGTCTGTTTTGGGATACTTGTGACAACTTTGGTCTTTCGTTTGGGGGGTGCTTGGGGTTTGATCCCTTTTTTGGTCGTTGTCGTCGATCCAATTAATCCGACTTGATTTCCTTTGGAGTAAGGGGGGATTTCTTGTAGTATTTGGAAAAATGCGCATATTTGTAGCAAATTTTGCACTTAAAAAGGAGTTGCTTGTAGTTAGTTGTTGGATATGCATCCAGTTCTCTACTGTCAGCTTAATTGTTTCAAAGAGTCCTTCTTCCACATCAACTTTTACGCATATTTTGGTGTAAGAATACTAATATCTAGACTTGGCTCTATCAATATACTTTATGAGGGTGTTCCCAATTGTTTGCATGGATTCGTCGTTCCAGTAATGTATAGAAAGGTGCAACAACTTAACCCAGACAGGGATGGCTGAGGTATATCCAAGGAGGGGCCCAAAGTCCATTTTCTATTTGTTCAGATATAAACCGTATGGTCCCATGAAGTCTTTTTGAAAGATAAGGTCCATATCTGCCTACTTTTCAAACTAGAAAATGAAAAAACCCTTACCTATAGAGTACGAAGCAACCCTAGAAGAGAGGACGGGTAATCAATTATTCTGGATCCAAATGTCGATTAACTTCGGTGGGGGCCATAAGCACATGAACTGCCCAATTAAGTCCCTTTCAACCATTGTGAGTGCTACTCTTCCAGTGCCCACATGAGGTAGGTCTACCTCTGGAATTCCTTCGATCCTCTTTACAAACTTGGTCTATTGAGTTCCTATTAGATTCTTTCGTTTTACAATGACTAAAATATTGCAGGCTTCCACTTTAGAGGGGTGGGTTGTGCCCCCTCCTGACTCCATGAGGGCAACTTGCGTGAGACTGTATAACTTTGAGAACTCTGTGCTGAGAACTTACCCTATTTGAAACGCATTATGTTTTAGTGGATATTTTAATGAATGTCAACTATAACTAAAAAACTTGTCGGTCGAAGGTTATAACATATGTTTTTTTGTGGTGAGTTATTCTTAAAATGATGCATCAGTGTGTTTCACATAAACATTCATTGATGCGTTGAAGCACATGTGCATATTGAAAGAGAAAATCTTTCAATATGTATTTAATAATATTTTTATATAATTTGATGATATGAATACAACGATATTGGCCAATGTTTATATATGGCCTGATAATGAAAGGACATGTTTTTTTATTAATAGACATGTTTTTTATTAATAGACATGTTTTTTATTAATAGACATGTCACGTTATAATTAATATTTAATAACCAATTAATAATTAACCTAATAACTAATAAGAAATAAACTAATATGTATAATGATTGTAATATACTTTTAGATATATTACAAGTCATCCTGCCTTGAAAAGATTCATCCTTGAAGCTTAGGTAAAAGAAGAGTGCTTGATTTAAGCTATGTATTTGCTCAACTGATTCTGACTTCAGGGAGGTTACTGAACTTTATGAGATACTCTTTGACAAACAAACCTTGTTCAATAGTGTATCTTGAATAATGGTATCGCAATTCAATAATTCTTGAAATAAGTGTTCACATTTCCATTCATATTTCTCTATGCATGGTGTGCATAAGATTCTGTAGATAAAAACACAACCACTATGTAGCAACCGATTCACACAAGGATGCTTGCAAGGAGGACACATCTCGAAGCAATTGGACTTGCATTGGTGACCACATTGGGCACTACAAGGAAAAGATCTTGTAGTGAAGGTCATAACAGAGGTTTTTACTGTTACAAGATTGGCCAAAATTGACAAAAACACCTTCGCTACAACCTCCGCAAATGGTATCGAATATTTTATCAAATGTTTTTATGGAAATTTCTTATAACTAAAAAATATCGACGGTCGGAGGCTTAGCAAAGGTATTTTTATCGGTGTTCTTTATTCAAACAAACGTACCAGTGCTAACAAATCCAAAATGCACCAGTAATTTTAAAAGCAACATATGCATCGATGCGCACAAAAAATTGAAAGCATTATATGCATCAGTGCTTGATAATACATATAGCATCGACACAAACCAAAATTGTTAACTGAAGAGGTTCTTTATAACAGTTTATGCACCAGTGCATCATATAAAAAATAGCAGCGGTGCTTACGAAATATTAAAACACATCGATGCTTACTAACTATTAAAAAGCATTGATGCAAACAAACTATTACAAAGCACCAATGTGATAAGTGAAGGAAAACAAATTGTTAAAGTTCACAAAGATGTTGATTGTCACCATATTTTTAAAATTGAAATGTGCAGTTAAAATATAGTATCGCACTGGGGCATAATGATAAAAAAAGACACCGTGGCATGCAACAACTATTATGTTGCACCGGGCCTTTGTTGTTTTCAATGCACTAGTGCTACAATCTCAAACGCACAGGTGTGATTGAAACAATCAAAAGCACTAGAGTTTATTTTCTGTTTGGTGAACAATGACTACTGACATCGCACTGGAATATCTATATTTTATTTTTATTTTGTTTAATTCCATTATTCATCAGAAATTGAAATATTTTTTTATAGTAATATTCATTTGAATTTGAATTATTACATTTGGATATGATGTTTGGATTACTTTGTTATATCACACAATTTTGCATCTATTGTAATATCTTAATTATTGAAAAATAAAGGGATTTAAACCCCAATGTAAAATCACGCAACCACGTAAAACGAAAGGAAGCAACAAGAAAACAAGGGTTTTGACATAGAAGGTATATATATATATTGGGCGCGATAGAGCTTTGCGGTGTGGTTAATGTCCGAAGGTCGAAGGAAGCAGGTCGCAATGGATTTTTTTGAAATTTTTGAATTTTTTTATCCTTTGGAACTCATTGGGTATCCTTCGACAACCAACAAGTCGAGTATTCCACCGCCATTTCCCTGTTCGTGCGTTAGGTTGTACATTGGTGACACGAGATGGAGTTGGATGAGGTGGACTATGACAGTCCCTCCCCCGCGAGATCCATCTTCGCTACGGATAATGAAATAAAGAGCCGCAACATTTTTGAGGAAGCACCCAGAGATGAGAAGACATCTCGCATGGAGGAAAATGACTAGAGGAATGCGCGACTTTCATCTCCCCTGCCAAATAATGATGATTCTGGTACGTCGAAAAACAACCTCATTTTTAAACCAAGCCACAGGAAAGGGGCCAGATCAAAAAAGGAACCAACAGATTTGGTGGTCGGCAGGGAGATTGGAATTGAAGAAGTACTAGACCACCTCACCTCAGCTCTGGTTGGAAGGTTTTGTGGAAATCACGTTGGTGAAATTTCCATAAGAAATTGGATGGAATTTAACTGGAGACTGATTCTCGATCAACTCCCTCCCTTTCACATCATGTCGAGGGGTTGGATATTATTTAGAGTCCATTTGGAGCTGGATAAACAAATATTATTGGAACGCAATTAGAGTTGGGGACCTTCTGGTTTAATACTTAAGAGGTGGCAGGTGGATTTTGATGCTAGAAGGGAGCTTCAAAATTTGCAACAGATATGGGTCATTCTACCAAGGTTGCCCATGATTTTTTGGAAAAAACCAGTGCTGGAGGTGATCAAAGAAAATCTTGGAAGATTCATATCTTTAGAGGAAAATTGGGATAAAAAGATAGACAAAAGATGCGCGAAAATATTGGTAGAATTGGACCTTCGAGATGGATTATATGAAGAAATGAAGCTTGAAATGTATGGAATTATTTGGAATATTTCCCATACCCTGCTCTGTGTGCTCAAAATCGACGGAAGATATGCGTAAGAAAGACGACGGGGATGACACAAAAGGATGTGGAGGAAATGGACGAGGCAAAAGGTGACGAACATCACATACCAGAGGAGCCCGTCCACAACATTGAGACATGCAATTTGGTGGAAATTTCGTCAACCTCTTCCCCCAGAAAGCATGATGTCTCTTTTGAAACCCCTCATGTTATTAATTCTTTGTTGATAGTACCTTCAGAAGTAGAGACTGTTCCGGTTTTGAGTACTTTTCCTTCCCCTAGTACCTCCCCTAAGAATTTCATGTCAGAATCAGAAGTCTCGGATAACCATTATCACTTAAGGGAAACTGAAAATACCAAACCTTTGTCAAACCCAAAAATCTACAACACCATGGCTAGGGTGGCCTCTATGGGGGGGAACGGAGAAGCAATTTCTGGTGGATTAAAACAAGATATACCGTCTAAATTTATTATGGGAAGAAAGTCCCATTTAACAAAAGCAAAGAATCAAGCTTTGGTAGAAATAAAAGCTGGGAAACAAACAACAATCAATAGGTCCCTTAGAGCGGGGAAAGCCCTTACCAGGGATAACTAATGTTGTGTCTGTCCATTAATGTAAGGGGGCTAGGGGGTGCCCCCAAAGTAAATGCCATAAAGAGGATGATATATAGTCTGAAGCCTTCGGTCATCCTCTTACAAGAAACAATGTCAGAAGGCAAAAAAGCTCAAGAGATTATAGATCCCTTTTAAAAAGATTGGTCCTTTGCTTACCTTAATGCAGATGGAAATTCAGGAGGGTTAGTTACGGATTTGAGCCCAGTTATGAAGATGGTAGACTCTTGTAAGCATGACAATGTGTTGAAGCCAGTTCTTGAGGACAGTACCACAGGAGTAACCTTTGTGGTTTTAAATGTATATGGGCCGTTTCAAAACTGAAGAGCTTTTTGGGACAATTTCTCTTCAAATGGACTCTGGGAAGATCAAAATTTGGCATTAGGAGGAGGTTTAAATCTAACAGTATCGGAGAAGGAATTCTGGGGGAAGCTTGCTTGTTCAGACACTCTAAGTAACTTCTTCATTTCTCTTTTCGATTCAAAGTTCTTGTGGATGTTCAACCTAAAAAACTGGAGCCAACCTGGAGGAATAGGAGAAGTGGGGAAAATGCAATCTCAAAAAGTTTGGATCGTTTCTTGATCTTGGAGATTTTTTTTTCAAGTCCTCTTACGATTGCTTCTTGGGTCGAAGAAGGAGGAATTTCTGATCACTATCCCATCATGTTGTCAATTGATATTTAGGAACATAAACCTGCTTCTCCGTTCAAATTCAACCCGATCTAGCTGAAAGAGGAGGATTATAAGAAACTAATAGAGGAAACTTGGTCCCCTTTAAGGACTGCTTCTTCTAATTCATTCATGAAGCAATATTTGATGGATATTTTGGCTAAGGTCAAAAAGGTTTCTAAGGTATGGGAAAAATATTTTCGATCAAGACAATAGATGGAGTTAAACGAGGTGGAAGAAGGCATCAAGGAATTGTATAAGGAGAACCTTGCGGGTTTTATTTATTATTTTTTTTCTTTTCCAGATGGTGAATTAAGGAAATTGAAAGACATGGAAGTTCATCGTACAATCATTCTAGCTAAAGAAGAACATATTTGGAGGCTTAAAAGTAGATCCATTTGGATAGCTGAAGGAGATAACAACACCAAATTCTTTCATATATTTGCTACACACATGAAAAGTGTGAATACCATAACGAAAATTCAGAATGAGCAAGGTGACAAAGTAGGCTCATTCAAAGAAAAGTGTGAAGCATGGGTTTCTTATTTTAAAACCCTTTTTAGTGAAACATAGGGATGTACGATCAAAGAAATGTTATAGGTATTAAGTCTCTTTCCTAGATCCATTTCTAATGAAATGAATGTTTCTTTAAATAAAGAAGCGTCGAAAGAATAATTATGCAGCATTGTACATTAATTCCAAAAAGGGAAGAGCCCCAAGCCCTATGGCTTTTCAGTAGAATTTTTCTTGGGGTTTTATGAATTAATAAAGGAAGATCTTCTGAAGGTAGTCATAGAATCTCAACAATCAGGAAAATTCTTGGGATCAATAAATTTCTACATTCTTATCCTTAATCCCAAAGAAAAAAAAACCCACAGACTTTGGAGACTTCAGAACGATTTCCTGTTGCAATGTGGTCTCTAAAATTATTGAAAAAATTATTGCTCAAAGGTTGAAGCCGATTCTTAGCTAGATCATCTCGGAAGAACAGTTTGGTTTCTTATTCAACCAACAAATACATGACGCGGTCTCTCTGGCCGAAGAAGCAATTCATTCGATAAACAAGAACAAGTTAAATGCCTTTTCCGTAAGACTTGATTTTTCTAAATCCTACGATAGGGTGAACTGGACCTTCTAAAGACTCTTACTTATACAGATGGGTTTCTCAGTAGATCTGGTGAATTGGATCATGGGATGTATAACCTCGACTTCATTTGCAGTGTTAATCAATGGAGCTCCCTCCTCTTTTTTTAGGACATCAAGAGGATTAAGACAATGATGTCCCCTATCCCCCTTCTTATTCCTTCTGGTGGCTGAATATTTGAGTAAATTAGTACATTGGGATAAGAGAGAAGGATCCTTTAATGGGGTTTTAGTCTCTGCGTCTGTGGAAATAACACAATCCTCTTTGTGGATGATGTGCTAATGATGGGAGAAGGAAATTTGGAAAACATACAATCATTAGCATAGATCTTACTTCTCTATAGGAAGGCTACAATAATGGTAATAAATATGGACAAATCAAGTCTTGCTATAAATAGATTACTTGAGGTTTTACAGCAAAGGATTAGGACATAGGTTGCTTTTTCTCTCGGTTCTTTGAATGATGGTTTCAAATACCCGGGATTCTTCCTCAAACCCAATTCATACTCTTTCAAAGATTGGATTTGGTTATACAAGAAGGTGGAATTACGCATCTCCTATTGGGCCAACATATATCTCTCTAGAGGTGGTCGTTTGACACTTCTAAAAGTGGTCCTTCAGAGTATACCGGTATACTGGGCTTCAATAGCATATATCCCGAACGACATTTTGACAAAGATACGTAAGAAGTGATTTTCCTTCCTGTGTACAACTAGAAGGAAGGAATTCCTTTGGTGAAATGGTCAACAGTAGCTAATCTTAAGGAGATGGGGGGTGGGGGATAAAGAACCCCTATTTGTTTTTTCAAGCTTTGGCATCCAAATATCTTTGGATACTGATGGTAAATAACAACTCTCTGCGGGGAAAATCAATGACCTATATTGGAAATCTTTATAAATATGCCCATGGAAACTGTAAACTGTAGAATGTGTTTTTAAACACACGTGAGTAAAGGGAAAGAGCAATGAACTGCTAAAATACTCCTCGAAGAGTATAGAAAAGGTCCAAAAAGCAAATGTTACTCAAAAGTTATATCTATTATTGCTGACCTTATATGTATAAACATGCCTCGGATGCAAGTTGCAATTAGTTGTGCCTCTTAGCACATGTGAAATCCGAGGGGTTATGTAGGCCAAAAAGGCCATGAAATGAAATGAATGATCCTAATAAACCTGGATCAACTTGATGTAGACATGATGCCTAAGTTGAATAAACACTCTCTAAACAACTTATCCATTTGTGAGGCACAACCCTGCCCATTGTTATTTTGTCTAGCAGAGAGTGTAGCTTCCCCTCTCCCCGTCCAAAGTGTCATTTAGTTGAGTTTGGTTAAGTCACCCCTTTTAGCCTAGCCTTGTTCCTAGCCATCATCCTTAGCTAGTAGTTAGGCCATGTCCAATGGTGAGTCTGTCACTAAAGTTGTTGTGCAAGTAAGACATAAATAACGCTGAACATATATACATGATAAATGCCACTGAATTATGCTTATACTTTAAGTTGAGCTGTGAATATGATCTAAAGGAACATGTCTTAGTCTATCACAATCTTGTCCTTGGTTACATTTTGACCTAGTCAAACATAGTTTGACCATGGCCATTCTTGGGATCCGTGATGATGTGGACCATGTATGCTTATGGATGATGATTGATGGTCCCACATACTCTTATTGATGACTCCATATGGTGGACATATGATTCAGATTATGGTTGATACAGTTCAGTAGTTTTATTATTATTTCCAGATCATCAGGTTATACATTGTCCAGGTATGGTGGACCCTACAGTTGACCCTTCTGGTCAACCCATTGTGTATGAGTATACATTCTTAGTATATTTGGGTCTTCTAGATCCATTGAGACACTTATATTTCAGTTCCGGTCACTTCTGACAGTGATAGATGCATTTTTCCACATGTTGACCAGTTTTGGGCATGATTCCCCAACCTGTCCAGCAGAGGCATTGGATGCCAGTTTCACCTAGGGCGTTGTATGGGAAGGGGGTGGTCCAACCACTTGTTTTTACCATTATACCCCCCTTATAGACAGCCTGGTGGGATTAGTTTGACAGCGTAGGCACTCTGGGTGTCAGTTTGGGCAGTTTCACGGTTTTCGAGGAGGATTAAAAATGGAATAAAAGAGTCACTGAGGAATTCGATTTGGAAAATTGAGGCAAGGTTTTCGCATTTGGTCTTCATAGAGGTCTTCCAAGGTGAACCCCCCATCTTCTAGTCAGATAGCATCAGTCAGTGGGGTCCACGGTGGCCATAGGAGGCCTTTTACTGCATGTCTCTTACAGATTTTGAGGACATGATTTGATCATTTGTATTATTTGGACATTATTTTATATTATTGTGCCATGGGGATGAGCTAGTAAGCATTGACGCCTCCTAGCCCCACCATGAGCTTCTTGAGTCATGTTCATGTCATATGAGGTGGGCCCATGTATTTTAGCCCCCTCTTAGGGATGACGTCACCCTCCTTAGTCTTTTTGAGGGATGATGTCACCCTTCTTTTGAGTGATCCATGTGATTTTATGTTAGGATCATCTTAGCCATTGATTATGTTGTGAGATCTTTTAATCTCAACCACTCATTTCAAAAAGTGATTTTGAGATCTAGGGTTTTGGTCTTTATTATCCTATAAAAGGAGGAGACCTCCCTCATTGTAAAGCACCTTTGGAGCTCTTGAAGATTGGAATAGAATACTTCTTTGTGGATATACTTCTCTTGTCTTGATGGATTCTTTTGCACTTTGAATATACAGTATCTCTTCTATGTATCATTGTGGATCTTGGGCTACACGTTGTTTTCTTGCAGGGAGGCCGAATTGGTGAAGAGGAGGACGATTTGAAGGAGGCTATTGTTGAGAGGACTCACATATCTTCTCTTGGGTTGATATTGGTGGAAGGGAGTATCATTATTGTATCTTTGTGACATAGTTAATGCTTTCTTTTACATCTCTTCATCATTTTCATAATTTTCTTAATTGGCTTGTTTCACTTGAGCTTGTCTTGTAGGAGGAGGACGTTTTGGCTTGGAGCACTAGATCTCACTCTTGAATATACACATAGGGGAATGCTATCAATTTTCAAAGTGGACACAAGCATTTGAGGTGTGTTCTACAAGGTATTTACCTAGATCTACTCTTCTTCTTCATTGGTCATCAAACCCTTAAAATTAAAACCCTCATTTTTTACTTTTTTTCTAGATCTACTTGGATCTAGCTTGGCTTTGGGGAAAATATTGAAAACCCACCTCTATAGCATCCACTAAAATTCGGATCTATAGTTTGGTGTGGATTGGCCTCCATTTGACACATTTTCCAAGGCACATTAGTCTCCTTGAGGGAAGTCGCACTCCTTGAGGGAAGCTATTGGGGCTAGTTCCAAGAGTTGGGTAGGTGAGATCCCACTTGATTTGCATAGATCCACCTTGATTACCTACCTCTAGTGCTTCACCTCTTTGATTTTTTCCTTGTGGGCCCCATTCCTCATTTTGAGGGTTGTGCCCCACTTGGGTCATTGGGTGATGCATTTTGAATCTTAGATCTATGGAGATCTAGGTCATCTTTGGGCATGCCATCCTAAACCCACCTTGATAATTTCCTTGACTACCCTGATCTACATTTTGGCATAATTTGGACTCCATTTTCCCCTCCATCTAAAGGCACTAGTGTCCCTTGGGCAATTCGCACTCCTTGGGTTTGTGGCCTTTTCCTAGATCCCATATGTGGGTGTTGTCTATCTCATCTTAGATCCATAGATCTACCTCACCTCACTCACTTAGTGCCAGCTCACCCCTAATCCAACCAAGTGGGCCCTATTTGGACCATTTCCCACTTTTTAAGGAGTGGGCCCCACTTGTGTATTTTCATGGTGCTAGATCTATCCATTAAGCTTCAATAAGTGGCCTTAATCATACATTAGTTGAAACACTCGTCACATCCTAAGCCTCTTCAACCACACTTAAACTCTTGGGTCCACTTAATCCAACTCACGCATTGGTTTATTTAACCTAACTAACACATTTCCCTAGGAACCTTTGTGTTGGCTAATCTTCATTGATTTTAGAGTGGTACAGAAATCAGGAAAAGAGTTACAAGGGAGGTTCAGTTGGCTGGAAATCTTTGGTGCTCTCTTTCCCCTTAATAGGTAAATGGACAGCATGGAGTATCGGAGATGGAAGGAATGTTCGAATAGGAGAGGACCCATGGGTCGGATCCGGTGGTGCCTACACTCTATCGTCAACCACAATTTCTATGTTAAGGAGGCAGAACATCAAAACTTTAGCCGATGCAAAGATTAACTACTCCCAAGGTTTGGATAGAGATGATTGGAAATATGATATTGATTTAGTTCTTGTTAATGAATTCACAGAAAAATGGTTGAGTTTTATAAACACTTTGAATTCAAATTTCATCACTTTGAACAATAATGAACTTGACAAGCTAGTTTGGACGAAGAATTGCTCCACGAGAGATTTTTCAGCGAAACTGGGGTATGGGTTTCAAGCAATTGAATCTTTTTTTCTGGAGAAAAAGATTGGTGGTGGAATACAGTTTGGAAAACTGAAGGTCCTTTGAAGGCGAAGATAATTCTTTGGCTAACCATGAATAACATAATGCTAACATGGGAAAACTTGATGAAAAGAGGTTGGGCAGGCCTGTTGATGCCTCAGATATCGTAGCATCAATCAGAAAGGGATTCTCCCCGATAGATGATCCCAATTAGATTATCTACCGTTTGGTGTAGGGAATCCGTCCGGTTAGCGGTTCCGGCAACCGTGGGTTTGGATTTTAATTCCAATTATACCGTTTATGGCCCGATCCACCTTTCTTTTGGATTTTACGTTTTTTTAATGAGATGCAAGTGCCTAATTTATATTTGATCTAAATGCAGAACTAAAACAGATCTAAGTTTAAAGCTGAAGTAAATCTACCTATCCTTGCAAGGAGCACATTTAAAGGATGAGCAACGAACTGTAGGGATTATCTTAAAGAAAGAACAGCTAGCCATTTAATCTGAAAGAGAAATCTACAACAAAGATAAAGATATCAGCAAATAGCTCCTGATTTAACATAAAACACATTTATTGCTCATGAAATAGAGAAGCAAAATTATTTAATCTAAATGCAAACTGAAAGAACAGATCTAAATCTAACAACACATGAAATAAATCTAATTGTCCCTGCAAGGAGACAAATTAAAGCATGAGCAATGAGCTGTAATAGATATCATAAAGAAAGAACAGATAGCCATTAATTCTTATAGGTAAAGCTACAGCAAAATGAGAGATATCAGAAGATAGCTTCTAATTTGATATGAAGCACATTCATTACTCATGAAAAGGAGAAATTGTTTACACAGAAAGAAGCAAGATCATTTGTTGCAAAGAAATAGTTCAGATAACAAGAAAGATCTCACATTACAGTATGGAAATCACCAGAATAGTCCAATACACATCCATCTTTCGTTCCCATGCAAAACGTTCATCTCCAGGCTTTTATTAGAAAATTCTGTTTTCATAGAACCAATACAAGATAGCTCGTATAGGTCTCAAAAATTCATTCCCTGCCAAAAGTCCTCTCTAATCCTTCCTAACTTCTATTTATAGTTACAACATTTCCCTTTGGGCTACCACCTAGCCTCTTCCACTTGTTACCTACAGGAATTTCTTCTATAATAGACCAAAATGTGACTACTTCTTTTACAAAATATTTAACAAAAGAGAATGGACAGCTGTCCCATAGCTCACGCTTTATACATTTGAGAGTTTAAAAAAAATACAACATAGAAGAAATAATGTTCTAATATCAGTGCTGTCATTCTTGTGCGTGAGCTTCAGCTGGGAGAGGATCGCCCAAGTCAACTGATGCTGCTGATGTTGACTGGGAAGAGACACTCGAACCCATTGTTGCTGCTGCTTCTACTTGGGAAGAAGGGATTGAGCTGGCTGGAATTTCTACCACTGTTGGGGAAGAGGGAATCGAGCTCACTGATGTTCCTGGAATGGCTACTGGAAGGGAAGATTCTGGGTTTGCTGGTGCTCCGGCTACTGCTGCTGTTTTCTTCTCTTCCTCCGTTATGTAACTATACCATATACCCGTGTCCCTTATGAATATGTTTGCAGGAGCAGGGAGCAGGATTTTCTGTGAAGTCACATTTTTTCTAAGCTTTGCTCCGATGCCTTGAACTTCCGTTACTGCAGCTTGATGCACTTCTTTAAGAAAGTGGCTGTGGACTGATGACAATCCAGTATAATGTTGGAGGTCGTCAATTGCTAGGACATCAATTTTCTTAACATATTCAGTTTGGATGCCTAGTTCTTCCTTTAGTTCGGCCAAGCGTTGTTCCTCATCCGGGAAATCATCGAGGGATTGAGGGAAATTCAATTTGCACCTGTCATGCACTCCCTGGATCCTTTGATACAGACCGTTGATCCTATCCCTTGTTCCTTGCACACTGGCTATTAGCTTACTGCCACAGTTTCTGCAGAAGTCCAAAAGGGCCACATCTTCATTAAAACCCTCCACAGATTTGAATGGGAGATGTGTGGGGAAACCCCCCTTTCCTTCTCGCCATTCTATCTGGATCAAGATATTTTCCTTGACACGGGTATGCTTGGCTTTGAGCCTATGGGCCTCCGCATTAATTTCTTTTAACCTGACCACCATGGCCTTGAGCTTGCAAACCTCCTTAGTGATTAGCTCCTGAGTGTCATGCATTTGCTTCAGGATGCTGCAGGATAGATCATGGAAGGGAGACATGTCCATCGTTCTGCTCTCAGCTTGCTCTAACTGCTCAGCTAATGCCCGCTTGTCTGCTTCTAGCTGGGATGCTTTATCTTCCGCTCCATTCTTCTCTGCTTCCACAATCATCATTTGGAGTGTTAGCTGGTCCTTTTCCTCCTCCAGCTGGTTATACTTGCCTAATAGCTCTTTATGCTCGGCATACAGACAATTATACTTGTTCACCACAAGATCCCTGTGGGCTTGCTCATTAGCCATAGTTTGTTGCAGCGTACAAGCTCTCTTCTTTGTTAATGCATTTTCTCTGACTATAACACCTACATTGTCCAGTGATGCTTTTTCCGTTTCTACAACTGTGGATGCCATAGCAAAGGGATCTTTATCTGTATTCCGCATTACAGTGACCTCCCGGTGGGTAATGATGTCCTCCTGGAAGGGACTTTTGATCCTCTCTTCTGATTTGAGGACCATTGCTTTCCTTTTCTTATCATAAACAAATTCATTCCACCTGGACACCGTATGTTTTCCTGATGGAGTGTACAGGATAATTGGGAGGTCCATAATGTCGATTTCCTCTTCAGCTTGTGGGGTCCGAACTCCCTGAGCTGGATCTGCTCCCACATTTTGGGTACCAGAGCCGCCTGCTTGAGGTGCGTCTATTTCCATGTCTTGGACACCGGACCCACTTGCTTGGGCATCTTCCCCTGCTTTCAGCTCTTCTTCCGCTTTCCGTTCATCTTCCTGTCCTCCTTCCCCTCCTTCTGCTTGTGGCTGACCTTCATCTCCTTTCTGCTGCTTTCCATCTTCAGCCTCCTTCTGCTGTTGGGATTCCTCGGCTTCTTTCTACAGCCTCTCACTTTCGGCTTCTTACTGCATTCTTGCCACTTCAGCTTCCTGCTGCAACCTGGCTTCCTCTCTTAATCTGAGCTCGAGCATCATCAGCTTCTTTCTCCTTCTGCTGGCTGGTCTTTTGGATCTTGGTGGAGCTAGAACTTGCTCCACTGCCCTGGCGAAAGGTCCGCAGCTCAGCCATGTTGCTGATGCCCCTGAATACCTCTTCCTCGGCATCAGGATAGTGAGAGTACTCAAAATGAGCATAGATTTCCTTACAGTGCTCGACCACTTTTCCCTTCCTGTCATTCCTGTGGAAGATCACCTCACCGAAGTGGAAGGCATTTAGCTCCTGCACAAACTCTTCGGCTGAGGCAACCCCCGAGAACTTGTAAGCACCTATGCAGAAAGGTAGAGGGGGAAAGGAAGCCTTATGCTATTTGTGGAGCATTGCTCCAATTCCATCCAGGAAGATTTGTCTTACTGCTTCCTTAAGGACCACATAATCTGTGGCATACTGCGGAAAAATGTATGAAGCTTTAGTCCCTCCAAACATTCTGAGGTAGGTGCCTTGCTCTGAAAAGTAAAAATCCCCGTAATTCTCAAGGACTTCCACAGCGTTCTCTGACAGGCAGTTGGGATCTTCCTTGAATAACTTCTCATATAGGGGCATGATGAACCCCTCACAAATGAGTTTGTAGCTAGGTTTGTAATTCTGGGCCCACATCATCCTGAAAGCGGTATAAACCGGGGTGGTGGCCTTATCCCATGTGCAGCCCAATTTGGGAAAGTCCACCTTGGCCAAAACACAATCAATCAGATATGAGGACATGAAAAATTCTGCCTTCTTCAAGGCTAGTCCTTCCCTTGCAGCAACTATCATTGAGGCCAAACTATCTGACAGGAGAGTGGCCCAGTCAAACACAGTTCCCTTAAATGCCACGAAGATAATAGGGACCCACTGAATCTTATAGATGGTGCCATCAGGCATGCCGAAGATTCTGCACAACATCAAAGCGATCAATCTGAAAGGAGGTCTCAGATTCTGTACGTCATATTCGTCATTTCCTTTCTTTCTCAAATGCTTGCCTGCGACTAGTAGCTTCTTGGCCATCTCAACGTTGTTAATTTTTCCCAACCATTCATCAGTCAGAGCTTGCTGGGAGCGGGGAAACTTATAGGCTGCGGCAATGTATGCTGGGTGGAATGAGGCGATGGCTACTTTCCCGCTGTCATTTATCACTCTTCCTTCCGCATCAGCATGTTGGAGTATCCATCCGATTACTTCAGCACAGGGGAATAGTTCAGGGCCGGTAGCAGCTCTGGTTATGCCTGAAGCTTTGATATTTAGATAAATCTACCCCTCTTCTAACAACATGTCCGGGATATCTTGGTCTCGGATCATTCTGTAAATGTCACCCCAGCGGATTTCTGGAGGAACCCCGGTGGTGCACCTAGTATCCTGGAGTGAGGTCTCAGTTTTAAGTGGTGCAGGCTTTTTCTCTGTCATCTTAGCCTTCTTCTTCCCACCTTTTGGCATTTTGACTTATCCCTGATAGCAACCAAATATACATCATTATAAACATGATCAACATACTGTGAGATTTTACAGAGAGCATCACCATTTTAACATGTCAATGAGATAAATACAATGGGAAGCTGTATGTTAGGAAGCCAAAATACACCATTCCAAACACGAGTTCTAGATTTTAGTCATCCTAATTCTTTTAAAGGGGCAGGTTTGGAAATGCTCCTGCGAGGATAAGCATGTTGCGGAAGCAACCTGCTCTCAGTCTAGCTCTAGGGGAAAGGGTGACTTTCGTCATTGTGCTTTTAAAAGGCTAGTGGCGGGGAAGTCTGGGTTGAAATGACCCTGTGACGGAATAGGGAGCCGTTTTCATATTTATGAACAGGCGAGTACGGGGCCGCTTTCGTATTCATGAACAGGCGAGGGCTCCGACTGCCATTGCTATCTGAATCACCTGACGAGGGGTTCTATGGTGGGTTTGAACAGGGGCGATGGCACCTGTCTTATGATTTAAGTTGGTTAGTGGCTACGCCGGGACTGAGGCTTATGAAAAAAGCTCGGGCGGCTACAGTTTTATCTTTCGGCTGGGGACATGAAAAGTCCACGGGGCCTCGGCGGGAACTTTGGAAAAACAATAAATCTGTCCGTCCAAATTGACATTTTTTTCTTAACCAATATACAAACGACAGGAAATACAAAATTTAGACCGCATTTGACGGGCAAAACAGCCCCTGACGGGCATTTTGCCCGTCAAAATCCAACCAATTCCTATCGTCTTTGAAAAAGAGAACACCCAAAGATAATCTGACGCGTGGAAGACAAGATTTAACGGTTAAAGTTCCTACTTGGCACCGTGAAGACAGCTGAATGAGGTGGCCGTGAACGTGGACAAGTAGGCTGAGCTGGAGCGGTTGCGCGGCGTCCAACAAATCTTCCAATCGAGAATTAACAATGTTTTGGCTCGAGCCTCCACTGCTTATTTAAATAAGTCGGCACATGCGGGATTTTAATTCGGTAGGTGGTGCATTAAAATGCGGCTTTAATACTGGTACGTCGACGTCAAATCAAGCTGTCTCGGTTCACGCGCGACCGCCTCCTGCCGGACAAACTTGTGAATTCCCTCCGCCATTGCGGGAAGACATGCCGAAAGCTTCCGCGTCGTGGATGAGAAGTCCAAACGTTCCGCAAGGCTCAAATCTTTCATAAGGATAACGCGGAAGCTTCCGCTGTTTCGGGAGGGAAAGGCGAACCTTTTCCGCAAAAAATGATCGTGAATGTGAAACTTTTAAAAAACGGCTCCCGCGGTAGCGGAGAGAAAACTTAAAAAGCTCCGGCGTTTCGGAAGGTTTCGGTGAACGTTTCCGCAAAAGGCTTCCGAAAACTTCAAAAAAGTTTCTAAGTATCAGCCGGGCCTCAAGAGAATTTCGAAAAGATTTTTGCCCTTAGCTTCCGCTGTTTCGAAAGGGATTGGTGAATGCCTCCGCTATTGCGGACGGCTTCTTCGAAAGGTTCCGCAAAGGTCTGTTGTTTCGGCGTTTCAGAAAGATTTTGCGAAGGTTTCCGCGACTGCGGGAGAAAAACCAAAAGGTTTCCGCAACTGAGTTCTTTTCGGAGGTTTATGCAAACTGTTTCCTTCGTTTCGGGATACAAAGCTAAATGGTTCCGCGGAGCTTCCTTGGCGCATTCCGCAAACTTTCGAAAAATCTAAGTCCCTTTTCGGAAAGTTTATGCGAACGGCTTCCGTGAGTTTCGGGTGGCTTCGTTGAATTCTTCCGCCGTTTCGGGAAGAATTCATCAGAGGCTTCCGCAATTTTTAACAAGAACATCCAACTCTTTTCGAGAAGTTTAAACGAACGGTTCTCGCCATTTCGGGAGGAAAAACCCAGTCTCTCCGCAAAGAAATCGAAAATTTTCTAAGTCCTTTTTCGGAAAGGTTAGACGAATGGTGTCCGCCGTTTCAGGAGGAAAACCTGAACCTCTCCGCAACTGCGGAGCTTTCTCGAATTCCTCCTCCGTTTCGGAAGGACTTATCCAATGGCTTTTGCAATTTTTTCAACGAAAGTTTCTAATTCCGCTTCAAGATGTTTAAACAAAAGGCTTCCGCCATTGCGAGGCTTTATCAAATCGTTCCGCGATTTCCAGGAAAACTTCATGAAAAAAATTCTGTTGAGAAACAATGTTTTCTGGAAGACTTGGAGTGGTTCATGGCCAGATTTTTCTGTTGAAAAACAAAGTTAACAGCTGAGGATGGCCTCTTAAGGCAACCTTTCTAAAAAATAAAAAGGAGGGGCCCCAATATGTACACAATTTTGGGGGGGATGTTGCTGCAACAACAAGGCCCAAGTTGGTGTGTGTTGTGTCAATCAAGCTGTGAAACCACATCTCACTTATTTTTTTCTCTCCCTTATGCAGGGGCTGTATGGAATGCGGATTCTAAAGACCTTAGCAGGTCGAAATTACCAATGGAATCCTCTCTTGGACTTTGTTGTAGCAACTGGTGAAAAATCCCTTGGTACGAAGCCTTGATGCTTTCCCTTGCCTGTTTATTTTTGGAATATGGTGGGCAAGGAATTCAACCATGTTTCAAGATCGCAAAATTCCATCAGAGATAACTTTCACAATGATTGTGTAGTGGACAAGGGAGCATAAAAAATTGGACAAGCAGAAAAGGATCCGAGTGATAAAATATCTGAACATTGATAAAAACATCCCATGGGCATACTTCGATGGAGCTAGCCAAGGAGATCCGCACTTGGGAGGATCTGGTGGAATTCTTTATCTATCAGAGGAGGTGCATATTTTAATTAGGTATAGTACGGGACATTGCTCCAATAACATGGCGGAACTATCTGCATTTTGGTCAGTCCTCAATTCAGCACTGGCTAAGAACATTCTCAATTTGCAGATTTTTGGGGACTAAAAAATGGTCATAGATTGGGAAAATAACAGGATACAAATCAAAGCTCCTCATTTGAAACATTTATTGGTTGCAATTAAAATACAGATAGAAATGTTTGGCTTTATTTCCTTCAGCCATGTATATCGGGAGCTAAATAAAGAAGCATATGCACTTTCTAAGAGTGCGTTACTCCTGGTACGAGGAACACTAGTGGAGGAGGAACGCCATGGGAGGCATACCTCACTGTAGTTCTTTGGAGAATGTTTTGATCCTTTCGTTTTTGTGCACAAAATTATTCAAGACAACTCATGTATAAGATAATGTTCCAATAGAATAGTTTTAGTGATTTTCTTTATGCAAGTTTCTCATGAAATGATAAATGTATTTTTTGAAGAACTCGTGAATGACATGATAGCTCATGGAGCAATGATGTAAGTCCTTTAAGGACAGTCGATGTTATTCTATATGAATAAAATATTTTTTTCCTTGGAATATATATATATATTTCTGAATTTATTTAAAATCTAAATAGGAGAATAAAAAAATCATGCATTGTGATCAATAGTAATAATTTACATACTTGAAATTTCTACTATGCAAGGTTTTGTTTGATTCACCATACCTTACAAATTTTGATCTTCAAAATAATATGGTTGCTCCAAACTCGTCCCTGGTAAGTCTCTCTTTCAAAACTCTCCCCTCGAAATTTCGGCAAAATAATGAAATAATGATTATTATTTTTAAATACTTTATAGAATTAGTTTTTTTAAATTGAAATTCTCGCTCCTTTTTCAGATTATGGGAAAATAGTTATTGCAATTTTTTTATTTTTTTTTATTTTTTTTATTTTTCATATGTCGTTGCGTTATCAGGTGCACCAGTGCATCATAAAAATAAATGCACCATAAAGATATATTTCTAAAAAATAAAATGGAACAACGGTTTGTTAGAAAGATATGAATGCACTGGGTTGGCAGGCGCGGGGGGAGTGATCTTCGAATCCAAGGGGAATAAGCAGAATGAGTTTGCCTGGGGTATTGGATTGAAAACCAATAATGGTGCTGAATGGCTTGGTCTCATTAAAGGGATTGAGATTGCCATCTCTCTGGGCATAAAGAAGTTGACAGTCTTAGGAGACTCTCTAATAATCATCCGAGAAGCTAGGAGCATTGTGGGAAAGAGAAAAAGCCAATCCTAAAAAATGCATCGCCTTCTGCTCTGCATCAACAAGGAATTCCATCAACTAAACTTCCTGCATATCTTGCGAAGTCACAACGGACAAGCCGACAAAATGACAAATATTGGAGTAGGACTCCCCTATGGTTCTATAAGCTTCAATAATGAGATCTTGGAAAATGCTTGGGTTCCCTAGGCCATGGCACAACCTTTGCAATAGGGTCAAACCCCCTACTCATTGGAATTTCTACTATAGGAACTATAGACTTGGCATGCATAAAATTTCAAGCATTCGGGAAGTTTCCCTTGGCGATTTGGCGACACCTATGCTTCTCGATTCTCCCAATTGCATGCAGGAATTAATGTCTTCCGTTCCGTATGCTAGTTGGCTGGCGTGTGGGCAGGTGGGTGAGGTTTATCTCCGGGGTTGGATGCCTCTTCGCCCTCATTCCGTTGCTGGTCCCCAGATACTGTCTGTGCTCTTGCTCTGTGTTTGTGTTCTCAGGGATATGGATCGTCGTGGCTTTGTCTGTGCTCAGGGTGGTGGTGAGTTTTGTATTGGATGCCCTCATGGCGGGGGGGGAAGTTACCACGAAGTGTGAGAGGTGCGGCTTGATGGGGAGAGGTCCCAAAGGAGGTGGTTGCTGGAGTTTGCAGCCGGATGACTCGCGAGGAGACTCTGTGGAATCGGAAAACCTTGGGCTTGGCTAGTGCAGGTCAGGAAGATGCAGGCAAGGAAGGGTTAGGAATACCCACAACAAGGAAGGAAAATGCAGCAGCCTTGACCCTGATGAGGAAATTCTTGACCGTCTGCAAGAATTGGAAATGCAGGTCAGAATGATCCGCATTGCGAATTTGGAGTGTAAAAACGTTCTTCTTCATCTCTATAACCTGGTGTCCACAAACCATACCGAGGTCAGAGCTCAGAAGTCTATTCTAGCTGAAAAATTTGAGCATCTGGAGGACTCCCTAGGCCTAGTTTTCTCTTGCAAGGCTCGAAAGCAAGAAGTCATTGGCATAGAACTTGAAGAAATCAATAGGAAAATGGTGAAGCTGCAGAAGCATATGGCAAGTGCCCAAAACTTCGTGGATCTTAGTGCAGATAAAAATGGGGCAGCGGAACTTGCTGGTGCTGCCATGGACATCGAACCCAAATAGTTGGTTGCTGGTCCGGGTCACGGGTTGGCCATATTTGGTTCCTTTTTGGTTTATTTGCCCTCTAGAATAATGTTTAGGAACTCTGTAATTAATAGTTTAGGTTTCAGTTGCATTTTTGAAAACTTGGAAGGTTTATGTATCCAGTTTTTGGATAAGGAAGCACCTGCACAATGTTCTATTCATGTTTACCTCTTTTAAGGCAGTTCGTAAGATACTATAGTTTCCATAGGACTGGTAGGTATAATGACTGTTATCAACCTGAACTGGATGAATTGGGAGTGATGGTTGTCTTCCATTCATGGGAGCAATCTGCTCTGTATTTTGCTGTGTACTCCTTCTTTTTTATATATAATCAAAATCTAGTCGTTTTTGTTAAAAAAAAAGAAAGATATGAATGCACCAATGCGCTACGCTTTTCACAATGCACCATATTGGCAAACAATTTTAAAAAAAAATCATATTGTGTTGCGTATTAAAAATACGACTGCACCGACTTGCCTTTAAATATTGAACGCACCGAGGTCAACAATATTGAAAATTGAATAGATAACTATCCGCTATCACATATAACGAATATTTTCTAGTGTGGTTTTTCTTGCTTATGTTCCAACATGGTGCATCCATGATTTATCCACACCGGTGCATCCGATTACTTAGTACTCACTGGTGCGATTGTATTATTATGGCACACCGTTTTAATTAAAAATCCCTATGAATTCATGTTTCAACTTAAAATGATATATTCATCTCACATGTTTTTTTAGGATTCAAACACACCAATTACAAGACTTCATAGTATACATATGTTGCTTAAACTCACCTTATTCTTACAAAATGGTTTCCAAAATATACTGGAAGTTAGATTGTGATATGGTTCTAAAACTTTATTTTAGAACTTTAGACATGTATTGATTGTTGATTTGGATCAAATGAAGAGAGAAAATATTCTAATATAAAATGGTCAATTCTTAAAATTCCATCTCATTGCATATTGTTCAATGTTCAACAACTTCTCATTTTCCATCTCTAGTAAGTTCATATTTTCTTTATATTTTGATTATTTAATTGAATTTATGTTACTTATCCATGTGAATCTGAATAACAATGTATTCTATTTCGAAGGATCTCAATTCAGGATCGAGTTCAGATGCACAAGATATTCCACCAGTTGGAAAACGTCATAATCTCTTATCAAGAGCAAGATTCCGCAAGTAGTTGATAGATGAAAATGGGCAGTCGCTTTACCCCGCAAATTCTAACATGCCATATTCTAGCCACAATTTTAGTTCATATACTGTAATTCGTCGTGAGATGGATCTCTTTTATGACACCCCAGTAGTATGTGTTGTTCAAAATGTCAAGGGTTGAAGGAGAACCTTTGGCATGTCACACTCACCCATTATACTAATGGTCAACTACCCAATGTTGATGGTCTAATACCCCATATTGCAGTAAAAAATCCAATAGGTGATATAGAAAAGACACATAGGAACACTTCCCTATGCTCATTTCTTGAAAATTTGGAAGCCAAAGCAAATAAGTTTCATCCTAAATTAACCAACCCCTTTGCTTTTATTCGGTCAAATGAAATTTCTAGCGATCCAAAGTATGATATCAATGCCACCCAAAACATCTCTACTCAGAGATCCACAAAGTTGCATGAGTTGAGAGAAAAAATGTCCAAGTACACACCAAGGTCGATCCAATTGTTGGAGGGTAGCGATGAATTCTCTCTTCCAGTGAATTTGCAAAATAAATATTGAACTTGTTATAACCACGCTTTGTATGGCACTTGGTCGTCTTCTCTAACTGTGCCTAGTGTTGGAACCAAATTCTCCTTTTGTGGTAATAGTTTTATGATTGCAATGTCTAATATAGATGCTACAAATCTTGGGTTGTTTATCCTTTCATATGTACTCAACAATCTTACCAAAAACAATAGATTGGGATGATTGATTTTGTAAAATTTTAATAAATAGGAGGTGAGGAAAGAACATATTTTCATTTTCACATGGCCCACATGTAATAATGTAATAAAAAACTTTACTTAGATTTATATATTAGTTTCTCTTTCTCCTTGCCAAAATCATTATGAACTTGGTATTTATATTTCTTATTGCCCTATGTATATTGTTATTGCAAAATTGTAATTCTAAGAGTATTGTGTGATTGTACACTTGTAATTGGAACTGAAATTTGTAAGTTTGCAAGTTTGTATTTTTTAATTGTAATTTTGCAATTTTGTAAATTATTTTGTAATTTGTAAATGTAATTGCAAATTTGTAATTATAATTTGCAAGTTCTGATTGTAACTGTAATTGCAATTTTTGCGATTGCAATTTTGTAGTTGTAATTGTCCAATTTGTAATTTGTAGATCTAATTAGTAATTTCTTATTGTAATTGTAATTTGTAGTTGTGAAATTGTAATAATGATTGTAAATTGTAATGATAACTTGGATTGTAACTTGCAATTATAGCTGAAATTGCGCAAATTTTATAATTATAATTATAGCTATTATAAAAAGACATCAACATAAATAAATGAATAAACAAATAAAATTGCATCACACATGTGAATCATACTCATCGACATAAACAAAATACATTATACACATGAAGCTAAATATCATAAAATAATTTGACATCCCAGTGAGTTCATAAAAAAGTAAGTCTCTATATACATAACAATAAAAAAATTACAATATTATTATCAAATCAATGGCCACCACCACCATCACCTAATGAAATGTAACGTCCCATCATCATCATCATGACGACCTACTAAACATAAACGTCATCTATCACACAAATATAATAATAACATCTAACAAAACACAAGCTGCATCATCTAACATAACCATCATGCACACATATAATAAACACCATCTAACATGCACATCACCATCAACATATAAATAAACATCAACATCAACATCGATGCTGTGAGATATCTAGTCCACCTCCGGAACCAAAGGAATCACTACCTATTCCAACAGAGCTAGAGGCATCGACATCTCCACCAGTAGAGCCAAAGGCATCAGTACCTATGTTCGGAAAGATAATATCAAAGAGTGCAGCATAACAACTATCTCCCTCATGATGTATCTCACTCGTTGCAACCATCGTATCTAAAGCCTAGGAGATGGGTGGAGTAGAAGATGGTGGAAAGTTAGGTCAGTGAGGAGGAGAGGATTATTAGTCGACCCGTGGTTCATGAGTCGAAGATGGTGGTGGGTTGACTGGGTGTGGAGGAGTAGATACTGGTTGGTCGTCATGGTTAGCTGGAGAAGGAGGAGAAGGTGGATCATGAGATATCAATGCTCCATCATGGTGAGGAGGAGGAGGAGGATCTTTTCCCTCGTCAAATGATGTAGACTCATCTGACAGCCTCCAAGCATATAAAATGATGGATTCGTTGATGGCATACTACATCAAATACCTTAGATCACGAGGAATCATTCTCCATAAATTTGCAAACTTAGGGTCTCAGATGATCTCATGTTCGCGTGCAGGCTATACTCCCCATCGAGCCAACAATGTGGACAACCCATCCACCATATCCTGTCAAAACCTATCATCTTGCCTATGCCACAGGACAGGTCTAAGAAACGCAGGCACCTTGGGCTCCTCAATATCCTCATCATCCTGAACGTGTGGAGGAACCTCCCCATCGAACATGCCAATGCCTGCAAAATATATATTACACAACACGAATTAGACAATTTCATTAAATAATTTTAGAATATATTTCATTTGCATTAAGTAAGACAATAAAATGCAACTAGATTAATTTAAACATAACGCTAATATTATCTCTATCAACTGGTGGCTCAACTTGGGTGAAAAATATTTTGGGGCATGCTCTCCAGTCCAACCCCTCATACGGACATGGAACAAGCTCCAAGGCATGGTCCACCTCATTGGCTAGCATCTCCAACACATATGGTGTGATCCTAGCTGGGAACTTGAGTTGCCCCCTCTCGGGCATCATTTGTCCCCACTTGTGCATACACATATCCATCATTGACCTAGGAGGGCGGTAATCAAGCAAAGCCCTCGTGGATGGAAACCTATCAAAAAATAAACAAAATAGCTTTGAACTAGAAGGGAAGTTGACACTCCCATCATTATGTGCATGACATCAACCCAAAGAAAATTAAAACCGATGCAAAACAATGGCGTACCACCTAATGCATCTAGGGCTCTGCATTAAATAATCTCCATAAAATAAAAGAGGGTCACTAATGTGTTGTCCTTCACTAGTGGGGTGCACAATGGTTGTCACCAATAGTGAGAGGCACTTAACCTCCTCTGCATCGCAAGCATAAATTTTTAGTTGTCTACTGTGCACCTGAAAAATCAACAGGATCAGTGACATGATTTGCGATATATCTCTAACAGTAAGTAAGATGACTCTTTGCTGCAATACTAGCTGGCACATTATGGAACTAGGGAAAATCCTCCCCTCCCCTAGATAGCCCAATGATGAAGTAAATGTCCTCCTTAGTGGGTTGGAACCACTTATTGGGACCGACGCGAAATGCCTGTCTATGATGATCCCAACAACGAATCAACGGTGCCAACAAAGAAAATTCCCCCTTGAGGGTTGTATCCTCCTAATAGAACTTTAGGAGGCTGAAAACCATCAAAAGGTCTCGTGGTTGACGAGTAATGGGAAAAGGGTACAAATCCCTCTCCCTCTCTCTGGCCTCCCACTCACGCACAAAGTTGTACTGGTTAACTCGTGCCTGCTCCTGTTGATCGTCCTCTCGCCGTTCACATCTTTGATTCACATATAACATTGATTGATCTCATAAATATACATAAAAAAACATTAAATGAGCATGTTATTTATTAACATCAAATAATAATTTTGTTCTCAAATAAATGAATTTGACAAGCAATGCACCTAAATTACAGTCATGCACTGACATCAACGCTCTTGTAACACAAGAGCACCGCAATCGGTGCGCTTCAATGAAAAAAATGCACCGGGTACATAAATAAAGTAAAATAAAATTTAATTCATATGGATAACTAGTGTGTTACAACAATAGAAGCATCATCAACCGTGCATTGCATTAACCCTAGCGCATTGTGTGACAATTTATTTTTTAAAACAAAGGCGGTGCGTTTTAAAATTCAACGCACCAGTGCATGTGTGTTTTTGAGATGCACCGACTATATTTTGTAAATGTTAAGAACAATGCTTCTATCAATAGGAAACATGGGTACAGTGGTCACATGCCAAAGCATCGTCAACATGGGATAAACTTTTTTAAAGCGCACCTTAACAGGAGCATGTCTTTCTTAGTGTTATGATTATTTTTTATCGACATAATAGTGGGCCTGTTACACGCCAACACACCAAATATGCAGTGCATAAATGTTAACAACATGCACTGTTTACCGTGGTAATTTTTTAAAATAAATTTAGTTTTGCGGTGTGATTTTATATAAAATGCACCAATGCGTGGGGTCTTTTTCGATGCACTGATAATATTTTGTAAATATGAGACATGGTGATTCAATCAATAGGAAGCACCACTGCAATAGTGACACGTGCGAGCACCGAAAATAGTGCTTAACCATGTTTAAAGTGCATTGTAATAGGAGCACCTCTTTTTAGTTTTATAATAATTTTGAATCGGCAGAATGATACGCCAATTACAAGTCTACAAACCTAAAAGTCGATGCATACATGTTAACAATGCACACTAGTTAACGTGGTTTTTTTATAAAATACTTTTAGTGTGGCAATGTGCTCATGTTTACAAAGTGCATTGATTAACATTGTCATTTTTTAAAAATTTAGTTTAACGGTGTGTCTGAAATTATGTTCAAATTTTGGCGGTGAGTTATGAAAAGTACAGTGAACCATCACCACGGTGCGATACACATATAAACACAATGTTCTTGGTGCATACTGCAAATTTACAGTGTGTACCATGTGGCGGTGCGATCCAAACAGCTCAAACGCACTGCGTAGGTTTTTTAAATTTAAAAAAAAAACTAAAGATGAATTTTAATTTTGAACACGTAAAAAAAAAAATTTAGAGGTTGCAATGTACCTGATAAATTGTATGCCGAGAGGCATGGTTGCAATGTACACTAAATTTCAAATTTTTCCCCCCAATTGGCAAAATTCAAAATCCACTCAACAAGCAATGAAACCAAGCAATGCGACCACGTGGAGCACCGATGGCAGTGCATCGAAGCAGGGAAGGTATGGCACTGGTGATTAGGTGTTCTAGTAAATTGTACGTCGAGAGGCATGGTTACGATGTACGCTAAATTTCAAAATTTTCCCGTCATTTGGAAAAATTCAAAGTCCACTCAACAAGCAACGAAACCAAGCAATGCGACCATGTGGAGCACCGATGGTAGGGCATCTAGGCAAGGAAGGTACGACATTGGTGCTTAGGTGGTCAAAAGCACTACAGGGATGGTTAAAATTGTTTTTCAATTTGGTATTTTTTTATTTAACCCTGTTCCGGTGGACCTGAAACTTGAATGCACCGATGTAATCTGCAAGAACGAATGCACCCACAACAAAATTTGAACCCAAAATACGATGAAATTGACCATGCCGTCGGATTTTACCTTTACAATTATGAATTTTGCTTGATTTTTTTTAAAATGATATCTGTCATTGTCGAATATCCGACGCCTATTGGTTATCCGACTACACTCGTCATATATCCGACTACACTCATCAGATATCCGACTAGTGTCATCGGTTATGCGATGTATAAATTATCACGGTAATTATGATAATATCGTCGGATATCCAATGAACTTTTAATTTTAGAAACTATAAATTTTGTAAACTTTCCGACATGTTGGCTATACAAGCAACGGTTTGCGGAAATTATATTCTTCGCAGAGACTGTTTTCCGTATAAAAATACACAATTTTTTCAATTGTTACTTTGATTAAAAATAGTGAAGTGTGGAGCTTGATTTTTTAATATTGATAATCTTCAGTCAAGCTCTTTATGAGAAAATGTCACATAACAATATTCCTGATCCAGACGAACAAAATCGACAATTGCTTGCTAAATTGTGGGATGGAATGAAAATAAAGGGTGATGGGAAATGTTATTGTCCATGTAGTCAATGCAGGGGCTTTAAAAGGAGAACAATAAAGATCACAACAGCCATAAGTCATTGTAGGTAACATGGATACACTGAGGGGGGACATGAATATCGTCCATTGGTAGGTTTTGCATTATATATGTCTTTATATTGATCGTTTTTGTAAATGTATGTATCATTTTAATATTTCTTATATTAAGTAATATTTATTGATGGTTTCATGTAATTATAAAGGAAAGACCTCCTACGACATATCGCCCAGAGGATGTGCTTTCAGAACAAGTACCGTAGGAACATGGAGCTATGAATAATGCAGAACAAGTTAATGATCATATTGAAGAAGATGTTCATACTGATAACATAGTTGAAGATGATGGTACAAATATATTGATCCATGATACATTTAAAGTTAGAATGGATGATGATGATGATGATCATGAAAATTATGACTTTGATGATGTTCATGATTTACCTCTTCTTGAGAAGGCATACGAACCCCTTTATGAGGGCTCCAACACAAATCTTCTCTCTGCTATATTGTTGATAATGAAGTTGAAGGTTATGAATGGTCTTTCAAACACATCATTCACACAGATGTTAATGTATGTAATATATTTCATCACATATATATGATCGCGCTAAAGGTTATCAATGTTCATCTAATAATTTTATTGTTAATCCATAAGTAAAATTAATACGGATGAAATGTGTTTCATTAATAATATTTATATATTATATTAACTAGTTTTTTATTTTAATTTGTTGTAGATTGATAGCTGAATTTTTGTTACCACCGTCAAATATTTTACCTCGCACATATCGAGATTTATCTTCCATCATGAAAGAAATTGGAATGCAGTATGAAGCGATTGATGCATGCCCGATGACCATGAATATATTATAATCAACATGAATTTGAAATAGAATGTCTGGAATGTCATATCAGTAGATATCGAACATATCAAGTAACAAAAAAGGTGCCTCACAAGGTTCTTCGTTATATTCCCATTATTCCACGTTTGCAACGACTGTTCAGGAGCATCCGGGTTGGCAGGTGCGGGTGGAGTCATGTATGACTCCAAGGGGAACAAGCAGAAGGAGTACACCTGGGGAATCGGTATAAAAACAAACAATGGCGCAGAATGGTTAGCCTTAATCAAGGGTTTGGAATTAGCATGGAATATCGACATTGAGGAACTGGTGGTTATTGGCGATTCGCTAATGGTCACAAGAGAAGCGAGGAACCTGATGAAGAATCACAAGAATCTGTCTACTAAGATGCACTATCTCCTTAAGTGAATTGTTAATGAATTCAAAGCTATCAATTTACTCCATGTGCTGAGAACATACAATCAACAGGTGGATATAATGGCCAATAAAGGAGCAAGTTTAAATTGTGGCATCTTAGTGTGTGACCAAAAGGCCTATGATAGAAACTAGATCCCTTAATATAGAGTTCCTTGTGAAAATAATTGTTGGTTCTAGAAGTCCATGGACCAACGAGGATGGCCATTTCTTAGCTGTTGTTCACATAAATTTCTTTATCCCTCTTGGTATAGTTATGAATTTAAATTTTGGTTGGGGTGCATTTATGATTCAGAATTATTTAGAAAATAATATTTGGATCTCCACCCATGCTCCATTTAATGAGATGGGGAGTGCCTCTAGGTTGAGACAGATGCTATACATGCGCCAAATCCATAGGGTGGATGTCAGGTCCTGGGGTGGTATTAAAATAGATGTGTGGATAGGCAATCGCATTACTCCCGGTTATTATGCTGCTTGGAATTTGAAGAAGAGGAAGTTGTGTATAATCCTCTGTGCAATGGGGGATTTCAATGCTCAGTCTCCATCTATGGATATTTGTGATTTGGATCCTCCCCTGCCTCAGTGCTTGCGGTGCAAGAAAACCTTATGGAAGCATGAGGGTCTCTCAAGCCAGGATACTATTAAAAAAAAACTCGGCGAAGGACGACAGCCAGGAAAACTCACAGGAAGAAGACTTCTCGGTAAGCTCATTTGTTCACGCTCCTTGTCATCTCGATTTACTTGGATCGGAAAGGAATTTGTATCCTACATCGGCGAAGAAAGACTATGGAAATCCTAGTTCTCCACTGCTGTTTGACAGAAATTCCATCTCGGTTGAGGTCATAAATCACCTTAAGGATATGGAATACCATATACGATTGCTCCACAGTGAGAACTTAAAGATGAAGAGGGCTATCACATGCCTCTTCTCTCTTTCCCAAGCCACGCATTCGGAGGTTAGAATCTGCAGCAGTCATAGAAAGGGAAGGGTTTCCAGTATGGATGAAACCATGGATAATGTATCTGCTATCAATTTGGATTCTAAATTTGACAATGCCAACATAAATATAAAAGACGTGGAAAATAAACTTGATATCCTGAGAGTTGAAGTTGGGAAATTCTTCTCGGGTCTGCAAACTGGTAGAGGTTCACCGACTTAAAGTTCTGAGGAACCCTTGACTAGCACTCTCCCCAAGCAAATTGGGTCTCATCGCCAACTTTAGTCTTTTGGTCTTTGGTTTTCTTGAATCTGGTTTTTGTAATGGCCTCCTACTGTAGAAGTTTATTAGTATTGTTCAACTATGTAATAATGATAATTCTTTAGTTCATAGGGAAGTCTATTTCAGGAATTTTGTTGTGTCATTTTGATAAAAAAGTAGATGCAAACAAGAAGTCTTTCTGGAAAGTAATACAATTCATCTTTTACAACAATGTTCTATTTCTGTCTACTTCTTCTTGGACAGTTTGTAAGGAGATACAGTCTCCATAGATTAGGAAAGTTTCATGATAGTTATAGATTACTAAAGGATGAACAAGGAGTCATGGACTCAGTCCTTCTGTGGGAGCAATCCTTCCCCAGATTTTTGTAATCTCTGCCTTTTTTATATAATCAAAAGCTCCTTATCTGTTTCTGTTAATAAAAAAAACGACTGTTTAGGTGCAAACACATAGTGCAATTTATGGATTACCATGCACGGAACAAAAGTCAATATGACGGTATTCGAATGCATGCAAATAAGTCTGCATTTAGAGATATAGAGGGAAAATGGCCTCACTTTAAAGAAGAACCTCGTAATCTTAGGATTTCTTTGGCAGCAGATGGTTTCAATCCATTTGCAGAGATGAGATCCATTTACTCGGTGCGGCCTATTTTTGTTATCAACAATAACATTCCTCCATGATTGTCAAAAAAGAGGGAGCACATAATGTTGTCAATGATTGTTCCAGGTATGTGTCTACAACTCTTTTTTTTAATGTAGTGGCATCTCATTTGTTGTATTTTGTTGCATAATGTCATATATATATTTTATTTTTCTCTTGTGTATGGTTTATATATCGAAATGGTTGTAATAATTATATATTTTATATGTTCAAATCAATCAGGTAAGTACCAAGTTAAAGATATGAATGTATATATCGAACCTCTTATTGACGAGCTAGTAAAGTCATGGAATGGCACCACTATGTATGATGTATTTAGACCAATACGACAAAGGAAATTTCAATTCCATGCAATGCTTGTATGGACAATACATGATGCCCCAGGGTTAACCCATTTTTGCGGTTTGTAATTATAAGTTCCACTTTAATTGCATTTATTTTTATGAACTAGTTAATATATTATGCACGCATGCTTTTTTAAATAATCCATTCATTTGATATATAATTATAATTGACATAGTTAATCCATCTCTTTATGTAGGTCTTCACGCAAAGGGAAAATTTGCATGTCCATTTTGTGGTCCTAAGATCAAATCTCGTCGTTCAAAAAGTTTAGGAAATGAGGTGTTTGATGATTATAGGCACTTCCTCTCTAAGAATCATAGGTATCGAACTACCGAAAAAAATCTATTCAATGGGAAGCAAGAGACTGCATTAAAACCACAGAGAATGACACCTCACCTATGGAAGTTACAATATAATAGAAATCGTCAAGGTACATAAGGATCAAATTTTCTATCTATCATCGTATATGACATGTTATGAATTTTTTTATTGCGTGTTGTTTATTGTAATTGACATTGATTTCTGTAATTTATTTATAAACTATGATTCATGATGGCCGTTGTGATCATGAACGCATCAATGGGCTTTCACGAGGAATGAAAATTTATCCTAAACAATTAAGTAGGTTTCCCTACTATGAGCACCTACAAATTGCTCATATGTTTGATACAATGCATATCAGAAAGAATGTGACTGAAACATTATGGCGAATATTGGATGGAAGGAGAGACAAAGAAAAAATTGTCAAAATTTGCAATGACATTCAAGAAGCCAACCATGCAATGAAAGACGCCATTCAATTACACAACAACAGAGACCAAATTAATATGAAATCACTTCCATGGTTGTGAACGGAGCAACAAAGTAATGTTGTAAAAGAAGTCATGCGAAAAATTAAATTTCCCACCGGATTTTGTTTGAACATGAAGAATATTGTAACAAATAAAGGTGATTTTGCGGGGGTGAAAACACATGATTGGCATATCTTCATGAAGGTGATTATTATGGTATGCATATAATTGCTATATTTTTTTATTCTAGTGCATATTGTTGGTAATTTTTTGTAAAAAAAAATGAAACGATTTGTATATTGTTACAGCATGTTCTACCTCTCTCTCTCCCGGACAACTTCGACAACAATGATAAACAAGTTATATATAATCTTGGGAAATACATGAGGTAAGTAGCACTTTTTTGCATGCACTTAGTGTTTGTTTAATTCATTGTAGAACTTATATTTGAAATTTGTGCATTAATTGTTATGTAATATAATGTTTTTTTTGTTAAATCTCGTGATTGGTTTGCATCACTTGTAGATGGTTGTCATATAAAGAAATCCATAAATAAGATATAAAGTATTGGAGGAGAGAAGTTCCTAATCTCATGTGTGAAATGTAGAAGCATCTACCTTCGATATTTTTCAATGCATAAGAACACTACCTCATACACCAAGTTGAGGAGATTGAATTGTGTGGACCTGTACACTCAAGGTCCATGTGTATGGTTGAGAGGCACTTGAAATTTTTGAAACATTTGGTTATACAACAAGCACGTCCTGAGGGTTCTATGGTGGAGTGATATATGGTATACCAGAACATGATGTATATTAGTGAATATCTTCCTAAATTAGCATCAAAGCTCAATTTAGGTCGCATTTGTGATCCGGACTCCAACAACAATTTCAAAGGGGAGTATCTGAAGGGAAAAGGTAGATAGAGGAAGGTGAAAGGTAATTATTAGCTAGTGGAGATAAATTAATATAGTACATTTGACTATTGATTTTTATGTATATATCATACTTATTCTATTTTTAATATTCAATATGCATAAATTAAAAGTGTATACTATGGTAAGTGAATATACATTTGTACTGAATTTTAATTTTATTTTCAACAAGCAGTTGGTCGAGAGTGGGATGCACTTCATTTATACATCGCAAACAATCTTGATTGGATGAAGGTATGGATTGAACGATGTGAACAATTTGGTCATATCATGGGAAGGTGTGGCTTCATTAGTTAAAGCAACTCATGGTAATGGAGATACCAATCTTACCCAAAGGGAAATCGATTTAGCATATGGTTTAAAGGATAAGCAGGCAAGCATATTAATCGGCCATACTATTTATTGTTTTTGCAAATATATTGATGTACACGTTGTTTTTTCCTGCAAGGCATAAACATGCACTTAATCATCAATTCATGATGTAATCTTTACGTGTGTGGCTTGTTGTAGGTAAAACACCATAAGGCTATGTGGTGCAATGGTTGTAAATTTCGCATCAAAAAGTTGGATGAAATGAAGAAAACATCATATTGTGGGATATATTCAGTCTTTGAGGTGACCAATGTTTCCTCTATAGGTTACAGATATCCAAAACTCTCAGAAAATTGAGACTATGGGTATTTGGAAGATATTGTTTAGTGTGACTTTAACTCCTTCAAAGTAGTTCTATTTGTTGTCAAATGGTATAGGTTACAATTGAATCAATGTGATCCCGATAAAACTATAATTGAACATGATAATGGCTTTACCATGGGTAATACAAGGTTGTTTGAGCCAACAACGGAGCCCTATGTTCTTCCAATCCAATGTGAACAGGTATTTTACTCTGAGGTTCCAGGTAGAGGCGGTTGGTCATTTGTTGTGAGACATGATCCAAGGGGAAGGCCGGTAAAGTATAACATAGAGGAAGGTAATGAAGAAGAAGACGATGTTGAAGATGATCAACATGAGTTAGATGATCATGTTCCAGAGGAAGATGTCGAAGAAATAGTTGAATTAGATAATGTAGTAGACAATGTCCATGAAGATGATATCGACGATGACATGATGATCGTAACTGACATCGATGATGATGACGCTATGGCCAATCCTTACAATGTTGAATCTGGATCAGATGATACAGATGATGACTTAGATGAAGAAGATGATGAAGTACATTGAAGTGTATGAGGTATGCCTTAATATATCTACTCTATATGTTTTGATTTAATATTGCGATAGAATTATTGAATTTTATTGGTACGTATAAATTAATTGTTTCTTAGTGTTTTTTCCATTTTCCCGTATGTTGGCATATGTTATAATTAGAGACATTGCTTCTTAAGTATGACAAAAAACACAATAAATTATTTGTTTGTACATAGATTTTGTCGGGTTATGGGGGATTGAGAGTGACATAAAGGGGGGGGGTCAGATGAGCTTCCACCTTCACATGGTTAGCCCTATTTAGTAGATACTATTAAATTATTCTTGAAACAAAGAGAAGATCGGTAAGGCAATGCACAATTATCAAGCTAACCCAAATGGCGTGCTTGATCATGTACTGCACAGGGCCAACTTTGAATTGTTTTCAATTTGTGCTTGCATGGACTGAAATTTGGTAGGGTTAGACTAGACGCATACATTGACGGTGTGGAAGGGTTTCCAGACTCAAACATGACTGACACAAACAATTCGACAATAAAAAACCATACCTATAGATTAAATTCAAGTACTACACCGAGCCAACGTTGAAATTTTTTCAATTTGTGCTTGCATGGACTGAAATTTAGCATGGTTAGACTAGACGCATGCATTGACGGTGTGGGAGGGTTTCCAGACTCAAACATTTCTGACACAAACAATTCGACAATAAAAAACCATACCTATAGATTAATTAATGTGCTACACAGGGCCAACGCTGAAATCTTTTCAATTTGTGCTTGTTTGGGATGAAATTTGGCATGGTTAGACTAGACACATGCATTGACGGTGTGGGAAGGTTTCCAGACTCAAACATGACTGAAACAAACAATTCGACAATAAAAAACCATACCTATATATTAATTAATGTGCTACACGGGGCCAACGTTGAAATTTTTTCAATTTGTGCTTGTTTGGACTGAAATTTGGCATGGTTAGGATAGACGCATGCATTGACGGTGTGGGAGGGTTTCCAGACTCAAACATGTTTGACACAAACAATTTGACAATAAAAAACCATACCTATAGATTAATTAATGTGCCAAACGGGGCCAACGTTGAAATTTTTTCAATTTGTGCTTGTATGGACTGAAATTTGGCATGGTTAGACTAGACGCATGCATTGACGGTGTGGGAGGGTTTCTAGACTCAAACATGACTCACAACATGAAATATGGAAACAACATGAGGATAGAGGAAGAGGGAAACAAAATGAGGACCGGAATTTGGGTTCCATCAAACATATTTACAAACTATTGATTGAATTTTCTTAAGTTTGTAGATTTGGGACCATGGACCTTATTTGAAAATTCAAGCATGACATTTCAAATCTAGTGATTTGTTTAATAGTGAAAATATCAAGCATTTTTCTCATTCAAACATTGATTAAGTATAAGATATCCTTGAAAAGCATGAAATCTATTTAAATCTTTTTGTCATGGGAATCAAGAAATCATGATTTTTATTAAAAATTCCTCGATGTCTCATAATTGTAATACTTGTATGTGTGGCTTATTCCCACCATAGTGGAAGGAAGTTTTAAATTTTATTGGTGGGATTAATTCATCAAATTATCATTTGATAACATTTGAATTGGACTACTCTTTTCATATGTAGGTATCTTTGCATTGCACTAGTATATTCAAAAATGTGTTAAATGGAAAGGATTAAACTTGTGTTATGCCCATGTTATGTTGAAGTGCCCCAAGATTTGTTGAGATAGTTCCTTATTCCATAATGTTTAAATTGTTTGATGGCCATTCCTTTAAACCCCATGGTATTATTCCATCCTTCCTAGTCAAGATTGGGTCAAGCTCCATGTCAATTGAGGTTAAAGTCATTGATTCAATATTATTAACATTGAAGTCATTGTATCCATTAAATCCATAGTGCACCCCATCTAGATCTTGTTGACATGCAATTGGATTCAGTTTGACCTCGTTTGACTTGTTTCAATCACCTAATATTGTTTCCTTTGGGGATGCCATGCCGGTATTATTTTCGAGTTATAAAACTATCCCATATTAGGAAAGTACATGTTAAATCTAATTGGGTCAAATTTCATAAGATGAAAGGACAATTTCCAAAACTTTTAAAGTTGCCCCCTTTCGCTAGTCACTTGTAGGGTTCCATGTGAGTTGCGTCATGTAGTATATATTATGGAATAAATTTTGCTCTCTTTTAACATGATTTAATTATTGAAACCTATAGTTATATGTATTCATTAGGTAGAAAAGATAGATTATATAGTTATTTCCTTTGTTTTCATGCACCTATTCATTTCATGCAAGTTACATTATATTACCTAGTTGTAGACATCTCAACTATATTACCATTCAAAATATGTAACATATGCCTAGTTTGAACACCCAAAATTGTTCCATCACTATGCGAAAACTTTGTGCCTCCCCGACATATTTCTCCACCCCTCAAGAAAATCTCACCTGCTAAGTTATCATTGTATGGAAAATATATTGAAGAAGGGTCATTCATATTGGATTATTGCACAATTCAATGCCATCCATGCCTTAGAGAATGATTCCAAATTAGTTTATATTGAAATGTAGTTGGTTTGTAACAAACAAAAACAAGTCTACAAATTTCCCCATAGACTGCCACTCCCATGTGGAGAGCATGATCATATAATTCTATTGATTCTATAGGAATCTAACCACCCAATGTGCACCAATATCAACATCCTATTACACACAAAAATGAGATACACTAGTTCATTTATGAATTGTTGGAAACATGTGTGGTCCATCCTAGTACCAACCCATACTCTCTACTCATCATGGTTATAGAAGTATAAGGTGCTTCACCCCTATTTCCTAACTTTAATTACTAACGATGACGATGATGATGCTTATGATGATAATGATGTTCTTGATGATGATGATGTTGTTTTTTCTGATGAAAACCACAATGATGATAATGATTATCATCCATATGACGACAATGATGGCCATGATGACGACGATGATGATGGTCATGATGACTACGAAAATGACAATGATTTTGTTATCAAAATCATCATCATAATCGTCACTAATGATGATGACGACGGTGACGATGGTGTTGTTTATGATGATGATGACGACGACGACGGTGTTGTTTATGATGATGATGATGATGATTATTGACGACGACGATGATGATGAAAATTATGATGACAATGATGTTCTTGATGATGGTGATGTTGATGATGATGATGATTATGTTGTTGTTGATGATGATGTTTTTGTTTCTAATCATGATGACGATGATGATAATGATAATCATATCTACGAAAACAATGATGGTCACGATGACAACTATGATGATGGTTGTGATGACTACGACGACAATGATGCTTATGATGACGACGACGATGTTGTTTTTTACGATGATTGTGATGTTTAATAGTGATGACGTCGACAACGATGATGATGACAATGACGATGATAATGGTGTTGTTTATGGCGATGATGATGATGATTAATGACAATGACAACGTTAATGATGATGGTGATGATGATTAGTGACGACGAAAACGTTAATGATGATGCTTATGATGATGGTGATGATGACAATGACAACGATGATGACGATGACGATGATGATGTTGTTGTTTATGATGATTGCAATGATGAATAGTGATGATGACAATTATGATGGGGATGGTGATGATGATGAGGATTATGATGACAATAATGAATATGAAGATGATGATGATGATGATGATGGCGATGATGATAATGATGGTGATGACAACGACGATGACTGTGTTGTTGTTTATGATGACGATGATGATTGATGATGACGATGACATTAATGATGATGCTTATGATGACAATGATGTTCTTGATGATGATGATAACGGCAATGATTATCATGATGCTGATGACGAAGATGATGACCGGGATGGTGGTAATGGTGATGATGATCATCATCATCGACACCAATGTCATCAACGTCATCATCACTAACATTGTCATTAATTTTTTTTTAATCAATATATATATATATATATATATATATATATATATATATATTAAATACATAAAAAAAACAAATAAAAATAATAATACAAAAAAATAACAAACAACTATATATTAAATACATAAAACAAATAAAAAAATACAAAAAAATAACAAACAACAAAAGCGCCTCACCTTTCTACCTCCCGCGCCAAACATGTTTCATTATGATCTTCGACCTCTCTTGCGTGCACCCATTGAGTTCGGTACTGAGCTGTGAGCGGAGGATTCCGACCAAGGATTCTGTGCACCCATTGAGTTCAATGAGCTGTGAGCAAAGTTGGATTGTGGCCGTGCATATCTAGCCTCTTGCGCGTGCACCCATTGAGTTCGGTGACCTGCAAGTAGAGGATTCGGCCAAGGATTTTGTGCACCCATTGAGTTCGATGAGATGCAAGTTGTGAACAAAGTTGGATTGTGGTCATGTGGGGGAGAGGGAGGCTGAGCAGAGCAACTTTGAGAGGAGGCAATGCCTCCCAAATCTGTGAGTACCAAATCCTAAATTTTATGGGGGGGAATTCATAGTTTGAAGGGTTGATTTCATTGTTGTATATGTTTGTTTTCCCTTATAAATCACTATAAATTCCAAATTGATTCAAGGTTTTCATTTTCTCCTTTGGCCACGAATTCTTTGGGAGGGTTTCCATAAAACGTAAACGCAAACATAAAATGTGGAAAAATTGGGGAATGGAGATAATTTGCAAATTACCCACTACTAGGTTATTTTCTACCATGTTCCTTCACCATGCCCACTCTGCCAGGTTTACTAGTCAGATGGGATTTTTTCACTTCATCCATTCTTGTCATCTAACATCTAAACCGCTTGAGTTCATAGTCAACACACTACTCGTTCCTCAGATTCTTACTATCATTCATTCTCCTTATGTAATTTCCTTTACAATCTAGTGAAATAAATAACAAACTCAAGAATTAACTAATTCTCAATTATAAGCTTCTAGAAAACTAGCCAATAGTCTCTTGAAATCAAATCACAAAGAATATGGAAAAGCGAATTAAATTACACAGGATTTTTTAGAGTTTACTGTAAAAATTCCCCAAAACATGAAAAAAAGGGACGATGACTGATGCATTTTACGAGGCTCAAAATAGGTAAATATGTGATAATTTGCTTGTGATTACGTAGTTGTAGAACTTAATTAGAATGCATGATAGACTGGATTGCAAATTTATTCTAATATAGAGGCAGAATTGAAAAAAGAAACCATTGAAATAGTCCAGAATATATGCGACAATTTTCTTTTGATTTGGTAGCAAAAGCAAAATGCTTGAAGGCATGGCTTGGAAATTTGCTTCATAGTTATATACTCAAAATTTATTCGAATTTACAGAGAGAATTCAAGAAAACATGAAAAGTATGAGCAGAGATGAATGTGTTGAATGTGGAAACAAATTCCTAAGCTTCAAGTATGTAGAGTTGAAAGTGGATTGAGGAGTGACATTGTATCAAATGGGGTTGGCAAGGTTTAATAGTTTGGAAGGTCAAGTAAGAGGTAGTTACAAGGAGCTATTGCCTTGCTAAGAGGTAGTTACAAGGAGCTATTGCCTTGCTAAGGTCAAATAAGAGGTAGTTACAAGGAGCATGGATGCCTTGCCAAGCTTGTTGATTCCATTAGAATTCAACGAGTCTTCAATAACCATAGCTAGTTCTCATGGTTATATATATATTAGCCCCACATTGTCATGATTTTATATAAAATTGGCATCCAATATGCTATTTTAGATGTTGTCATTTAAACTGCTACATCACTTGTAATACCATTCCTTGTATTTCACAAACTGAATCCTTCATAAGCAAGCCCATTTTTTCATACTACTATCCCTTTTTTTCATAATATCATGAGGGTAAATACTAAAATATTTATCTCTTATGAGCATAAACTATAGGGATTGATCTCCTTATCTTCAATTCTCATCCATTTCATTTCACTAGTAAGAAGGAGCTTATAACAACTCTCTCGAAGTAGGGAATGTATGTTATATTGCTCATACTCTAGATATCGGGTGAGCTTGACAAACTCAAACCTTAATTCTTTTCCAAATTGTGTGCCAACAGTTATGGGCATTCCTTTACCAAACTGTCTAAATTATTTTCCATTTTTGTGCATTTACTAGCAAAGGGGATTAAATGTCTATTATATAAATTAATGTATGAGATTTCTTTGTTTAACATCAAACTCATTCCCATGGCCGATATATAGTGCACGAAAAGTGGGTTAGGTGGCTTATGCACTAGACATTTCCAACAAGTGGAGACTCCATGATGTCTTCCATATCTCCCTATTTAAAAATAAGTTAGGTAATGAAGTGGTTAATTGAGGATAGATTATTCTCACAAACAAAGAGGGCGAGATAATAGTATAATGTGAGGGCATCCATGGGGTGAATGTAAACAATTCTCATGGGAGATAGATTAAAAGTACAAGATGAAATGGAAGGATCTACCATAGGAGGAAATGACTTGGGGTTTTGGAACATATATGTTGGAACACCAAATTTGTATATGTTGTAGGGAACCTCCCACCTCCTTTGTAGCCATTAAGTAAAACAAAAGGTTGTCTTTCTCCTTTATTGATTATATAAAAATGTCTCTAGTACAATTAGTTGACATAGTGATTTTTGGCATAAAGTGGTTTGAGGTTCAAAAATCTCTCTATTTTCCCCCAAAAATCTCCCTCTATTATTCATATGACCTAATCATAAAGTGCATTCATCTCTTCTTTGCACATCCTCCGTGAAAATCAATGATGAGGCCAAAAGGTGGGTACCATTACCAAATTTGTGGAATCTAATGCTTCCTCTAAATCAAGGTGCATCTTTTGCATCTTTCAAGTTATGTATATTCACCATACTTTAAACTTGAGCAAAGGGCATGTTCACATGTTTGAAGTTAATCCATGAATTGATTAGTTAATTAATTTATTAGTTCAGTATAACAAAGAGTTGAAAGGGCGTGAAGCCAGTAAACCTGTGAAGTAATTAATTAAAAAAATCAGAGTTGTGAAAAGGCGTGAGGCGCATTTTTGGAAAGGGCGTGACTGTCCAGAAGTGAAGAGATATGATGGTTAAATATCCATAGTATTTAAACAGAATGGCATGTATGTAGTGAAGTGTCTCTGAGTTTAGATGTCTGTATGAAAAAATTAAGAAGAAGTATGTCTTTGTTGAAAAGAATATGCAGTGTTATGAGAAGATGAGTGGCTATATTTGTCTCTGGAATGCAATATAAATATCTAGTAAAAAATAGAAGAGTATCTCTGTGGTAGAGATTGAAGAAGCATAATAAAATTGTATGAAGATCCAGAATTAAAAGATCATCATCTGAAGCAGAGCAGAGCCCAGAGTAGATGCACAAATGAAGCAACATTGAAGTCATGAGGCAAAGACCAAGTCAAGATAGAAAGAGACAGAATTTGAAGAAGACCAGAGAAGTATTAATAATATCAAGCAAGGGAGGTAGGGTGGTGCTAGGGAAGGCTACATGCCTGCAAGGGGGGTCTTAGCCTCCTTCCAGTAGTGGCTGGAAAATCAGGGTATTGGTGTATCCTTGTCTGTAGGTGCAGGAAGAAACTAGGGTGTGGGTGCATCCTTCAATGGTGGCTGAGAAACTCGGGGATTGGTGTCTCCAGCAAGTTGTGGCTTGCAAAACTTATTGTAAACATAATTTTGCAGTATAGAAAGTGTTGGTGGTTTACCCAATTGGGGTTCCACGATAAATTCTGTGTTTTTGTGTATCTTGTTGATTCCATGATTTGATTAAAGTTTAATAAGTGGTTAAAAGGTAAAAAGTTAACAATACTGATTCACCCCCCCCTCTCAGTATTGACCAATATTCCATCAATTGGTATCAGAGCGGGATCCTTCACTAACAGTCTAACCACTGGAAGGAAGATCCTTTTAGAAACACTATGGATCAACAAGAAGAGGTTTACACAGTGAATGGATCTCCAGTACTTGGAAAAGAAGATTACATATTTTGGAGTGTAAGAATGGAAAGTTATCTGAAGGCATTGGGATATAATGTATGGAATTCAGTAATCTCTGATTACATCCCACCAAAGAGAATAAGGACTCCAGCTCAAAAGAAAGCCAAGAAAAGTAACTCAATGGAAATGGATACAATCCTTGATGGATTACCTGATGATGTCAAAGAGAAGACAGGTGAATGTAACTCAGCCAAGGAACTTTGGGATAAATTGGAAAAAATTTATTCAAATAAAGAGATGGAACAAGCAAGCCTTTCTACTTGTGAGTCTGATAGTGAAGACACAACTGAAGATGAAGAAAATATATTTATAGGAACAATAACTCAAACTTTAGAAGATGCTTCAGATGAGGAAAGTGAGGTGAACTTAGAAGCAGAACTTATGAGTGCCGTTGAAGAGTTGAGAAAAAGCAGAAGAAAGAACAAGTCCTTGCAAGAAATTTTTTCAAAGTATCAAGAAGAGCAAAAGTCAAATGAAGATGAAGTCAAGATTCTCTGAGAAGAACTGTACATATCAAAACAACAAATGTTGGCTAGCATGGAAGAAGCTGAGAGCTTGAAACAAGAAGTTGTTAACCTCAAAAAGGAAATAAAAGACCACATGGAAGGGGCCGAGAGCTTTAAACTGGAAATTGCTACCCTCAAAGAAGAAGTTACTTTGCTTAGAAAAAGGATTAATGAAGAATCTATTAAAACCAAGTTTGTGAATAGCTCAAAGACTTTGGATGACATTTTGAGTAGCCAAAGACCATCAAATGATAAAGCTGGTTTAGGGTATGGTAATGAAAGGAAGCCTAAATGTTCCTCTTTCAAAAACCAAGAAAGAGATAATAGAAGCCATGCTGTTGCACTAAAGAATCCATCTATGAACAAAGAAATTCAGATGTTTGCTCCCTCCTCTCATAACAAAGATAGAACTGATGTGATGCCTAAAAGACCAATGACAAGTAGGGTCCAACAAATCTTTTTGGGTCAATGCCACACATGTCACAATTTTGGACATATGGCTAGAGAATGTAAGCTAAGGAAGAACTCTTCAATGAAAGTCCAAGATCAAAGGAAGGAATGGAAGAGGATGGAAGCTATGAATCATAAAGGTCAAAGATTTCTCAAATTTGAAGGTAGTTTCTATGGCTATTGTCACTACTGTCACAAGTTTGGCCATAAGGCTATTGATTGCAGAATCAAGAAAAAGGATCTAAGTAAGAAATTCAAGAAGCAAACAAAGCCAGTAAGCGGGGTACCTCATGGAAAGATATGGAGAAAGAAGGAAGACTCCAAAAGTGAAGAAGAAACAAAGATCTCAACCATCAAAGAAATTTCCCAAGATGATGAGGAGCATAATATAAGTGCTGCAAATGAAAATGACATCCATTATGATGAAAGGCAAGATGAAAATATAAAAGAACACATCAATGGAAATGAAGATGGTGGTGGAACTAAAGATAAATGTTTGTTCTAAGACTCTCATGACCTAGAAGAAAAGTCTGAAATGAGCATAAGAAGGGATCATAAACTCAGGGGGAGTTTACATCAAAAATTGGAATTAATACTTGAAAAAATATCTTTGGTGAGAAGAGAAGAAAGTTTTGAAGTTGTCATCAAAACAAGAAGAGAAAAATATATAAGAGTACTTGGTAAAAGTTATCTTCCTCAAAAACAAGAAAAAGCGTAGAAGTGATAAGTTGGTATCAGCTAGCACAATTGGTTTTGATCTTAGTTTCTAAAGAAGGAATGTGTTTTCCAAAAAAAAGAAGCACTATGATAGGGGGAGTTCATAAACTCATCATCCAAGGTTCCTATTCAAAGAATCACTAAAAGAAGGTAAAGAAGGATGATTCACAGTGGTTAGCACCAAGTCCAAGTTAAACAAGAGGTAGAGAAGACAAAGAGGCAAGAAGAAGCATATTGGCAGAAGCAGGTATCAAAGTGGAGAAAAACTGTAAACTCCATGTCAAGATGGTTACAGCAAAATGGCATAATAGGTTATCCTTTGTCATTGTTGTCAAAGGGGGAGAAGATTTAGGTGTTGCCATCAATGACAAAGGGGGATATTATTGGCAATATGGAATATAGTTCTCATTGATGTCAAAGGGATCTCAGTAATGACAAAAGGAATAACCAAGGACATGATATGACAAGATATGATGACATGGCATGAATAATGATGTGGCATGATTGGTAATGATGACATGGAATATATGGTGATGTGGCATGTGTGATGAGGCTTGAAAAATACATGATAGTGTTTTGGAAGCTATCAGAAAGTGATTATAGCAGTCTGACATAGTTTTGGAAAAATATGGCACTTTGGTGAAAAACAAGAAAATGACTAAGTATGGGAAACTTAGTGAAAACTGGCTTAGGGAAATGCCTGCCATAATTTCTAGGAGACTATAAATGCCTACATCGTAGGGGGGTCCTGCAGACTACTCTTTTGGCTACACAACCATGTCTTCAGTTTGTCCAGAAAGTATCTGAAGGAAAAGTTATGAGCCTGCCAAAATAGGGTTTTAGCAAGCAAAAATGGGTAAAACACCTCAGAAAGATGCCCTCCATAATTTGTGAGTGAGAGTAAATGCCCGAAGCATATAGGGGTCTTATAGATTGTTATTTGGCCTACCTAAGCATGTCTTCATTTTGACTTGGAAGTTAATGAAGAAGAAAATATGAACCTACCAAAAGTGCCTTCCAACCATGTTTTTCATTGTCCTCACTGATATGCCCGCCGAGGAGAAAGAAAGAAGATTCAGGGGTTGAAACTAGTCTTGTTGTCAGCTACCCATTGGACATCTCATTTTCCAAATTTGAAGAAAAAAAGAAAATCATCCTTGTGACCCAGGGTTTTGGAAAAACTAAGTGTTATAATTGGTAATAAAAGGCTAGTTAGAAATGCCCGCCATGCCTCTCAAGTTGATGATAAAAATAAAATGAAAGCATCATGATGTAGCTTGTTCATAGGTGCACATGACCATGGTCTCAGTTTGATTTAAGAGTCTTTGAGGAGAAAAATAGAGAATTTCCAAAACAAGGTTTTAAGCCGTTTTACTGCTTTAATGTTTGAAAAATTAGTAAAACTGGCTTCAGGAAAATGCCCGCAAGAGGTTCCTCCTGTACAAATAAATTAGTTAAAAAGGATGGGAATGTTCCTTGTTGAAGTGGCTATCCATACAAGAAGTCACTCTTCCTCTGGGTGTTCACATGTGTGAATTATGAGACTGCCAAAATTGAGAAAAATCATGTTTTCCTGTCAAAGTGAAATTTGTCTAAATGTTAAAACCAGTAATAAAAAGTCATTTTGGAAATGCCTGCCACATGTTGTTCTTTTGCCCATAAATTCATAAGATGACATGGATTTGTTCCTTGGTTAATTGTCCACCTAGACATGGTTTCATATTTTAATATGGTGTTCACACGTGCAAAATATAGGCCTGCCAAAGTGAGGAAAAAGTATATATATATATATTTTGTCTAAATGTTTGAAACAGGAAGTTTTAGAGGCCATTTTGAAATGCCCGCCAGATGTTGTACTTGGGCAAATAAATTCACATAAGTGCATGATTATATTCCTTGGTGAATTGTCTATCTCCTCATGGTTTTAGTTTCCTCTCTGGTGACCACATCTGCAAGACATAAGCCTGTAAAGTTGAGAAAAAACAGAGTTTATCATTCCTGTAGAAACAAAAATAGATTTAGAAGTAAAGAAGCATTGTTTGATAAATAAAAATGAAGGGATGCGTTTTATATTATTAATGAAGTGACATTCTAATAAGCAGGGTTATGATTAAATAAAAGACGTGAAGTTGGCAACTCTGATAAGATTAATTAATTAGTTAATTAATTAATTAATCAAAACTGAAAGCTACAGGAATGTACTCAAACAGAAATATAATGAAAAGATATAAAACAGAATTAACCAAAGGATGTGACACCAATGACAGAGTTTTTAATTAAACAGAATTTAAAGCCCTCAGGAGCTTGTAGATGCACGCAGAAGGTTTGAGAAAGTCTGCAAGCATACTTAAAAGAAGATCAAGCCCGCATAAGTGTTTTGAGAAGCCTGTAGGCGTGAAAAAGGAGGAAACCTGCAGCGTGAGTGTTTGATGAAACCAACAGGTATGAAAAGAAGGTGAAGGATGCTTCTTGGGAGAAATCAAGCCCGCAGGTCTGAAGTAAGAGAAGATCCATAAGGTTTAATAAATGAATTAATTAAAACTTTGTAACTAAGACAGAATGGAAGGGGATTGTGAGCTTGAAGTTAATCCATGAATTGATTAGTTAATTAATTTATTAGTTCAGTATAACAGAGAGTTGAATGGGCATGAAGCCAGTAAACCTGTGAAGTAATTAATTAAAAAAAATCAGAGTTGTGAAAAGGCGTGAGGCACATTTTTGGAAAGGGCGTGACTGTCCAGAAGTGAAGAGATATGATGGTTAAATATCCATAGTATTTAAACAGAATGGCGTGTATGTAGTGAAGTGTCTCTGAGTTTAGATGTCTGTATGAAAAAATTAAGAAGAAGTATATCTCTGTTGAAAAGAAATGCAGTGTTATGAGAAGATGAGTGGCTCTATTTGTATCTGGAATGGAATATAAATATCTAGTAAAAAATAGAAGAGTATCTCTGTGGTAGAGATTGAAGAAGCATAATAAAATTGTATGAAGATCCAGAATTAAAAGATCATCATCTGAAGCAGAGCAGAGCTCAGAGTAGATGCACAAATGAAGCAGCATTGAAGTCATGAGGTAGAGACCAAGTCAAGATAGAAAGAGACAGAAGTTGAAGAAGACCAGAGAAGTATTAATAATATCAAGCAAGGGAGGTAGGGTGGTGCTAGGGAAGGCTACATGCCTGCAAGGGGGGTCTTAGCCTCTTTCCAGTAGTGGCTGGAAAATCAGGGTATTGGTGTATCCTTGTCTGTAGGTGCAGGAAGAAACTAGGGTGTGGGTGCATCCTTCAGTGGTGGCTGAGAAACTTGGGGATTGGTGTCTCCAGCAAGTTGTGGCTTGCAAAACTTATTGTAAACATAATTTTGCAGTATAGAAAGTGTTGGTGGTTTACCCAATTGGGGTTCCACGATAAATTCTGTGTTTTTGTGTATCTTGTTGATTCCATGATTTGATTAAAGTTTAATAAGTGGTTAAAAGGTAAAAAGTTAACAATACTGATTCACCCCCCCCTCTCAGTATTGACCAATATATGTTGATTTCCATGGGGTGAATGTAAACAATTCTCATGGGAGATAGATTAAAAGTACAAGATGAAATGGAAGGATCTACCACAGGAGGAAATGACTTGGGGTTTTGGAACATATATGTTGGAACACCAAATTTGTAGTTGTTGTAGGGAACCTCCCACCTCCTTTGTAGCCATTGAGTAAAACAAAAGGTTGTCTTTCTCCTTTATTGATTATATAAAAATGTCTCTAGTACAACTAGTTGACATAGTGCTTTTTGGCATAAAGTGGTTTGAGGTTCAAAACTCTCTCTATTTTCCCCAAAAAATCTCTCTCTATTATTCATATGACCTAATCATAAAATGCATTCATCTCTTCTTTGCACATCCTCCGTGAAAATCAATGATGAGGCCAAAAGGTGGGTACCATTACCAAATTTGTGGAATCTAATGCTTCCTCTAAATCAAGGTGCATCTTTTGCCTCTTTCAAGTTATGTATATTCACATACTTTAAACTTGAGCAAAAAAGCATCTTTTCAATTATTCCAATGTTTATTTATAAAATTGGCCTTTATTTTTCTAGTTTTCAACTCCAGGGTCAAAGATTTTTTAGGGGGGCTTGCTGTGTACTTAACCATGAAATATTTATTGGCTATTATACTCTATGTATTATTATTTTTGAATGTATGCTCATATTGTATCATTTCTAAACATATGTAAAAGGCCACTAGTATGTTATAGGGGACTTATCACTTTTATTAGTAACTCAAGATTTTAAGTAAAAGTGATTTTAGGAGCCCCTTGTGGGCTCCCTATAATAACACATAAATATATATACTTTTTAACAATAAGCCATAACCTCTCTTGTGATGGGATGACATAGGTAGTTTAATGTTGAACAAATCCTACAAAACCCAATTTGCCTAGAACCATTACTATGGTAGGCCCTGCACTAAAATCAACACAGTTTCAAGGTTGTTTTCTACACATGCTTAAGCTCAGAGACAAAGCAAGTGCAATAAATGTACCGAATATATTGTAACACTTCCTTATGCACACTATGCCAATTTCTCCAATTTTTTGGCATTATGATGTAGTTGATGATGAACTGATTGATTTGCTTTCTCTTTGGAAATGTCTTATCATCATGATGTGTGGGATTCCATCATTAGTCCATGTTCACACATATACCTCCAAACAATCTAGTGGATTTACCTCTTCATGGCGTAAACCTAAGAAATTCCCACTATAGCTACTACAATCGTAGGATACATTATTTAGCTTCATTCCATGTGAAATAGCGAGGACGACCTTTAATATTGACAATTGTCAGGATCCATGCTTACGATGGTCTCGTGTTAGGTGCTTGGTGCTTGATGTGTGATGTCCTCTTCTCCTAGGTCTTCGAGATGGATGAGCTAGGTGGTATTCTCAAGGGACTGGCCACCCCTTGATGGAGTCACTAGCACTTGATCTAAGGAGCAGTCTAGGGGACCACATGACCACATCATCTGTGTGGACCCTTCCTTATACAGTGTTGATGAAATTTCAGGTTATATGGAACATTTGTACATTTGAGAGAGAGATGACTGGTTGTAACTTCCCCACCTTGTTTATATTTTATTTGTTATTTTATTATTTTAATTTTAATTTTTATATATTTTAAATTTTTTTTTTTTGTATTAAGTAGTTCCTTCCTATTTTAATGGAACCCTATTTTTTGGATTTTCTAGAAGATCTTGCTTCTATGGTTTGTTTTCTATTCTAAGAACTTCGATCTGCTATTTAAATCCCTGACTCGAAGTTCGTTCTCCTGGGGCATGCTTGTGTGAACTCAAAATTTTGCTTGGATATATCGTAACCCTAGATCTGCCTCTTTGATGAAGGTCGTGAACATGATTGAGGAGGCTCGTGAAGCCTTAAGTTTTATCCTAGCCTACTGCATGCTCCTTTGAATTTTAATATGTTTGTTGACTGATTATTTGAGAAGTTTTTATACCTATCTTTGACTAAGTTCTCTTTTTTTGTGTTAATGTTGAATCTTATCTTTGCCCGGATCTCTCTCATTAAGACTTGTCATGTCACACAAAATTGTTGGTGATCAGATCTGTGTTTTTTTGTTAAGCTCTTACTTGCATTGAGACTTTTGTTGAAATCATTCTTTGTGCTTTATTTAACCTATGTTATGAATGTAACTGTCTTTGTCTAAATATTGTTGCATACAACCTTTCTCTCTCTCTCTCTCTGGTTTGTACTTACCCTTTAGTAGGGTCAGTGGGTTCCTAGCATTGGCTGAGAGGTACAGTTTTGACTAAAAGTAATATTAATGAGTATAAAACAGGAAGGTTCCACATTACAGGTAAGTACCCTAAACCTATCTTCTTTACTCATGTTAATGTTGAATAATTATTGTTAGTAATTACATGTTACTGAAGATTACTTTAACATAGTGATACAACTGATAGTGTTAAAGTGAAAAAGTTGAAAGAGATGAAAATTATGTTTTGTTACTGTTGTACTATTTAGTTTAAGTACTTGTTTATTAGATGCAATTTTGTATTAAAGTATATTGATTTTTTTTATTCTTCTGCATAAAACCCTAACTCTACCAAAAATTAACAAAATGTAGATAAAAGATTTGAAACCCCAATAACTATACTTATATATAATGTTGGTAAACAAAAGTGATAATATCTCAATTAGAAAACAAAGACTTATACATCAAGTACTTTTCAAATATAATAACATCAAGTGCATGCTACACTAGAGTTCGTCCCTGCTCTTGAATACAAGTTGTAAAGGTTAACGCTATTGTTGGAAGAGTTGAAATGATATTTTAACTTGGAAATAGTTGTGTGATTACTTTTTATAAGGAAACATGGAATGAATTGGGTGGTTGGCATGTATTAAAGAGAATGAAACCCCTAGAGTGTTGGGAATTCCATGTTTCATGGTAATAGTTGCATATGTGTATGTACATGCACATACACATGAAAATATGTGCATATGCATGAAACTAATACAACAAAGGGCGATATTAACAATATGGAATCACTTCCCTATCCAATGCTCCCTAACGATATTAGGACTCTTTATATCTATTTCATATTTCCACAAGATTCTAAAGGTCATGGTTCTCTCATGATATTGGGAATGTTAATGTGGTTCATATGGCAATTTCAATAAAAAATAAAAGTTCAAAAACATTAATAAGGTAATAAATAATTCATCAATACTTCACAACTATTGCACCACTACACTACACAACAAATAACATTTTGTCTATTAGCTTTAGCTTGGGTGGTTAAGTGGAGAATATTTTATCCTCCCTACTTAGGTTCAAATTCCACATGTGACATTTTTGCTTCTTGTGGATCAAATAGAGCTGGCAAGGTATAAAAAATTTCAGTCTCACTTGAGTGCTAGAGGGTGGGATGATTTAATTCCATTTTTTAGAAATGAACATAGTCAACTCAAAATACTTAAGACACCATGCATTTATCATACTCTTTTGAAAATAAGCCATGCACATTCATTTTAAAAAACATATGTCAACAATATCTAGATGGACCATTAAAATTAGAGTGCTTATGAAATTCTTATCTCTCTGAGGATAATATAACAATAATATACAGAAAATATGGGAAATATATGGTAATCCAAGGGCTCATCATACCCCACCCAATTAGAACGTTGCATACATATATGAAATATAGAATTAAAATAACCCAAAGCTAGTGTCGTGCTTTAATAATTCTTCATCTTCAGGTTTTTGCTTCTTGCATATCTCCCTATGTTCTTAATACTCCATAAAGTGTATAATGGTATCTTTGTCATGATATCCTAATTCATTTTCCATTGTTTTCCATCTCTTTTTCTTCTCTCTCTCTAATTCAATAATCTCATTAGTATGTTTCCATGATGGAGTGGGGTGTAGAAAAAATGGGAATTTAAATCTTAGTCCAATCTAATTTAGATTCATATTTTGATAGTGTCCACATACAATTGCGAATTGTATAGAAAAAATTTTAGGCCTTATGGAGAGTAAGGTTTTGCTCTTTTGAGTGCAGTTAACTCCTCCCACTTATTTTGGCATAATTATAATACTCTATCCCGAAAGTTCCTCATGGTGCTTTGATATTGCAGTGTGCCTTTGTCTTGTTCCTCTTTTAGAATTGGGATCACCTGCATATCTAAACCATTAACATAGTTTCTAAATACATCTCTAAGCTTAGTAGTTTAAACCCTCACCCATAAGCTCATGTTGAGTTCCTTTTATTTGTATCTTTAGGCTTTTATGGATCTGCTCTCCTCATTTTGTACCCAAGAATATAATTCCCTCAACTAGACATCTCACACATGAGTATTAGGAGACCATATCAGTGGATGAGGTAGGGAATATTTATGAAAGTAAAAAATTACACACCAAATTATTCTCATTATTATGACATTTGTTATAGATTTCATAAAAAACTCTATGGTTATTCATCTAGAAAGGAAAAAATTCAACATTTTTGTGACTTGGAACTTATATGGTTATTCTCTCAAGTATAATGTACAAGTTCTAGTGGAGGTATGCATGATAACATATCTTCTGCAAACTTTGCATTCTTAGCAATGGAAGTTTCTAAGATCACAAGCTTTTCAAATTTATTCTCAGTCTCCTCTTATTGTCTTTACCTCTTTACATTTCCACTTTTTTTATATCCAAATATCAAAGCATATTCCATTATATTTCAAAGTATGTCTCACATAGTTTATCAACCCATAGGCTCAAAATTTTGATGATTCCTTCTTATACGAACTCGAGGCATCCCAAAATTAATTTTGGCCATATTTTCCAATTTTGAACATGCAAGACAATTAAAGGAAAAATACCTTACTAATCCACAAATGCGTTTTCAAGCTTGGGGGAGGCATGGTAACTATGGATGATGATAGTGGAAAATGCATGCCTTAATGCCTTGTAATTTTCTAATATGAACTATGCATACCCAACAATGTCCTATTTGAATGTTTTCCCCATGGTGCAGGTAGAACCAAACAGGTATTTGTCAGATCTGTCTTCCTCGAGCGAGGGTATTTTAGGAATACTAGAGGAAAATGAGACATCCAGTAAGTCTACAAGAGTTATATCAACTAGATGTCAAAATATCAGAAGAAAATTCCATAAACGCATGGAATTTTTTCTCGCCGAAGGGGGGTCATGTTCCTATGATGATGAGACAATAGGCGGCATCGAGGTGCCCTTGAGGTACAAACATCTAGTGAAACAATGGGTACCCAAGGATCTTCCTCAAATAAACACAGATTTTTGTGTGAACGAGAGGATATATCGAATTGCACCATTGTCATTACATGGCTTGGGGTTGTTTTCCATGGATGGCATAAAGGTCGGTTACAACAGATGTACTGAATTGATGGAGTATGTTGGACCCTATTACAACTAAAAATATTGGATGCGATTGGTCCAATATACATGCAGTATGTGCATATATGGATTGTCAACAAATTATTTACATCTGAAAGACAAGGATAAAAATAAAGGAGCAATGTTGTACATTGACAGAAGGCCAAATGCTACCGGGAATGTTGCAGGGTTTATAAACAGTACACAACCAGGGTCTACAATTAAGCAACACAACTACATATTTGAGGGGCATGAAGGAAACCGTGTTTTTGTATGTGTCATTAAATCAATAGCCGCAGGGGAAGAGTTGCTTATTAATTACAATTTGAATCGAATCGATACAAACACGGTTACTATGGGAGTGGTACATCTAACAATTTACCCAAGCTTTTATTAATGATATTAAAATCTTATGGATTTTTAGTTAGTCTATTGTTATAATTTCATCAAAATTTTCTATATTTACTTCGTAGGGTAGTGATCGGGGCATCTCTCCAGCAGCTTGTCAGAGGAGTACAACATCCTCGAGGCAGCAGGTATACATCTTTGTACTTGTACAAATATAATATGAAAAAATAGTTTTTTTGTTTTGTTTTTTCATGAGTATATTCGTTTCGTTTAGATAATGTTATCTATATATTTGTTGCAGACTGTTGATTGGGGAAACCACCCAGCTGTTGATCAAACGACATCATCCTCGGGGCAACATGTATACCTGATTGTAATTGTACAATTCAAATACATATATGTTTTCTTATTATGTTTTTTCTGTGAGTATTTTGGTTTCATTTAGATAATTTTTTCTATGTTTTTGTTGCAAGGTGTTGTTCAGGGCACCTCCCTAGCAGTAGATGAGACCAAACTAGCCTCAAGGCAGCAGGTATACATCGATGCAATTGTACAAATTTAATATGAACAAAAAAAAATTGTTGTGTTTTTTCATGAGTATATTCGATTCATTTAGATAATTTTATCTATATATTTGTTGCAGAGTGTTGATCAGGGAAACCACCCGGCTGTTGATAAGACGACAACAGCCTTGGGGAAACATGTATACTTGATTGTAATTGTACAATTGAAATACATCAATATGTTTTCTTATTAAGTTTTTTCCGTGAGTATTTTGGTCTCGTTTAGATAATTTTTTCTATGTTTTCGCTACAGGGTGTTGATTGGGGCACCTCCCTAGTAGTAGATCGGGGCAAGTCCCCTACCATTGATCAGATAAGTAAACGATCCTCGAGGCAACAAGTATAATTTATTGCAATTGTACAAATATAATATGGAGTATCATGTTTTTTTTGTTATGTATTTTTCGTGTGTATATTGGTTTCATTATGATAATGTTTTCTACATTTTTTTGGCAGGGGGATGATCGGGGAAAGTCCCCAGCTGTGGATCAGACGACATGAGCATCGAGGAATCAATTATACCTAATTGTAATTTTAGGAATCTAAAATTATCGATATGTTTTCTTAATATATTTTTTTCCTCAGTCTATTGCTTTCACATCAATAATGTTTTATATATTTTTGTTGCAGACCACTGATTCGGCGTAAGATCCATCGTCAGAGCAATCAATAGATTTTGATGTGGATGAGCTAATGCGTGATGCTGACATTGGATATTCTCTAGACCCAATTAAGATGATATAGAAGACCCTAAACAAAATTCATGAGGATATCCTTCGTCTGCTACTCATTCAACCGCAGACAAATAAGATTAGAGCAAAGGTTGTGTTAACAATCAAATTAACACCCCTAGTCATGTGACAGAAGAAGCACATTTTTACTATGCGCCCGCAACATGAAAAAAAAAACACAAGTACATTCAAAGACAATTCCTCTCTGATCTAATCACTTCTCCCATAAATGGAAGGATTAGGTGAAGAAAGTCGAAACTTAACAGACCAAGTTCAGTAAATGAACCGCTCACCAAAGGTCCGAAACTAAGCTACACTGGTCAACAAGTGAAGAGAAATGCATTAATTGTGCTTAAAATATGCCAAGTTGTGCAAAAATCCTAAAAACTATGGAAAAGTGGATGTTCAGGTTAAAATAATCTAAAATGAGGAAAAGGAGCAATCCCACATTTAGAAGAAAAGCTTAAGGCTCATTTCCCAATGCTATATAAGAAAGGCATGGGAGGCATTGTAAAACACACAAAGGAAGAGCAAATGCATGCTGAAAAGATTCTGAATGTTATTTTTTGAGCATTAATTCAACATACTCTAGGATCTTTACTGAGAGAATAACATGTACAGCATAATAGCAATGCATATCAATCACACCAAGCAATCACATGAGACAATAGACACATAGAGTTTCACTGGGGAAAACCATAAAGGTGAAAAACCCCACAACTTCCTCAGAGATAGAAAGAGCAATGATACAACCAAAGTACACAGAGATAGTCCTCCTAGCAGCTGAACCTCCTTCTCCACTAGTGCGCCACTTTCCGAGTAGTGTAGAAGTGAATAATGAGATGATCAAATAGAGTTCCTCCCACACTCTATTTAAACATGACCTGACCTGCCTAATAACCTAGTAGGGACGACTTGTCTAACTCAGTCTAATAACCCATGGTTATACTAATCGGGGCCGACCCCACACTTGGTGGTCTAATAACCCATCACTTGCAAGTTGCGACACTTGTCAATACAAATGACGACACTTCCGTATAGAGGAATAATAACATCTCTATAGGAGTACAATATACATAGGTGAAATACATTCCGAAGTTACAATTACATCAACACTCCCTCTTAACTAGGAAGGTATTTCTCGACACAGATCTGCTAGCACAAGTCTTCTTCTCTGGATCATCATCACTGGATCATCCTCATCGAATCATCGTCATCGAATCAACGTCATCATCATCGTCACTAATGCTGCTATCTCAATCAATCTTCGATCTACTCATCATATGAAGTTCTATAGAGCCAGTCCTTTTTCATACTGGATGTAGGCCCACCACCTGTAGGTATTCATCATTTATGCGAATGGCCTGATAGAGGTGGTCTCTCAGGACTGATTTATGTGCTGATGCAATACCTAACAAGAGCATCCCAGGAACATTTATATGCCTAAGCACGACCGGAAAGATCTCCCAGGACTGATTACATGCATCCCTTTCATAATACCTTTAAAGAGCATCCCAGGAACATTTATGTGCCGCAGCACGACCGACAAGATCTCTAAAGAGCATCCTAGGACTTATTATGAGCACACAGCTCAACCTCTCGGATCTCTAGGACTGATTACATGTGAATAGACAATACCTTTAAAGAGCATCCCAGTAACATTTATGTGTTGCAGCACGACCGACAAGATCTCTAAATAGCATCCCAGGACTTATTACGAGCACACAACTCAACCTCTTGGATCTCCAGGACTGATTACATGTCTCCGTAGTAATACCTCATCCCAGGACTGATTACAAGCACACAGCTCAACCTATCGGATCTCTTAGGACTGATTACATACTACATAGCAATACCTCATCCCAGGACTGATTACAAGCACACAACTCAACCTATCGGATCTCTGAGGACTGACTACATACTACATAGCAATACCTCATCCCAGGACTGATTACGAGCACACAGCTTAACCTATCGGATCTCTAAGGACTGATTACATGCTACTTGCACAACCTGCCACATATCATCTCTGACCTCCAAGTATCAACCTGATACTCATGATCTAACTTATTATAATCGCACGAAGCATCATCCTGATGCTCATGATCATATTGATCATCATCACATAGTACATCATCCAAAGTATCATCCTGATACTCATCATACGTGATCATCCTGATCATCGTTACTGCATCGTCGTGATGCATATCATCTAGAGCATCGTCCTGATACTCATCATACGTGATCATCTTGATCATCGTCACTGCATCGTCCTGATGCATATCATCTGGAGAAACATACTGAAGCTCGTCATCTATGATCATCCTGATCATACAATGCATCCACCTGATGCATACCAAGTATCAACGTGATACATATCACATACATGATCCACCTGATCATACAATGTATCCACTTGATACATATCATGCATCTACCTGATGCATATCACATACATGATCCACCTGATCATACAATGTATCCACCTGATACATATCATGCATCTACCTGATGCATATCACATACATGATCCACCTGATACATACATAAGTACATGATCTACCTGATCATATCAAGCATCCAATATGATGCATATACAAATACATGATCAGACTGATCACAGCATCCAGCTGATGCATATATAGAGCAATAACTGGAGCATTGTCTTGATCCTCATCATCCAGCACTTACATCCACAGCCATGGGAGGGATCCTCCTCTCACCATGCTTGGAATGGCTCCTGCAAATGTGTCCATCACTTCTTCCTTGAAGTGTCGTCAATATGAATAACACCAAGCCTCTCTCCGAAGTACTCAAAATTCACTCTGGCTAGTGGTTTCGTCAACACATCTGCAATCTGCTCATCCGTCACAACATACAGAAGCTTCACTACTCCTCTCTGCACCATATCCATGATATAGTGATATTTTATCTCAATGTGCTTCGACCTGTTGTGGAACACCGGGTTCTCAGACAGCTTCACACAACTCTGGTTGTCACAAAAGATACCAGTAGCATCCAATGGGAGATCAAATAACTCAGACAGTAGCTTCCTCAGCCATACTGCCTCACAACTAGCCGAACAAGCTACAACATACTCTGCCTCGGCTGTACTCAATGCTATGCAGGACTGCTTCCTGCTAAACCACGAGATCACACTTGATCCCATATTGAAGCAACACCCAGATGTGCTCTTCCTATCTGCAGCACTGCCTGCCTAGTCCAAATCAACATAACCCTGCAAGTTAATCTTTTGATTCGCATCATACTTGATCCCATAATCAATTGTACCCTTCAGGTACCTCAGAATATGCTTTACAACAACTAGGTGAACACCTATGGGATCCGTCAGGAACTGGCTCAATGTGTTCACTGCAAAGCAAATATTTGGTCTAGTGTTCGTCAGGTACATCAGGGACCAAATCATCTGACGATACACAGTGGCATCAACCGGATCAGATGAAATATCACATAGAAACTTCAGGTTTGATGCCATAGGTGTGGCCATGGCCTTGTAGTCCATCATCCCAAACCTCTTCAGGATCTCTACTGCATACTTCCCTTGTCTAAGGAAGATCCCATCTGCACTCAGCCACACCTCCATGCTAGAAAATAGTGCATCATCCCCAAGTCCTTCATCTTGAACTCGGCAGCAAGCTTCCTCTTGGTATTGGAAATCAATCCATCCTCACTTGTAACAAACAGGTCATCCACATACATAAGTAGTATCACAGGATTGCCTTCCTCAACCTTGTAGTAAAGGTTGGAATCTTCTTTACTCTTGGTAAAGCCCAAACTGGATAGAAAGATGTCTATCCTACCATACCAAGTCCTAGGGGCTTGCTTCAAGCCATATAAGGCTTTCTTCAACCTGCACACATATGACTCTCTATCATGTGTCTCAAAACCAAGTGGCTACTCCACATACACTTCTTCTTCGACTACACCATTCAAGAAAGCTATCTTGACATCCATCTGGTGTATCTTCCATTTCATCACTGTAGCCAGGGAAAGTACTGATTTGATGGAAGTGTACCTTGCTACAGGAGCAAAAGTCTCTTCATAGTCAATCCCCCTTTCTGGGAGAAGCCATGAGCTACAAACCTCGCTTTATATTTCTCTATGCTGCCATCTGCAGCATGCTTGATCTTTGGAAGTCACAACAGACTTCCCATCTGGTCTTGGGACCACATCCCAAAAATCTTTCTTCATGATCAACGGATCATGGTATTCTTCCATTACTTCATCTCGGATCCTGGGAACTTCAATATCTTCAATAGATAGCTTTGTTGCTGGAACAAATGTTGTAGTCCTTCTGTTGTAGGTGATGGTATACGATCTTTCCTACAAGACAAGTTAAATTGCATGATTAGAAACATCTCATAGTTTCCAGAACAAATTCTTACACATAAAATTATATATGTCATACAATCATGCAATTCTTTTAGCCAATGCTTCAATACAACATTTATCCAATCCCGTAACTTTCTAGATGCCTTCCAATCTCTACCAGAACATTGTTAAGAGTGTGCACAACTCCCAACATGTAAGCAAAGAGGTTTCATTCTAGATAAGTAGCAATGGAATGTTGTACAGTGCCATGGGCCACTTACCCATCACATACATATTAGTAGTATACTGTTCATTAATGCAATTATTCTAATATGCATGATACACAACCTAAGTATAGGAACATAAGTATATACATCATTGAACAGTATTATTTAAACAATCAAATATACAAGAAATGACAATTCAAATACTTATCTTTGTTTGTTTGTTGGGTGGACTCCCTCTCAACCTTTGCTTCCTTGCAGGAACTACTGGAGTGTGCTCCCTCTTGATCTTTGCTTCCTAGATTACCTATCCTTGAACTTATATCCATCCTCGATCACTATGCATGCTTACTAGTATCATCATTGTGTTATCCTCGAGATCTCATACATAATCATACATTTATTAGTATAATCTTAATACTATCAAAACACAATAATCTTAAGCATGTATAGTCATGACCATTTCAAACACAGATAATAAGCATTAGTATTCAAGGTTTATATAGGACTTTTCTGGTTAGTCATATCATTAATCATAATATGCATAAACCCTAGATTACTCAAACTTGTAACTTCATGAGTAATCATTATCAATCATACAAAAGTATAAGATCCTTACATAGGGTAGGATTCTAACTTGATATAAAAAAAACATACCTGGTCATCATATTTGCTAGTTATGTCTAGCAATGTTTTCTTGTTCTCTTCAATGACCTGCATAACTCATAATTTAACCATTGTAGAACCAAATTATACATACCTCTATGTGATCCATGACTATGGATGAGTCTCTATCTTCATGTCACCATGGTCTTGATCTAGAGCTTGATTTGTACCTTCATGTTAGTAGATAACATTCTCCTCATACAACACCACAGTGCATTAGTACAATCATAATACAATCATAAGTGTCATAACCCTAATCAATGAATGTCTTCTATCATGCATTCATACTTTTACTAGGGTGATAAGACAAGTCTAAAATTAAACAAGATTGTTGCTAAACTCAATAACATGAAGACAATCATATTATAAACTTAATCATGAACATATTTCAAAACATACCTGTAAGTCATACATGTCAGATTGCTTGTAGTAGTTGTTGTTGTTGTTCCTTTTGTTCTTAGGACAATTTGAGGAAAAGTGTCCTCTTCTTGGTATGTGCTGTGAGAGCTTGATCTTCATTCCCCATCTTTTCTTCTCGAGCTACAATCCGAGCTTCTTCCTATGAGCATTCTTCCCACAGTCTACTGAAATGTGATAAGTTTCTTCCTAGCACAAATTCCTTGGATGAAGGAATCCCATGACCTAGGGAGGCCATTAAGAGTGGTTATTACCACTTCTCCATTCTCTATATCTTCTCCCACAGCTTCAAGTTGTTCTTTTATCTGGGAGACCCTTGAGAAATAAGACTACATGGTCTCCGCATTCTGGAATTTGATATTCTTCAATTGATTCCTCAAGGTCATCTTCCGATTTATATTCTTCCCTTTAAATAGCTTGGTCAAGGAAACAAACATCTCCTTAGGTGGCATGGGATGGAATTTGATAGAATCAGCAATGATCCTTTTAGTCTTGACTAAGTTCCTCTTGTGTAAGGCCTTAGCCTCTTCTCCCTCTGGAATTGGAATCTCTTCACTTATGTAAGTATCCAACTCATTCTCTTCTAAGATTAATCCAATCCTATACTTCCAGGCTTGGAAGTTATCAGCCCCTTCAAGCTTATCCTCAAGCTTGGTGTCGTGAGACATCTTTAAAGAGTACTTCAAATGGAAATAGAAAAGATTTAGGTCTTACCACTTGATTTGTTGAAAGCTGGATCTGGTGCTGGATTAGGGTTTGTCAGAGAAACCCTAAAAATTCAAACTTTGAATTTCAAACTTCTGAAAGGATAGAAAGATGTGCCTTGACGAGCTGATTAAGCTGGTATACTCAGAATTTAAAAACCGCAAAGTTTCACCCCTCAAATTTGCTTTTCAAACTTCCGGATTCACTAGGGAGGACCCTGAATCAGGGTTTGATTTTCCCAGAGCTTCACCCATCCAAAAAGTTTGATCTTGGTCTCTAAACTTCGATTTTTCAGAGGACCTTCTAGCCATGGTATGAGATTTCAGAAATTCCAACTTTTTTCGAAGCCCTAATTTTTGGCTTTAGTGGACAGGACCCCAAACTAGGGTTTGATTTTCCCAGAGCTTCACCCAACCAAAAAGTACGATCTAAAGCTCTAAACTTTGATTTTTCCAAGGAGATTCCAGCTATGTCCTCAGATTTCAGAAATTCCTATTTTTGTGGAAACTCTAATTTTTAGGGCAAAAAATGAAAGTGCCCAGAATTGAATTCTGATTGGAAAGAAAGATGCGCCTTGATGAGGAGAGTCAAAATACCCTACTACATTTCAAGATCTATGGAGAGAAACCCAATAAATAGGAAACCATAGTTTCTACAATTGCACAGTGTCTTCTTCTCAGGTTAGCTTTGATTCCATGTTAATTTTTGTGCATTAATTCAACATACTCTAGGATCTTTACTGAGAGAATAACATGTACAGCATATCAAGTATAGCAATGCATATCAATCACACCAAGCAATCACATGAGACAATAGACACATAGAGTTTCACTGGGGAAAACCATAAAGGTGAAAAACCCCACAACTTCCTCAGAGATAGAAAGAGCAATGATACAACCAAAGTACACAGAGATAGTCCTCCTAGCAGCTGAACCTCCTCCTCCACTAGTGCGCCACTTTTCGAGTAGTGTAGAAGTGAATAATGAGATGATCAAATAGAGTGCCTCCCGCACTCTATTTATACATGACCTGACCTGCCTAATAACCTAGCAGGGTCGACTTGTCTAACTCAGTCTGATAACCCATGGTTATACTAATCAGGGCCGACCCCACACTTGGTGGCCTAATAACCCATCACTTGCAAGTTGCGACACTTGTCAATACAAATGATGACACTTCCGTATAGAGGAATAATAACATCTCTATAGGAGTACAATATACATAGGTGAAATACATTCCAAAGTTACAATTACATCAACACTCCCTCTTAAATAGGAAGGTATTTCTCGACACAGATCTGCTAGCACAAGTCTTCTTCTCTGGATCATCGTCACTGGATCATCGTCATCAAATCATTGTCATTGAATCAATGTCATCGTCATTGTCACTGTTGCTGCTATATCAATCAATCTTTGATCTACTCGTCATAGGAAGTTCTATAGAGCCAGTCCTTTTTCATACTGGATGTAGGGCCACCACCTATAGGTCTTCATCATCTGTGCGAACGGTCTGATAGAGGTGGTCTCTCAGGACTGATTTATGTGCTGATGCAATACCTAACAAGAGCATCCCAGGAACATTTATGTGCCTAAGTATGACCGACAAGATCTCCCAGGACTGATTACATGCATCCCTATCACAATACCTTTAAAGAGCATCCAAGGAATATTTATGTGCCGCAGCACGACCGACAAGATCTCTAAAGAGCATCCCAGGAATTATTACGAGCACACAACTCAACCTCTCGGATATCCAGGACTGATTACATGTGAATAGACAATACCTTTAAAGAGAATCCCAGGAACATTTATGTGTTGTAGCACGACCGACAAGATCTCTAAAGGGCATCCCAGGATTGGCGACCATACATTTTGTTGAAATTTCTTCAAGTTTCTTGATTTTTCTTCATTTTTGTGGTGTTCTTTCTTCAGATTTACCCCTTTGTGGCTTGAAGATCATTAAAAGAACCTTAGATCTAGCTTAATAATCTCAAGATCAACCTAACTGCACCTTTAATTCATCAAACTATCTCAATTTGCATTCAAATCTGAGTTTCTTGATTTTTTTAGTGTTTGGAATTTTGAGTTTCTTGGTTTTTTTTAGAGATGGTAGCTCAATTTTCATAACTCTGCATTTTAAATTCCTTTAAACTCTGTTTCGATTTTAAAGATTTTCAAATTTCTTTAAACTCTACATTTAAAATCTCTTTAATCTCTGTGTGTAGTTTAAACCTTCAACATCTCTGCGTAATAGTTCATAGTAACAGTTCCCTTTATCAAACTTTGTCATTATTTTGATCCTTTTTTAAAACTTTAAAGGGATCTCTGTGTGTCCAAGGGATCTGTGTTTTTTTTTATTATCAAACTCGGCTTCGATTTTGGGGCTTAAACCCTGCGGCGATCTTAAAGATCTCGCCATTAAACTCTGCCCTTTCTCCATGTCACTGAATCGGCTTATGTATTCTGCGTGTTCATATGATTGTAAACCTCCGTCTCTGCATGTTCAAATGGAAATAATTCTGTGTGTTTCTTGGGCATTGCTGGTACGCTGAGAATTGCTGGATTCATTTGGCAATATTTCTACATGTTAATTAGTCTCTGCGTGTCTGCATATGCCTCTACCTCTGCGCGTGAAAGCCTCTAAAGCTCTCTGTGAAAGGTGAAGATGAAAATCTCTGTCCTTCCCCTACAAGAAACCTTGAAACCTTGAATCAGACCCCTATGGGAATCGTAGATGATATTCAAAGCTCCGCATTGAGGAATATTAAAGCTCTGGTAGGGAAATCGAATTTTAATTAAAGTCAAAATTTATTTTCATTTCCAGAATCTGCATGATTGAAGGCGTTTTTGTTTTTGGTGAAGGCATTTTGGTGAAAGAGGAATGCATTTTCATCTCCCTCATATGCCTCTGCATGGATCTTGAAACATCAAACCTCTGCGCCTTAGTTTTGAAATCGACTGCTGCTGTTGAATGCGCATAAACCCCAACTCTGCCACGAAAAGATGTAAATCGGATAGACTAGTGGAGAACGTAAATTTCTAAGACCAAAGATTAAGAATATGAATTATGTCAACAAAATTATTCTTCTGTGCGGTTAGAGCTGATTGAAAATTATCCAATTCAGTTTTATTTGGATTCCCTGCAGCATATCCATTTAGTATGTATGCATAAATGTGTTTTCATGGTGAATACGTTGCATGCTGTATGATTGGTTGAGTACTGAATGCTAAGATTGGTTAGATGTTGTATGATTGATGGCGTTTTCATCTCTAGATTGACTGCTGAATGTTGAATGAATTTCCATTCATTGAATGCTGCATTGCTTGAAGGCATTTTGGTTTCCAATATTGAGTTTTGGTGAAGGAATTTTTTGTAATTTTGAAACCATATCAAACTTGAATTTTAATGAATCACACTTGAGTGCTAAAACAACATTTCAACCTACCTTTTAGAAATTGTTCCAAACACTTATTTCCCAAGTTTTTTAATTTTTTTTGCATATTTAGATTCTAGTCTTTAATTTTGGATTACAAAAAAAAAAGGAAAAAAAAATTGCAAAATTTTTGAAGTTTTTTTTTCAAATCTTTAATTTTGGATTAAAAAGGAAAAAAATTCAAAATTTTTGAAGTTTTTTTTTCAAGTCTTTAATTTTGGATTAAAAAGGAAAAAAATTTGCAAAATGTTTTACAAAGCTTGAAAAGTTTGGATTAAATTGAGATATGTTTGGAGTTGTATGCCTTTGAAGGTGCCATTCACACACATTTGCATTGATAAACAAACCTTGAACGTCACATTGCAAGACAAATTGAAGACAATTTCTTCCTAAAAAACCAAAAATAAAGTTTCATTTAGTTACATTTTGTTTCGGAGTTGGAATTTTCTTCATAATTTGCATGCACGATTAGAGAGACTTGCACCCTTAGAGTCCATTTTTCTTGAGATATATTGTGTATGAGGCACCATATCCTCTTCACTCGCACCTTATGGTGATCTTGTGAATAAGAAAGTATATCTCGCTTGTAATAGTTTAGGAGTTGTTGTTTTCAAAAGCATCTTATATCGAGCCACCGTATCCTCTTCACTCGCACCTTATGGTGACCTTGTGAATGAGAAAGTGGATCTCACTCGTAACAGAGTAGATTTAATTTTTGCATACAGTTTTTCGATCCACCGTATCCTCTTCACTTGGGCCTTATGGCGATCTTGTGAATGAGAAAGTGGATCTCACTTGTAACAGTTTAGAATTTAATTCATAAGCATTCCAAAGGGCTCTGCGTATCCTCTTCACTTGGTCCTTATGGTGATCTTGTGAATGAGAAACAGGGATCCCCCGTGTAATAGATTTAGATTCATGTTTACTTAAGATATCTGTTTGGGTTACATTGGTCTTCACACATCAATCATTATCCATATTTCAGAAAAAAACTGTGCATGAACATATGAAATCTACCATAAATTTTGCATGTCTGAAAGAAACTCATGAACCTCTAACTCTGCCTTAATTTAGAACATTCATCGAATTGAAAGGTAGAGTAGTGAGCATTTTGCATTGTTTGGTTCATTTTCATGTTTTCAAGTCAAAACACCACCAGTTTCACTTCCACTCCTGAAACTAAGAAAACTACCCTTAAAATTGGCGCTTAATCTAAAATTGAGAAATTTTTTATTTTCATATCACCAACAAGTTTAGTTTAATGCCCTGGATTATGTTTGGAGAGTTAACACTCCTGGGCTGCAAAACTTTGAAACTAGCATTGATTAAAGACAGTAAATCCATTAGTAGCATGAAACGCCTGTCGGCAAAGCGCTTCTGAAACATGCGTTGAGCACGAGGTCAATCTGAATAAGTAAAGAGTGGTTCCCCCATCTTGCTTGTTTAGTGGGACATGTACTCATCACAAAACTCTATGTAAGTGACAAGTCCTCGGGGTGACATCACTTTTCTAGAGTACCTGGTTATGAGGGTTGTCCTCGACTTGCGACTGTTCCGCTCGACCGTGAATTGTGAAGTGGTAACTTTAGTGGCTTTTCCTAGGATATCACATAGGCTGCTGTAAGTGGGGAAATCTTGTAGTACCTGAGACAGACTTTGGATATTTTACTCCTTGGGAGGGTGATTGGTCAGGAACCAACGCTTGCACCCCTGGTGATTAAAGTTTATTGTAACTATTTCTCACACCTTCGCTTCTAGCAATTGTATGAGGACATGAAATCCCTCAGCAGATACTAGTTTCAGAAGGCCCTACAATCCATCTTTTCACTGAGCTTCGGTTCTTTGGAAGAGTAAGTTTGCTTGCTTGAAATCTTTAGGAATTCTTACTGTGTGGACACTTTTTTATTTTTTTGAGTCTAGAAAGCCATAGGATTGTTTGGTTCTTTTTTCAAAAACTTTTTAAACACATCCTTTTATCAATATTCTTCAAAGTGGCTAATCTTCCGACCCACCAGTCACGGCGGCATAGATGCGAGTCACCAGAAATTGAAGGCCCTGCTACATTGCGGAGACGACTACAAAATACAAAACAATTTGAATTTGAAACTGAAACACTTCTAACTTCAATTAACAACAATAGAGCAGAAACACATCAAACAAATACTGCAACATTACCTATCAAGGCAAACACAGAAACTGTTGATCCTCTTGCTCCAATTGAAATTGAAACATTAAAAGACAACACTACAACTCACATAAATCCACCTTTAACAAATCTATCAGGACCAGTGGTACTTCACATCAGTGAACCATTGCACACCATCAATCCTCTTTTGGCACATTTGATACACATGCAAAATTCAACATCTAACCCTATGGATTCATCAGGAGCATAAGGGACCACATAAGCACCATCTCAAATGAGTGCTAGAGGTAGCAATACTTCCAACATCCTTGTGGCTTCATCAAGACCACAAGGGACCACATCATCACAACCTCAAATGGTTGTTGGAGGTAGAAATACTTCCAACATCCCTATGGATTCATCAAGAGCACAAGGGACGACATCATCACAACCTCAAACGGTTGTTGGAGGTAGCAACACTTCCAAGTTGACCTCTACCACAACTCCAACAATTAGTTTACATGTTGCTATCATAAGTTCAACTAGCACTTCAATGCCAGTTGGTACAATTTTGGGTCCCAATCCCAGAAGTACATCCACTTTTCCTGTAGGAATCCCTACTGGAGGGAGTGCCTTACCAAACTTGGATTTCCCATATGGTTTGGCTACTCAAGGTCAAAACAATCAGGGAGTAAACCAAAATCCTATTGGCATGCCAAACAGTCTTCCAAGTTCTACACCTAGGGGGAATCCTTCACTTTGGAATCTCAATATCCCTAGTGGAATTAATGGACCATGGAACAATAATGCTAATTAGGGTAATACTCCACAATTTAGTGGAAGTGCCTCGGGAAGCCAGTATCTAAACGTTCCTAGCATAAATTCTGGGGGCAATCCCATACCCCCAATAAGTATCACACCATGGGGTAACCCATCCACCAACACCATTCCACCATGGAGTGGGCAGGTTACAGGAAGTACCCCATCTTCTTGGGCACCACCCCTGCAAGGGGGAAATCAACCTTGGAACGCATATCCAAACCAAGGAAACATTCAATGGAGTGGTCCAATTCCAACTAGTAACCAATCTAATTGGGGACCACCTTCGCAAGGGGGCAATCCACCCATGAATCCTAACTAGCAATGGAGTGGTAATGTTCCACCAAGTAAACAATATCAATGGAACATACCCCCACAAGGGGGAAATCCACCCAATGCTAACCAACAATGGAGTGGTAATGTTCCACCAAGTAACCAATCTCAATGGAACATACCCTCGCAAGGGGGCAATCCACCCATTAATCCTATGCCACAATGGAGTGGAAATGTTCCACCAAGTAACCAATCTCAATGGAACATACCTCTGCAGGGAGGCAATCCATACATGCATCCTATTCCTCAATGGAACGGACAACCTTCAAGAAATAACCCATCTTTTTGGATGCAATATCCGCAAGGAGGTAACCCTTATTGGAATGCTTCTCAAGCCCAAGGAAACCAGCAGTGGAGCCATCAAGCTTCACCTGGATATCAAACGTTTTCTTTGGCACCATCCAAGTCACCATTTCTAGCCACATTGAATCTACCGGATTTATCTCGGCTGAATAATGACCCTATTCTACATTTGAATGGGTGGCCAACCATACCAATCAAACTACCCTCAGACATACCCAATTTTGAGAGAAAACCAGGGGAAGACCCATCCAATCACATGATGACATTCCATCTATGGTGTTCATCCAATTCTCTAGCTGATGATAGTGTTAGGTTAAGGTTGTTTCGGCGGACCCTAACGGGAACTGCTACGAAATGGTACATTGAATTGCCACACAATACATTCATAGATTTTTCATCTTTAGCTATGGTCTTCTTGACACATTTTCAATTACCTATCCGCTATGAGACAGGAACAAAGCTTTTAACTTAGGCAAGCCACTGCTACTCACATCTCGGATCACATCCATGAGTGGAGGAGGCGCCGAAGGATTATTAAAGCTGACATCCCTGACCCATTCTTAGCAGATTGGTTCATAAAATCCCTATTACCTACTCTTGCCAAATATGTTTCCATGTCAGGAGCCATGACTGAAGAACAACTCATTTAGAGTGCTCACCAAATGGATTTAGTATATTCCCAATCAGGCACTCTTTATGACTTAATACCTCATGCTGTAAGACCTGCATCTGATCCAGCTAGGCTGCCAAAAGGACCTCATACCTATGGTGTGATTGGATCCATAAACCAACTTAAACAGATTACGCAACAATTGGGACAAATGTCAATTCAAAATCCGCAACCCACAGCTAGCTAGGAAACTCAGCAATTTGCAACTCATACCCAAACTTCTGAAGTCCTTACGGTTCAAACTGCGGACCCAAAAGGAAAAAAGAAGAAACAAAAGAAGAAGCCTAATGCTAACCCTGGGACAAGAGATGCACCTAAGGTGAATAATCCTACTGGAGGAAATCATGCAAACTAGAAGAACAAGCACCCTTGCAAAATTTTCCAAGGGGACCATCCTACTCATCTTTGTCCTCATGTGGATGATATTCATCGCATGTTGGCACAACGAGGAGGGAAACAACCACAACCTGCTGTCATAACTCAACCCTTCCCCTAGCAACAATAGATGGTTGTTGCGGCGCCAGTACCTCCACCAGGAGGAAACCAACCAAACCCCCCACAAGGGGGTAATCCACCCAACGCTAATATCTTCACAATTGGTGAACATGACATCCATATCCAAACAAGGGCTCGTTCTTATGTATACCTTCAAAATATGCTGAAACAGTTGGATCTCAGCCTAGTGGTTTTCTAAATATTGAAAAACCAACCATAGACATGGTGCCTTGACCTCCAAAAGGGGTCCTCCGCAAAACAACACACAACCCCAATGCGCAAGCTGCTCAAAACTACAATGTGGTTGAAGATTTAGCTTAAGCTCCTTGTGAAATGTCTGCCTTGGAGGTGTTGCAAAGTTGTCATGCTCAATGGAAAGCATTATTGTCTGCTATCGGTGCTATTGATCCATTGGACACTAATTTGATCACATTTGACTTAGAACAACCCACATGTAGGCTTCCCTCACAAATTGTTTTCCAAATTAAAGTAACTTCACATCTTAAGAATATTTTTCGAACCGTTGTGGATGAAGGAGCCTCTACATGTGTCATGTCACTAGCTTGTTGGAAAGCTTTGGGATCACCCACTTTAGTACCATCCCACACAATTCTCAAGGCATTTGATGGTCATTCGTTCCCACCTCATGGACTTATCATGGCTTGCCCAGTTGAACTAGGGGCAAAAAAGTTAAAGTAGATGTTGAGGTAGTGGATGCACCCATAGACTACAATTTTCTATTGGGATGCAGTTGGATACACAAGATGACGGCTATAGTATCTTTCATATTCCAAGTCATTTGGTTCCCCCACCAAGGGAATATTATAACAATCGATCAACTAGATTACTGCACACTTGAAACTGGTCTCCACTCAAATGTACCTTTTGTAGGGGATGCAACGACAGTGATTCAGGATGTTGGGGTAGGAATGTTTTAAGACTCACCCCTTTTGGGAACTTTTCCAATTCCACCACCACTATTGACCCCTAACACTGCTCCAATTTTCACCATTACATCAGAAGTGTACTTTCCATTAAGAGTTTTTTCTAATTCCACTTCAGAGGTTGGTTCCACCTCATCGGTTGGAACCCCCAAAGAAAACACCTTAGATGAAAAGAATGATGGAAAGACACATACTTTTGCACACTATGAGGAAATGGAGAGTAATGTTCCCTTTTCTGCCGTAGAGCTTGCTTATCAATCTATTCAAATGGCTTCGGTAGAACTGGATCAAAATCCTCCAAAGATGGAGGAAAATGATCCCTACACTTCACCTGTTTGGGCCTTGAACTCTCATAGTACCCATGATCTCCTAGATCATACTTTCTCTTCGGATGAAGCCATCTTAGAGGTTATGAACATCTCGGAACGACCCTGGGAGGATATGCACCACAAATCCTCATTTCTTCCCAAAATTGATTCATTAGAAGTCAAGCCTGAAAATATTTACTTTGATGATGATATGACCAAGTACCAATGCCCAATCCAAACCCACAATGTGAGTTCGGAAAGAAACTTAGTGAACATTTCAAAAACCATCCCAATTGACATATCTGTAAAACCTGACATCATTGAGAATATCAACATAGGTGCGGATTGTTCTCCTGAGGAAATATCACTTTATACTGCTTTATTTAAATATTTTCGTGATGTGTTCACATGGTCTTATGAAGAAATGCTAGGCATCGATCCCAGTATCATGGAACATGAGATCAAAACCTATCCCAATGCCAAACCTGTGCGGCAAAAACTACGTCCAGTGAACCCTACCTAAGAAGTTTGCTGCCATTAAAGCCGAGGTCAAAAAGCTATTAAAAGTTGGATTCATCTATCCTATTCCTTTGACAGATTGGGTATCCAATCATGTTCCCGTCAACAAAAAACAAGGAACTATCCGGGTTTGTACCAATTTTAGAGATCTAAACTTAGCTTGTCCTAAGGATAACTATCCCACATCCTTCATTGATAAAATCATTGATGAATGTGCCGAGGATGAAATCTTTTTTGTTTATGGACGGCTTCTCCGGTTATAACCAAATCCAGATAAAAAAGGAAGACCAACATAAGACAGCTTTCATATTCCCTTGGGGAACCTTCGCTTATCGGAAAATGCCATTCGGCCTTAAAAACGACGGAGCTACTTTTCAAAGAGCTATGTCATACGCATTTCACGACATTAAGAAAATCATTGAGGTTTATCTTGATGACTTAGCAGCTAAATCTAAAAGGAGAGCTAAGCATAGTGCCCATTTACGGGCCATCTTTGAGCGTTTCCGCAAGTACAACATTAGGTTAAATCCACATAAATGCATGTTTTGTGTGGACTCTGGGAGGTTACTTGGGTTCGTAATATCCCAAAAGGGGATCATGGTTGATCCCATCAAGGTTGAGGCAATACTTCAGTTGCCTTCCTTGAGAACAATCACTCAACTTCAAATCCTTCAAGGGAAAGCTAACTACTTGAGGAGATTTGTCGAGAATTTTGCTGAAAAAGCTAAAGGTTTCATGCGTCTCTTAAAAAAAGATGCAATATTCATATGGGATGACCAAGCTCAACGTTCATTTGATGAAATAAAGAAATATTTGGTCTCTACCCCAGTACTTAGGCCACCTAACTACAAAAGAGACTTTCTGCTATATTTGGTAGCATCTCCTTCCACCATTGGAATGGTCTTAGCACAAGAAGAGGAATCATCTCAAGAACATGTTATTTACTATCTTAGTAAGGGCCTTGCAGGCCCCGAATTGAGATACTCCTAGGTCAAGAAGTTGGCCTTGGAAGCAATCCATGCTATCCAACGACTTAGACATTACATACTTCCATGGAAAACAACCATAGTGGCTGAAATGAACCCCATGAGACACATTTTGTCCCGCCATATCATTAGTGGCAGATACTCAAAATGGATAGTAATTTTGCAAGAATTCGACCTCGAATTCAAAAACGCTAAAGCCAAGAAATTATTAGCATTTGCTGAGTTAATGTCTGAGTTACCCATTGAGAAGGAGGATATTGTATCTGTTGAATCTTGGGCAGATGAACATGTATTCCTCATTGCAACTTCTGATCCTTTGTATGGAACATTCATCATATATCTTCAAACCCAAAGGATCGACCCTCAGTTTTCTAGTATTGAACGACGTCGTATTCAACACCGAGCTCGAAGATACCTCGTCATCGAGTATACTTTGTACCGTCGAGGAATAGACATGATATTAAGATGTTGTTTAGTACATGGGAAGCTGAACAAGTGTTGAATGATTGCCATGCTGGGCATGTGGTGGTCATCTTTTTGGGTTGGCAACTGCCCAGAAAATCTTGTGTGCAAGATACTTTTGGCCTACAATTTTCAAAGAGTGCATGAATTTTGTCAAAAAGTGTCATCCTTGCCAAATTTACACAAGAAAAATGCGCGCACATCCTGCTCCTTTACACCCTGTAGTAACTGCGGGTACATTTTCAAAATGGGCCATTGATTATATGACGGTCAACCCACCTTCAGCCGATGGCCACCACTACATCATCGTAGCAGTGGACTACTTCACCAAGTGGGCTGAGGCAATGCCTACATTCAATTGCACGAGTAAAACTGCAGCATATTTTCTATTCAATCATGTGATAGCAAGGTTTGGTGTACCCAAAGAGATCACTACTGACAACGAAAGTCATTTTAGGAATTCCTGTATGGATGAACTTACAGACCGGTTAGGATTGCGACAGGACTTTTCCTCGCCATATTACCCTCAAGCTATCGGACAAGTAGAAGCCATCAACAAGGTTTTGAAAACTATGTTACAGAGGACTATTAATAAAAACAAGAATAACTGTCACTTGATGTTGTTTACTGCTCTTTGGGCTTACCGAACGACCGCTAAAACCGCAACCGGATTCACTCCCTTCCAGATGGTTTTGTTAAATTTTGAGCATTAATTCACAATACTCTAGGATCTTCACTAAGAGAATAACATGTACAGTATATCAATGCATAAAAATCACAATAATTATGACAAGCATCACAAGAATCAAAAGCATGAGAGACAAGAGACATAGAGTTTCCGTGGGGAAAACCCTAAGGTGAAAAACCCCAGAACTTCCTCAGAGATAGAGAGAGCAATGGCTCAACCAAAGTACAACCAAAATACACTGAGATAGTCTCCTAGTAGCATATGATCCTCCTCGTCACTAGTGCGCCACTTTCTGAGTGAGAGAGATATGACTTTCCGAATGATCTAAATAGAGATCACCTGATCTCTATTTATACTAACCTGTTTGCCCAGTGACCTTATGGGGCCAACTTGTCTAGCTAGGTACATCCACATTATAATATATATATTTCAGGGCCGACCCCACACATGGTGGTCTAATAACCCATCGGCAAGTACACACACTTGCGACACTTGTCAATCCACATGACGACACTTCCTTATAGAGGAATAACACATCTCTAATAAGGGTACAATAAATATATATGAAATACATAGATGAAATACATTCTGAAGTTACATATACATCAACACTGCATCTTAACTAGGAAGGTATTTCTCGACACAGATCTGCTAGACAAGTCTTCTTCTCAGGATCATCGTCATCGATGCATCATCATCGTCATCGTCACTGCTGCTGCTATCTCAACCAATCTCTGACTCTACTCGTCATAGGAAGTTCTACAGAGCCAGTCCTTTTTCATACTGGATGTAGGCCCACCACATGCAGGTCTTCGTCATCATTGGCCATACTGTGGAATCCTCAGGACTTATTACATGCATCACAAAACCTCGAAAGAGCATCCCAGGCTGTTACGAGCACACGGATCTACCTATAGGATCTCCCAGGGCCATATTATATGTGACCTCACCACAAAACCTTGCAAGAGCATCCAGACTGTTACGAGCACATAGCTCTACCTATAGGATCTCCTAGGGACATATTATATGTGGTCACCACAAAACCTCGCAAGAGCATCCCAGGCTGTTACGACACACAGCTCTACCTATAGGATCTCCCAGGGATAGATTATATGTGGTCATGGAAAAACCTCACAAGAGCATCCCAGGACCTATTACGAGCACACAGCCCAACCTATCGGATCTCCTAGGGACATATTATATGCCATAGTACAAAACCTCGAAAGAGCATCTGCTAGATATCCCAAGGCCAGATTATATGCCATAGGAAAAACCTTGAAAGACTATCTGCAGATCTCCCAGGGCCAAATTATATGTCCTCCCGGAGCAAAACCTCGAAAGAGCATTTGCCAGATATCCCAGGGCCAAATTATATGCCATAGGAAAAACCTCGAAAGACTATCTATAAATCTCCCAGGGCCAAATTATATGCTCATCTGCACAACCTGATCCACGGCTATAGAGTATCAACCTGATACTCACCATACATCATCCTGATGCACACATGATCATCCTGATCATCATCACTGCAACATCCTGCTGCATGTCATCTGGAGCAACATCCTGAAGCTCGTCATCCATGATCATCCTGATCATACAATGCATCTACCTGATGCATACCAAGTATCTACCTGATACATATCATCATACATGATCCACCTGATCATACAGTGTATCCTCCTGATACAAATACAAATACATGATACATATCACCATACATGATCCACTTGATCATACAATGTATCCACCTGATACATATACAGATACATGGTCCAAGCATCCATCATGATGCATATACAAAATACATAAAAATGATCCTACTGATCATATCCAGCATCCAACATGATGCGTACATACATATAAATGATCCAACTGATCATATCCAGCATCCAGCATCCAACATCATGCATACATACATATAAATGATCCAACTGATCATATCCAGCATCCAACATGATGCATACATACATATAAATGATCCAACTGATCATATCCAGCATCCAACATGATGCATACATACATATAAAAATGATCCAACTGATCATACAAAGCAGAAACCAGAACATCATCTTGATGCTCATCATCCAACGCTTACATCCACAGCCATGTGAAGGATCCTCCTTCCAACATGCTTGGAATGGCTTCAGCAAATGTGTCCATCACTTCTTCCTTGAAGTGTCCTCGATCTGAAGAACACCAAGCCTCTCCCTGAAGTACTCGAACTTCACCCTGGCTAGTGGCTTCGTCAGCACATCTGCAATCTGCTCGTCCGTCGCAACATACAGGAGCTTCATAGCTCCTCTCTGCACCATATCCCTGATATAGTGATATTTGATCTCTACGTGTTTCGACCTGTCATGAAACACTGGGTTCTCAGACAACTTCACACAACTCTGGTTATCAAAGAAGATACCAGTAGCATCCAACGGGAGATCAAATAACTCAGACAGTATCTTCCGTAGCCATACTGCCTCACAACTAGCTGAACAGGCTGCAACATACTCTGCCTCAGCTGTACTCAGTGCTACGCAGGACTGCTTCCTGCTAAACCAAGAGATCACACCTGATCCCATACTGAAGCAGCACCCAGATGTGCTCTCCCTATCTGCAGCACTACCAGCTCAATATGAATCAACATAACCCTGCAGGTTAAACTTTTGATTCACTTCATACTTGAGCCCATAATCCACTGTACCCTTCAGGTACCTCAGAACATGCTTTACAGCAACCAGGTGAACACTCCTCGGATCTGTCAGGAACTGGCTCAATGTATTCACCGCAAAGCAAATATTTGGTCTCGTGTTCGTCAGGTACATCAAGGACCCAATCATCTGACGATACATAGAGACATCAACCGGCTCAGATGAAGCATCACATAGAAGCTTCAGATTCGATGCCATAGGTGTGGCCATGGTCTTGCAATCCATCATCCCGAATCTCTTCGGGATATCTACTGTGTACTTCCCTTGGCCAAGGAAGATCCCACCTGCACTCTACCACACCTCCATACCTAGGAAATAATGCATCATTCCCAAATATTTCATATCGAACTCGGCAGCAAGCTTCCTCTTAGTATCTGCAATTAATCTGTCATCTCCTGTTACAAATAATTCATCCACATACAGGAGTAGAATCACAGGATTCCCTTCCTCAACCTTGTAGTAAAGGTTGGAATCCGTTTTACTCTTGGTAAAGCCCAAACTAGATAGGAAACTGTCCATCCTACCATACCAGGTTTTGGGAGCTTGTTTCAAGCCATACAAGGCTTTCTTCAATCTGCACACATGTGACTCCCTGTCATGTATTTCAAAACCGAGTGGCTTCTCCACATATACTTCCTCTTCAACTACACCATTCAAGAAAGTAGTCTTGACATCCATCTGGTGTATTTTCCATTTCATTGCTACAGCCAGGGCAAGTACTGTTCTGATGGAAGTATACCTGGCTACAGGTGCAAAAGTTTCTTCATAATCTATTCCCTCTTTCTGAGAGAAGCCACTTGCTACGAATCTTGCCTTGTATTTCTCTACACTGCCATCTATAGCATGCTTGATTTTGTAGATCCATTTGGAAGTCACAACAGACTTCTCTTTAGGTCTTGGGACAACATCCCAAACATCATTCTTCATTATTGATTGGTATTCCTCAACCATGGCATCCTTCCATTCTTTCTTTTCCGCTGCTTCTTCATAACTGGAAGGCTCTTTGTTCATAATGTCACGGAGTAAAGCAACATAGCTGGTAAGTGATCTGGTTCTCTTCTTTGCTCTGTGTTCTTCTTCTGGAATGCCAAATCTTTCTGCATCTTGAATGAGCTCTCTAGCCCATGCAGGTTTCCTCTTGTGAGAGTTATCCTCACGGGGTGGATCTACAGGTTCTTGTGGATCTTCAAAATCACGAACAACTTCTGGAACTGCTTCAGTCATGGTAGTGTCTTGAAATCTAGTTTCCTTAGGTTCTTCATAAACTTCGATAGGTGCCTTCCTTGATTTGATGAATGCTGAGTTTTCATCAAATGTTACATCCCTGCTGACATCAATCTTCTTTAACCCTTGAAAGTATATTCTGTAAGCCTTCGAGCTTTCACTGTAACCCACAAAGATACCCTTCTTTCCTGAAGGATCTAGTTTAGTCCTCTTTTCCTTTGGGACATGAGTGTATACTGGACCACCAAATATTCTGAGATGGCTGACTTCAGGTTTCTTACCAGAAAAGACCTCTTCTGGTGTCTTGTTGTCCAATATCTTGTGGGGTGTTATGTTCTGCACATATACAGTTGTTCTAGCTGATTCTGCCCATAGATGCATAGGTATATCCTGGTCATGCAGCATTTCCCTCGCTGCTTCCATGATAGTTATGTTCTTCCTTTCTGCAACTCCATTTTGTTGAGGATTATAAGGAGCAGACAACTCCCTCTTAATCCCTGAATCACTACAAAGCTTCTTGAAGTCACCTGAGGTGAATTCTCCACCATTGTCGGATCTGAATGTTTTGATCTTCTTGTCAGTTTGATTCTCCATCAAAGTTTTGAATTCCTTGAACTTATCAAACACATCATCTTTGTTCTTCAAGAAGTATACCCAAGTCTTCCTCGAGAAGTCATCAATAAATGAGACATAGTAAACATACCCACTAAGAGAATTGGATGACATAGGACCACATACATCTGAGTGGATGATTTCCAGTATATCTTTGGCCTTGCTTTCACTGCTTGGGAAATCCTTCTTAATGTTCTTACCTTTTGCACATCCTTTGCAAACACCTTCATGTTTGGTTTTTATTTCAGGAAGACCTTCTACAGCCTTGCTTGCAATTGGAAGTGCCCTATAGTGCATATGAGCAAGTCTTTTATGCCAAAGTTCACTTGGCTCCATGGATTCATGCACCATGGCATGTTCAGGTTGTCCCTTCAATTTATACAATCCTCCCTCTTGCTCTCCAATCACTACTGCATCATCTATGGTCTTTCCCTTTGGCCACATTAGGACTTGGCCATCCACAAATGCAACCCTCACACCTTTTGCATCCAATGCAGAGATGGAGAGTAAGTTCTTCTTGAGCCCAGGTACATAAAGGACTTCTTTCATCTTCAAAGATTTTCCAGAATCTAGGTTGTAGGAGGTTTCACCACTTCCTTTGATTGGGTATTGATAATCATCCCCAAGTTTCACCTTATGGGGTGATTCATGTTCAGATAGATTCACAAAAGATTCCTTAAACCCAGTCATGTGTTTGGAAGCCCCACTATCAATCAACCAATCATTACAACCATGGGAGATAGTACCTGTGAGAGCAGAGATTAGAACATACTCTTCTTCACTTGATGAGTCATCATCACTTTCTGCCCTAGCCTTCTTCTTTGGAGGTTCATCATCCTCGACAGCATGAGCATGGAACTTTCTTTTGCTACCCTTCTTCTTCTTGCTGAAGTTGTTGTTATTATCCCTTTTGTTCTTGGGACAATCTGAAGCAAAGTGACCCTTCTCATTGCATGTGAAGCATCTTAGAACCTTCTTGTTCTTTTGATAGGATCTTTTGTAGCGAGAGTGCTCCTTCTTGGGCTTTCTTCTTTTGGTGTGAGTTGCGAGAGCTTGATCTTCACCTCCCATCTTTTCCTCACGAGCTACAAGTCTAGCTTCTTCTTGAGAGCATTCCTCCCATAGTTTACTGAAAGAGATCAATTTCTTTCTTGCACAGATTCCTTGAATAAAGGAGTCCCATGACCTAGGTAGGCCATTCAGAGTGGTCATAACAACTTCACCATTGTCCACTACTTCATTCACAGCTTCAAGTTGCTCCTTGATCTGAGAGACCTTGGAGAAGTAAGATTGAATGGTTTCTCCATTCAACATCTTGACCCCTTTCAATTGATTCCGCAGAGTCATCTTCCGATTTATGTTCTTCCCTTCAAATAGCTTGGTCAAAGAGTCAAACATCTCCTTGGGTGTCTTTAGAGAAGACACATGGGGTATGAGATGGTCTTTGATAGAATAAGCAATGATTCTCTTTGCCTTGACCAAGTTCTTCTTATGCAATACCTTGGCCTCTTCATCCTCTGGGATAGGGATGTCTTCTTTTATATATGAGTCCAACTCATTCTCTTCTAGGATTAACCAAATCCTATACTTCCAAGCTCGGAAGTTATCAGCCCCTTCAAGCTTATCCTCAAGCTTGGTGTGGTGAGACATCCTAAAGAGTACTTCAAATGGAAATATAAAATATTTAGGTCTTACCACTTGAAATGCTGAAAACTGGATCTGGTCCCGGATTAAGGTTTATCAGAAAAACCCTAAAAATTCAAAATGTGAATTTCAATTTTCTGAAAGGATAGAAAGATGCGCTTTGATGAGCTGATCAGCCTGGTGCATTCAGAATTTTAGATCAACAAAGTTTTACCCTTCAGATTTGCCTTTTTTTCCTCCCGGGTTCACTAGGGAGAGCCCTGAATTAGGGTTTGAGTTTCCCGAAGATCTACCTAGCCAAAAATCTCGATCCAAAGCTCTAAACTTCGATTTTTGCAAGGAGCTTCCAGCTATGTCTTCATATTTCAGAAATTCCTATTTTTGTGGAAACCCTAATTTTTAGGGTCAAATCTAAAAATGCTCATAATTGAATTCTGATTGGACAGATAGATTCTCCTTGATGAGTAGAGTCAATCTACTATACTTCTTTTCCAAAATCTGTGGAGAGAAACCTACTAAACAAGAAACTCAAGTTTCCGTCACTGCAAAATGTCTTCTTCTCAGGTTAGCTCTGATACCATGTTAAATTTTGAGCATTAATTCACAATACTCTAGGATCTTCACTGAGAGAATAACATGTACAGTATATCAATGCATAACAATCACAATAAGTATGACAAGCATCACAAGAATCAAAAGCATGAGAGACAAGAGATACAGAGTTTCCGTGGGGAAAACCCTAAGGTGAAAAACCCCACAACTTCCTCAGAGATAGAGAGAGCAATGGCTCAAACAAAGTACAACCAAAATACACTGAGATAGTCTCCTAGTAGCAGATGATCCTCCTCCTCACTAGTGCGCCACTTTCTGAGTGAGAGAGATATGACTTTCCGAATGATCTAAATAGAGATCACCTGATCTCTATTTATACTAACCTGTTTTCCCAGTGACCTTATGGGGCCAACTTGTCTAGCTAGGTACATCCACATTATAATATATATATTTCAGGGCTGACCCCACACATGGTGGTCTAATAACCCATCGGCAAGTACACACACTTGCGACACTTGTCAATCCACATGACGACACTTCCTTATAGAGGAATAACACATCTCTAATTAGGGTACAATAAATATATATGAAATACATAGATGAAATACATTCCGAAGTTACATATACATCAACAGGTTTATGGAGAAGAAGTTGTGTTGCCGATTGAATGTGAAATCCCATCATTAAAGATAGCAGTCGAACTCCTACCTAACACTTCTGCAGAAGAGGAAAGGCTTCTCCATCTCCATTCTCTTGATGAAACTAGAAGAGAAGCCTCTCTAAATGTAGAAGCACACAAGAAGAGGGTTAAAACACAATATGATAAGTCTATCCGTCCCCGAGTCTTCTCTGAAGGAGATCTGGTTTTAGTTTATGACCAAAATCAAGATAAAATAGGAGAAGGGAAATTTGTAGCTAAATGGTTTGGCCCACTTGTTGTCAAAACTGTGTTAAAAAAGGGAGCTTATGAATTGGTCAATTTTGATGGGGAACCCATGTCGGAGATCATAAATGGTCTCTATCTGAAGAAATACTTCACGTAGGCACTGATGCCTCGCACCATTTGTTGTATTATGTTGTATTCTTTGTATAAACTTTTGTACATTAGTTCTTTCAGGCACACACTTATCTTGCTTGACACTATCACTTTGGAAAATGGCACAAGAATCTTTCACATATTTGGGATATGCGGACGGTGCCAACTATAATTCTCGGAACATTGCTTCCGCCGCATGGGTCATTTTCACACCTAATAACGAAGTTCGTAGTTCAGGAGGCATTTTTCTCGGATCTGCAACCAACAATGTTGTAGAATATAGCACAGTCATTGAGCTTCTTGTCGAGGCTATCACCCTTTACATCCGACGAATAATCGTCAAACTGGACTCAGAATTAGTTGTATCCCAGTTAAATGGTCAGTATTAGGTTCGACATCCTACACTGTTTAGAAAGTTTCTACGAGTACGTCTTTTAGAACGTCAATTCAAGTTTATTGGATATATACACGTTCCTAGAAGTCTGAATAGTTTGGCTGATTCTTTGGCCAACTACGTACTTGATTGGCATCTAAGTCATTAAAATCATACCAAAAAGAAAGCATGTACATTATTTCGTGGCTAATTTAATTGAACACATCATTTAAGGACATAAGTAAAACCGAAATAACCTAACTTACATCATATCCCAAAAAGTGTGTAAATTTTGCACACACCAAAAAGAATAGTGTAAATACTATTTCTCTTTTTTATTCTTTTTCTTACAGATAACACCCAAAAAATGTTCATACAAAAAAAAATGATGAAAAAAATTGGAAAAACTTGAAAACATGGGAAACTGTTTCAAAATTTTCTAGTTCGACGTCGAAACTAACCCACCAATGGCAGATCAAAGACTAAAGGTTCACAACATCTAGAAATTCAAGTTCAAAGAGGGATGCCTCCTCTCATACATCGGCTATACTACAAACGTATATGGTAAATCATGAGCATTTATTACTTATCTTTTATTCATACATACTGTATCCTTTTGAATGATAGAAAGATGCATAATTCCTCATTTTTAGCTATTTTAAAATGCACATTTGAACCAGTTTCTAACTGAACTGTTGGGTAGTGAAATGGTTTTGATTTCAGGACTTGAAGACTTTGACAGTCCAAACTATTTGACTCAGGTAGTTGAGACAGACCATGATTCATGATGATCTATGATTTTGGCATTTTTCACAAGACTCAAGCTGAAGTAAACCTCATTGAACCATTCCTACTTTGCCATTTCCCCAAATTGGATAACTTCAGTCACATGGTATTACTTCACCATCCATCGACACATAATCCTGCTTCAGATAGCCTACCCTGGGAGGGAACAACTATAAGAGTGTGCACAACCAAATTAGAACTTGTTTGCAATATGGATCTTTGCCTTGGCCTAACCTGTGCCCTTGAAAAATAAGCATATGCCCATGCAACACTCATTCCCTCCTATGTATCATAGAATTCTTTATTCTTTTTAAAAAAAATTAAAAAGCATAAAAATTAAAAAACAATCCAAAAAGGGAGAGACTTGAATCACTTCATATTATAAACTTCGAAGAAAATGGCAACAGAAAGTCCTTGTCGCCCTTGAACACGGCACATAATATTGTATCCGCTATCAGTACACCATCTGCATTTTCCTTAGGAAACTGTACCAATATTTTGAACAGATCTCCATCGATGGGTTATCCTTCCTGTCACCAATGGAGCTTTCGTTAATGCATCTGGCATTAGCGGATTTCATTGAGGTCGGTTACTCAAAGTCATATGTTGCCAAGTGTCAATTCTGTGTCATGTTATGTGTTCAAGGGAAGTCCAAACTGTGTTGGCCATTCCTCAAATATTCCTGACCAATCATGTCGGCCTTCCTTGTGTCAGTATACAACGTTGGATCTTGCAGTTCTACCAAATTATATTAGACTATTGATCTTTGTTTCGTATCAGTTGATGTGGGATGCATTAATGCCCTCCTTCGGATGGATCTATTCCTATCGACATCAAATCATCATCTAGGACATGGATCTAGAAACCCGAGAGTACCTTGGATCTTGCAGTCATTAGTGGCAGGTTTCCTCGCAAATGACAGTGGGTATACATCAATGACCCCTGATTTTTTGATTCTACAAGTGTTCGACTTCAGAACATCTATTCACACTTGCTAGTTTGTACTCACTACCTTAGAGTCCATCATCATTATCGGTGGGTCTCTTTGCATATGTTAACGGTATACATCAATGACCGGTAATCAGATGGTGTTTTATTATGCTCGACATCAGATCACTTATTCGCATGATATAAAATTGTACTATCATCAGTTTGTATTGAATACCTTGGGAAAAACAGTTGTATCACTCATAGATGCACTACCCGAGATGCGCAAGATTAGACTTCCATGTCAGATGTTCAATGAAGACTTTGTTCTCGCACTCAGCAAAGTGCATGTTTACACTTCTAAAAAATTTACTTTTGACATGGATCCACTGTGTATTGTTCGTGGCCATGCTTGTTTACTGCTGAGCATGGTTATGCCCGCCTCAGGAAGATGTTATATATTTGAGAAATTACTATGTTTTGTAGGTGTGATACTCAATCCTGTGCCTGTGAGTTTTCCTTTCCTCATCCTTGCTTTGAACGATAAAGAGTATCAGCATAAAGAGTATCAGCATAAAGAGTATCAGTATACAGAGTATAAATTTCAGTAATGTATTTCGGCCCTTAGCTCTGCTTCGGAACTCACACATTAGGGGGCATCTGTTAACAATCAAATTAACACCCCTAGTCATGTGACAGAAGCACATTTTTACTATGCGCCCGCAACATGAAGACGGAAACACAAGTACATTCAGGGACAATTCCTCTCTGATCTAATCACTTCTCCCATAAATGGAAGGATTAGGTGAATAAAGTTGGAACTTAAGAGACCAAGTTCAGTAAATGAACTTCTCACCAAAGGTCCGAAACTAAGTTACACTAATCAACAAGTGAAGATAAATGCATTAAAGTGCATTAATTGTGCTTAAAATATGCCAAGTTGTGCAAAAATCCTAAAAACTATGGAAAAGTGGGTGTTCAGGTTAAAATAATCTAAAATGAGGAAAAGGAGCAATCCCACATTTAGAATAAAAGCTTAAGGCTCATTTCCCAAGGCTATATAAGAAAGGCATGGGAGGCATTGTAAAACACACAAAAGAAGAGCAAAGGCATGCTGAAAAGATTTTGGAGGAAGAAGAGCTCAAATTCTTCAAAAGCAAGGGTGGAGAAAGGAAAGCTCATGGCAATGGAGGAGGGATTCGCACTAAGGTCCATGGTAGGGATGTATCTCTTCATTTTTTTAATATGAAATGATTCAAGTTTGTTCCATTTAAATGTTTAAATGTTGCTTATCTTGCATGATTTAGATGTTAAAAATGGCTTAGATCTTAATGAGTTTTTGATGAATGAGTATAGATATTAAGAAGCTTGTAATAATCATTTTAATATGCTGACATAGAGGCTCACCACTTCTTAGTAAAATAGTTGAAATAGTGTGACAAGTCCCTAGACTAATTGCTGTTATCAGGTTGATGTTTTGGTAAAGAGATCTCATGCCTTGAAAGTAAGTTGCGGAATCTTGAATAAGAATATAAATTCATTTAGTATTTTATAATTTTTAACTGTATATGATGGTGAACTAAAATATGGTTTGAATTACCAGGATTTTTTGCGCCCACACACTAGTGGTCAAGGTGGCGTTGGCACTAGTGATGATCGTGGAGAGTCGTCACATGAGAAAATGACTCCACATGCATCTCATGTGCCATTTTTGTCAACTGAACAGTAGGAAACACGTTCCGCAACACCCCAGAGGCCAGCTGTGAGTGCACCCGCTAGGGACCGGTGCACGCCATATCATGCAGAAGAAGGGGTCGATGCAGAGACTGCTAGTATTGATATTGCTAAGGCAACATTTCCTGGATATTCCCCGTGTCACTAGAACATGTACACCACATACCACATTTTTGGTGGATGAAGAGCTCGTTCCAATAAATATAGACAAGATCTCAGGTATTTATACATTGTTAAAGTTAATGCTTATAATTTGATTGTAATTTACTGATAAAGCATTGTTTTTCAACTAATGATGGCATGATCGTTTTGCAAGAAATGATGTTTTTATAAACATATAAATGATTTGTCATTGGATATCTTTGGGCCCACCATCCGCACAAGGTGGGATAAACAAAGTAAAAAATTAAAAGATGAGCTCACTAATCACTTGGTTGGCTTGTTCGACAACGAGACCTTTAATCGAGCCAAGGTCCTAAAGAAGGTTCAACAACCTATGAAGATTGCCTGGGACCAATATAGGGTTCATCTAGAAAGGAACCCTAGGCATGAGCACCCTCCAATGATTCCAGGGAGAGAGTGGAAATCCCTAGTGGAATATGGAAAGGAGAGGGCTCTGAGAAAAGAAGGAAAGCTACCACCGAGCACAGGAAGATATGCAATACTTTCCACAATGTAATTCTAAACCTTATTATTATGAATTTTTAGATCAAATTTGAAACATCTAACTTATTTCAACACTTTCATAGGTTGTCAGACATATCAAAGACCACAAAGGCAAGACAAGAAAAAATTGGTTAGCAAAATCTTGTCCCTTGTGGTTATTCGAATGCGGCGGCATGAATTGTAAGTATCGAAAAACCAATATTGCATCCAAATAATAAATTTCAAATTATTTCCGTTTTATTGCACTGCAAAAGGTAAATTCATGACATTATGCAAATATGCAGGTCGTCCGATTCAAGGAAGTTCCCACTAAGGAAGACTTGAAGCTTGGATTCCAGCACGGCTTCAGAGCTGTTGTTGAACACCAAAAAAGCTTGTCTGGGAAAACACAGTCTTCTGGTGATCCATCTTATGCACATGTATATAAAAAAATATAGTTTAATGAAGATTTATTTTTATTTTTAAAAGGAACAGTTATTGTATTAAAAAAAATAAAAAGTGTTGTGGTTGGAAGCCAGAGTCAACATATGACAATAATCAGATCAGAGTTTAGGACATTTTTTATTCTAAAGCTATATCCCCAGTTCGAGCATTATCATTCTAAAACCTGACTCAGAGTTCAACTTGCTCCAACTTCCAGCGTTAAAATGCTCCAGCTTCCAGTGTTAGAGTGGATGAGGTCTTTTGCTCTTTGCATAAGCGAGCAGGATATCAGAGTTGATTTGAAGGTTGCATGGTAATTGAGGTCCATGTCCAATGGATTATGTAATCTTGGTCCATGTCATCTGATTCTGTAATCTTGGTCCATTTTGGATGAATTATGTGATAATGGTCCATGTCACATGTTATGACACCTGTTACAGAGCATAATCTTGAACTAGCGTGGAAGATAGGGCATAATCCAGTACTAGCGTGAAAGAGATCATAGTCTTGAACTAGCGTGAACTTGTACTCATAATAGAAGCTGAGAGTAGCAACCTTGTAGTTCAATGCATGAAGGATATTAACGTGGAGGTTAACGTGGTATGCTGAGAGAGCAACTTTGAGTCAGTCTTGCAATTCACCTGCTGTGTTGTAGCGAGTATTCAGTAATATTTAGTATGCTTCAGACTTCTGCTTCTTTACGTGCATGCTCTGGATGCCACCAAGATGGGTCTGCTCCAAATCGCAGAGAGTCTTAAGGGACATTGAAATTATTAGTATTTCCATTAATTTTCAGGATCCCTTTATTCAGAGGGATTGCTTCATTAGAAGCAGTGTCCAAAATTCCATTTAGATTTCGCAGAATATGGAAGAATTCAATTTTCTGGAAGAGCTTCATAATGAGCTTAATTTTCTCCAGTATATGCCTAGGTCTCATATTGTTGGTTCTTTTGTTGTTGATGATTGCTTGGATTACCAGTCTTGAGTCACCAAAGACATTGATTTCTCTTATGTTCCTTGTCTTAGCTTGATACAGCCCTTTCCAAAGAGCTAAATCTTCCGATATATTGTTAGTATCTTCACCAATTCCCCATGAGTAATGGATCTTCATATCGTCGTTAGGTCCTGACGTACCCCTCCACCTCCTGCCTCCCCAGGATTCCCTTTGGAAGCTCCATCAAAGAATAGAGTGTGCCCCTTCAGGGAGTTCTGCCATAGTTTAAAGGTTGGTTCATCCATCCTTATCTCCCATTTTTCCAGCTTTGAAGTAGTAGGGTTAGTAACATGATGAGAGGGGGGGTAATTGTTCATCTAGGCTTCTTCTTCCCTGTTTTGATTACTAATGTTCTCCTGGATTGGCTGAGAGTTTAAACATTCACCCAACAAGGCTTGGGATTTCATCGCCACATGGACTGCCTGGGAAGACTTGTTTCTAAAGGTGCGGGCATTTCTTTCCAACCACAATTCCTAGAGAATAAGTTTTGGGAACATTGCCCAACAGGATTTGGTCCTTTCTTTTTTGTTCAGAGAGTAGGGATATAAGGAGGCCCACTCTCTCAGAAGCGTAGAAGCATTCTCAGGGATGGTAATCTAAGTCGACCAAGTGCCCAGGGCATGATTCCAGACCCCTGATGCAAAGGGGCAGTTGATCAGAATGTGATCGGTTGTTTCTCCTAGGGTCAAACAAAGGGGGCATCTCGTTGGCCCTTCTGAGCCCCTTTTTTTTATATTTTCTCCAGAAAGGATGCTTTTGTGGGCCAACGTCTGTCAGAACCCGATATTTCTGAAAAATTTAAAATTTTTATTCATAACAATAAATGTTAACTAGATAGTATTTCTGATTTTGTTTTAATTTAAATAACTAACATAATCTGTTTAAAGACTCTGTCTTAATTAAAAACTTTGATTTCGGTGATTGTAATTAATGACTGTTTTGTTTCGAACCGCAAGGGAAGAGCTAGTCGTAGTTGACTGGCTTACTTAGCTTACGAGCTAATGCATAAGTTGTCTTCCGTGTCCCAGGTACGCCGGTGAAGTAGGGATCAATGTATTTTAAACTTGGTAAGCATCAATACTCCCTGTACTTTAAAAACTTTAAAGCAGATTTATTTACTAATGCAAGTTGTAGTGCAAGACAGTGAAGTTATTCTCATGAACTTACACTTGAATTAAGATTGATAGTCTGCCTTGACATGATATTTCTTATTAGGATAGCATCATCAGGTTTTGCGATAGATTACATTGTTTCAGTTATAATTATGTTTTTATGATTAATACTCTACGTTACTGCTGTAACTATCAATGGTACATTTGTTATATCATAATTATTGGCTGCATAAGCGACGTTAACTTCATGTGATATGTTGTCAACTAATACCGGTGATTACTGTTGTATTTCGGGACTATTAATGTGAGTTGGGAAATGTGGCGCCTCTAGCGTTGTTCCATTATATTCGACTATACTGCAATGTTCAATGTCTACTTTAAAGTTTAACCTATGTTACCTATTTGTTTACTGTTTAACAAATAATATCGGTAGAAATGCGATGATAGTATATAATGGCGAAAGTGTGCCCCATCATATGAATTTGGTAAGTAACAAGGTATTTCCCTTTGAAAGTTGACCACCACACTGTTTAACTGATTGAAGAAATGTGATATGCTCATGGCATTAACCTATGCCTTGGTTTCAATATAAATGTACATTATCATGATTTTGCCATAGTCATAATGTTTTTCCCATACCATGGATAAGATTTATAATCAATATTGTGTTAAGGTATTAACCACCATACTAAGTTAATAGGAATTCCATATTTGATGTTGACTATGTCTCCTTATTATCGTTGTAGGGATTATACATCCCATGTGCTTGGGATTCTCGACGATTCAGTTGCAAGGCATGCACTATATGCTAAATGATTGTATATCATATGTTATCTTATACGTTTGACTTACATATATGTAATGATTTTGGAATCGGTGAATAATGATTTGGATTGCAATTTGAACTATATGGTCTCGACCCATATTACGTTGATATATTTGGGTGCTACGTGGTTGACTCTCCTCCATGCAGTTGGTGATATATAAGCTGATATCAAAACCCTACCAGGTTATTGTAGTTGCCTTCGGGCTCGGGTCCTAAGGATGAAACCCTCCCTGTCTGAGTTTCGTAGTTGGGGCACTGTAACGGAGTGCAAAGTGTTGTGGTTCTGGTCTCGTGGTTTCATTCTGTAGTAGGGTATGTCCTCGGCTCTGGTGTTATCGTCTACTATAGTTTCATTGTTTCGTGGCTTTGTTGTTCATTCTTGATTGAAGTCCCAGCTACTTACAGTCCTTCACTGTGCTGGTGTAGATATGAGACAGGGTTTTGTCATTGTCTTTTAGTTATGAGAGGGTTGATGCATTTGGGTTTTGGGTGTGCTTCTTGACTGGTTCAATCCCAGCGTGAGGGTTTCGTCGGAATTGTTATCTTGTCTCGGCTGTCAATAAATGTCATGATGATTTCCCTTACTCTTTCAACCGGCGAGGGTGATGGGGTTTCAGTGTTTGCTTCCACCGGTAGCTTCCAGGTTATCCACGGTTACATTGCTCAGGTAATGTAATAACTTTATTTCCGTAGTTTCTGTTTTGCAATCAAGTGCAGGTTTACTTTATATTTACAATTCTTGGCATTGAATGTGTATTAACATCTCTCGGCATTGAATGTGCAGGTCACACGGCTCTGAAGGTGTACAGGGTTTTATCTCCAACGCTGGCTCCTCCGGGTAAGCCTGGTTATCCACGGCTGTCTCTTCCTTTGCTGGTTTTGTGGTTAGGGTTGTGTCATGGAGGAAAACTCCTGTGTAGTGAAGTCGTTTGACGACTTGATGTTCATGGTTGCCGTCATCTGTATGAGTTATTTTGTTTGAAATGAAAGGGGTTGAAACCTTGTTATGTTTATTGGAGAGCCCTTCACGGCTCAAACTGTATGAGGCCAGGGTTTCTGTTATGGTACTCGTACTGGCTAGGCATAGGGTTCTATCCTCGCTGCATAGTATTTATACTTAATATATTACTGGGCCTATCATGGCCGTGTGTCATTTTTGTGTTTTGTTAAATTATTAGAATGTGTTTGAATGTAAGGATAAATGGGTTCTTCGGTACCTGCAATGGATGATAACTCTGTTATAGTGAAATCCTATAATTGTCTCTCTACGTTTTTCTTCGATTTGGAGTGTTAAATAAAAGATGGTGGATGTTCCTCGACTGTGACTGTAATAGTTGATTAGTATAGGGTTTATTCAGGCGAGTTGAGGTTTTGTTTGGTGTTCAACAAATATGTATGAACTTTGTTAACTCGATAGTGACCAGGAATGAATTATAACAATGTTTATTTTGATTCTTGTATAGTTATTAAATGAAACTGTGGATAGAATAATATATACATAGAACTATGTGTAAAGATGTTGTAGGTTCTGTCTGCCATATAAGGCATTCTTTCATTTGTTTGTCTGTCGAAGGAATAATATAAGGCTACGGCCGTGTAGGGTTTGTGGACTACCCTAAGGAAGAACATTTATACTGAATAAATATTATTACTGTGTATAATTAAGATGGTTTGTAACAGCCAATGATGGTTGCGTTCATCGACAGTTTCTCTGTTGTGTAATATGTTTGTTTTTGTTTAAAACAACTCTGTTAATTCTATTATAATAAGCATGGCTAATGTATTATAATACTAGGTTGAAAGAAATAATAATCTACATTTTCTATGTGTTTGTGTTTGACTACTGTGTAGATGATTAAGATTATGTGGAAGCTTGTAACAATGAAATATTGTTACAGTCACCTCTTTAGTTAATCGATAGCTGTCAAACATGTTCTGAGTATAAACAATATATTAAGATGAGTTTTGTTTATCTGTTAACTCGATATAAGAATGACCTAAAACTAAAGTTGACTGAAATATGCAATACATATATATATATGCAGGTAGATTACTGGAATATCTATTGTTTAATATTTCTGTCTATTATTGAACCATTAACAGGAATTCTAGAATATGTCTAAACATGGTAATTGTTAACTGTAACAGTAACAAATAGGTTCTGTATAAGATCAATACTCTATTTAAATAAAAATAGGAAATTTCTATAACATCTGCGTTCTGAAATTTATAACAAAAGGAAGTACAGAGACTGATTTACTGAAGTTGAATACAGTCAAAACATAGTTGTACTAGTCTATCTCATATGAAAATAAATTAAACCAACAACAGGATGAGTGGCAGAACCTGTAGCTATGGTAGACAATAACAGCAATGGGAGGCTGTTCCTCCCTACCAATTCCTGGAGAGTGCCCAGACAGCACTTCTCAGGACCCCCGAGCTTGCTCTGGTCTAACTGGCTGGAATCTAAGTACGGACAATAATTCCCTCAGCCAAAACAGCTATACTGGAACCAAGTTACTGCAACTTCCTGCTTCAAAACACTTCCTTATTGTTTCCCCACTTCCTCAATGGGACTCCTGAATAGCATTCACCTGAATGTATTCTCCCTCTAGAACAATTGCTGAACCCCCAGCTCAGTTCATTGAGTAGTATTTAAAAGATTGCCTAGGTCTTAGTTGGGCTAACTGTCATTAATGAGCCACCTGCTCAGATTCCACTTTCTTGGGGAATCATGACCCCAAAATATAGGGAAGTTGCCACCTGCAACTCAGGAAGTGTTTGAGGATGCTGCCACTTGTCTTTTGTCCTTCCACCTAATTCCATCCACCAGTTAGACCAGTAACCTCTTTTAACAGCTCTCCCATGCTGTTGTCTCCATAATTTATTTATTAATAATAATTATTCAGAATTTACATTCCATTTCTGGAGACTCTGCTGAGTCATCCATTCCTACTTAGCATTAAATTTAACATAATGTTCTCATGAATATTAAAAATAATTACATTATTTTAATAAAATTGGGGTATGTGACAACGTCCATATGAAGTAATCGAATTTAGGGATACTTTTGACTCTCCATATTTCTTTCCAGAGTGTTGGGTTAGTTGGGGCATTCGGAATTGCTTTGGTCTGCCTATAGCCATCAGCAACTTTGTAAAAACCTAAGGTTAAGCCCCATCCCCGCGAATCCTTCTTCTTGGTTGCAATAAGGGACTTCCCTTGAAGGTAGGAGATAAGAATTCTTTCTTCATCGATCAGGTGGTTTGTGGATTTGGGGAGGTTCCATTTCTTCCAAGATTTGGCTCTGTCCTCATTCCATTCCGATATATCCCAAAGAGAGGTGATATTTAGCGTTTTGTAATGACTTTTAAGTCTGGAGTTGTTTGAGATAGAGTCCAACGTAATTCCTCCAAGGATAGAATCTTCCCAAATATGTATTTTTTTGCCATTTCCCGAGATCCATGTTAAGAGAGGCTGAAAGAAATCATTAGCTTTCTGGCAGATGTTAAAGATCGGAGATCCTTTCTTTACCTTAGGAGGTCTATCAAGGCAGGTTATGCATGCTCCTGTGTAGTATTTTTTTCAGAGAGCATGCTTGCTCCATGTTAAATTTCTAGTTACTAGATTCAAGAGCAGCTTCATCCCGAGAACTAAATTATGGGCTCTTATGTCCCTAATATGGAGGCCACCTTCTAAAATTGGCTTGGTGACTTTTCCCCAGTTGACCAAATGCAATTTGTTTTCATTGTTTTTACCGCCCTTCCATAAGAAATTTCTGAGGATTGCCTCCAGATTTTTGATGAACCTGATTGGGGCCAGGAGAAGTGAACTTTGAAAAATAGGTATGCTACTCAGGACTGACTTTATCAGGACCATCTTCCCGGCATTGTTAAGCCATTTTGCTCCCCAATTGTTGATTTTGTTTTTTAATTTGTCGAGGAGAGGGATCCAATGTTTGGAATTTAAGATAGCTCTGGCGATGGGGATTCCAATGTATTTAAAGGAGTTCCAGTGAACCTTCCCATCCATTTCCAGTATCCTAGCTATTCCAGTCATTTCAATGTTGGTGCAATTCCACCCATAAATCCGACTTTTCCTGTAATTTATTTGACTTTCGAAAGATTTCTTGTAGATGTCAAGCTCCCTTTTAATTCTTTTTGCATTTATAGTGTTGGCTCCTCCCAAAAACAGCGTATCATCTGCAAATTGGGCATGGTTTATCTCTTTGACCCCACGAGTTATTCTAATTCCCTGCAGCTCTTCTTGAATTTGATAATGCTCTAACTAGAAACTAAGGATAGAAGCTTGAATAGCGTACAAAAGAGGTGACATTGGACAGCCTTGGCGCAACCCCCTGGTGGCTTGAAATAAATTAACAGCTAGCCCATTGATCAACGGGGCTATCCACAGGGAGCCTATGCATGCCTTCACCCAGTTGATGAACTCCGGGGCAAATCCAAATTGGAGCATTACCTGAAACAAGAAGTCATGGCGGACCCTGTCGAATGCATTTGCTAAATCTAATTTAACAATCATACCTTTTTCTTTTCAGTGAATACTGGAATGGATCGCTTCTTGGATGAGAATGATATTATCAGCAATGTTTCTTCCTTTGATGAACCCACCTTGGTTATCAGGGATGATGGTGGGAAGAATTTCTTTGACTCGATTAGCGATAACTTTAGTGATGATCTTATATCCGATGTTACACAGTGATATGAGCCGATAGCGATCAAAGGAGGTGGCTCCTTTTTCTTTGGGGAGCAAAGCTAAAAATGCAGAATTAGTGCTCCCACCGATCTTTTGACAATTTTGAGATTTTAAAATCATTTTGTGTAAGTCTTTTTTTATTATTGGCTAGCAAGCTTTTATAAACCTGGCAGTGAAGCCATCTGGGCTGGGGGATTTATCCGGTTCCATGTTTTCCAATGCTTTCTTTATTTCTTTCTGGTTACAGGTGCATTGAACTTTTGATTAATGTCCTGTGTGACTATGGTTGGAACCAATTCGGTAATCTTCTTGCTCCTTTCATCCTGATCATGAGAATTTTCTGAGTACAACTCTTTGAAGTGGTTGTGAGCATCCTATTTGATTTCGGTGAAGTCGTTGATAATCTGATCTTAGGTATGTATTTCTTTGACCATATTGTGATGCTTCCTTGCTTCAGCTTGTTTGTGGAAGTAGATAGTGTTCTTATCTCCAGCCTGAAGCCATAGGCTTCTAGACTTCTGCCTCAAGTAGTCTTCCTTCTGTCTGCATGCAACATGGAGTTTTATATAGAGTTCCAGTTCCTATTCCAAGTTTTCACTTGTAATTGGGATTTCTTCCAACAAAATTTGGTGATTTTATAATTGATTTTGCAGTTCCATCCTCATATGGGGTGGGGGTTTGATTTTTTTGGCCTAACTCTTTAAATATTTGTTTAGACGTCTCAGCTATTCTTCCCATACATAGAAGGGCAATCCTATAACTGGTATAGTCCAGTTTCTGATGATTTCTTGGAATCCTTCCTTCTGGATCCATGACGGGCTGAACCTGAACGAGATTGGTCCCAGATTTTTATTTCGAGAAACTTCCAGCAAGATAGGTTTGCGATCAGAAGCATTGAAGGGGAGTATTTTGGAGTAAATATCCAATCTGAGGAGGAGTAAGGAGCTGTGGATAAAGAATATGTCCAGTCTGGAAGCAATGCGACCAGGCCCTTTTCTCTTATTTGTCCAGGTGAATTTACCTTTGGTGGGATTAATGTCCTCTAGCTCCCATTCTTGGATGAGATCTTCCACCATTTCCCTGAATTGATCTCTTACAATGGACCCCCCTCTTTTTTCCTTGAGGGACAAGGTGACATTTAGATCTCCAGCTAAGACGATATTCTCCAATTGGTGAGTTCTAAGGTAATCTTGGATGAGGTTCCAGCAATCTTTTTTTTCTGAGATAAGATTCGGGGCGTAAATGTTGAACAAGCCGATCTGGAGATCTGACTCCTTGTGGGAAAGTTTAGTGTAAATCCAGTGAGTGCAGATGTCAGAGGCTAGAAGATCAAACTTGTCTTTGTCCCACAGGGTGCCTAGTCCACCGGAGGCCCCTCTAGCACTGACTGCAATTCCATGTCCATTTTTCCAAAAAAATTCGCAAGCTTGGAGGAAGGCTAGTTCCTCCATTTTAGTCTCCTGGATTACTAGTATATCCGGGCTTGTTGTTTGAAGGTATTTCATCGATTCTTCTTTAGTTCTGCTTCTTAGACCCCTACAATTCCAAGAGACTACTTTCATTGCTCACTTTTTGTGGGTTGGGAGTGGCCCCTTTGGAAGGGTGCCCCTGGTGTCTTGTACTACGAGTGTTTAGCATTTTTTCCAATGTTGGTTGGGATCCCTGGAGCTTCTCTTTGTAGGTGGCCCTTTCTCTTATTTATTTTTCCGATTTCCTTCCCCGGGTACCTTGCTGACTGGTATTTTGATGTATTTATATTTCTCCTTCCTCTTCCTCTGAATCTTCTTCCTCAGATTCTAGTTCAAGGCGGTCTCCTTTATCGTCTTGCTCCCAAGAGGGCGTTGTTTCATTGTTAGCTTGGATTTCTGCATCTTCCTGCTTTATGCTTTTTCCAGTGGGTTCATCTAGATCCCTGGCCTCCTGTTCTTGGATTCCTAGTGCTACAAAGTTGTTCCCTGTTGCTAGTTTGTTCTTAGGAGGTTCCTATTCCTTTCCAGGTTTGGATATGGTCATGTTAGGTGTGCTGCCATTTTTTTGAGATGATTTTTTGGATTTACCTTCATTCTTTTTGTTGGTTTCCAACCTTCCTCTGCCTCTTTTTCTTGAGTTGCTTTAATCTGTGGGAAATTCTTTTGGAAGTTTCCATGTTCGTGGCAACGTCTACATTTGAAAGGAAGTTGCTTGTAGTCCAACTTTTGGTAGTGATTCCATTCTCCAACGGTTATTTTGATGGCTTCAAGTAGACCAGCTTCTAAATCCACTTCCACGCAGATCTGAGCACAAGAGTACTGAACTTGGGGTCTTCCTGATCTATGTATTTCCCTAATCCATTCCCTATAGATTTCAAAGATGTCGAATTCCAACAATGGATCGGTAAGTTGGGCAGTCGTACCCATACAGGGATTGCTATTGGTACATCTAGATTTGGATCAAAATCCCGTGTCCATCTGTTTAAGTACAATCCTTGTGGTCCCATGAAGTATGGGCCACTTCTGAAGATCAAATCCATGTCGTCTTTTGAGATAAATTCAAATAGGGAGAATCCTTTTCCTACTGCATAACAAGTTACACTGGCAGAGATTAGTGGCCTCCATTTTTTTTAATCCAATTGTCCGTCTTTCGTGGTGAAGGCCAAAGTCCAGAGAACTGTCCCACCAAAGCTCGGTCTGCCAGGGAAATGGCCACTTTCATAGGTTTATCCAGAGGTAGTGCTATCGTTGGTATCTCATCCAGTGTTTTAACAAATTTAGGGACTGAGAGGGGCCCCGGCTTTTTCCCATGGGCACAAATCAATTTCTTGAAGGCTTCTTTTTCGGCTTCAGGAGGAGGGGGCGGAGATCCATCGTCACTGGTCCCCATGGTGACACACCAACCCCTAATTCACTCTCAAACGCATGCGAATTTGATTAGGGAATGGTTATGTGTTTCAGAGGCCACCGATCGAAGAGGTTTTAGACTCTAGGGCAGAGCCAGCCGAGCAGGCCCACTTCCCTCCACCGCAAGATACCGCACTCTGTGGGCTTCGTTTCCACAGACCTCAAGGCACGAGGCCAGGGTGCACTTAGCTAGAGTTTCCTGTCGGTTCATTCTACCCTTCAAACGCCGAGACGGGTCACTTAAGATATTGTCAGGAGGAAGTATAACAAAATAAAGTACATTGTTGTCAGTTTAATGAAGATTTGTTACTTGTGCAATCTATTCGTTATAAATATTTGCCACAAAATATTGACTTTGTTTCGATCAGGAAAGCAACAATTCACTTAATGTCGAGGTTGGAGAACAACCAATCGAAGATCATGCTTCAAATCCTGGTAATGAATTTATTCATATGCTACGATTTTAAATATTGCATTGCAAATGGTGAATATTAATTGTACTTTTCCATGTTTCAACTGCAGAGCATGTAGAGGGTCACACTGTACAAGATGATCCTAGACAAGAATACAAAGTACATGATGTGGCCACAATAGGTAAAAAAACACCTTTGTAATGTTTTTTTTAAATGAAATACTTGTCATTATAATATCAAAAGATATCAATGTAACATTTTCACATTATTGCAGCAAATCTGAACCCCTTGCCGCAACATCCACGTCGCAAGTACTCTACTAGGTAGACAACACGACAAGTTGATGAAGCCCCAAGAATTGAACAACAAGTTCCAGAAGATGATTTTATTGCTAATTTTGTCAAGAGAAAAACAAATAGAAAGAAGTGATTGAAGAAACATTATGTGTACTTATTTTCTATAATATAATGTCATGCATAATTTTTTTCCTACTGAATGAATGAATGTGTTACCTTTTATTGACTGAATGGTAAATGTTTCTTTATAATGAAATCCGCATGTTTGGACATAATTTGTTTTTCAAGTACATGCATTGGGTATGGGGAATTGAGAGTGATGTGAGGGGGGAAGGGGCCATAAGAGCTTCCACCTTCACATGGTTGGCCCTATTCAGTATAGAATATTAAATTATTCTCGAAACAAAGAGGAGCTCAATGAGGTATTTATACCTTCCATCAATGAATTAGCTTCAGTACCTATCATAAGTGATACCACGTTATTATGATCACACGATCAGCTAGGTATAAACCCATCAAATCCTTCACACATGCAAGTGCTCATATCAAGCACACAAGGGTTTCACCATTAAATAACCACTCCTAGGTTCACCAACCGAAATAACTGTCTTTCAAAACAACAAGAAGGAAATTTTAGCCCAATAAACCCCCCTAGCTATAAGAAGTCAATTCCAACCAAAGTTGGCCACTTCATCATCCTTATCACATAAGTGAACATCCAAGTACATCATCAGATCACATTCCCAAGAAAGGCGTCTCTCCAAACTCCATCAATCATGACATCACATCAAGCTCCAAGTCCTCCAAACAAAGCATCTTACCATGCTCAAGGTCTTCACGTTAGTGCTCTTATCGACAATAGGTCCATTTATCACTGATAAAACCTACCCTATACAATATATAGTCTTTCCAAAACCAGATAAGCTTTCCCATACTAGATATTACATGATTATGATGCCTAAAGTTTCCCATACTATAAAATATTTTGTGAACAAGTTTAAGGAATCATGCCTTCAAAGTTTCAAAAACCAACTACATTTGTCATTCTCAAAGATACTGATGCACCCGCAGAAAGAAGTCATCCATGACATGGAGACTGGATTTAGCACACCTAGGGTCTATAAAGAAGACAAAAAAACAAATGTCCAGTGGAGTGTAATTACTTTTGCACCTAGGACTCTATAACAACATCAAGCTTTCGCAATATCATTATAACCTATCATATGCTCTAGTTTGAAAACATCTACAATTTGTCCCAATGGAAACTTGTCATAGTTTCGATAGTGCTATTGTGTTGTTTGACAACATTTTCTCATATGCTATATTCAGACCCATAATGAGCAAAGGTATTTCATCCTTGATAAGCTAAATCTGGAGTAGAGGTTTAGTCCTGAGGTCACTTAGGAAGATGTATTTTTTAACATTCATCAGAAGGCATTGTGTCTCATAAATAAAATGTTACATTCTAGAATCCACATAGGTGTACTGAAAGTTGTAAACATGGTTTTAAATAGTCAGAAACATGTTTTAGATCATGAAACAAACGACGCACAAGAGAATCCATTTGATTTTATTCTTCGAAGGCTACAATGAAGTGGAGGCCAGTTTGGTGCAATTTGGGATTCCTGCGATCAACATATAGGATACTGATGGACATGGTGGAAACTAGAGGATAACAATCTACCTCCAACCTCCAAGGTATGATGTCCTACTATAAACCCCAAACATTTCTTGTAAAACATTTCAATGTCGACAAGATGATGATGAGTCACGTCTCCAAATATGCAAATCTTCCTTGGGGAATGTGAAAGGTATCCTCAATGGAGAAATATGCATAAAAATATGAAGCAAAGTTCCCCATAGGTGAGATGTTACAACATGTTCAATTGTGCCTCCAAACATATGAACTCAAAAAAAAAGTGAAAGAAGGGCAACACATGAATCTCCATCACTATCACTACTATGCATGAAAAACAAGATGATGCTTGAAGAAGATTTCCCATAGAATGCTCATGACTCATACCAAAATCCCAAAGTCCACATCTCTTGGCACAATTTTGCTTAGAAGAATGCCTCCAAAAATGCAAAACGAGCATTCATCTCCAGGGGGTAACATTGATGTAAGACATTTATTACATATTTGTTGTAATTTTGTATTTATTGGCCCTCTGTGGAGAACTTTCAAGAATCAATATTAACTTTAATGTATGATTTATGATTAGCATCCACTAGATCATACATATTGTTGTATTTTTCCATATTTATGTGTTAACTTGCTTATATGATGTTGCTCTTGGTTTATATCTAGAAAAAATAAGAAAAATGAATTTATTTTGTACTTTTTAATGCTTGTCACAATTTTGTACTTTTTAATGCTTTTCATAATTTTAACTAACTTTTTAGGCTTCATCTTCCTCTTGTATGCACACCCATACAGGCAGTATCATCTCATATATGTGAGTTTTGCTCTCTATAATATAAGGATAAGAATGCATTGTTTTCCTCTGTTTTTGTTTGGGTTGATCAAATTTATCACTGGGCATTGCAGGTTGGGAAAGTTGACTACATAATAGTAATGACACGTGAACCAAATTGGCTTCATGAACAGTATTGGGGTGATTGCAGTGGGAAAAATGTGTCCCATTTAATAAAACACTATTTGAAGAGTAGATGTTCAAATTGTTGGAGACTTGCATGATTAGATGCGACATTCTGCCCTCTAAGGAAATCCTATGGTGGTGCCTTTCTACATCCCACTCGTGTGTTTTCTAAATTTTGACAATTTCTTGGGGCTTTTTATGAAACTAAAGCATCTTATCCTACTTTCCAAGCCTCTAACAAGGTAAGGAATTATTCGTTTCTCACAGTTATTTTTTCGATGCATTATTGTCATAGCATGTATGCCATGACTTATAAAATTTATTCTGGTGTATAATTGTAGCGTTGAAATTTTTCTATGGCTATTTCCCTCATCCCTTGGAACTTGTTACAGATAGCCTTGGGAAACATTTTGAAATTTCAGAAGAACAATTGGCATTTTGATGTGATCGGTGGTATTATATACTTTGTTTTGGTGTTCTCCATGTTTTCTTAGGTGAACGCTTATTACCCATTATTTTACTTGAATATTATTGTAATTTACATTATTAAATTAAAATGTTCATCAAACGTATAATATATAATTCTAGATCAGATAGTGAAATTATTAGGCCTAACCAATGCTTGAAAAGATAGATATACCAAACAAGATCAATCAAGTAAAGATTCAGGAATGAAGTAGCACTAATGAAGCTTGCTTGTTCTGTAGATTTGTTTAGAGGTGGTTTTACATGCATATATGAACTCCTGCACTTCAGCCCCAATGATCTTAAATAATCTTATTTCTAGTTTAATGTTGTCTTTTCATTACAAACTTGTCATCCCTGGCATATATGTGTTTGAGTAATAAATAACACTTAGAATTTTTAGTCTCTAGTTAAAAAAAGGTGTTTTGATACATGTCCTATCTCAACATTTCCACTAAATCTACAAGCATTAACATTTTCTCCACAAATTAGCATTCAACTCTAATGAAATCGTTTTTATGAAGTCATGTACCTCCACATGACGCCTAGTTCGACCAAGGAAGTTAACCATACATGGATAGTGCTTCATGATCTTAGGGATGATAATATAATATTTGGTCATGAAATCAAAATATTGCCATCTCTTATCCAGAAGGCCTCTATCACTAGATACACTTTACGTATGCGCTAAATGGGCACATTCTATGAGCACACACATTGTTGTGGTTCAGTCAAGTTTCATTCCTACTCTTTCCATTTGATGAAATAGAGTTAAGGCCTCATTTGAATGCCCTTGTTGATCCAGTTGCATAATAACATGGTTAAGCACACTTGAGTGAAAGTCGCAAAAACTTTAAAGGAGCCATAATCAACACACACATGTAGAACACTAAACATGATCACAATGAAGTTGGGTTAAATGCCTTGACTTGCATAACCATTGATCTTCTTATGTTTTAGATCCAATAAATCAACATAGAAGCTTGACGCTAAAAGTAGATGCATGCATGTGACTATGTATACTAGAAATAAAATGTCAATCCTAGATCGATGCATGCATGTTGGAAATAGGTGCATGCTTTTCACCAACAATTTGAAGTGATTCTTTGTCTGTATCAACTAAGAGGAGGACACATACTGATAATTTTGGATATTTATCAAATGATTAGTAGAAAGAAGTAATAAAAAATGGTGGTGTTATTAAATGGCTATATTTTTTGGAATAAAGACTATCCTTAGAGAGTTATGGGAGATGTGCATAATTTCAATATACCATAGGAAAATTGTGGAGGGTAAATTATAACTATAACAAAGAAAAGAACCCACAATTGGTGGAGTAGAGCAAAATGAGAATGATACCTAGTGCACAAATTAACACTCTATAAACCTCAATAATGAAACTATTTTGTTCGCACATTCTTATTGTAACCATTTGGCATCACCAATAAAACTATCAAGGATAGTAGAAACTTGATTGATACCCTAAAAGAAACAAAAGGTTTCATATTAAATATCATAGGAACTTGCATTTAAATTATTATTGTTGATAAATATATGGTGAAATTTTCTATTATAGAAACTACTTTTTCAATTTACAAGTTATTAATGGCTCAATATCATTCATCCAACTATGATAATGTAAGAAATATAGGATACTAGCATACCCCCAAAGCGGGGGAAATGAAACGCTGAGAAGAACTTCAATATGTTGTAAAATGAGAGAAAGTTGTGTGTACGTAGACAAGGGTAAATTTTGTAATATGTGACAAGTTTCTTCAACACTGATGTCTCAATCAACAATTGCTTATAAGTTCGAACGATGATAGGAATATAAGGTTGATCCATGTGGACATGATGTAGCTGTGATTCTAGTCGCCATATGATGGTAGGTCATTGGTTTTACCTCTGTTTTGGAAGTATATTTGGTTGTGTATTTCAAGACAACATATTGGTGATTTACATTTGCTCGCCTTATTTTAAGTATGCTAAGATTATGGATGTTCAAACAAGGGTAACTAAATAAGTAAGGTATAAAAACGTTGAATTTATTCTTTGATACTTGCTGGAAGAATTTTAATATCAAATTTTTATTCATGCACTCAAAGGCCCACGCCAACCTACTTCTTCCATCTAACACTACGATGTTGGGAGTTTGTAATCCAACATTCCTTCACCCATTGATTATCTCCTAAAGCACCATACCCTAGGTCAAGAAGCTATTTTATTAGCTGAAAAGTCTAATGAGGCAGTGTTTTTTTAATATATGTATTACCCAAACTTGTTTTCTGGTCCGATCGAAGTATGTGAACCGAGTGTCCAAGCCAAGATAAAAGCGAAGTATTCAATCCCGCCTATATAGAAAAGGTTCCTTAAATGTTACTTTTTATTAATAAAGAAAGCATTTTAGGTCATACGCCCCTAAGTTTGTTCAAATGGCAAAACATGTTGTGTATATCAAAATTTATATAGTTTATCTTAGTTTGTGAAAATAATGAGCGTAATAATGACTTCAAATAATTGAGTAGTTAATACAAATGTTCTTGAATGAGTTCTTTCGCTCAATAGTTTAAGTGGATAAAATGCAATGGATTCAACAACTGCTGCTTACTTTGATGCTTTACCGGTGCTAGAACTAATTCTTACTTTGATGCTTTAATCGGTGTTGAAACAACTGGTTCTAGAAATTCAATAGGCCCTACTCTGTGTGCAGGAGGAGACAATACGTTTTACAACTTCGCTCTGTCATTAATTCTAGTGTTCAACCACGCTATTTCATTACAATGTGTTTGTTATTGCTCCTGAATGAACTGGGCATGGTGGACCATGCCAAAAAGACTTGATATGAGTATCTCTAAATATCCATGTGTTGAATTCGTAGTTATGGGAAGTTATTCAGATGAAGTTTGTTTGGAAGAGATCTAATGGTTGTGTTTGTTGATGCATAAATTAACAAACACATCGGCAAATTGAAGGCAAGTGATTTTAAGCAAACTATCTCTGTCCTTGGACCTGTTCAGATATCTCATTTCTTAATTTGACTAGTGTGGATATATTTAAGTTTGACCAGACTACAAAGCCCTTCCATTCCTATCGATTTGAAACACCCCAGCACCTCCGTGAAAGAATACCTCTGATATTTGTGTGCCTACTAGCTGCAAATTCAACATTTTGCGGGATTTTAGTACTTGTATTGTCCACCATGAGAGTGCCTAACTTGCAAAATTGGACTAACACGAGTAATGAGCATTTCTTCAATTTGAGTATGTATAGTACAATGGGTTGGTCACTAGGGTATACTTATATCATAATGTGGATAAAGGAATATACTTCGGATATGCGGATAGAATAAACTTTTAGCTGTATAGGAATATTTATATCATAATGTGGATAAAGGAATATACTTAGGATATGCAGATAGAATAAACTTTTTACTGTATAGGAAAACGAATAAGAAATCCCAGTATTTTTAGTTTAATTTATTATGGCAATCAAAATTATTTAAAAAGAAAAAGTTGATAGCTATAATAATTATTTAATTGAATGTTTAAAATTAAAATTGAGTTACTTAAAATTAAAATATATTTTTGATATCATGTATTAAGTTGGAAGTTTTAGTTTTGTTTAATTAATGGCAATTTTGTTTATCAAATTTACGATTTTTTTCAATTTTAAAATAAAATAAATTAAGAAATAAACAATTTCATTTTTTTAAATTCTTTTTCTAATCTAATAAAAATATTTTTATTCCCCGGATGCGAGTGACAACGTGCCCACCTCGACCCTTGCGCACACGGATCCAGAGCCTGTGGTTCAACCTTCACGTGGCGAAATCCCCAGCATGCACGAACCCGGCCATGAGATGACGAATGCCCTACACCTATCAACATGATCCACTGGACAACATTCCTCCATGGGTGACGGCGATTATTTAAGGCTGGAAGACAAGCCTGTGGATCCCAATCTCCTTCGCGCGCGTTTGGAATGACGCTATCTCTCGGCCGGTGTAACAAGCATTCAATTCTGCCACCCTTATCAAGGATAACAGCCTGCAACATTTATTACCTCCATGGGAGGGAATTGGCTTGGCTCAGCTCTTTAAAGCCATATGTCGGCATGTGTTCTTGTCCCACTGTTGCGTTCTAGTTATTCTCTGTGGCTCCCTCTACTGGGTTTTGGTTATTCTCCCCTGCTGCTCTCATTTCCATGACGCCACGCAACAGAGGCATCTCTCGTCACGGCAGTGGAAGAACTAGCTCGGGTAGACGAGCTAGGGTAGCCATGGATTGGACTATAATGGATGGTTATGCTGAGCACATCTCTAATTGATGGGTGGGAAGCTCGCAGGGTGGCGGCTATTCTTTCCTCAGGTAGCAATGGTGGAGCCATAAACCACCATTGGCTGTTAAAAAATATGATGAGCACCCTGGTTGAAGAAATGGAGGCAAGTTGGCAAGCTAGATCCAATATCGGGAGGAACATCAATTCCAGCCTGAAAGAGGTCTCAGACCACTCAAACACACAGGACGCCAATATGACCTGGGATATCTTTTCCCTGGAAGGAAATTCTGACCAGGCAGTGCCAAAGAACAATGCGGATGCAGCTGCTCCAAACACCCCGAAACCTGGGTCTGCAAAGAAAAAATCCACAGCCAGGAAAGACAAAGGATCGGCTCCTGCAACACTCGCAAATGATGTCGCTCAGGAAGGTACGAGTGCTCCAGGTTCTCCCACTCCCACTCTTCCCCCTCCGGGGACCTTTGAAGACTTCTATGTTGCCTGCCCCATCCTTGAGGAGGAACCAGACGTACAACCTACAAATCGTTAAATGGGCTGCCATAGCTCCAAGTTATCTCTGTGATTTTCAGCTTTTTTGTTTCAATTTTCTGTATGGTTTATTTTACAATACTTCCAGACATTATGAAACTCTCTTCTTGAAGCAAGTCCCAGTTTTTTTTATGAGCAGGCCCAACCCAAGGGGTCTATATTTTGTATTATGTCAGTTATTTCAATATCTTTGAGCGATTGGGATGGTGGCTTCATCACTTGAGGCCTCCCCAGTCGGTTCTCTATGTAATTTTTGCCACCTTTTTCGGCTCTGTTAATTAAATTTATGTCTGCAACTTAAAAATAAAAAAATAAAAAAATTATAATTCTTTTTCTAATCTAATAAAAAATTTGAGATGTTGTAATTCATTTCTAACCCTTAAATAAATCAAAACATAATCTTAATATAAAAAGTAAAAATCTAATACAAAATAATCTTGTTGGCTACTGAGCTCAATATTGCATTCCTAAAAGCATTAATATAATCATAAAAAATAAAAATCCTTCGAAAGTTAACCAAACATTCAATAAAATTTATTATTAAAAAGAATAAAAGTGTGGCATCTAAAAGCATTCTCCTTTTTCAATTTAACATATATTTTATGCATTCTCTTTTTTAGTTTAACATATATTTTATTCCCACAAAGTATGATTCTTTAACTAATCTAATATTTTATAAAATTAAGCGATTGATGGAGATTCTAGACAATTACATATCATAATTCCTCCACTTTACTAATTTCTAAATATTCAAGCTATGCTTCTCCCGCGGAAAGTGTGTGGAGCATATAGTTAGCAAAATGGATTATGGATTTAATTTGTTTTTATTAAAATCACTAATAGTAGGAGCTTCGTATCATTTTTATTATTAAAATCAGTAATAGTAGGAACTTGGTATCCTGGAAAGAGAAATTGTCATTGATGCCCACAACAACAGACAACTAAGTCGACCTTTGCATGGCTTGTTCTCCACTTGTTCTTCCTTATATCTTTTTTGTGGATCAAAAATTTATTTTTAGGCAAACAAATATGAAGGCCTGGACTGCAAATTTTACATATTTAACCAACATCAGTTTTTGAAGCAATTAGAACAAAACAGAAGATTGTTCACTTGATCGTTCTTTCTCTCAATCTGAGGCATTGTAGATCTAATACATCAACCTAGTGACATAGCATGCAAAGTGACTACAGCGACGTGAAGGCAACCAACAAGAATATGATTAGAGTCTTGGATTTCTAGAGTATTTGAAAGTCCTGCTATATTTCTCGTTAAATGATAGAACACGCTTCTCAAGTATATGTGTTGTGATAAGCTTTGGTTCCATGTAGAGCTTAATTATAGGACAAATATATATATATATATATAATTGCAATTTTCTGTTAAATGAATCAACCCTTTGTTGCAACACGAAATATCTTATCTATACGTCGAATTTTTCCAATTAGGTGCGCAAAATGCCGCAATGGGTGAATTGAAATCTTTCATTCAATCCCTACTTTTTAACCTAGCTTATGGACTGTGGATCTAAGGCTTGCACTCCACCTTGCTCACAAATATGTGTGCAAATACCTCTGCATACTTGGACATTATGAAGGCGATCAATCGTTCTTTTAAGGCGTGAAAAGAAATTTTAAAGCATGTGTAATGTCCCCATTTTGACCCTATGGCATTAAAATCGTAAATGATGTAATATTGTTATAAAATCGTGGTGAGGAGCTCAAGGCCAAGGCCCCGCCATCGATTTATTGATGCATATGGTTTACATGCTATCCATGCACAATGGAATTGTGAATATCATGTAAATATGCATTTTAATAAAATACCCACAACTAGCTATGCAATGCAACAAGAGATGGGGGCATGATTTTACAAAGAATTGGGAGGGAAATATTCAAACCCTTGAAGCCAATCAAGTCAAGCCAAGTGTCAATGAGAGAACCCATAAAACCCTCAACTACCCATGTTGACTTTTGTACCCAATCATTCATTTCTCCCAAGAGTTGGTTGAGGTAGTTAATGCCTTGGGGAATGGGAGGTATGGTTGTCTAAATTTGAGTATGGGCAAGCCACCCTGCATGGAAAACGTTTTTTTTCTCTTTGGGCAAGAAAAGAGCCATGGATTGCTCCCCAAGCCATTACCCATCAACCAGTTTTTCCTCTCTCACGTTCTTGAAGCTTCCTGGGTATTTTCCCTCCATGTTTTTCATGTGTTTCCTTGTTTTTAGCTAGGAAGAGGGCGTTTTTGGTGTTACAGAACTATTGGGAAGAAGGGAGCTCGAATTGGGGTTTCATGGGGGCTGTTTCGGCCATTTGAAATGCTCATAACCTGTGGGAGAAATTGGTTTTGCTCCCTGTGGTCGAATTCCCCTTTCCATAGTTCATTTTGGTGTGCCCACAATTTGAGGAAAACCCATGGCCATCTTGTTTGTAAATCCCATTGTTGGAAATGTGTATCCATGCCCAGTTTTTGAGTTTGTTGTGTGTAAGAGTATGTTGGGGTATGGGTCATGGGTATCCATTGATTTGGCTTGAGCTTGAGTGCAAGCATCCATAAATGCAGAGGGTTCATATTTAGCTTGATAAACCCAGCTGTGGACTGGATTGGCTTAGATGAAATGATCATTTGGTTGTGTATGGGCTTGAATGTTCTCTTTTCCTTGTAGAAATCATGCCCAGCTCGGGGGTGGTCTCTGAGTGCTAAAAGAATACAGGCTGGGCAGAGACCTATGGTTGGGTGGAACGTTGCAGCGACATAGCTAGTTGCTTGGGACCATTTCACCATAAAGATAAGTATTTTTTTGTCTATGTGTTACTCCTGAAATGTTATAATTTGATGGTTGTTTCTAATATGTTGAATGCATATGAAATGTGTGTGGATGATGTTTTTATTCCACTGTGCATATTTGCTTAATTTGCATCTACACACTTTTGAATTTGTGTATGAATCTAATTCATGGGCTGAGTTTGTGTAAAAGCCTACATTTTGGTATCATGTTCCCTTCCTTGAATTGGGTCCATGGGAGGGGACGTTACAACATGAAAAATAACCAAGACGACTCTATTAAATGGCTATGGTGTGGCCAAATTGCAGGATAGTATCACTCAATTTTATGACCATCAAGTAGAAAAGAAAAAAAATTATGTGTGGGGTAGCGAGTAATGCTATCTTACAATTTATGGGCCTCTTACTCGTCATTATTATTGAATATACCTCCATTTTTCTAACTCTCTGGACCCGTTAACAATGGTGTAATCGTAACATCATTGATAGCCCCATGTTGTGGTTGCATACATGCATAAAAGATTTTCAATCCTCCACAAGGAGATGCTTAAAAAAAACATGCTCACAACAGATTACTGGTACAAGTACATAGAAAAGTGAATACACTTGAATGCATATATAAATTCCCTTGGAAGGTACAACATGAATCATCACTCTGTACATTTATGGAAAAAACATATCGCCCAACACGCACTGAACCTTGTTTAAACATAACCTTAACTATGTTTATATCGTCTTTATATGGTCTTTCCTAATGTAAACACGCTGCACACTACCCACCATTTTGGAGGTCGAATCTGGTCCTTCCGTTAGCTAGTCGTCCATATGTCTCACCGATTTCAAAGTAAGAGTCCATGGTCGGAGTTGAGTCACGGGAGTCAATTTTTTTCATAGTGGACTCACCATGTTTGTCATATATTACATTAAAAATAGTCAATTTCAATGCCACCTCATTCCACCCCTTCATCCCACCCAAAACTATCACGCTCAATTCAATTTTTCCTCATATTCCCTCACCTTTCTTGAACCATTTCATTTCATTTGGACTATACAAACCAACCTTGATAACCATAGATTCCCTAATCATGACTTCTCCACTGAAGGTGTCTTTCAAGGATACTAAACCACCTACAACAGAACATGCCTGTCACTAAATTAATAAATATCTCTTCAAATCAAGAACAGAACATGCCTATCACCAAATTAATAAATATCATTTCAAAATAAAATATTGTAGTATATTAAATTTTTACTTTAATGTGCATTATTAATTTCAACGGCCCTGTTTTATTAAATTTTCTAAATTAATTGTAAAATTTAAATGGTTTCCCATAATGAACGTTCATGCGTGACATGTTCTTTCCTTTGTTTACTCAAAGAACATGGTTAGAACTTGGAACTTTTATCGTGGACCTCTCTGCAAGGGTGTGAGGGTGGCAACCGGAATCTCGTCTTCATGATCGTCTTTAAAGGCCGAACCGGTGTATATACGACTGTTGGCTCCGCATTCAACCTGTGGCCCATATCGAATCAATTGACTAGTAATGACACTTCCAGGCCTAAACCGACACTGATTCAATGTAGGCAAAAGCTTTTCTATTTTACCTATAATTCTTCGTGGATGCACTGTGGTTGCTGAACTATTTTATGGAATCTCTAGCTAAAACTTGGCACGCCTGCATATATTGAAGTCAAAAAAGTATGGAATGGAGCCGAGTTGTCTGTCATAAACGATGAAATTTTGTAAAGAATGAATGGCCGATGTACAGTTTCTGACCTTTGAAGCTAGGCATTTCGTTCACTGTCTACGTTTATCTTTTACTCTTTTTCATCCATCGTTGCAATTTTGAAAAATTTGTTTGCCTTTTTGTGGTTGGACCTGGTAGCATAAAGTTCTGATTCTCGTTCTGTGTTCGGGGAGTTTTCAGCAGTTATTATCTTTAAATGGAAAACGTTTATGGCTGAAACTTCGGTTTTTTTGGGGGGGACGAAAGTTTCGAATTTAAGGCACGGTTATCCTCAATTCTTAGTTTTATTTGTGTAATTCTTCGCAGCCTTGGCCACATGCCCTTGAAGAAAGTTTAAAGATTATTTAATCCTAGTTCATTTTGGATATTGAAGAAATATTTTACATTTTGCTTCACAGTATCTCTAATTGGCATTATGATAACTACGAAATATGCCAGTTATTAACTATCCCAGTCCATATTGTTATTCCTTAAAGGACCGATAAAATAATATCTAGGGTATCTGGTTTAGGGTATCTGTGGATATCTAGTAAATTATATAATTTTCTGCAAGAATTTTCAAGTTAGTCTTGTACCCATTTTGTATCTCAATGTGAAGCTTTTAATCAATTATTAGCCTATATTCTTCGTCGGACTCCATGGAGCACCACAATAGCAGTTTAGTTGTGACGCCCAATTTGTCGAGCACGAGTGCCAAGGCGGAGACATCGTCCAGTTCTTCCCAATACATGGATCGATCCGATGATGTGTCCTTTATAGCGAGCAATGGAAGCGATCAAGAGATGGAATGGGTGGCGGAGGACGAGCCAGAGGTGTTCATTACGATCAAGTCTACGCCCAACAGTTCCAGGGAGTTAAGGAACGTCAGGTTCAGGTACATTTCATTATAACCTTCCAAGATATAAAGCTGGATTTGTACTTTCCTTGCCTGTTCGTCTTTGTATATATCATATTGTTGTGGTGCAAGCGCAGGAAAAGTTGTGGTGGGAGGAGAATCGATCACGAATTCATCAACAGTACCTCATAGGCCGTGTTCAAAGTTGTGAACCCATACAACATTCATGTTCGCGTTCAGAGACAAGTGGCAGCTCCTCATAGGCCGTTGACATCGACGAAGGCCGGAGAGTAGCCGGCCCCTTAAAATACGCCTTCGGTGCAATTAAACTATGGAATGAGAGAATAATTACATATTATTTATTGTGTGAATTCATACATGCATATATAAATGAATACTTAGCATTCCATATTCTTGCTAATATATCAATTTTGATTTAGCAACTTGAATATCACATCAAATGGAGGTGGCATTTAATGGTTGTGAATGTAATATAATATTTCTATCCAATGTGAGGGGAAAGAAACCACTAGCTACAATTTTTTGTACTACCAGTGTTCCCAATGAAGCTGGGAGTTTGTGTGGGATACTTGGAAACATACCATTGACATGAATATTTTATAGAAAATGTGCCTTTTATAGGATGTTGATTTGTTTTCCTCATTTTTTAAAAGTGTGGTATTGCATTAGAGTTATTAGCCTAGTTGTTAGCTGGAAGATTAGATGTGAAGTTGTCTTTTATAGGCTCAAGTTATCTTTTTCTCTTTAGACATTACTTTTTTATGAATGTCCTCTCACTAGGAATATTATCTTTGTGTAATATTTTTTTTCAACCTAGTGCTTTCCCAACTACTCGTCCCATGTGAACCCCATTTGGAACTAGTAGTTCTTTTTTTAAATTCCCCAATTTCGTCGCAAATACGACGACAACTCCAATAAATCCGACGATGTTTCCATACCTCTGACAGCAAATGTCGTCGGAATTTGTCTTATGGCTGTGGGTACATTTGTCGCAACTTCGACACCACATTCGTCAGATATCCGAATGTTACTTATGTAAATGTTGTTGGATATCTGACTTGGGAGTATGTAATTTTGTTCAAATATCCAACCTATTCTTGGGTGGATATCCGACCTTGTCCTATGTAACGTCTGTTGGATATCTGACAGTCGTTTGGTCGGATATCCGACCTTCGAGAAAGTAATTGCCATCGGTTATGCGACGTGCATATTAAAATAATTGTGTAGGTTATTCGACATGCTAGTGTTGGATATCCAACAATACCTTATTGTTGTCGAACATCCGTCGAAGTTTCACCGACATTTAAAAAAAGAAAGGTTTGTCGGATTGTCGATAGAGTGATGTCAAAATTCAGACATATATGTCGTTGGATTTTGGGTTTAAATTTTTCTGTGACCGAAAGTGTGTATTAAAAATAAAGAATTAATCCAATCCTTTTTTTTAATTAGGCATTTTCTAATTTAACCGTTTCACAATTGTCGTAAGATCTAATACCGCAGCGCGTTTATATAGAACGACTGCACCAAAATGATAATTAAAAATAATAATAAAATAATGTGATAAGTTGTTTTTTATTTCAGTTTTTTTTATTTAACCCTTTCACAGTGCGTCAGAAAGTCAAATGCCCCAATGTTGTAATTTAGAACGACTACACTGGAAATGAAAATTAAAAATAAAAAGTTAATTTAATACATGGTTTTTGTAATTTGATTCTTTTTTATTTATCGTTGTTACGATGCGGCCTTAATGGGAACAACTTCTTGCGGTTATTTAGAAAAAACGCGTCGAAAATAATAATAATAATAATATGGTGCCCTCCACTATCTGTTTACCCTACTTCAATGCTTTCAAAATGGGTATGCACCAATGCTCGTGTGTAAAATAAATGATTTTATTGTAAATTTATATATTTTTGTTTCGCTCGATGGTGTTTCTGGCCATGGTGCCACATGATTTATGTTTTCGCCGGTGCATTTGTGTCGTATCCGCATTGGTGCATTTTGGATGTATAAAATCACCAAAGAAAAACATCCACTAAAACCTCTACTCACTCACCTCTGCTAGTGACCTCCACTATAAACGAATATTTGGGCTCTTTTTAAAGGAGCATCCGCAAAAACCTCTGTTATAGGGCCTTTTCCTTATAGTGTGGGAAGAATTTTGAGCACGGAAACATGATAAGGATGACAATTTGACATTGCTTGAGGAATCAAAATCTTGGTTTGCAACATGTCTTTTTGTTTCTTAATCCTCTCTTCTAGTTTTACATCTTTGACTTCGTCATCATCAAATTTATTTATATTGCCTTTATTTTCATCATTATATTCTTATGGAATTTCACCTTTTACAACATCATGATTATGATCATTTTTATTGTCTTTATTTTCATCATTATTCTCCTCTACATCTATGTTTCCTTCACAATTGTTATTGGCTTTATCTGTATATTCATTAATATTTTGTGCTTCATCATTATAATCTTTGAGATCTTCATCTTTTTTACAATCAACATCGACGTCATGTTGATCAATATTTGGTGCATTTGTATCTTTGTTTTTGTTATTGACATTCTCATCAAACTCTTCTACAGATGGACCTTGATATTTCATACTCTAGACTTTATTCTTGTCCTCTACATCTTTCTTTTCATCGTTATCGCTATCATATTCCTTATAATGTTGTTGGATTCAGTTTGGGTTCCCGACATGGCTTCTGATTCGTCTTTGCTCTCGAGTTCCACTAGACATTTTTATAGATTTAACAGTTGTGTAGATAACGATGTCCGAATTGAACACATCAGAGTTAGTATTTATGTTTGATTTGCACATTCGGAGCTAATAAATGTTTATATCCATAAAATTAGAAGTGCCTAGACCATTTATACAACTCAATTTTTCTCCTTGTATGAAGATGCAACTAATTTCTAGTACATATGCATATTTAAGACCTGGCATCGCAGTTTGAGTATTGTATTTGAAACATTGGTTCTTATCCTTCCTTGTATTTTATCGCGAGATCCTTTGGTGAGGGGGAATATAAGGAGGCGGTCGATATTGTTTTCCTTCTAACCTAGGTGTGGTAGCAAATTCGATATGCCTTATATCATAGTGAGGTCTCACTGTCTTATCAATATATTTTTCCATCAGAGTTGGATCATTTCCATCTCTTGACTTCAAAAGTTCGAGCATGGTTTGACCCTCATGATTTACTTATCTTGCTCTCTTTTTTTTCATATGCTCTACCATGTATTCTTTTTTATCCTTACAATCGCTCATTTTTATGTGATGTCTTTACCATCTTCATCGACTTCATCTTCATCAATCATTTCTTCATGGTTTGGTTCTTGGCCTAGTTCTCGGCTTTATTTTTCTCTTCGTTTTTCATAATTTTGATTGATGCCATCATCATTATTAATTTCTTTCTCTTGTAATTATATTAGTAATGCTTTCATTTCTTCAAAGTATCTTTTTATTTATATTTTAATTTCTTCAAAGTATCTATCTTTCTCCAAGGGCCATCGAATTATGGATAAACAAGAATTGGCAGTCGTTATTGACAGGAAGAATGCAGTGCCATTTTTATGGAAGGGGATACTATACATTATTCTTTGAATTCAAATTTGATCGATATTTAATATTTCGAAATGGGCCAAACTTCATGGCTCCTTGAGGTATGTACCTAAATTGTTGGAACATCTCTTTTCATCATGAAAATTGTATACCCTCAGCTATCCTATTTTGGGTAAAATTATTTCACCTTCCTCTCCATTGTTGGTCCGATCAAGTCATGGAAACCATTGGAAACTCTTTATGAAGATACATAGATAAGTCAGATCCTAAATCTCCTATGTTCTCCTACGCTCGAATTTGTGTGGAGGGTGATCTGGATAAGGGCCTTTTAGAGGTTGTAAATATGGTTATGGATAGCTAGTCTCATATTTTAAAAAGTGGATTTTGGTTAATTTCCTTTTAAATGTAAGAAGTGCCATGAATATGGTCATTTTGCAAGAGATTGTTCACAAAATGTGGTGAAGGAACCGAAAGTTGAACAAGGAAGGGAATGGCAACAGGTCATAAAAAGAGGGAAAACTCAGATTAATTCAGTTGCTAAAAAGACATTGGAGCCTTCCACCTCAAATCAGTTTCAATTTCTCTAGATGATCCAGGAAATCTTGAATGACATTTAGAGCAGTCGGGAAATTCTGGTCAAGATCATAGGCATACTTCTTCTCAAACAATCATGGAAGAGCTAGGGGTTGAAGCTAGTACTAATGTTCTTTCCTCACATCCATTTATAGAAATCAACTCACATATGCTTAGAGAATCAACGGACCCTAAAGAATTTGAGGCAGAGCAATCCATGTAGCAAATTCATGATGAATCGTCAGAAGAAATGGAGGAAGAAAGATCGGTGATAAAAAAAATCGGGACAAAAAACAAGAAAGAAACTTAGAGAAGATGAAGTTGGTTGAGAAAAGCAGTTGAGTAAGTAGGCCTCCTTTGGCATGCTTATCAAAGACCTTGCAATGAGAAAAAAAGGTAAACAAACAGAAGTAGGAGGCAAACTTGGAATGCAACAAAAAAATAATGATCGTTGTCTCTTAGAATTGTAGAGGTTTAGGAGGAAGGAAGAAAGTTGAAACAGTACGGAGTATGATTCATAAAGAACGTCTCTCCATCCTTTACTCCAGAAGATAAAAATGACAACCATCGAAGTAATTCAAGTTTTCAACAAAATTTGGAAGAATGATGAAGGTATTGCACTTAATTCTCTAGGGGATTTAGAGGGATTGGAAATTTATTTGGACAAAAGCAAGTATGTTCTCATACAAGAATAAGAAAACAGAGATTGGGTTATGGTTGAATTGGAAGTTTTTGGTACTCAAGAAAGGCTAAAAATATGCAATGTGTATAGGGCAGCTCAATATAGTCTTAAGCATGATTCTTGGGACTCTTTATATTCTCTCAGAGATTGTCAATGTACTATCCTAGCTAAGGATTTCAATGAAACCATTTGTCACGAGGAAAGAAGAGGAGGTTCTATTGTTAGGGATCCTTTTGGATAAAATTTAGAAGAGATAATTGGGGACATTGATTTGGTGGATATAAATCCAAAGAAAGGAACTTATACTTGGACCAATAGGAGAATTGGTCTTGGGAATATTATGATTAGGTTGGACAAATTTCTTGTCCACAACTCCTCTTTCCAATTAGGTTATTCGGTGAATGTCCATATTATTCCAAATGCAACTTTTGATCATAAACAAATTATGTTGACTCTAGAGGAATTGGAAAATCAAGGTCCCATTCCCTTTTGTTTTAACCCTCTATGGTTAAAGCATGAAGAAGTTAATTATATTATTGAAATTACTTGGAGCAGATACGTGGACATTTCCCCTTCTTTTGTTTGGGAATCAAATCTTTGTGTTGTAAATGTTGAATTAAACAATTGGGCCAACAAATTCTACCACTCTCCTCATAGAGAACATGAAGATTTTTAGCATAATTTAAGTACTTTATAGGAGCAGATGGAATCGGTGGAAATAACTTCTTAGCACATTCAGAAAGAGCAATCTTAAATACAAAGTTGAATGAAGCCTACATGCAAGCAGAAGAGATTTGGAGATTGAATCTCATGCTCTTTTGTTAAAGGTTTGTGATAGAAACACCTCCTTTTTTCAAAATCAGGCCAAATAAAGACTTCACAAGAATAAAATTCAGGAGCTTCAAAACATCGAAGGAGTCAAAATTTTTGGTCATGTAGATATTCAGCAAGAAGCATTCTGTCATCACAAAGATTTGTATACGGAGCAAGGGAATCAAAATGCAACAACTAGGTAGGAAATGTTGGAAAATATTCCGTCAATGGTAATGGATGATGAGAATCAGATGTTAAGTAAATACATCACTAAAGTAGAAGTTTTAGCAGTAGTTAGAGGTCTTGGGACTTACAAATCCTCGGTACTGGATGGATTTTCTATCCATTTTTCTTAATCCCAATGGTTTATTATTGAGAAATATTTATGTAAAAGGTTGAATTGGACTAAAGACAGAGAGAAGATTGGAGGAGAAACAAACTCTTATTTTCGTGCCTTCATTCCTAGAGAAGTTTGACCCACCTCTCTAGCTAGATTTAGGCCTATTTTCCTATGTAATTCTTCATACAATATATTAACTAAGATTTTGTCCAACCGTATGAAGCCCCTTATGTCTAGGATTATTTCAGAAGGGTGGGGTGGCTTTGTGGAGAAACGACATATAGTTTACAACATTGTCTTAGTTCAAGAATCAATACCCTCCAGTGTTACTCAAAAAGATCAGTGAATGGCAGTCATGATAGATATGGCTAATGCCTTTGATCATGTTCGTCTTAGTTTCGTGTATGATATTCTTTCAAGATTTGGTTTCTCTCCTCTTCTTATAAAGTGAATAAAGGAATGTGTAAATTGCCCTTGGATTTCTACTTTGGTTAATGCCAAACCAACAAAAAAAAACTAGGCTTCCAAGGGGTTGTGGCAACGTAGCCCTATTTCTCTGTTTTTATATATTCTTATGGATGAAAACTTGGGGAGAAAGCTTGCTAAAGAATGTGATGAAGGAAAGATTTGTGGTATTAGAATTGCTAGGGGATCCAAATATGTAAATAATGCTTAGCTTGCAGATGATATAATTATGCTTGGTGGAGCCTCGGTTATATTAGCCAACGGTTTCAAGCAATCGCTTGATTAGTTACTTGATGCCTCCAGAGGAGAAGTAAATAAGGCAAAAAGTAACATTTACAATTGGAATGTTTCTCCTACGCTCATGAAAGGTATCTCTAAAGTGTTTGGATTTGTTGGTTACACTCAATGGACTTAATTTAAATATCTCGGTATCCATGTTGTATATAAATGAACCAATTTGTCATATTGGGAGAAAATTCTACAGAAATTCAAGGATAAAATTCAAAGTTGGGGTTTGCGCTGACTCAATCCAATTGGTAAAGTTGTCTTAATCAGGTCGGTTCTTTCCTCTCTTCCCATTTTTCAATGCTCATCCCTTCTTGCTCATGTTGGCATTTTAAATAAGCTTTGTACATGCAACCTACATTTTCTTTGGAAAGGTGGAAAATCCAATAACAAAAATTTCCATTTGGTAAATTAGGAAACAGTGAAATCCCCTAAAGGACATGGTGGATTGGGTATCCGTGACTCTAAGCAACTTGGTGTAGAAAAAATCTTAGAAGCAAGTATTTCTCTCATTCCAGGCTTCGATGTGTGGATAGTTGTAACTAGGATGGTGAAGGTTCTAACATATGGAAGTTGTGTAAAGATTCTGGTAGAATCATTCAATATGGCTTATACTGGATACCTAGTAATGGAAAAAGGATAAAAATTCGGATAGATTGTATTCTTGGACCCCCCCCCCTTGATTAGCAAAAATGAAGACATGTCTCTAATTATGGATTGGTTAAGTGATTGTGGAATTAAGACTTTGTTTTATTTTTAAATGGGATGAAGCTGGTAATTGGTCTTGTTGGAAGCATCTTTCTGTTCTAGATTCCTTGACTTCGTCAGCTTCATGGAGATGCTCCTATAATCCTTGGAAGCAAATATATAAGAGGTTGGGGCAAAAAGGGGCTAGATTCAGCTAAGGAGGGCGATGGAAAAATCTATTTAGAACAATTGCACCCTTCCTTTTCTAGACTATTGGGAAAAATCTGTCCTCTGGATGGTCTTCCAAAAATCAACATTTTTTGTTGGGTTTTAATTCATGGTAAAATTCTTACTGCTGAAAACCTTCAAAAGCATTAGATTCATGGCCCTTCTAGATGTCCTTTGCGTAAAGAAGTTGAAGAGACAATTTCTCACCTTTTCTTCCACTGTAAGTATATTAAGCAGGCTTGTAATAGTGTTTTTAAGGTGCTTGGTAATAACTTTGACTTTCCACGAAATTGGAGTGGTTTCTTTTTTAATTGGAAAGCTAAATTTATAGGGAGTTTAACTTGTAAGCCTGTGCTAACTTGTCTCTTGTTGGAAATTCCAAAGTATGTTTTTTGGAAAGTCTAGATTGCAAGAAATCGTGATATTTTTTACAACAAGAAGATTTCAGCAGTAGCCACAGTTATCTCCGCTAAATCACTTTTGAGTGAAGTTATTCAAGTGCAGATAAATAATATGTTAATATTTGAAATTTTAACAACGTATGAGGCACAATGGTTAAAAGAAAAATTCCTTCAGGGTGGAAGTCCTTTCAGAGTGTGTAGAGTTTTGTTCAAGTTGTTCATTGTAAGGCTGAAAAGAATCAAGAAGAGATTCAATCCTAGAAGTTGAAAATGAATCGGGATAATTTTAAAAAGTGGACGAGTAGTGTTCAAAGCTATATTCTCTTTTCTTATGGTTCCTCGAAAGTCAATCCTTGGGTGGCAAGTGCGGGGGAGGGGGGGTGGATGTGGGGGGTTATTTTTTACCCTAGAGGAACTATAGTTCAAAGTTTGCATGTGGTCTAGGAATGAGCACCAATAATCAAGCTGAGCAATATTCTCTTTATCTAGGATTGAAGAAATATATCAATTTAGGAATTCAATCTCTATTGGTGGTAGGAGACTCTCTCCTGATCATTTCCCAATCTAGACGTTGCTAGGAGATTATGGACCAAATAGTGGGCATGCTTCATAAGCATATTATTGGTCTTCTTCTTCAAATTCTAGATGATCAGTTTTACCATGTTCGGAGAGAGAATAATGCTATTGCGGATAAAATTGCTTATAAATCCTAACAATTACCTCGTGGGGGTCTTATGAAAAATGAGGTCCAAACTATTTCTTGTTGGTTCCCTTAGTTGTTCTACATTTGATCAAATTATTTTATGGTCAAAGTTCCATCATGCATCATTTGGTGGTAGTTTGAAGGGATATTTCATTTGATGCATTCAGACATATGAGATTTTGTTGGTGTTCATGTTCCTAAACCTTCTTAGGCACGCCTCTTTAGTAATCTTGGGACTCTACCCTAGGCGTTGAAGGCTTGTTCAGGAGAATTCCTGGTGTGGAACATAATGAGTTGCAGTGACCTTTGTCTCTCTATTCGTCATTCTTGAGGTTGTGGACCTTATGTGGATTTTGTTTCTATAATGGTGTTGAGGGATTCAACGAATATCCATGCCTTCTCCCATGCATGTGGAGATAGGCTTCTTGGACTAGCTTTTATCTTCAAGGATTCTCAATTATAGGTAATCTATCATTTGAATCATCTAGGTTCCGCTCTTTCATTTGTTTGGCAGATTTGGGATACTAGTGTTTGAGGGGATTATGTTGGCTCAAATTCAGCGTTGGGGCTGCTCTCTGTTTGGAATGAGCGGAGTTTTCCTTTTTATTTTATTTTGTGATAGAGAATAAGCATTCACTTTGTCTTTCTTTTGGGTTGGTGGAAGTCCTGTTCTTCTAGGGTCTATTTGGAACTAGATAGAGATCTCTTTGAAGTCTTTGTTTAGTTTCTCTAGTGATAATATCAACATTGAGAGGATTGCTTGGGTTGGTATAAGTCTTGCCCCTCAGTCGCTTCTTAGGACTAGACAGAGCACTCTGATGATTTGTTGGTGGTCTCTGCATTGTGAATTTTGTTTTTGGCAACTTTACTGGTCAAATTAGTGTTGGTATTGGTAATTCTGAAAGGATTTGGAATTACATTGCTACTATGGACATTAAAAAGAATTTAAAAGAACTCTCGAAGAGAATACGTGAGGCTCAGGATAGCATCCATGACATTTGACATCATATGAGGTTTTGAAGGATCAAATGGAAGGTTTCATAGTTGATGTTCATCGGTTAACCGCTCATTCGTATTTTCTAGATGGTCGTTTGGACCAAATAGAATAAACCTCTCATCAGATTTCAAGCTTCACTTCTGGGATGGATTCCCATCTAATTGATGTTGAAGGTGTTTTATGTGCTTGTGATGAGAAGGTTAAAGTAATTTGTAAGTTTATTTCCAATCATGAGGACCTCATTGCTGGGAAAATTCTAAGGTTGATGAACATTCTGAGGATAAACTTGTTGATGGAATCTATGTTCTACAACAAATTCAAATAATCTCCAACTCAAAGGAGAGAGTTGGTGTTGCAAAGGATAGTAACAAAAATCAGAATATGGATTGTGAAGAAACTATGGAAGAGAACTATGAAGATGTTGAAGAAACTATGGACAAGGACCAATATTATGATGATGACGGTCATAAAGACGATGTAGAAGATGAAGCTCCAAAACACAGTTCTGAAAATGAAGAAGAAGACTTTGAATTCCATGTTTCAGATAGCAATGCTAGTATATAGTTTACTTTTATGAACATTTTTTGTCCGCTACTCGTTGGAAGTTTTGTTTTTTGTTATAATTTAGCTCCTTTTCAGATGAGTGTTATTAATAACTTTTCCTCTCGTGATCTTGTATAAGAACGTATGAACTTTTATTGAGGAATTTTTGTATTGTTCTATTGAATTTTCCAGCCTTTTACAAGGTTTTTCTTTGTATGTTAGCACCTCTTACAAGATATCAAAATACAAGTGTAAACTAATTAAAATATAAAGATCAAAACAAATATGAAATCTCATGTCAGGAAATGACAAGCACTCATAAAATTTGCGACCAACCCTTTTGTTCATTTTCGTCCTATGTTATGTGCTTAATGGGTTTCATTTTCTTTTCTTTTCTAGAACAAAATGATTGAAAAATAGTATTTCATGCAACAATTAAATTCTATGTACCTAAAAGAAAAAATCAATTATTACATACACTTGATGCATGTTGTTGTTGAGATGGCTCCTCCTATGATGCAGTTGTGTTCATTTCTTTGACCATTTCCTTGTATACTTGTTTGCATATCCCTACCAACATGTTTCAGGTATCACTTCATTCATCCTTTGAGATTTTCATGATCTTCCTAAAAAACAAAAAAGTAAAGAAAAAATATTTTTATATTGAGATGAAAGTGTAAGAAAATGTTTGAATGCCTAGCAATGGATGAGAAAGGATAGATCGAAGATAGACATAAACCAAGAGAAATAAGTGTGAATTGCATAATAGCATTAAGATGGTGCATGTATAAATATAGTTTCAAGTGATGGTTGGTTTCATCTTCCAAGCTGTCTCTTGGAATTTATGATGAATTTTCATATTTCTTCATTATTTCCTAACCCAAAGGTTTAGGTTTCCATTAATTCCCCCCTTAATCTGAAGGGGTGTTTATGAGTCCGAGAATCTTTTTGAAAGAGAGTTGGAATGTGAACAGTTTCCATTGGTTGAAAATTTCTTGACAATCTGAATTTTCCCGGTAAGATAGTAGAAGCTTACGTCTTCTACTGAATGGTGAAAATATAAGTGCTCTTTGAATTGGTGGTTTTGGGATCACCACAAACTTGGTGGCTTTGGTTGACCACAAACCAAGATAGTTAGTGGAATATGATGTCTACTACTGAATGGGTGGTATTTTGATGACATCAAACTCGATGGTTTTGGCTGACCACAAACCAAAAAAGTTAGCAAAATTTAGTGTCTTCTACTAAATGGGTGGTTTTTGGATGAACACAATCCAATGATAATGAAAGCAACAAACATTGATGTATTTTACTAAATGGGTGGTTTTTTATGACCACAATCCAAGTGGTGGTTTTAGGATGACCCAAAACCATTATACCCTCTGGAACAAGGCTCTATTTCTGTCTTCTGGCTACAATTTTGACTATGGATCTAGCTCTGGCTCAAGGCTCTAGTGCTAGTCGATGGCCATGGCTCAACCTCGCTTGTTTTCTATCTAATTTACAGGACTTGAAAACTTGAAGCTTGAATGTCGATCCATGACAATCCCCCTTGCTAGGTGTAAGGTGAAAACCATGAATACTTTCTACTCAAGACTGAATTCTTCAATATGAAGGATATATCTTCTGTGTTGTTGATGACCATCACTGAGAATCGATCCACCCATAGTGAATCTTTAGTCTTCTAGGTTTTTTCAATTTTGAACATCTATATGTAGAATGATTATTCTTCCTGCAATGCCGACAAGGACGGAGATCGAAACATTGATCCTCCATGTGTCCAATTTGGTGATAGTGTTAGCACTAATGTTGAACTAGAACAGGTGAAGATGGATGTTCTTGAAGGGATCCATAACTCTAAAACTGGATTGGCTTGGCATAATCTAGATTATGAAAGATCACTTATCATATATGATACATGTTTTGTGTTGTTCTTCCTAAGTTCATCCCGAGGTCTGATGATGGGCTTGGAATGATTATGTTGAACATGTTCATGATGGTCTTCGTCTTCTACATATGTCATTATTTCACTGAGTTGTATGATGACAATTAATATGAATCATTATCAAACTCAAAAAAAGGGTTGTTTTGAACAAGAACTAGTTCATAACATTGTTTCCTTTGTTGTATTTCATCATCTTGGAGTTGTTACTGAGTTTGGAGGAATTCTGCTTGTGCTTCTGAGTAATGCAAACAAGTTAGAACAAATTGGATAGTTGCTCTGTTTATTGTGATTGTATCATCAACATCGGTGAGTATTATAGTGTTCAATAACTCTAATATGTCTTCAATTAGAACCATTGAAAACATTGATCGAGACCTTAGAGTACTTCCTGCAATTCCATCCTTTAACAATAAGACTCAACAAATGGAAATTCAACTGAGAAAATGGAAGGCATATGTTTCTACCTAGAATGCACTTGATAAAATTCAACTTAGTTTTGATTGGACACTCACAAAATCTAAGAATACTTACAAAAAATCAATGTTTGCAACTTGTAATTTGAAGTTGACGTTGAAGTTGAATTGATCTTCAAAAATAATGCTTTACCTCTAAGTCAATAGTTGAGGCCATTACTTGAGTCTTCTTCAAAAGTGCCAAGGTTGGGTATGTTGGATGAGTGGTTGCATGCAAATGAATGTGCATTGACATCAAAATGGACATAAATCAAAATCCTCATAGTCTACTCATGATTCGTAAATTACCTAGATATTCCATTAGAACAATTCGTCAAAATGGATCTTACAAGTTAATTCATTGTGTTAGGTTAATTCCACAAAATGAGAAATAAACTGGAATTGAAAGGAAAATAATTATAGCAAAATAATACATCCACACAAACAACACAAGATATGCCTTGGAAAAACCTACCATGGGGACAAACCCATCCAAAAGTCAAGACTATGGCTTGTTATTTTCTTAATGTGCAATGTAAATACAATGAAAGTGGTACTCACCATGGAGTTACCTTTGACATTAAGACCTGCATAACTACTACAATATCTCCTACTTCCTCTGTTATGATGTAATATCCACTCCCTTATTGTTTCTCAGCTATGGAAAAATACAATAACATCATAAGAATTGAACTCCTTCTCCTCCTAACGACCTGTTGATGCCCAAAAAATACCAGCATCGACAGTAGGGATTCTCCCTAGTAAATAATCCCAATTAGATCACTCACCGTTTGGTGTGGGAAATCCGTCCGGTGAATGTAATATCCCAGTTTTGACCCCATTACATTAAAATGTAAATGATGTAATATTGTTATAAAATCGTGGTGATGAGCTCAAGGCCAAGGCCCTGCCATGGATTTAGTGATGCATATGGTTTATGTGATATCCAGGCACAATGGAATTGCAAATATCATGTAAATATGCATTTTAATAAAATACCCACAACTAGCTATGCAATGCAACAAGAGATGGGGGCATGATTTTACAAGGAATTGGGAGGAAAATATTCAAACCCTTGGAGACAATCAAGTCAAGCCAAGTGTCAATGAGAGAACCCATAAAACCCTCAACTACCCATGTTGACTTTGGTACCCAATCATTCATTTCTCCCAAGAGTTGGTTGAAATAGTTAATGCCTTGAGGAATGGAGAGGTATGGCTGTCCAAATTCAAGTATGGGCAAGCCACCTTTCATGGAAAATCGTGTTTGAATCCTTGGGCAAGAAAAGAGACACGAAATTTCTCCTCAAGCCATTCCTCACCCATGAGTTTGTCTCTCTCATGTTTTTGGGAGCCACCTGGGCGTTTTCCCTCCACATTTTCTAGTTTTTCATGGTTTTCTAGCTAGGAAGAGGGCATTTTTGTGTGACAGAGCTGCTGGGAAGGAGAGATATCGTTTTGGGGGTTTTATTGAGGTCATTTTGGCCATTGGAATGCTCATAACCTATGGGAGAAATCGGTTTTGCTCCCTGTGGTCGAAATGCCCTTTCCACAATCCGTTTTTGGTGTGCCCACGATTTGGGGGAAGCCCATGGCCATCTTGTTTGTAAATCCCATTGTTAAAAATGTGTATCTATGCCCAATGTTTGTGCTTGTTGTGTGTAGATAGAGTATGTTGGGGTATGGGTTATGGGTATCCATTGTTTTGGCTTGAACTTGAGTGCAAGCATCCAGAAATGAAGAGGGTTCAGATTTAGCCTGATAAACCAAGCTGTGGACTGGCTTGGCTTAGATGCAATGTTTATTTGGTTGTGCATGAGTTTGAGAGTCCCCTTTTCCTTCTAGAAATCATGCCCAGCTCGGGGGGTGGTCTCTGAGTGCTGAAAGAATACAGGTTTGGCAGAGACCTATGGTCGGGTGGAACGTTGCAACGGCATAGCTAGTTGCTTAGGACTAATTGCACAATGAAGATAAGTATTCTTTATGTGTATTTACTTCTGCAATGTATTAACTTGATGATTGTTATTATGTTGAATGCATATTAAATGTGTGTGGATGATGTATTATTCCGTTGTGCATGCTTGCTTGATTTGCATCTGCACACATATGCATTTTATTTGTAATGCCATGAGCTTGTTCATGATGAATGGGTCTAAGTTTTTATAAAAGCCCATAATTTTGGTCTCCCATTCCCTTCCTTGCGTTGGATCGATGGGAGGGGACGTGACAGATTGGTATCATAGTGTAGACTACAACATTGGGCCTAATGGGCCAAATCAGACAACTTGCAGAGGTAAGTATTCTTCCTGCTCAACACTGATCATTAAGGAAAATTTCAAAACTTGAAAAATTTTCAAATTGATTTTTGAGTTTTCTGCTAAGTCTGTGTCGGTGCAAGATTGCGAGTTGCACCAAAACAATTGGCAACAAAATGGACCTACGCTGAAATAGTCGGCAAAAAATTGACAAGTTCGTCGAAAAAAGGAGGGAAATTTCGGCGAAATGGTAAAAATTCGCCGAAACAGATCGGCGTAAAAGCAGCAAATACGGCAAAACAGTCAGCACCAAAATAGAAGTTCGTCGAATCGGCAAGAAGTTGGAAAATCGCTGAAAAGGAATTTCCGCAAAAAATGTTAAGTCCGTCGAATCAATGCAAGATTTCGAGTCGCGCCGAAATGGTCGACAGAAAAGGATGAGTTCTTCGATCGGCGAGAAATGAATTTCGCGCCGAAACAGTCGGCGGAACATCAAAAATCATGCTGATCGCTGAGAAGAGGGAAGTCTGCCGAAACGGATCGATGATTTTCACGGAGTTGCGTCGAAATGGATCGGCAAGTTTCACGGAGTTGCGTCGAAACGGATTGGCGAGTTTCGCGGAGTTGCGCCGATCGGCGACGAAATCCAAGTTTGATGAAATGGTCGGCAAAAGATTGTGAGTTGCACCAATCGGAGGCAAATTGCTAGTTGCGCCGAAGTGGTCAGCGAAAGATGGTGAGTTGTACCGATCAGAAAGAAATCGCTAGTTGCACCGAAATGGTCGGTGAAAAATGATGATTCCGTCGATCGACGAGAAATGGGAAACGCGCTGAAACAAGTCGGAGGAGAATTCACAAGTCTGTCGAAACGGTGAAATTTGAGCAGTTTTCCAGGAAGATTTGGAGGTGCCAAAAGTTGAAAAATGCCATGGAACTTATGCGTCAGATTGCACGAAATCAGAAGATTTAAAAAAAAAACGAGGGACTTTCCCTTGACCCGCACAAAGGGGCAAGCCCCGTTGATCCCCGTCGTCCCTCGGAGACAATCGTTGAATGTATGAAAGGCATTTTGTATGCTTGGAATGTGCACTATGAATTGCATAAAGGGGTTGTGGAATCTCAGTAAGAGTAATTGGTTGTAATATCCATTATGGAGGATGAAAGAGGGATTTTCTCACCTTAAACTATTTTTGTTTACAGCGTAAGAAGCGTATGCTTGGAAAATAGCAAGTAGGAATGTTTTACATATGTATATGTATTGAATTGCTACTTTGTGAAAAATCACAACTAATGAATCCTTGTATGCTTGGTAGGGAAGCCAAGAAAATGATTGATTATGATGTTGAGGAGGAGATCCATGTCATGATGGGGAATTGGAAAGGAGAATCTCTCCATTACCCTCTTGCTATTGTGTTTATAATTCTGAAGTTGTCATGCATATACATTATGGCATAAGAATGTTGAAAATGCAAGAGATTAGTGAAATGGATATGTACTAGATGGCATATTAATAAACATTGCACAATGCATGTGAAAACGTTTGTGCACGTATATGATATTGCATATTGGTAAAATAGTGAGGTTTTACACATGCAATGAGCCACTTAAGATAATTATGGTGGTTGCTAATAATTAGTTGTGTTCGCATTGGTTGTAGGACCAAAGACAACCAAAGCATGGCTAAAGATGTTGATGACATTGTTGCATGTGACCAACGACCTTATGAAGAAAGGATGGTGCAACAAATTTGTGATCATGAGGTTTGAAAAAGGACTGTGTAGCCTTGGTAAGAGGCCAACTGATGAGGTAACATCAAGTGATGTTAATGATAGCCATGCAGGTAATGGCTATTTGTGCTTAATTGCATAAATGTTGAAAGAGGATTTGGTAAGATCCCTTCAACTATGTTTAAACTATGTTGATTTGGGTTGCATGTGGTATTGAGTACCTGAATGTGAATGTCAACCTACCAAGTATGGTGAGGTGTGGGTAAGCGAAGGAAGGGAGCCTTACACCCTATAGTTGCTTAGAAACCTCAATGCATTCATATAAAATTATATCATGCCATTTGTGTATGTTGGTTGTGAGTTAACAACCAAAGCAAGTGAGGACTTATGGTCTTGTTGTGGTAGTGCATTCCATACGAGATAGTCATGGTTAAGGCCATAATGTGGTTGGAATGGTAATATTATAGTGGAGAAGGAAGGCACCCAAATAGTTAACCAAGTGATATATATTTCAATGCAATTAGATAATAGATGAAATGGTGAACTATTGTTAATCCTGAGACCATTTCATGAGCTGCTGTGAATGCAAGAGAATGATTGCATGAAGAAGTTAGACATGTTGATGGGCTACCAAAGTGATATGTTGGAAGGACGGAGTTGCATAAAAGGAATATGGCTGTGACGTAATGAATATTGGAGTTTTTATATAAATTGCAGGGATAACATGACTGTGTCTTGCAGTTTTATTATGATAATGATGCATATATAGATATATATACTTCATTGCATTTCAAATGTTAACAGCTGAAGGTGTTTGAATTATTGAGTGTTATAATTATGAGATCACTTCAGTGACTGTTGTAGCAATGAAAAGATTATATGCATAGATACTCACAACATGTTTGGCTGATTGAAGTTTCAGATTTCAGGTAGAAAAGTCGTGCATATGGTAATGAGGATAAGTCCATAGTAAATACCGGGATCTACCATGTACAGAAGCCAAAGGTTATGAGAAGGTTCTCATGGTTGTGAAATTTAACGTATGCATGAAACGAATTTGAAATTTAGCTAATGACTATTTGGCTTATATAAAATTGTGTCAGGAGGACATGTTGTAGGTGGATGTTCGTGTATGGTAGCAAGGGTAAAACCATAATGGACAAAGTGATACCACTTACGAGAGCCAAACGATGTGAGGATGGCATCATGATTAAACAAATCAATATCTGTAGTAGACAGAAATGCAAATTCATATTGAATTCAATTATTAATGCCATTAATTGATTAGGGAAATCAGATTTGAATTTGATTGTCAAAATGTTGCTGACTGTTTGGTTGTTTGAGGAGTGTGTCATGAATACACATTGCAGGAATACCATGAGTGATGGCCTCCATAAGCCAAACTCCATGGGAAGGACCCCATGCTTTGGAAATGGGTTTCGGGTGAAATGACATAGTAAATTTTGATAATATCCCAACTACACTACATGTTGGAAAACCATGTGAGCGAGATGGTGAAAGTATGCCAAGAAGGCATGTGTGGGTTATGGAACATGAAAAGATTGGGGTGGCAAACCAAAGGACTATTGACTCAGAGAAGGGAGCCCCCATTCTTCGCAAATGAAGAAAAGATACATCTGTAAAACGGATGAGTATTCTGTAACCCTAACGAAGGATATACATGTCTGGTTATTAAATTTTAATATGCAAAGCATGTTTTATTATTTCATTATTATTCCAGATTGCTTAAGTGTGACTAAGGCCTACATGGCTCACATCAGAAAGGGATGCATACCTTTCAGGTGTTGGGTTATGTTAGGGTTGTCAATATTGACTACACCCTAAGGGAATGGACGCATTCCTGGTGTTTCAATATTTGATAGTGAATGTTATGAAATATGGTTACAATTTTAGAGCAGCAATACTAATGAGACTGCTTATCCTTCTTGTGTTATCAACTTACACAAATGCAATTTGGTGTTGCATGTTAAGAGGCAAAGTGAAGAAAGGGTACTCAAGAGGACTATATGAGCAATGGTAGATTTTGTGTAGTGTGAGTGGGTATTGTGGGGCCATGCTAGCCTGCAGTCAAGAAAAGTCACCTATAGAGTTGTTAAAGGGAACCGCTAGTTTGCACATGAGAATGAGTGTCATCCTTGTGTGGATGAAGAATTGATGTGTGTGTGAAGGGATGTGGTGATATTGATGAAGGCATAAACTCTCTATTGGGTCAGTAGTAAGGTGGGGTATTGAGACTTTCTGCAAACCCTGAGATGCCTATGGCTCCATAGTAGAGCCTTGACATATAATGGTCGGTGGTGCAATTTCCTTCCATTGTCTGATGACCCAGACGGATGTGCTGGCTCGACAATGGAGAGGGCCAACCAGGTATGGGACTGGTTGGGCACCACCAGTGATTGGTAAATCCAGAGAGTAACTGGTTGGGAATTATAAATGCCTGGTAAATCCAGAGAGTAACTGGTTGGGAAATAATTATTTGGATGACTTGGAGTGGCCTCGGGTTAGCCAACATCCAGTTCCGCAAGCGATCCCAAGGCTTGCAAAGCAAAGCAGGACCCTGTGGACCAGAGAATAAATGCACAATACAGATAAGTATTTGATTTTTGTTCATTTTAGAATAATGAAAAATTTCATGAACAAGTCTTATGATAGCTAAGCTGATACACTGTTGTTTCTTTGTTGGAAACCTTGGTCATTGCAGGAAGCAAGGACCCTGAAAGAGCTATAAATGCTTGGTAAATACAGAGAGTAACTGGTTGGAACTATAAAATTCTTGGTAAATCCAAAGAGTAACTGGTTGGAGCTATAAATTCTTGGTAAATCCAGAGAGTAACTGGTTGGAGCTATAAATTCTTGGCAAATCCAGAGAGTAACTGGTTGGAGCTATAAATTCTTGGTAAATCCAGAGAGTAATTGGTTGGGCATTAACTACTTGATGTTGCATAGCAGCATGTGTGATGGCCAAACATTCCTTAAATAATTGATAAACCCAGTCAGCGTACTGGCTTGGCATTACCTATTCGAATGGTTGTGGAGTAGCCTGCGTGCTAGCCCAACATTCATTATTGTATCGACAGGAAATCCAAGGCTTGTAAAGTAAAGAAGGAGCATGTGGAATAAAGTGAAGACATCCAATACAAATAAGTATTTGGTTATCTTGCAGCTTCTTGCTTATGAATATGTGTGTGTGTATGATTTGGTTATGATTTATCAAACTCTTGCTTATAGATAAACCCTATGAAAATAAGCTAAACATGTGAATTGATTCAATGTTTGAGTTTAGGTATTGCTAGAAGCAAGGACTATGAAGGCGTCCTAGGGATGCATGTGGAAATGTGACCGTCCTAAAGAGCTCAGTATGAGAAGTAATGAAATATGGTGCTAGTGGACATGTGTGGGTCCTAGCAACCAAAGGTTCTGTAGGCAACAATGGGGAAGGGTTATTAGACAGACCTTAGACGCTAATTGTCATAGCCAAGAAAGGGCAAGTCAAGCATTCACATTGAAGTGAAATAGGCTAAGGAGCATGAAACCATAATGGTGTGTGGCTCCATATTGGAAGAAAACTAAGAGGGAGAAACTCTTACTCTTCTCTTTCCTTTTTATTGATGCATTTCAGAAACATAGGATTGTTGAGTGCATGTCATGGCTGAAAATATATTTTTTTAATTGCTTGAAATGAACTGTGAATGTTGAAATAGTTATTTCCCTGTGAGAGGATGAACATGAATGAGTTCATGTGTATGTTGGGAAATCATGAAAACTGTGGAAGTGTCGTGAGTGAAGAATGGAATTTCCATGTCAATTGGGAAAATAATTGACTAATTTTAATATTGTGTTATGCTTGTCCTAACAGGAATTGCCATGATGAATCTCACAGGTGAGAAATTAAAAGCCATTGTTTGCAGTTGTTACCAGCTAAGTGCTTCTAGTGCGAAAAGTGAGAACCATTTGTGCACATTGATCATGGAAGCAGACCAAAAGCTATTTGTTTTGGCTGAAAATCTTCCTCAAATAGTTGTCAGGACAACAAGAAATATGGCAGCCATGAAGTTCCATACTTGTAGATTAGCTAGAAGGTAAATAAAAGGAAGGGATTGTTGTGGATCAATACCCACTTAAAGAGCTGGAAGATTAAAACTAGCATTAGCAGCTTGTGGAAGCCAAAGGACTTGGTCCTGAAAGTTAAAAGTCAAGAGATGAAACGCAGGACAGACCTACCACATTTTGTGAATTTTGGGACATGTGTAAGTGAGTATTTATTCCTAAGTGTTGGAACACCGAGGACGGTGTTATTCCAAGGGGGAGGGGATTGTAATATCCCAATTTTGACCCCATTACATTAAAATGTAAACGATGTAATATTGTTATAAAAACATGGTGAGGAGCTCAAGGCCAAGGCCCCGCCATCAATTTAGTGATGCATATGGTTTATGTGCTAGCCAGGCACAATGGAATTGCAAATATCATGTAAATATGCATTTTAATAAAATACCCACAACTAGCTATGCAATTCAACAAGAGATGGGGGCATGATTTTACAAGGAATTGGGAGGGAAATATTCAAACCCTTGGAGCCAATCAAGTCAATCCAAGTGTCAATGAGAGAACCCATAAAACCCTCAACTACCCATGTTGACTTTGGTACCCAATCATTCATTTCTCCCAAGAGTTGGTTGAAATAGTTAATGCCTTGGGGAATGGAGAGGTATGGATGTCCAAATTCGGGTATGGGAAAGCCACCCTTCATAGAAAATCATGTTTGAGTCCTTGGGAAAGAAAAGAGCCACGGAATTTCTCCCCAAGCCATTCCTCACCCTTGAGTTTGCCTCTCTCACGTTTTTGGGAGCCACCTGGGCATTTTCCCTCCACGTTTTTCTGGTTTTTCTTAGTTTTCTAGTTGGGAAGAGGGCGTTTTTGTGTGGCAAAGCTGCTGGGAGGAAGAGAGCTCGTTTCGGGGGTTTGATTGAGGCCATTTTTTCCATTGGAATGCTCATAACCTATGGGAGAAATCAGTTTTTCTCCCTGTGGTCGAATTGCCCTTTCCACAGTCTGTTTTTGGTGTGCCCATGATTTGGGGGAAGCCCATGGCCATCTTGTTTGTAAATCCCATTGTTAAAAATGTGTATCTATGCCCAATGTGTGTGCTTGTTGTGTGTAGATAGAGTATGTTGGCGTGTATGGGTTATGGGTATCCATTGTTTTGGCTTGAGCTTGAGTGCAAGCATCCAGAAATGAAGAGGGTTCAGATTTAGCCTGATAAACCCAGCCGTGGACTGGCTTGGATTAGATGCAATGTTCATTTGGTTGCGCATGTGTTTGAGTGTCCCCTTTTCCTTGTAGAAATCATGCCCAACTCGGGGGTGGTCTCTGAGTGCTGAAAGAATACAGGTTGGGCAGAGACCTATGGTTGGGTGCAACGTTGCAGCGACATAACTAGTTGCTTGGGACCAATTGCACAATGAAGATAAGTATTCTCTATGTGTATTTACTTCTGCAATGTATTAATTTGATGATTGTTATTATGCTGAATCCATATTAAATGTCTGTGGATGATGTATTATTCCGTTGTGCATGCTTGCTTGATTTGCATTTGCACACATATGCATTTTATTTGTATTCCATGAGCTTGTTCATGATGAATGGGGCTAAGTTTTTATAAAAACCCAAAATTTTGGTATCACGTTCCCTTCATTGCGTTGGATCAATGGGAGGGGACGTGACAATTAATGGTCCAACTACCGTAAGTGTGTTTCTTTTGTGTTTTATCGGTTGCAGCCCGGTCCATCGTTTATGTAATTTTAGTTTTAAAATATGAGATGCAAATGCTTTCTAACTAAATGCATATAATTGACAGGTAGAAACCACATTAGTGATGCGTAGGTTCTTACCTCCCGTCTTTTCGTTCATACCTTCTCAATTATCTAATCCTATTCTATATTAATCTACCCTATCCCTGCAGGGAGCAAATTTGAAGAGTACTAAGTTGTAATGTTCAGATAAACCTAACAAATAGCCATTAAGATAAATATTCACATTTACAGCAGAAATATATCAAAGATAGCTTTGATATAATTAAAACAATTTATTACTTTGTTACACATACATATTTGCATAGAAAATGAAATCATTCATCACCATTTGAAAAAATTCAATAAAGTTAGAGCAATCGCACAGTATGAGTTCAGAATGAAAGAAGAAGTAGTTCCACATTTGACATTCTACACATTCCATGCAAAACATTTGTGTGCCCGCTTTTCCCTGCAAACATTCCTTCTTATTAGCAGAAAAATAGTTCTCTTACAAAAATGCAACTTCAATTATGCTAGCAAAAAGTCCTTTAGCTAGTATCCATCTCCTATATTTATATTACACAAGTTTTGTCATGATATGACTATTCGTTCCAACTCCTCCAACTTTTGGGCTAGACCAAATTTATCCTCAAATGTTTTTAAAAAAAATAAATACAATTAAGAAATTAATTTCCAGCTAGCCTCTCTAGACTAGAGAGATAATTAGCCCACACGTCAGCCTCTTCAAAAATAATATTACATTGTACAGGTTCTAAAACTTTCAAAGATATTTCATGATATGATAGCTCTGTTTCTATACTTTTCACTCTTTCTATTGTTGTCGTGTAGCTGTCCTCCAAGAAATAAGCATTTATGGATGTTTGTCCAATATATTGATGGAGATCTTCTTCAGTTAGTACGCCCATTTTTCTAATATAGTCCATGTCCTCCCTCAATCCATTTTGTAGCTCCAGTAGGCATTTCTCTTTCGAAGGAAGCTCATTCATATCTGTGGCCATGACGAGATGACATTTTTCATGGATCTGATGAATCTTCTTGTAGAATCCTACACATTTATCGATAGATTTAGGGACTTCAACATTTATTCTCTTGCCAGCTTTTCTGCAAAACTCGAGGAGTGCCATGTCTAAAGTAAGGTATGTAGTCGTCTTCTGGGGCAAGTGATCAGGGAACTATGTTTTTCCTTCTCTCCACGCCATCTGCCTCTTAATCTTATTTGCAGTGTTTGTAATGTCCCCATTCAAATAAATATCAAGTAGGGAAAATTCCACCAACCTACTAGTTTCCTAGGTTGGGTCGGAGACATTAAAATTGGAATAAGGAGACTAATAAACCCAAATGGACTTTGGTTTGGGCATAAATATATTAATAGGGGCAAAATAAATATTTATGGTGAGAAAATAAGATGGCACTTGGTCATGGTCTTGAGACACATTGGTGGTGTAGGACCCCGCAAAAGCTAGATTCCCCATGCCACATGGCATTCCACTCTCACCCATTCGAATCCAAGGTGGAGTCCACTATTCTTGGGGCAGTTGGAAGGGAATATTACTGGGTATGACTCAATGAGGTCTAAATGTAGAGGAAGAGTAACTCCCATGGGAGAGGAAGAGGCACTTTGGAGCTAGTGGGACACTTGGGCTAGATTCCCTAGCTTCTATGACACCAATGATGAAGATGCCTATGACACTTATGAAAAATCAGACTTGATGGCTGACATCTGACATGCATGACATGTCAAGGCTAAAAATAGCCTCCAATAAGGCACACAAGTGAGTTAGGGCAGTCAAAGAGACACCAAGTCGAATTGAGTGAAGAAGGAGGCTAGAATTGGAGGGACAAGTGGCATACTTGGGAATATCTTCCCAATTCGAGTTGGCATGAATCTCATGGATGGAATTAGAGTAAATGGAGCCTTAGGAAGTTTATAAAATTTAGGAACAAAGAAGAAGAAGAGGGGCTAGGAATTAGCTAGTAGAGAGCTAGTCTACTTGCCTTAGCACCAATTTCAAGGGTGAAAGATTCCCATCCTAATTGGTAATTGGAGAGACCATTCAAGCCTTTCATTTGGATATACAATGGATTCTTTAGTTACAGGTTGAAGCTACATGGAAGCTCGTGGTTCATTCATCTACAACTTGTTCTTGCATCTCTTTCACATTTTCTTGCATATTTGGGCCCCTGGAGGAATTGCGCCCTTGGTGAGATGTTGATATCTTTGTGAGAGTCCAAGAATCTTCATTTATTTATATTATGATATATATACTCTTTATTTACTACTCATAATACTCTCATGTCAAAATACCAAGTGAAACTATGTAAAAATATCAAACAATGCATAAATGATGTCATTTTCTCTATATCGTGTTGTTGGAGCTTGAAGAGCCATTATTTCGAATTGTATCAGTCATTCTATGTGATTTTGTTGATGTATGGAGTGTCATTAATGTTCTGAAGAATTTTCATTAGCATTTCACAAATCCTTGGCACCTAAATTTCGAATTTCATAACATATGGTGAAAATTACTAGCTTTCCCCCCTATGTGAAGACTTGCATATAAACATCTGATTTAAGGGAGTTTCAGAAGGCCATAAGAACTAATTGATGATACATTGGGGAGATAATTAAATCCATTTATCAGTACCATACCTCTATTCTGAAATTTGGAAAGGTTTAACAACATTTGGAGAGCCATCTTTGGCCACTACCCTTGGGGGATTGAAGCTCGATTTAACTAGTACATTTCCCTACTTTGTCCAGATTGTAAATGAATGTTGCATAAGTTTTTTAAGGGTTTTTAAGCATCCATCATCCTCACTTATATGTATGAATACCTTCAAAACTCATTCATACCCCATTCGAAATCATATGGAGCCATTCGGAAGCAGTTGGGTTAATACTAGTCTAAGGGTTGAATTGGTTAAAAATTGCAATTTTTCCTAGTTTGTGCAAATTCTTAAAAAGGGACACTACAAGTGGTATCAAAGCATGGTCCTTTAACTTGATGTGGATGACCATTCATGAGGACAAGAAGTCAAACAAATAATCACCCACCCTTAGAAACTGAAACTGAAGGTGTTGTTGTTGAAGAGGAAGAAATAAGAAAAAAAGTGCATTTTGTTGAAACTATGGCTAGGGATGAGAAGGAAACCTCAGAGGATAGGGAAGAATTTACTAAAATCATGAAACCATTATTTGAAGATATGACAAAACAAATAATGAAAGGGTTCAAATTGTTGTCTAGTCAACTTGGGAGCAAAGGAGTAATAGGAGGCAGCAATAGTTCTCATTCGGAGGAAAAGAAGGCCATGGGTGAGCATATTTTCTCAAGCACGAGACCCCATAATAGACCTAATGAATTTCAGATCACACCAAGGCCTACTACAACTAAATTTATTGAGGTCAAAGAAGAACCTAACACCCAATTTGATATGCAGGAAGTGGTGACGGAATGGGAAAAGTTGAGTGAATATTGTAGAAGAACTCTACCATTTGACCAATTCTTTAATGTATCAAGAAAACTCAAAATGAGGGAAGGTAATAAGACTCCATTTCAAAATAAAGAATTGAATTGTGCCATTGGTAAAATTCCCCTTCCCACTTTTGATGGCTCACCCCAAAGTTCTGCAAATACTTGGGTACAAAAACTAGATGTTTATTTTCAGCTGAATCCTATGGTGGAAAATGATGCTTTAAAAATGGTTATTTTGCATCTAGAAGGAGATGCCAATGATTGGTGGTTCCGTGGTTTGAAAATTTTTGGACATGATCCGGTTACAACTTATGGATAATTTGTTGACAGGGTATTAGAAATATTTGAGCAAAAAGACCCAGAATTGCCTTTCAAAGAACTAGCCCAATTGAAGCAAGTTGGAACCCCTACTGAATATATGATGGAATTCCAAAAATTATCAGTTAAGGTGGCTCATATATATATGGTAAGATTAGTATTGTTGTTTACTGAAGGTTTGGATGAACCCTTAAAAGATTTAGTTAAATCCCACAAACCCAATTCATTGAAGGATGTTATGAGCTTGACAAGAGATCTACAAAATGTGCTACCTAGGACAAGGTTTCCTCGCAAGCCCAACATCCCTTCCCAATTCAGATCTGAAAAGAAGCCATGGCAAGAAGATGAATGTGGAAAGGATAAGAAAGAGGAACTGAGCAAGGAAGAACTCAGAAGGAAGAAACTATTTTACTCATGCTTCCAACCATGGGTACCAGGACATAAATGTGCTAAGGGAAAGGGCCAATTCATTGAAGTATTCTGTGATGATGAGTATGAAGGGGGCATGCAGGAAGGAGGACATATTTCAGCCGAAGAAGAGGGATATGCCACAGCAGAATAAGAAGAGAAAAAAGAAGAAGATCATCCATTACATGACAAAGGGAGACTAGCAGTGCTTTCAGGAGTGCCTCGTTTCCACACTATTTGATGCGAACGAGTCGTACAAGGACAAAGGGTTTCGGTATTGGTAGATGGAGGAGCCACACATAAATTCATTGATGTAGCCATGGTGGAGAGGAGAAAGCTACCTGCTGAACCATTTGAGGGATTCATAGTCATCATTCCAGGTCACCATACTATGGAGTGCAAAACATGGATTCCAAAGCTACAACTCACCATAGGTAATTACACAATTTTTGATAGCTTTTATGTGGTTGATGTTGTTGATACCAATTTGGTCTTGGGAGTGCAATGGTTGTACTCTATAGGGGAACATACAATGAACTATAAAATCCCTGAAATGAGATTCAAATATTCGGAGGGAAAACAAAGGGTATTGAGAGGAAGGCACACCTATCCGAATAAGGTAGTGTCCTCCCACAGTATGAAACACAAGAATGAAAAGGTTTTGGGAGACATTCCTCATTGTGCAAATTCTTAAAAAGGGACACTACAGTGTTAAACAATCTTTGTCTGATCCTAAGTGTTTCTGCAGCAATCGTTTTCATCCTTGTTATCAATTGTTTCATTTTTTATATTGCTCTAGTTAGCAATTCTTGAGAGCGACATATCTTCTCCTGAATTTTTTATATTGCTCCAGTTAGCAATTCCTATGAGTGACATATCTTCTCCAATTCGCTTATGCGGGCATCAAAATCGCTTCTTTCTCCCTCCATGATCATTAGCTGTACAATCAACGCCTCCTTCTCAATGTCCAGATTTTGATAGTTAGTCATTAATATGTCCTTGTCAGCCTCCATAACATCGTGTTTCCTTTTCAACTCTATACCCTCTCCTCGCGCTTTTATTAAGTTATCTTTTAACTTTAACATTCTCTCCTTGTTGCGCTCAATGTCGTTCAACAACTTATCGACATTATCTGGACTTGCTTGCGCAGTTTCTATGCTGTGAACTTAGGGTCTTTGTGAGTGCCCTCCATGATAGTGGTTTCTTGGACAGTGACTATATCAGGCTGGGTGCCCATCTTCAATCTCTTCTCTGACCTTCTTGTGACGGTTTTCCTCCTCGAATAAAAAATTATTGTGTCCAATTTGGCCACTATGTGTTGTTTGGATGGGGTAAAAGGTGTGAGCCCAAGCTCTATGAATGGGAGGTGTCCCCCGGTAAGCATGACTCCTGACCCTTTTAGTGGGTCTGTATCCATGTCTTGAGGGATTGTGTATTCATCTTGTGTTCCTTCAGTTTCCATAGCTTTCTTGGACTTGTACTCCTCCTCTTTCCTCTTTTGTTGCTCAGTTGGTTCCTTTTATTCTCTTTCTCTTCTTGCTTCTTCTTTATGTCTTTTATCCTCCTCCTCTCTTTTATGTTTGTCTGCTTCTTCTTTCTGTCTTGTATCCTCCTCCTCTCTTTTATGTTTGTCTGCTTCTTCCTTTTGTAACCTCTTTGCCTCTTCTCTTTGCTTTCTCTATGTTTCTGCCTTCTGTTGTTGTTCTATTTCTGCTTTCTACAATATTTCAGCTTCTTCTCTTTGCTTCCGCAATTCTGCCTCTTTTGCAGTACTGGTAGCATGACTGGGACCGACACCTCTTTTCCGAACAAAATGTTTGTTTAGCTCAGTCATGTTACTTTCTCTTCAATACACCTCCTCATCCTTCAGGAAGTGATCTGTGTATTCAAAATGGATTCTGCATGACGCACAATGATTGACAACCTTTTGTTGATTATCATTTCTTATGAAACTCTTCTCCCAAAAATGGAATGCTTCCAAATCCTTTATGAAAGCTTCGGCGCCTTTAACCTTGGGAAATTTTTAGGCCCCAATACAAAAGGGTAATGGTGGGTAGGAGGCCTTCTTATGTTCATGCAAAAAACTACCAACCCCATTAACAAAAACCTGCCTCACAGCCTCCTTGTGTACTACGAAGTCAGTTACATACTAAGGCATTAGGGATGGAGCTCTAGAACCCCCATACATTCTGATATAGTTGCCATCATGAGAGAAATAATAACATCCATACTCATTAATAACTGCCATAGCGTTGTCAGATAGGAAGTGTGGTTCTTCATTGAAGATTAACCAATACAAGGGAATGATCAATTCCTCACAGATGAGCTTATAATAACTCGCATATTTGTGATCCCAGATGATCTGATAGGCCACATAGAGGGGAGACTCAGCCCGGTTCTAGATACATCCCAATTTAGGGAATTGGTGCCTGATCATTATACAATCCATGAGATACGGGGACATGAATAATTCTGCTTTCTTCTGGGTCATTACTCCCTAAGCTGCAGCTATGGTCGACACCAAGCTGTCTGAAATGATATCTTCCCAAATAAAAACAGTGCCATTGAAGGTTATATGATATATCAGGGGCACCCAGTTAAGCTTGTTGATATTTCCATTGGCTCTACCAAAGATTATGCTCAGCATCAAAGCTATGATTCTGAATGGGGTTCTTAAGATTTGACTGTCATATTCCCCACTTGTTTTCAACCTTAGTTTCTTCCCGGGGATGATCATCTTCTTGGCATACTCGAAGTGATCTATGTTTACCTCCCTTATCCAGTATTCGGTCATCATGACCTTAGGTGATGGCAGTTTATACGCCGCGACTATGTGGTCGGGTTGGAAAGACGCAAACCCTTCTCCTTTTGTGTTTGAGATGATCCTTGTGCCAACATCCACGTAAGGCAGGATCCATCCGATGACTTTAGAGCAAGGAAATCGCTCTAGGCGTGTGGTTTCTTTGTGGAGGCCCGATTTCTTGATGTTTTGGTATACCATCAGCTCTTCGATGGATGCTTCAGGTACATTTTGATCCCTGATAAGTTGGTACAGTTCACCTCATTTATATTATGGGGTGATTCCTGTTGCAGCTTTGGTGTCCTCGAACATGGTTTCTGATGGAGTGTCAGCAACCACTTTTACATCAGAATCTGATTCAACTGTCCTGAGCTTTCTCTTGGCACCCTTTTTTTGCATTTCCAAATCCTAATGAAACATTGAATCAAAATGTAAGCAAGTTTTACTGAAAAAGAAACATCAGGAAGAAACATATAAAAACATCCCTCATTAATATGATCAATAGAAAAAACAAGGTTCAGAAATTATTACTTCCATGATGTTTGATGTCTTCTTAGCTATGTTAACTATGTCTCAAGAAAGTACACCAGTGTGTGATAGCCAATATGTACTGAAAATTTATGTGGAAAACAATGTAAAAGAGGTTCACCACTGACTAAAAGACATATTTAAACACAACTTCATTCCCAAAGTCATTTTGAAAATTTATAACAATGTTTCACTGTAGCCCATTCTGCTTAGAGCGGAAAAGTTGAAAAAATCTGGGGTTCTAGATCTTTAAAGATCAAAAAGTTTACAGGACGCAACTCACTCAACCCACTCTTGCGAAAGCAAACCATTCTGATGGATTTCTGACCACTCTATGATTAAAAACAATTTCTAAAATATAACAAATTTGGTTGGTAAAGATGATTGAACCATGTCCATTCAATGTTTGTATTGAGAAAATGATCGGGTTATAAGTGAGTAAAGTTTCGTGGGGTAGTTCAATACTTGGAAAAATTCATCCTGGTCGGATGAGGTACGTAGGCATTCATCCCACTTCCTGTGGTATGTTAGCCCCACAAGATTAGGTCAATCCGGGAATCACAATGAGGGTTATCAAACCAAAAATAATAATCGGTGAACCTAGCCGAACGAATATGCTCACTAAGTAAACACAATGGATTTAATGACTAATTCCCTTTCCCCTTTCGACCAAGAACAAAGGTGGAATTTCCGTTCGGGCTAAACCAAGCGTAGGGTTCATGGCTATGTGTTTATGTAATGTCCCCATTGAAATAATTATATAGCAGACAATCCCCATCAATCTTACCAAGTTCCCTAGGTTGAATGGGTACATTGGGAATTGTAATAAGGGAGCAAAGGAATAATGTTTATACATTAGAATTATCCCAATTATTTAATAAATAAGTTGAATAAATGAATCCAAGAGGAATTATAGGTGGAAAATGGTTTTGAGGACATTTGGAGGATGTGGGACCCACACTAGCTTGGTTTCTCACTGCCACATGGCAAATATCACTTTCCATTTCAAATCCATGGGAAGGAAAACATTATTGGGTGAGTTGGTAAGGCATACACATGGCATGGAGCATATTAGGTCGAAATGGGATGGAATGGTAACCTCCATGGAAGAGGAAGAGTCAAATTGGAGGCTAGTGGACACTTGGGCTAGATTCCCTAGTCTTATGACAACAATGATGAAGCATCTATGACATCTATTACAAAATTCAGATCTAACTTATGACATCTGACCATTATGACATGTCAGCCCCAAAAATAGGCTCAAGGAAGGCGCTCATGGAGTTGGAGAATCCCAAGAGACTCCTACTCGAATTTGGCAGAAGATGGAAGGTTGGAAACTAGGAGCCAAGTGGCAAATGTGGAATATTTCCTAAGTGGAAATCTATAGAAGATAATGAGAGGATTTCGACCCTTAGAAGGCTAATGTTGGTTATAAAATGTAGAAATCAAGTATGAGAATGGATTTTGATGATTTGAGAAAAATTGTGTTTGTGAAGAGAGAGCTAGTGGATGACTAGTTTCTTGTCTTGGCCAATTTCGAGGGTGAAAGATTCCCATCCAAGTTTGTGTTTAGAGAGGCCACTCAGGTATTTCATGGTGCTTTAATGGAGTTTGTATTTGCAGGTAGCAGCTACAGGAAATCTCATGGTTCGGTTTAGTGCAGCACTTTCTCTCCACCATTTCTAGTTTTGAAGGCATATTCATGCTCCTTGAGGGATTGCGCTTTGGGTGAGCTCTTGTATTCATTGGGAGAGATTCATATGATGTATTTATGATTGCAATAGATTCATATTTTCTGTTCTTCATATTCAGAAAGTCTCAGGTCGAAATACCCACTAATTGTATGCAAAAATGTTGATTAATGAGCAAACAATGTCCATTTCCCCACTACATTGATGTATATCATTATAATGCTAATGATTTCGAATGAATGGATGATTCTCTCATACATTTGTTATTAATAGACTTCCATGGAAGTATTTTACAAGTTTCATGTACTGTACTTGAGCATTTGAAGTATTTTTACTCGGTTTAATTGCATTGGGAGAAGAAATAGTGCCATTTCCCCAAGGGTCGAATTGGTGATTTTTGCAGCTGAATGGGAGCGGGTTGGAATAGATATATTAATAAATGAATGGTGCACATGAGACCTTAATAACATACTTAATACATTCCCTACCTCTTTTCAGAATTTAGAGGGAGTTTGGAAGCATTTGGGAGGCCATTTTTAGTGTTTACCCAGGGGAATTTGATGCACAAATTACTAGTTAAAATCCCATACATTGACCAGAACATAAATCAAGTTTGCAGGAGTCTTTTGAGGGTTATAAATCATCCTTGAACCTAATATTCAAGTCTAAATATCATTCATATACCCTTACAGAAGATTTGGGAGCATTTGGATTAATTTGGAGGCCAAAACAACAAAACTAGTCAAAGGTTGAAATTGGGGAAAAATTGGAAAATTGGGAATTTTTATAAAAATTGAAAAAGGGACATTACAAGTGGTATCAAAGCATGGTCTTGGCACCTGATGGTATTAACAAGAATACAAACAAATAAACCACCACCCTTTGAACCAATAATTGAAAAAAAAATTGTTGAAGAAGAGGTAGTAGAAGAAAAAGAGTTTTTTGTCTAAAACCATGGGTAGAGAGGAGGATAAAAAATTAAGACATTAGGAAGAACTTATTGCAACCTTAGAACCATGTTTCTCTAAAGTTTCCACCAATATAGAAATAATGGGTAACAAAATGATGCAAGGATTGGAATTGTTGGTCAGCCAACTTGGAAGCAAAGGGGTGATAGGAGATAATAGTGGTTCACACTCAGGGGAAAAGATAAAAACGAGTGAGTATATTTTTCAAGCACAGGACCGCATAATAGACCTGATGAATTTCAAAGCACACAAAGGCATACTACACCTAAATTTCTCATACCCAAAGAAGAGCCTGACATTCTGGTGGATAGTATTAAACTAGCAAATGAATGGAATGGGTTGAGTGAAGAGTGTAAAAGAGGTTTACCATTCAATGATTATATTGATGCTATACATAAAATAAAAAGGAGGGAAGACAATAGGAGTCCATTCCAAAACAAAGAATTAAATATTGCTATTGGAAAAATGTCACTTCCTACTTTTGAGAGTTCTTCTCAAAATTCTGCTAACACTTGGGTGCAAAAATTGGATGTGTATTTTCAGCTGAACCCTATGTTGAAAGAGGATGCAATAAAAATGGACATCTTGTATTTGGAAGGAGATGCCAATGAATGGTCGTTTCATGGGCTGAAAACCTTGGGTCATGATCAGGTTAAAACATATGGAGAATTTGTTGACAGGGTACTAGAAAGATTTGAACAAAAAGATTCAGAATTGCCTTTCAAAGAACTATCTCAATTGAAGCAAACAGGGACCCCTACTGAATATATGTTGGACTTTAAAAAATTATCAGTTAAGGTGGCTGATGTATCTATGGGAAGGTTGGTATTTTTGTTCACTGAAGGTTTGGTTGAACCCTTAAAAGGTTTTGTCAAAGCCCACAAGCCAACTACATTAAAAGATGCAGTGAGCTTGACTAGGGATCTCCAAAATGTGCTTCCTAGAACAAGATTTCCTCCCAAGCCTAACTTCAAATTTGAAAAGAAACCTTGGAAGAGGGATACATACGATAAGAAACTTTGGCAAAAAGATTAATTTGGAAGGAATAAAAAAGAAGGACTAAACAGGGATGAACTTCGAAAAAAGAAATTGTGCTTCACATGCTTTCAACCATGGACACTGGGGCACAAATGTACTAAAGGAAGGGCTCAATACATAGAAGTATTTTCTGATAATGAAGGGTATGATGGGGGAATGGATGAAGATGGACATATTTCAGATCAAGAGGAGGCATATGAGACAACAGTAGAAGAGGAAAGACAAGAAGAAAATCAGTCGTCACTGGACAAAGCAAGAATGGCAATACTTTCAGCAGTACCTCACTATCATACTATCCGATGCAAGGGTGTGGTACTAGGACAAAGAACATAAGTTTTGGTAGATGGAGGAGCCACCCATAACTTCATTGATGCAGAGATGGTGGAGAAAAGAAAGATACCTATTGAACCATTTGATGGCTTCACAGTTGTCATTCCCGGTCACAACACAATGCAATGCAAAACAAGGGTTCCAAAGCTGCAAGTCACCGTAGGTAACTATACTTTTGTTGATAGTTTTTATGTGGTTGATGTTGCTGATACTAATGTGGTTTTGGGAGTGCAATGGTTGTATTCAATAGGAGAGCATACAGTAAACTATCAAATTCCTGAAATGAAATTCCAATATTCGAAAGGAGTACTAAGAGTGGTGAGAGGGCAACACACTTATCCAAATCAAGTAGTAACTTGCAATAGTATGAAATCTATATTGAGGCATGGGGACATAGAATGGGATGTTGAATGTCATATTACATATCCCAAGCCAAATATAAAGATTGTTCAACACCCAAAGGAGATAGAGAAACTCTTGCAAAAATATGAAAAAGTTTATAGAGACCTTCCACATGGTAGACCACCAGATAGGGGGGGTTGAGCACAACATTGTTTTGGAGGAGGGAACTTCACCCATTCAGATACCACCTTATAGACATCCTAAAAAGTTCAGAGATGAGATTGAAAAAGCTATCCAAGAACTCCTAGAGTTGGGACTCATTATAACAAGCTCTAGCCCTTATGCTTCTTCAGTAGTGCTAGTGAAGAAGAAAGATGGAACATTGAGAATGTGCATAGATTTTAGATCCTTGAACAAAAAGACTATCAAGAATAGGTATCCTATTCCTATGATTGATGAGCTCATGGATGAGCTACATTGGACCAAATAATTCTCCAAAATTGATCTTAGATCAGGGTATCATAAAATTCGAATGAAAGATGGAGATGTACAAAAGACTGCTTTTCGATGTCATTATGGCCACTTTGAATTTATTGTCATGCCTTTTGGGTTAACTAATGCTCCAGCCACATTTCAAGCATGCATGAATAGGATCTTTTGCAAGCAACTAAGAATTTTTGCTTTGGTTTTCTTTGATGACATTCTCATTTACAGTAAAACATGGGAAGAACATTTGCATCAATTAGAGATTGTGTTGAGAATTTTGCAAGAAGAGTCCTTATTTGCTAAGTTATCAAAATGTGAATTTGGGATGAAAGAACTACTATATCTTGGGCACATTATTGGGCAAGAAGGGGTGAAGGTACACATGGAAAAAATCAGGGCTATCTTAGAATGGCCATCACCAAAAAATATTACCGAATTGAGAGGCTTTATTGGCATATGCACCTACTACAGAAAATTTGTGAAAGGATTCTCCAAGTTGACTTCTTCACTCACTGATTTGACTAAGAAGGATGGTTTCAAGTGGGATGAAGAGACTGAAAAGGCCTTCCAAAAAATGAAAGAGGTAATGAGTAGTTGTCCCATACTTGCACTTCCTGATTTTACTAAACCTTTTGTTGTGGAATGTGATGCTTCAGGTGGAGGAATAGGGGCTGTCCTAAAGCAAGGCCAACACCCCATATCCTTTGAGAGCAGAAAGTTGCAGCCTCATGAAAAAATTTACTCCATCAATGATAAAGAAATGTTGGCCATTATGCATGCATTGGCTAAATTCAAACAATACTTAGTGGGCAGCAAGTTTGTGGTGAAAACTGACCACAATAGTCTAAGACACTTTCTCACCCAAAAAGATCTAAATGAAAGGCAACAAAAGTGGGTAAGCACGATTCAAGCTTATGATTTTGATATTGAATAAATCAAAGGAAAGAATAATATAGTAGCAGATGCTTTGTCAATAAGACCTTCTTTTTCTCTCATGGACATTGCCAAGGATTGGAAAAACATGCTCCTAATTGAATATGCTAAAGACAAATTTGCTTGTGATATGTTGGATTGAATCAAAGGGGATGATAACTACAGGATTTTGAATGGGCTGATATATTATAAGGGCAGAATTTATTTAGTTCAGAACTCAAAGCTCAAGTACCGAATTTTGTAGGAAGCACATGATTCCCCACTAGCGGGCCATCCGGGGATCTTCAAAACTTATAGACAGTTGAGGCAAAGGTTTTTTTGGAAGGGGATGAAGGAAGATGTTTAGAAATATGTGAATGAATGTAAGGTATGTCAACAAAACAAATCAGAACTTACATGTCCAGCTGGCCTATTACAACCCTTGCCTATTCCGGAGCAAAAATGGGACAGTATCTCCATGGATTTCATCACCGGTTTGCCTAAATCTTTGGTTAAGGATTGCATCTATGTGGTAGTGGATAGGTTGAAAAAATTTGCTCATTTCTTTGTTGTTACATCATCTTTTAGTGCTGCACAAGTGGCTAATATTTTTTTCAAAGAAATCTTCAGATTGCATGGGCTCCCCAAGAGCATTGTCAGTGATAGAGATAGTAGATTCATGGGTGCTTTTTGGCAAGAAATTTTTAGATTGGTGGGCACTCAATTGACTCCAAGTACCAACTATCATTCAAAAATTGATGGAAAAACAGAGAGGGTGAATCAATGGTTGGAAGGGTACCTAAGAAACTATGTGGGAGAGCAACAAAAAGCATGGGAAAAATGGCTACACTTGGGTGAGTTTTGCTACAACACCACTTATCATATGTAGATAGGGATGTCTCCTTTCAAAGCATTATATGGTTATGATGCACTTACATTTTCTAAAATTATATTTGGTGATAGTAGAGCCCCAAAGGCTAAAGGTTGGGTGGAAGAGAGCCAAGAAATTTTAAAGCTCTTGAAAGACAATTTGTAGGTTGCTCAAAATCAGCAAAAACAATATGCTGATAGACGTAGATAAGAAAGAACCTTTCAGGTCAATGATTTAGTATATTTAAGGTTGCATCCCTATAAACAAACATTTCTCAAAAAGAATGGAGCAAAAAAATTAAAACCAGGGTACTATGGGCCATACAAGGTAGTGTGGAAGGTTGGAGAAGTAGCATATGAACTAGAACTTCCGGAAGGGAGTAAAATCCATAATGTATTTCATGTTTCTTATCTCAAGAAATCCCTTGGTCAGCAAATCATCACTTCAGAAATACTTCCTCCTTTGGATGATGAAGGTCAGCTCACACTTGTTCTGGAAAAGATTTTGAAGACACGGGAAAGGAGGTCGAGGAGTAAAATTATCAAAGAATAGTTAGTGCAATGGAAGGACTTACCAAATGAAGATGCCACGTGGGAAGAGGAGAAGATTTTGCAGCATCCTAATTTGAAATTGCTTGAGTACAAGCAATCTTGGGTGGGGAGGACTGTAATGTCCCCATTCAAATAATTGTATAATAGACAATCCCCATCAATCCTACCAAGTTCCCTAGGTTGAATGGGTACATTGGGAATTGTAATAAGGGAGCAAAGGAATAATTTTTATACATTAGAATAGTCCAAGTATTTAATAAATAAGTTGAATAAATGAATCCAAGAGGAATTATAGGTGACAAATGGTTTTGAGGACATTTGGAGGATGTGGGACCCACACTAGCTTGGTTTCTCACTGCCACATGGAAAATCTCACTTGCCATTTCAAATCCATGGGAAGGAAAACATTATTGGGTGAGTTGGTAAGGCATACACATGGCATGGAGAATCTTAGGCCGAAATGGGATGGAATGGTAACCTCCATGGAAGAGGAAGAGTCAAATTGGAGGCTAGTGGACACTTGGGCTAGATTCCCTAGTCTTATGACAACAATGATGAAGCATCTATGACATCTATGACAAAATTCAGATTTGACTTCTGACATCTAACCATTATGACATGTCAGCCCCAAAAAAAGGCTCAAGGAAGGCGCTCATGGATTTTGAGAAGCCCAAGAGACTCCTACTCAAATTTGGCAGAAGATGGAAGGTTGGAAACTAGGAGCCAAGTGGCAAATGTGGAATATTTCCTAAGTGGAAATATCTAGAAGCTAATGAGAGGATTTAGACCCTTAGAAGGCTAATGTTGGTTATAAAATGTAGAAATCAAGTATGAGAATGACTTTTTACAATTTGAGAAAAATGGCATTTGTGAAGAGAGAGCTAGTGGATGACTAGTTTCTTGTCTTAGCCAATTTCGAGGGTGAAAGATTCCCATCCAAGTTGGTGCTTGGAGAGGCCACTCAAGTATTTCATGGTGCTTTAATGGAGTTTTTATTTGCAGGTAGCAGCTACAGGAAAGCTCGTGGTTCGGTTTAGTGCAGCACTTTCTCTCCACCATTTCCAGTTTTGAAGGCATATTCATGCTCCTTGAGGGATTGCGCTTTGGGTGAGCTCTTGTACTCATTGGGTGAGCTGCATATGATGTATTTATGATTTTAATAGATTCATATCCTCTGTTCTTCATATTCATAAAGTATCAAGTCGAAATACCCACTGATTGTATGCAAAAATGTTGATTAATGAGCAAACAATGTCCATTTCCCCACTACATTGATGTATATCATTATAATGCTGATGATTTCGAATGAATGGATGATTCTATGATACATTTGTGATTAATAGACTGCCATGGATGTATTTTACAAGTTTCATGTACTGTACTTGAGCATTTGAAGTATTTTTACTTAGTTTAATTGCATTGGGAGAAGAAATAGTGCCATTTCCCCAAGGGTCGAATTGGTGATTTTTGCAGCTGGATGGGAGAGTGTTGGAACAGATATATTAATCAATTAATGGTGCACATGAGACCTTAATAACATCCTTAATACATTCCCTACCTCTGTTCAGAATTTAGAGGGAGTTTGGAAGCATTTGGGAGGCTATTTTCAGTGTTTACCCAAGGGGGATTTGATGCACAAATTACTAGTTAAAATCCCATACATTGACCAGAATATAAATCAAGTTTTAAGGAGTCTTTTGAGAGTTATAAATCATCCCTAAACCTAATATTCAAGTCTAAATATCATTCATATACCCTTACAGAATATTTGGGAGTATTTGGGTTAATTTGGAGGCCAAAACAACAAAACTAGTCAAAGGTCGAAATTGGGGAAAAATTGGAAAATTGGACATTTTTATAAAAATTGAAAAAGGGACATTATAGTTTAACCCAAATGGGGTATGCCTACTTCCGAACTCAATATCCTAGGGTGTTTTTCCCAATTAAAAATTGCCCACTTAGCATACTCATCCTACCCCCTTCTTTGCATCGTGGATAGGGAGTAGCATATAGGGAAGGTGAACATCAGAAAGGAGCCGGATAGTAAACCTGGCATGAGGCATTCGCTCAGATGGGAAAAAACCTTAACAAGGTTCGGTCAAGAGACGTTTATTTAAGGAACTAGACAAACTACCGACACTTCATTCCCTACTGGTCAAGAACAAAACGGTTGGATTAAGGGTTTCTTCATTCTTCTCAAATATATATAAATAAAACAAAACCGTGAACAAAAATATGCCAAGCACGTTTTACACATGAGCAAATTGCCAAAGGAAAACTCAGTTTCGAACATGGGGTATAAGGGTACAAATAAAGCCTACCTGACAGTCGCATATTGGTCGTAAAGACGACGTTCAACAATGTTGGGCGTCCGGCGATTGGTGGAATCAGCTTCGCTTGAACGACGTTTGCAAAATATTAAAAAAAATATGATTCTCACCCTTATATAACATTGGGAAACCCTAGCAATAAATGAAAAATGGAAAATGTTGGCGGGTTCCAGCAATTTACCGAGGCCATTTCGACGTGAAAATCTTTACCCTCTGTTCAGCAGAATAGTTTTGTCACCGACGTGTTTCGGCGTCGTTCGCATTTTTGCAGCGAAACGTGTCGACGGTACTCGTCACTCTACGACGGCTTCGTTGTCGGCGTCCTTTATCCTTTTCACGCTGAAGCAGATCGGTGCTCTTCACATTCTTTTCCGAAACGTTTCGGCACGACTGGCACATGTTCGTCAATATTTCAACAACTATTTACACCTTACTCCAATCCTTTGTCGGTGGATCTCCTTTATCGTCAGCGATACGCTTCAGCGTTATTTCTTTACGTGCAGCAAAACACGTTGGAGGTACTCTCAATCTTGCACCGAATGTGTTCTTTCGCCGAGGCATCGTTAGCATCTTTCGTGTTTCACGCTGAAACACGTCGGCATAACTCAGTGAGTTTCTGCGACTCACGCAACTTCGAAAAAATATAAGTGTCCAGCATGATTTTACCAACGTTCCGACCGTTTCGGCATGACTCGCTGAGTCACTCTTAAACAGGTTTCTTTCTAAGCAAATCAATCACGACCCCGACCGTTTCGGCCCAACTCGGCGAGTTACTCCGACCGTTTCGGCGAGAAAAGTCGAGTTGTACTTGGTCGAAAAACTTGCCTCTTTCAACTATTTTCAGGAAAAAATTCTAAGTGACAAGAAGTAAACCCTCTAGGATGAGCCAAACTCTAGGTAAACCAAAAAAAAGGAGGGGCCCTACAATTTTAAGAAAGTTTTGGGGATATGGTTGCAGCAACAACACGGCCCAGTATTTATCATAGCCCAAAATTTGTCTAAGGTTAGCTTTACATAAGATATTACCACCCCCAAAATGTATCCTAAATAAGAAGTGAATTAAAAATTAATTAAAAGTTAATTAACATCACTAACCAAGTATTTAGTCAAACCCCTATTTCCCCCTGACTTTTTTTCTGGTTGCACAAGAAACAATGTGGAGTTTGGCACACGATTCAATGTGGGGTTAATACTAAAATTTTGAAAGAAGGTATCAATGGAAAAATCCCTCCAATTTCATATTTTCCGATTTTCCCCAAAATATTTGATTTACCCAAACCCAAAATATGTTTCCAAACCAAATCTGTGTCTGTATTGAATATACCTTGCTTGAACGAAATCTATGAGCCTGTCAACACACTAGGTCTATGATCAAACCAAATCGGATTGTGTTGACACCTCTGAAGAAAATTGATGTTATCGTGATTGATTGGTAAGAATATTTTTTCCAGTTTTATGTGGCCTAGGTTGTATATTTTGAAAGATGTTTTTTTGTTTCAGAGCTAACTGTAAGTATAGGGGAACATTTTATTGCTTATAAAATATGCATTGTAGAGGAACCCTCTCTTGCTTAAAAAAATTACATATTTTGTTTTATATCTTACCCTGAACAAAATATTCGAACTCGTGTCTCATTTTAGATCTAACCCTGCTTGAACCGTCAACGCATCATCTCTCTGATCAAACCAAATTGGACCGCGTTGATATCCTTTTTTTGTTCATTTTTTTTGTGCTTAAATTTTTTTACATTCTTACCCTACTTGAACAAAATCTACGAACCCATCAACAGGTCTATGATCAAACCAAAATTGATTGTGTTGAAATCTGATGAAAAAAATTGATGGTATAGTGATCGACTGACAATATTTTATTTTACTTTTTCTGTTAATCGACTAGTGTAGTGATTCAACGCATAAGCTCTCTGATCAAACCAAATCGGACCGCGTTGAAATTCTCTAAGCAAAATCGATGGTGTAGTGATACGACGGGTAAGATTTTATTTTAATTTTTTTTTAGTTTTTTGTGCTTAACAAAATTTACATTCTTACCCTTCAATTTTTGTATTTAAGCAGTCTATAAAATGATTTATCAGATACTGTATATGTAGAGTAATTAATTTTACCCTTTATTATTTGATGCATAAATTAGTTTGGACCATCTGGATGCGAATCTAAAAGTGTTGAAATATTGTAACTTCTAAGAATAATCTATTTGTACTTTATTATCTGGAGATGTTTATTCCTCCGTCGGGACATTATTATATATCCAGAGATGTTTATTCCTCCGTCGGGATGTTATAAATAGGGTTATTAGACTCTCCTAGTGGGGTCAGCCCTGAGTTAAGTTGTTAGGGGTTATTAGACTCTCATAGGATAAGTCGGCCCAATTATGGTTAAAAGTCGAGTAAAGTAAAGTATAAATAGAGGAGGTGTGTTCCTCATTTAACACTCACTCACTTGTGAACTTGAGAGAGAGAGATATGCAAAGGAGGAGAAGGAGCTCTTGTTTGGGGATTTCATCTTTGTACTTGTTGATCATCTATATTGAGGAATTTTTGCTGGGTTTTCTACCCCATGAGGGTTTCCCAGGATAAATTTGTGTCACTTGTGTTTATGTTGTGCTTGTTATTCTTTCAGTGATCCTGTATATGCTATTGTTGTGAAATTGAATTGAATACTGATGTTATCTATCTTACCATATTGAATCTTAACATGGTATCAGATCTATCCCGAAATAAGGCAATATATGGCACTTACAACACTTGTTTCACTTGCGACAATTTGAAAGTTAGGGCTTTGTATAGCAAAACCTAGTCATCGTGGAACTTTAGCTATAAATCACTTTTGGTGAAGGTTTAGGATCTGAAACTTGGACAGGCCGAAGATGAAATTTTCTTGTACCTTGTGTCTTAGTTTCAACCTCATATTCATTGTACTTTCTAATATACGATCCGTACAAGTTAGGGTTTCTGCCTCTTCCAGAATGAAGCCCTAAACATGTGACCTAGGTAAAAAGGTAATATCTCGGGCTAGGAATCTCCAAATGGAATTCCATAAAAAGTGACAGTTAGGAGATGGATTGTAGTTTCACAGGTCTGAGTTTCAGAGGTCGAAGTTGAAATAGTAACACGTGGAACTCTGTACAAGTTCGCTATGTTGTTTCATCCCTTAAACATGTCATGTTGGGAAATTGAGCATATCTCTCTGGTGGAGAATCTAATGAAGCTAAAACCTGTGGGGTTGGAAAGATGACAAGTCAGGATACCACAAGCCAAAGTTTCAGACCCTGCAAATCCGAAATTTCAGAGATACACCAGAAACAATACGGCACACCTGAAATGGTGCAACAGAGGAAATCAAAGAAGAGGAGGAAGAAGCTCTCACTTAGGTTTTTCAGTTTTTAGGTATGGCATGACCTGATACAATGTTGGAGACACCTGATGAAACATTGGAAAATTTGAAAATGGATTTGGAATCCATTCATCATAGATATTAATCCTCCATCAAAATGTTGTGGGAGGAAGGAGATTAAAAATTAGGGCTTCCAAGTAAGAAGAAACCCTAGCAAAGTTGGGAGACTCATAGGGCAAAAATGAAGGAGGTTTAAATGGCACTGATATTCTATCATACTAGCACCATGAACCTATATAGGATGTTTACAATTGATCTACCTTGGATGGTTAGGGTTTTACCCTTATAGAGAAGACTACAAGCAATCTCAACAGGTATGACTTGAGAAGATACAGGTATGTTTTGAAATCTGTTTCATGATTTAGTTCATGATATGTTTGTCTTCATATTATTACAGGTATATTTTGAAATCTGTTTCATGATTAAGTTCATGATATGTTTGTATTCATATTATTGAGGTTAGTAGAATCATGATTAATTTTAGATTGTCTAATCACCTTAGTAAAAGTATGAATGCATGTGAATGATATAAGACATTCATTGATTAGGGTTATGACACTTAGGATTGTACTAATGCACTTGTGGTGTTGTATGAGGATGATGTTGTTTGCTAATATGAAAGGTACATCAAGAAAGACAAATCTATATGACCATGATGACATGAAGACAAAGACTCATCCATAGTCTTTGATCACATAGAAGCTCTACTTACGAGGTATGTATGATTTGGTTCTACTATGCTTAACTTATGAGATATGTAGGTTACTAGCACAAGGTCTCTAAATCATTGAAGAGAACAAAGAAGATATTGTTTTAGACATAACTAGCAAGCATGCTAATCCAGGTATGTTTTCCTATATCGAGTTAGAATCCTACTTTGTGTTAGGATCTTAGATAAGTATACTTGTGTATGAAATGATCATGACCATACATGTTTAAGATTATTTAGAATCATGATGTTTTGACAGTATTGAGATTATACTAATGAATGTATGATTATGTATGAGATCTTGAGGATGACACAATGATGACACTAGTGCACACTTAAGCATGCATAGTGGTCCAGGATGGATAGAAGTTCAAAGACATATAATCATGATGCTATCATAAAGGGAAAAATAGAGATCAAGAGGGAGGCAACCACACAAACATAAAAGATAAGTATTTGAGTTGTTATTTGAATTACTTCTTGAATCTCTAAATAGTTAATGATATTGCTCGTAATAGTTGTATACATATTTGTATTCCTAGAATATATCATGCATAGTGTAAGCATTCATATAGCATCGAACAATATACTACTAATATGCATATGATGGGTAAGTTGGACAAACATTCCATTGTTGCTTGTCTAGAATGAAACCTCTTTGCTAACATGCTGGGAGTTGCGCACGCTGTTGATAGTATGTTCTGGTAGAGATGGAAGGCATATAGATAGCCACTGTATGCATACAGGATATGGAAAAGTGTTGTTCCAAAGTATTGGTTAAGATCGTTGCATAACTATGTGAATCATATCAGTATGCATAATAGGTTATCATTGAAATGTCAACATGATTTGATGATTGTGAAGTGTTACTAATCATGTAATTAAATTTGATTTGTAGGAAAGATCATGTGCTATGATCTACAAAAGAAGGATGATGAACACCTGTTCCAAAGAACATGTGATGGATGTTCAACAAGAAGACTTACAAATCAAACGTACTATAGAAGGCTCGTGGCTAGAGGATTCTCCTAGAAAGAGGGAGAGGATCATGACGAGATGTTTGCTCCAAGTGGCTAAACACACTTCCAGAGATAGATTACACCCATGGATGACAAGACCGTTCTCTTGAAATTGAAGAAGAAGTGCATATCGAGCAAACTCCCAGGATTCGATAGAGAATCACATGATTGAAGAAGGCTTTGTACGGGTTCATCAGGTACCCAGGATCGATAGTAAATTGAGGAGCTTGATGATCACCACGGGTGATTCAGATTTCAACCTTTGCTACAAGGTTGAAGATGGTTTCTATATACAGATGACATGCTTCTCTCAGATAGAAGCAAGAAGGAACTATAGAGTTCGAGTGATCTTGAGGCTCATATCAGTAGAACCATCCAACGGGAGATGGCACGGATAGATATGCAGAAGATCACTTAATGCAGAGTGTGAATGATGTTCAGTCACAGAAGGAGGACAATACTCAGATGTAGAAGACTCCACTTCAGAGGGAGTAGATCTCAGAGTTAAATAATCTTGGCATGGTTCTTGTGATTAGATATGTGGCTGAGATCAGATGAGATTTTTCCTTAGCCAAGGAAAATGTGAAGTAGAGGTCCGTGATGATGGACGATGGTTTCTACAGTTTACAGACAGATGACTGGTTCATTGATTTATCTGACGAATACCAGGCCATATATATGCTTTGTTGTGAACACCCAGAGTCAGTATCTAGTTGAGCTTACATGTGTTCACCTAGTAGTTGCAAAGCATGTGATGAGGTACTTGAAAGGTACAATAGAATTTGGTCTATACTATGTTGGAGATCATGACTTCAAACTGTATGGTTATACAGATGCGGATTGGGATGGAAGTGTCTCAGACAGAAAGAGCACATCGGGTGGATGTTATTGTCCGGGATCTGCTATGATCTCATGGTTTAGCAGGAAGCAGTCCAGTGTGGCTCTCAACACAGCTAAAGCAAAATATATAGCAGCTTGCTCTGCTAGTTGTGAAGCCATATGGCTTCAGAAGCTGTTGACAGGACTATTTGACTTAGAGATGGACTCCACTGTGATCCTGTGTGACAACCAGAGTTGTATCAAGATTACGGAGAATCCAATGTTCCATGATAAGTCAAAGCACACAAAGATTCGATATTTCTATATACAGGATATGGTGCAAGAAGGAGCTATAAAGCTCGAGTATGTGAGCACTGATGAGCAAGTTGGTGATGTATTGACCAAACCTCTATCTCAAGTAAAGTTTGAGTATTTCTGAGACAAGCTTGGTGTAGTTCAAAAGGACCCTCCTCGAAAGGGGGAGTGATATGGTCAATGATAAGGATACTTGTATCGATGATGAGGATACCTGTATCGATGATGAGGATACTTGTATCGATGATGAGGATACCTGTATCGATGATGAGGATACCTGTATCGATGATGAGGATACCTGTATCGATGATGAGGATACCTGTATCGATGATGAGGATACCTGTATCGATAATGAGGATACCTGTACCGACGATGAGGTCGATGATGCGGATGCATGTATCGACGATGAGGTCGATGATGAGGATGCCTGTACCAATGTTGAGGTCGGATGAGGATATGTGTACCGACGATGTGTCTTCGATGTATGGTCCTTGGACTTTGTCTAAGTGGATGAGTGGATTGTATCATCCCTGGACTTTATTCCTAAATGGATCCGGATACTTATGTCTTCGAGAACTGGTCCGGACTTTGTCTAAGTGGACGAGTGGATTACATCATCCCTGGACTCTAGTCCTAAATGGATCTGGAGACCTGTGTCTTCCAGAATTGGTCCTTAGACTTTGTCTAAGTGGACGAGTGGATTGCATCATCCCTGGACTCTAGTCCTAAATGGATCCGGAGACCTGTGTCTTCGAGAAGTGGTCCTTAGACTTTGTCTAAGTGGACGAGTGGATTGTATCATCCCTGGACTTTAGTCCTAAATGGATCTGGAGACATGTGTCTTCGAGAAGTGGTCCTTAGACTTTGTCTAAGTGGATGAGTGGATTGTATCATCCTTGGACTTTAGTCCTAAATGGATCTGGAGACCTGTGTCTTCGAGAAGTGGTCCTTAGACTTTGTAAGTGGACGAGTGGATTGCATCATCCCTGGACTCTAGTCCTAAATGGATCTGGAGACCTGTGTCTTCGAGAAGTGGTCCTTAGACTTTGTCTAAGTGGACGAGTGGATTGCATCATCCCCGGACTTTAGTCCTAAATGGATTTGAAGACCTGTGTCTTTGAGAAGTGGTCCTTAGACTTCGTCTAAGTGGACGATTGGATTGCATCATCCCTGGACTTTAGTCCTAAATGGACCCAGAGACATATGTCTTCGAGAAGTGGTCCTTAGACTTTGTCTAAGTGGACGAGTGGATTGCATCATCCCTGGACTTTAGTCCTAAATGGATCTGGAGATCTGTGTCTTCGAGAAGTGGTCCTTAGACTTTGTCTAAGTTGACGAGTGGATTGCATTGTACCTAGACATGATATGGTGTCTTAAATTGATAGGGATTGATCATCCCGTAAGTGGATCAAGATTGTATCATCCTTGGACTTATGTCCTAAAGTGAGAGGGATTGATCATCCCGTAATTGGATCATGTGTGTTGCAGATTATAATGTTGTTGATCATAAGATCCATATGACAATGTTGTTGATCGGAAGATCCAAATGATAATGTTGTTGATCGGGAGATCTAGATGATGATGTTGTTGATCAAGAGATCCATATGATGATGTTGTTGATCAGAAGATCCAGATGATGATGTTATTGATCGGGAGATCCAAATGATGATGCTATTGATCAGGAGATCTAGATGATGATGTTGTTGATCGAGAGATCCAGATGATGATGTTGTTGATAGGGGGATCCATATGATGATTTTGTTGATCGAGAGATCAAGATGATGATGCTATTGATCGGTAGATCCAGATGATGATGTTGTTGATCGAGAGATCAAGATGATGATGTTGTTGATCGGGAGATCCAGATGAAGATGTTGTTGATCGGGAGATCCAGATGATGATGTTGTTGATCGAGAGATCTAGATGATGTTGTTGATCGGGAGATCCAGATGATGATGTTGTTGATCGAGAGATCCAGATGATGTTGTTGATCGGGAGATCCAAATGATGTTGTTGATCGGGAGATCCAGATGATGTTGTTGTTGTAGCTGATCGAGTGTTGCAGAAGATGAAGACTCGGTACTGAAGATATTGATGTTCCAATATTGAAGATATTGAAGATGTTCCAGTAGTTGTTTTGAATTACTGATGATGATTAAAGAAATATTCCAATGATTTAAAGATGTATCACTGTAATGTAGTTGATGACTCCTTGATCCTGCATATGTTGTTAGAATATCCTTCTCATTAAGGGGGAGTGTTGAAATATTGGAACTTCTAAGAATATTCTATTTGTACTTTATTATCCGAAGATGTTTATTCCTCCGTCGGGACATTATTATATATCCAGAGATGTTTATTTCTCTATCGGGATGTTATAACTAGGGTTATTAGACTCTCCTAGTGGGGTCGGCCCTGAGTTAAGTTGTTAGGGGTTATTAGACTCTCCTACAAGAAGTCGACCCAGTTAGGGTTAAAAATCAAGTAAAGTAAAGTATAAATAAAGGAGGTGTGTTCCTCATTTAACACACACTCACTCACTTGTGAACTCACATAGGAGAGAGAGATCTACAAAGGAGGAGGAGAAGCTCTTGTTTGGGGATTTCATCTTTGTACTTGTTGATCATCTATATTGAGGAAGTTTTGTTGGGTTTTCTACCCCATGAGGGTTTCCCAGGATAAATCCGTGTCTCTTGTGTTTATGTCGTGCTTGTTATTCTTTTAGTGATCATGTATATGCTATTGTTGTGAAATTGAATTGAATACTGATGTTATATATCTTAGCATATTGAATCTTAACAAAAAGCTTGGTTGGAAGGAGAAAATAAATCAAAGGTTTTGACCAACGGTTAGAATTTATGTAGTATTTATGTCATGCCTTTATAAATACTTTGTGTTTTTCACTCTTGCTTTCCAATTAAGAGATCATGTGTAACATGTGTAGGCCATTTTGGCTTCCTGTCGTGATTGCAGAATTTTACTTCTTATAAATTTGATCATGTTCAATATAGACCCTGATCAATTTCCACATAAAGAACGGAAGTTATTGCCTCCATAGGTTGTGGAAGAAGCTTTTCAAATACTTGTTGAAGAGGATGTTGAACGAGAAAAGAGACGAAAAATGAAGCAACAATTGTCTATACAGCGACAAAAGTCACGAAAATTATATAGACTTGCAAAAACTTATTGTTGGAGTGACGATGATGTATCCAATGGTAATGATGTTGAGAACCAACCTAATGATAGGGAAATACCCTATCAACTCTGATGTCGTTCAACTGCGCAGTATGTTAATGGCAAGGATCCAAAATTCGATACAATTGCTCTTCTTAAAGGAGAAAATGGTTCAGAAGAAATCATTATCTGCAAAGTTATAGATGAGTCACATACAAGAAATGTAGAGCTAACAATGTTGGATCTTTGTGGCGATGATCAAATTCTTTACACTTGTCACCTACCCAAATTTTGAGACTATTTATTTTTATTGCAAAAACATTATATTAAATTATAATTACAAATTTGTGTAATTATGACCAAATATTGGTCAAGGATGATTGTAATGACTGATTATCATTATTTAATAAATTAAAACAGGAGACAAACACCCAAGCAAATTGTTAAATGAGTGTTCACTGACCCACTAGGAGGAATGAAAGCTGTTAGAAGGCATTGGACAGATGGAAACAATTGCACTCCACCACTAGCTATTGGTTATGGGACAACTACCCCTAAATTTGTGGCATTATCCCCCAGGTGGGTGGAAGAGAGTTGTTAGCTAATTAATGACCAGGTTAACCACTAAAAGGCCTAGGCAACCTAGATAAGGCAATTCGAATTGAGCAGGAAGCTCCACAATATTTTCTGTAGAAATATTTCCTCGAGTGTATTAGGTGATCACTGAGAGATTCGAATAGGGAGGCTAAGTGGTAGTGCATTGTGAGTCTGCTAGTTATTCTGAGAAGGAAACCAGAGGTGCTGGTGCAGGTCTCTTTGACTGTTGAGTCTTTATGACTAGATGATCTACATTTCTACTGCAAGTTGATAAACTAAAGCTTCTACAGATTCTTCTTCCTGGTGGTTCAATGAACAGGGTCGGGGGTCCTAAGGCAAGTAATTTGGTTGTCTTCAAGAGTAGGTTGGGTGGAACAGGCTCCTTGGGTGGTTTGTTTCTCCTACAAATAATCAGGTTCTACAGTTTTGTTGTTATTTTCAATCAAATAAATTCTGCATTTATCAGTAAGTAGTACAGTTAAAAGAATGCAGAAGAAATTGTTTTATTTTCTGACCTAAGTATGATTTCTGAATGAAAATGATTTAATAGATGAAATGATCGATTAGATAATCCTTCTCTATATTTTTCCCCATGTTGTCTTTGCATCGTAGTCCAGTACAGAGAAGCAAATTTAGATAGATTATGATGAGCAGAATGTTGATTGAATGATTATAATAACATTGTGTATATTGTCTTTTAAAAACTACATGATCAAATATAAGTGTTCAAACTCAGAATGCAAGATAACATATCAGAAAATAGCTACAGTAACATTTTTTTTTACTTAATAATGAAAATAAATATTTTGTTTTTGTATAGAATTAGGGTTTCATTTATCAGCATCTAGTTTCCTTTGAAAGCTAATACTATGCATGCTATCCTCTATAATTCCATACATTTGTACAACAAAATTTTTGTTATTTATTTCAGACTTCATCCTTTCTATAAATTTATTTGTTGCACTTTAAATTACTAATCAGTAATCGAATTACTATATATATATTTTATTTCCCAGTTTCCAAATTTCGAAAAACACTGAATTTGGCTCTCGGCCTCATTCAAATGACAGTGTAATTCCTATTTACAAACACCAGACCACCATCAAAATCCTTTGGCACTTAGTCTCATTAAGATAACCCTGTATTTCAAACATCCTGGTATTAAAAACGACTATCAATTTCAAGCATACTAATTAGAAAAACTTGGAATATTCCTACTTAGATCGTTAAGACAGTTTTAGCTTGTTGGAAGATGAAAAACCTCATTTCCTAAGAATGCTAACTCCTGTTACTCGGATCCTTCTTTGACAAGTACAGTCACAAATGTTCTTACACTGTACAAACTCATTTTCAAACTAGTTATCAATTCAGCATCAACCTCAAAACAATAACATATTACTCTTTTTATAATCCCTTGTTTTCAACGATACAAGACAAGTGATTGAAATTAGGTCTCGACTTTAAGTCAACTCCTTCACTTATCAAAATTAATTAAGATTTGATGATACAAGTGTGGCTTTAACCATTAGATTCTCTGCCACTCCAAAAATACAGTTTTATTTTCTTTACGATCAGACATCATAGGAATGACACAATCTAAGTACCATAAAATCGATATACGAGAACCATTTCATTTATCATTTAACCAAGAACTGATTTTAATAACCATTACTGTATCCATGTTGAACTAAGTCATAGCTGACCTCACATAGAAATAACTTTACAATCACATTAAGGTCCAAAACCCCAGCACAACATTGGATTCAAAATTTTAAAACATTTCATAAAAACAACTGAGGGTTTGTCCCTTTTTCATTACATCAAAACAAATATACATTTCAACCAAAGACACAGCAAAACGCTGTAGAGTAACTATCAAAGAGAAGCCGAGGGTTCTAAACCCGAAATTCTTATCATCGGCTCCAACATTTTACAAAACACTAAACAGATACCGTGCCAGGAACTAAACACCAAACCCTCGTTTTTGTTTTTAAACATCGGCCATGGAAATCAAGGAGGACCTACGAAGTAGAGAACCGCCGAGGCTTACCGGTGGACGAGCGATTTCTTCCCTTGAGCTTTTAAAACACCGTAACCCTTCATTGTTGTAAAGAACCTGTCACAAAAGCATTCTGAGGTTAAATGATATCCACAGAGTTGTCAATATTAAAACAATAGATAAATTCTAGCACTACTTATTCGAATAATTACCTGTGCATTGAAGTTCTGAGTTATAAGACACCTCCTGCAATCAAAATCGACAAGGCCACCTATCCAGCACATCGAAGAGAATTCCATATCTGTACACAATACTATATCAATGCTTGAGAATCGAACATGGTTCGAATCTATCTGATGAAAACCCTGAAGGAATACTCTCTCAACCATTCATAGAAAAGCCGACTATAAATTCAACACTCTAATTTCGTATCTACTGCAAACATTCACCAAAGCTCGGCTTCTTAACATAACATTCAGTTGCAGGTTAAACATTCACAGGTCATGGTTTCGAGTCTGGAGACCTCTAACAATCGAAACCCTAGCATCTCTCGGCCTATCGGCCTCACCACACTACCACTACCCAGCAAAAATGAAAGCCAAGAACCACTCAATTGCAATCCAAAGCGAAGGACTAAGGTTTTTTCCCAAATCCCAAGATCATGTGAGATCAACGATGTAGGAGATGCCAGCAGACATGTTGAAGATCGGGCAACCACCGCATTAATTTCCCTTATTGATTATTCTAACCTATACAACGCCAACTTAGTAAACCTAGTGGCCAAGCATATTACAGCTCGACATCGTAATTCAAATTCGTAAGCTTTTTCACGTGGCCCTTAGCCACGAAGGTACCTACTCAGACTTCCACTACATAGTAGATAGACGACTTAATGCCAAGACAGGTTCCAACTGTAAACCTGCACGTAGTACCATGTTATTCATTACCCCATCATATCACCTGTCAGTGCCAAAACATAAAATTTACTACGTATAGTTCACATCGGTTCCAAAGTGTTGGTCATCAAATGTATGTTATATATGTCATTATAAAAGTATAGGTTTGTATCATTTAATATAAAGTTGACATTGTTTTGAAATGCATTCCAACGTTGTAAATCGTAACATACAATGTTAATATGGTTGCATAGTTTGATAAACGACTTAATATCTATGTAGATAGCATTCATAAAAGTTGTTCAAATATTTAGTGTATAGTTTAGGGTTCAATAGTATATACAACTTCACAATGGAGTGCTTTGCCATTTTCTATTTTGCCAAACATATTTATAAATATTATTTTAGAAGGGTTTAACTACTATAGTGTCACAAGTTCACAATAGTATCAATCATATACATGATGGTCATAACATAGAACCTTTGCTATATTAGTATGATTACTTATAATTTTTTCAAATTGAGAAATGAAGAAGCCACTACAATTACAGTTGTGTTTTCAATCCAAGCCACGTACTTCAACTAGCTATTGAATCATGTTTTCTGGAACAGTGTATGAATTGAAGTGGTCATCTAGCAAGGGTACATGAGATTACTACTCCTTGCAATTGAAGAATTGGCATCAAGATCATCATAACACTTATGCATTTTAATCTGGCAAGTAATTCAAATATCTTAGAATACGTATATTTTCTTGAAAATCTAGAGTAGATACTAATAGTTACGACTCCTGCAAACTTGTAAGTATGATCAAGATAACGCTTAACAGAATTAGGATAGAGACCCATACCATTAATAATTCTCATGCCAGGAAGTACTCAGAGTTATCTTAAAACGTAGACTGCTAACTGAAAACACAATTAGAATTACTCGTAAAACACTGGAATTGTCGTAATGTTCTTACCTACATATCTGCACAAAGAATAGGTTCAAATGCTTTAGCTATCATAGCTAAGTAAGCCTCAGGGTACCTCGTAGGACCCCTTCATCATCATCCAAAATTAAATTGTCAGTATTATGTCTAGATGTTTATTATCGCAAGAAAACTTAAATGCAACATTCAGCTTTACAGTTTAGCACAAGCAAACTAATATCGTAAATTGTTTTAAACAAATGATGAAATGTCGTTATCATTAAGCTGCAATTAGTTAAAACGTTTAGAAATTATTATTTCCGCAATTGTAATTTCAGCATTTAATGCTACTTTCAAAATTTTAAATTTTTATGAAATTAACGGGATGTTACAACACTGTTAGTACCAATGACACATGGACACATACTATGGATGATGTTATGCATGTTCAAATGGTTTATGCATATGAAAGTGGCAACCTTATGTTGCACCATCCTTCACTTTGTGAAATAAAATCATAATTATCTCCAAGTGGGCCGGATGAAAATCATAAAAAACATTCCGCTGCAGTCATCAAGCAAGGGTTTTATATGGGATCTTGTTCATGTGTGACTCCTCTACTGACTCAAAATGGTCATTCTGTGAATATTGGTAGAAAGAAATTCATTCAAATGGATGGGCTATTAGTGCGCAACACAAATGCATTTGATTTTACCATAAAGGCGGGCATGTATGTCTATATTTATTATGAAAAATTGCATGGAATGTCTAAAGATGAGTCATTGAAATTTCCATATCGTATAGAAGTGTTGGATTGTTTAGTAGATGTTTCAACTGGTGGAACATTTCGTTGGGTAATAATATTTGAAAATCATGTAGATGTTTGGAGTAGAGGCCATTATATTCCTGAAGGTGTGAATTTGCATCCACGTGAGGTGTTTTACACAAAACAAGCTCTATTGATACCAACTGAAATAATTGATGGTGAGTATACATCTGTATCTTTTAATATATATTCTTCAACTCATATATGAAAATTTTATTTATAGTATCTAATGTTATATTTTGTTGTGTTGTAGGCATTATTGATGTTTTCTTTACTGTGAGCTCTATTAAAAGGTGGGGCACTAGTAGTCGAACAGGATAATCTTTTTTTGTCATTTTGTTGCTACAAATGAGGATAAGCACACCAATTTTCAACTTCTTGCAACAAAATGTGACAATGAAGTTGTGAATGTAAGATTAGTTGCCTCTATAGAATATGGAACACATAATGCATTGCCATCATATATCGGAGTATTCCAGTCCAATCGAGTACATCGTCACAATATTCATCTTCTTTCCTACAAAGTTTTCAATCACATAAGGTCTGGAAACATTATACACAGTGCATCGTATGTGGAATTTCCTTGTTCATATGAAAGTTTCATGGTTACTTTTGAAAATTGCAATGGATTATGTATCTCCGAGATTGTAAAGAAGAATCATTCACTAGAGTTCAACATAGAAGGCTATGAGAATCTTAAGGAGGCAATTTTCTATACATGGCCAACATTTCCTAATAGATATCAACCAACTTCAGGATCAAGTGATCAGACTCAACCTCTTGGTAAATGGAGAGTGGAACCAAAATTTAGATTTTACTATTTGTATAATAGTCTACAACCTCGTGTACAAGTACAATTTTCATGGGATTCACACCAATGGGATCATGTCCATCAGTGTTAGGGATTAGGGATGAGGATTGGTGTACCCCATTTGGATTTGTAAACATTTTCCCTTTCATCAATAAATTTTTATGTAATATGTATGGTGAATTATATTATTTAGTATATATGAATTATTTATTTACTGCATTCAATTGTTTTTGATATTTTATTGTTATGTTATAAATGGTTTTTATTTTCCATGAAATTTTTCTTTATATATGAAATTTGGGTGTTTGAAACGGTAATATACATTTTGTATCATGTGGGCTATTGAGAAGATGGTTCTGTACTGTCTTTTTTTCTGTCATAAAAGCTAGTTATTTCAGTCTTCTATAATCATCAAAACATGCCTTGTGAGGATCTGCACTTACATAAAACATAGATTAGAACTTTCCAAAAACAAAAACCTTAAAAAAGTGGTATTTTCTTCATCTTTGTGGGGAAAACTATCTAAAATTAACTCTGCACTCGTCTAAATAGTTGTTCTCCCTTCTTATTATTTAGTTCTGTAGATAATATTTATTTATGACAGTTACATGAAGTGCAATTTATATGTATTTTCACTCTAGTTCTATATGTTAGTAAATGCTCCAAGATTAAATGTGTTGATCATTTTGGAATTTCAATCTGCTGGATAAGCTTGGGGTCTTTTGATAAACCAATTTAGAGATTGACGAAGAATGTATTACATTTATGCTTGAAATACAATATTATTTTTTCTAAGGAAAAAAATGAATGGTCTTTCACTTTTTATCCAAGGACTAAATTCACATTATTTATTCTAACACAGAAATAAAAACATTCTTCATGTGCTAGTAAGAACGTTACATAGTCAAATTGAATGATTAAAGTTGAACATGTTGTGTATTAACATTCACCACTACTCCACTATTCGATATTTTCAATTTTATCCAAAAAATTGCTATTGTGTAAAAATAGTGAAAGTCTACCCTAGTTCAACAAAATTCACACACACGGTTCAATATTTGGCCTGTTTGAGTAATTCAAATTGGAAAATGTGAGTTTTATTTTTTTCCTGGAAAATGTGAGTTTTATTATTCTCCATTTTTTTACATTTTCATATTTTCATTTCATATTTGTAAATGCCAGGAAATTTGGTTGAGTTATTGTCATTGACAAAAATGGGCAAGTACCGAAAAACTGGCTCAAGTGGCTATGGGAAAATGACCGCCATTTCCTCGCTGAGAGAGAGAAAATTATTCTAAAAGAACCATCATGTAGGTGGATGACTAATGCACCTAAATATAGTCTCAGTTTTGGAAAAAAAGTCTTTGATCAAGAATGTAATGGCCTGCCAAACAGCCACTCAGCCTGTTTTGCACCTAAAACTGGCATAAATGGCTTTAGGAAAATGCCCACCATTTCCCACCATTGAGGGATACAATTATCCCGAGAACATAATATTTTAGGTGGATGATTTATGCACTTGATCATTGACTCATTCTTGATAAAACGTTTATGGACAAGAAGATAATGGCCTGCCAAAACAACCAATCAACCTGTTTTGCACCATGCCAGAAAATGCTCCCCTTTGGCAAAAATGGCTAAGTATTGAAAAACTGGCTCAAGTGGCTATGGTAAAATGACCTCCATTTCCTCAGTCAGAGAGAGAAAATTATTATGAAGGCGCCATCCTATAGGTGGATGACTAATATGCACCTGAATATAGTCTCAGTCCTGGAAAAAAGTCTCTAATTAAGAATATATTAGCCTGCAAAAACAACCACTCAGCCTGTTTTGCACCTAAAACTGGCCTAAATGGCTTCAAGCAAATGCCCGCCATTTCTCACCTGTGAGGAATACAAAAATTCCAAGAACATAAGCTTTTAGGTGGATGATTTATGCACTTGACCATTGACTCATTATTGATAAAATGTTTATGGCCAAGAAGATAATGGCCTGCCAAAACAACCAATCAACCTAGTTTGCACCATGCCAGAAAATGCTCGCCATTGGAAAAAATGGCTAAGTACTGAAAAACTGGCTCAAGTGGCTATGGGAAAATGAACACCTTTTCCTCACTGAGAGAGAGAAAATTATGCTAAAGGCACCATCCAGTAGGTGGATGAATAATGCACCTTAAAATAGTCCCAGTCTTAGAAAAAATCTCTGGTCAAGAATATATTGGCCTAACTAAACAACCACTCAGCCAGTTTTGCACCTAAAACTAGCCTAAATGGCTTTAGGAAAATGCCCACCATTTCTCACTGGTGAGGGATTAAATTATTTTGACAACATAAGCTTTCAGGTGGATGATTTATGCACTTGACCATTGACTCATTATTGATAAAAATTCGATGGAAAAGAAGATAATGGCCTTCCAAAGCAGCCAATCAACCTATTTTGCACCCTGCCAAAAATGCGCACCATTGGAAAAAATGGCTAAGTACTAAAAAGATGGCTCAAGTGGATTTGGGAAAATGACCTCCATTTCCTCGGTGAGAGAGAGAAAATTATTCTGAAGGAACCATCTTGTAGATGGATGAATAATGCACCTGAATATAGTCTCATCATCGGAAAAACGTCTCTGGTCAAGAATATATTGGCCTACCAAAACAGCCACTCAGCCAGTTTTGCACCTACAACTGGCCTAAATGGCTTTAGGAAAATGATCCTTTCTTGTTATTGTATGTTTTTGTTATTGCAAGTCTAATAGGTCTCATTGAACATTGCTCTGGAAATACCTGTTGCAGTTGATATATAACTTGATTCTTGGACTCATTCAATTATTTTTTGTATTGTAATTGGAAAGTACGCCTATATGTTATTTCCACTATATCCTTCGTAGTTTTATAATAATAAATACCCCTTTCATTAACTTCCAAAACTAATCCAAATGAACTAAGGACCAATTCATCGACATTTGCATGCTTCTTGTGTTTTATCTTATTAGGAGGACATTCCCTTCCCTCATTTTCAATCCCTGCACAACATTCAATAAATGAGAAATATATTGTTTGAAACATGTTAGCAACTATTACTGAGAAATACATTATTTTCTTAACAGTAACAGTTACTTGTATTTATATCAAAAAAAGAGGATGCAGCCTGACTGGACATCCTTGAATTACATATGATAGCTACATAGAGAAAAGACTGTAAATAGTTCTTTACAATGCTCAAAATCAAGGATTTGTGTACCACTTGGTACTGTAAGTTTGCTACAGAAGGAAATTTTTTTCTTGCTATGGTAAATTCTACAAATTTTACCTAACAATAAAAGACATTTATAAGCAATTTACAAACTTCAAAAAACAAAATATCCTCGCCATTATAGGTATGTTTCCTCCCCTTCCCGAGGGTTATCCTACTGATCTTCGGTATCTTTGTTTCCTTCATCATATCCATAACCACTCTACATTTGATCATCCACTGGAAGGTTATCATTGTTTTCTTTGTTGCTTGCATGCGCTCAATTGGCACTATTTTCTTTATTACTTACTTGCATTGGACTGCCAATATTTGTGAATTCATACAACCCATGATTATGGATTATACTCTTTAAAATTTTATTTATTCCTCGCAGATCCCAACTTTGCCTTCTAGAACTCAGTTTTCTTCTTCACAGTTCTTTACTTTTCCTTGCAAGTGATACATCTCTACCTCTTCCATGACAATTTTGGCTCGAAGATTGACCAATTGTACATCTTGCATTTGGAACTGAAGCTAAGAAATTGCATTGTTCCTATTGATATTGACTCTTAAATCTCTAAGTTACCTCTCCAATCCATTGACAGTTCTTATTAAAAATTCTTGGTCATTGTCATTCCTTCTTCCCGAGCCCAAGGGTCCATATTGCTTAAGGAGCAATTGAAATGAGTTACAATTGTTTCAAATTTATTCTGATTATGAAAACTATAACCCAGGGAAAGCACTGTTCTAATACTCAAAGTCCAAATTCTTATGAGAAAACAAGTATTGAAACCCAAAATGACGAGACTACTTCCCTCCAAAGAACATAATTCAATTGTCTGAAGGCTTTTCTTTTTTGGTTTCCAAAATTTACTAAGATGTAGAATAATTGTGCCAAGAATATTGATATTTCTTACTTGGTATATATGCAACACTTGATGAAGGAATTCCCATTGATCTTGAATTTCCTCCGGCTGATAGTGAAACCCCTGAGAATGCTCAAATTTTAGTACATCTCTAATGAGAAAATATAATTCCTCACTGCCAATAAGCTCCGGGAGATTGCAACTTAGATGTCCTCCATTCTGGAATGGATAATCGCAACCCCGAATTCCACAAAAAGCACATAAAAGCTAGTAATAAATTTTGATTTCATCATCATCCAGATTTTGGTACAAGCCATCGAAGCCATCCATTATGTCTGTTAAATTGGGCATATCATAACCACTGCTCTCATGCTCGATCCTTAGAACCTCGTCAATTGACCTGGTGCTCATTAAACTCCAAACATTTATCTCCATCATTGTGTTGTGATGCATGCATTTCAAATTCCACTTGTAGGACTTATCACACTTTTCCATTAATTTGGTATTGATCCATATTTTTGGTTTAATCCATATTGTGTTGTGATGCATGCATTTCAAATTCCACTTGTAGGACTTATCACACTTTTCCATTAATATGGTATTGCTCCATATTGTGTTGTGATGCATGCATTTCAAATTCCACTTGTAGGACTTATCACACTTTTCCATTAATTTGGTATTGATCCATATTTGAATAGTTGTTGCACCATAGAAAGAGATTAAGGGATTGGGAAATGACTTACATCTTCCCCGCATATTAGGAGGTTACCTTCACCAAGGTTACACACCACGTTTTCCTGCCTATCAACTTGGAAATTCAATCCTCTAGGAGTATGGTATACTTTGACACCTTCAAGATCTGTTAGTAGTTGTAAGAGCCTCCACATTATTTTTCTTAGAGTCCCATCGCTTGGAGTGTAGTCTCCCTTTTTAATAATTTGCAAAAACTAAGAGAAATTGCAAATTTTGACAAATTCGACCCTTAGACTAGTATTGACTCAACTGGTTCCAAATGGCTCCAAATGGTTCCGAATTGGGTCTGAATGAGTTTGGAAGGTATTCAAATATGTAAATGAGGCTTATGGATGCTTGGAAACTCTTAAAACACTTCTGCAACATTCATTTATAATCAGGTAAAAACAAGGAACTTTACTAGTCAAATCGAAGTTCAAAACCCCCAAGGGTAGGAGACAATGATGGCTTCCCAAATAATGTGAGACCTTCCCAAATTTCAGAAAAGAGACATGGTATTGATAAAGGACATCAATGGGCTCCCCAATTAATCATCAATTAGTTTCTATAGGCTTCTGCAACTCCCATAAATCAAATGTTTGTATACTAGCTTTAACATAAGGGGAAATGATAGTAAATCTTCACAAATGGTTATGAAACTTGAGAATATTGCTCCCAATGCTTCTCTTATGAATATGAAACTTCTTCAGCATGTTAATGGCACTCCGTACAACAATAATATATCATATTTTCACTGAACCATTCGAATTTGATACCACTTCAAGTGCAAATAACAAGGTATTGGGGAAATGACACCATTTATTCATAGTTTAGCATTTTTACATCAAATATCTTGGAGTTTCGATATGAAAGTCTTTGGAGAAATAAATAAAGAGTATATATATCAGATTACAAATATATTTGGCCTTAAGAGCTATCCCAAATAGTTCATCACCTCACCAAGTGCGCCTCTCCTCAAGGAGCAAGAATATGCCAAGAAATGGAAGAATGGTTGTAGAAGCAAGCTGAAAGAGATGTGTCCACGAGCTTCCCTATAGATTCAACCTGTAACAAAAGTCTCCATTGTAGCTCCAAATTAAATTTATGAATGGCCTCTCCAATTTCCAATTAGGATGGGAATCTTTCACCCTCGAAATTGGTGCTAAGGCAAGTAGAATAGCACTCTACTAGTTCTCCTCTCCAAATGCAAAATGTAAAATGATCAAAAGCTGCTCTCTTTCTTTGTTCTTGAATTTTATAAACTTCCTAAGGCTTCCTTAATTCGAATTCCATCCATGAGCTTCATGCCAAATGAATTTGGGAAGAGATTCCAAAGTATGCCACTTTTCCCTCCAATTCTAACCTCCTCCTTCACTCAATTCGAATAGGTGTCTCTTTGGCTGCCCTAACTCCCTTGTGCATCTTCTTGGAGGCTATTTTTAGCCCTGACATGTCATGTATGTCATATGTCAGCCATCAGGTCTGATTTTTTCATAAGTGTCATAGGCATCTTCACCATTGGTGTCATAGAAGCTAGGGAATCTAGCCCAAGTGTCCCACTAGCTCCAAAATGCCTCTTCCTCTTCCATGGGAGTTACTCTTCCTCTATATTTCGACCTCATTGAGTCATGACAACTATTATTCCCTTCCAAATCCCCCAAGAATAGTGGAATCCACCTTGGATTCGAATGGGTGAGAGTGGAATGCCATGTGGCATGGGGAATTTGGCTTTGTGTGGGTCCCACACCACCAATGTGTCTCCATGACCAAGTGCCATCTTATTTTCTCATCACAACTATTTATTTATCCCCTCTTAATATATTTATGTCAAGCTAAAGTCCATTTGGGGTTTATTAGTCTCCTTATTCCAAATTTAATGTCTCCACCCCAACCTAGGAAACTAGTAGATTGGTGGAATTTTCTCTTCTTGAGATTTATTTGAATGGGGACATTACATGGAGCCTTCTTTATTACTAGATACCAAACTATTGTCATTGAATCTCCCACTATAGTTATGAATCTTATCTTACCTTGAATGGATTGAATTAAACCTTACCATAAAGTAAAGGCTTCTACAATATTGTTAGACATCTCTCCCAGTCCCCAAGAGTAATATTTCTTATGCTTTCCTCCAAGGTCAAATATCACCCCCCACCTGCACCTTCCAACCCTAGTAAGAATACATTAATACTGAAAATTCAAAGGATTTCATGTTGGTTACTTTTTTATTCACTTAATTCTTCTCTTTGCAACATTTTCATCAAGGTTTTATGTTCTGTTGAACTTAGTTTGCAAGAAATTTTATCTAGTTTGCTGAAGTTTTTTCCTCTACATGACACATATTTACCAATACATATCATTTAACCATACAAATAATTCAAACATATTAATTTTATATTAAAATTTTCAAAAATTTGCCTAGCTATCCTTTTGGGATGTGTTTCCATCATTCTCATTACAACAAGTATTTTTCCTTTAATTTATATCTTACATTATTTTTTAATAAATTCCCCGCGAAAAAGTATGAAATAAGTTCTACAAATAAAGTAAATAATTCAAGCTAAAAATGTGTTATGGTTTAATGATGTGCATTATTCATGAATATGCACCATGTACAATAATGTGTAGCGATAAAAGTATGTTCAAATATAAAAAAAATGTAAATTAAATTTTATCGGTACGTTATACATTAAAAATGTGTCAGTATGTACTTTATGTATATTTCGTGCCAGATAACTCGTACTCTCTTTTTCAGATGTAAACCTAAAATTGTTCCTTTATTAAAAGCGCTCTAGTGCGTTATACAGGAAGCATGCATTGAAAACCCTAAAAACCTTTTAAAAAATATTGAAATGGATAGGTTTCGGGATCCAATGCAATAAGTGGTCTCATTGCAATAGATTCCCAACTCCTCATATATAGATGCACAACGCCATTAAATTTCTAGTGCCTAGAAAAATAATTCTCACGGTGAAATAGTTGAGATGATAAAACTCTAATGCTAAACTTCGTAGCCACATAAAAGAGAAGGGAAGCAACAAAAGAGCTAGGGTTCCAATGTCGACAGTAACTAAGAAAACCTTTTTTCTTCATAATGAATTCTAAATATGAATAGGAACACTAAAGCAAAGTTATTTCTTGAGAAAATATATGAGATGTTTTCATGAATAAAAGAAATCATTTTTGGGGGGGAATCGAAGCTCTGGTTAGGGTTTGATGATGGTTACAGTTTAGTGTTTGAGGGGGTCGTAGGCGGCCGGCTTCCGGTCTATGACTCTGGAGGTGGACCTGAAAATGGTCAAAGTCACAAGCTTACTGTTCGGTTTCTATGATGATGCGGACAACAAGCTTGAGACTACAAATTACACGTGGATCCGGCAGACAGGCGGCTAGTGGTGCAGGCGGTTTGAGCTTGCGATGTAGGGTTTTGTTTTCATGGTGACAGTTCGGTTTCACTGTGACGAGTGAAGCGTATTTTATACTACTGTATTTTTATCATTTCCTCCGGAGCATGGAGACTGGGGACCAGCTCGACTATTCCTTTGACCACCTGGATAGTGAAGAGATCTGGGTGACGACATCTGGCACAGCTTGGGCTGAGGTGGAAGGCCTTGGCATGTGCAGAGCTCCCGGGGTTTTTGCCGCACCATTTGAAACTTCTTTGTCAGGGTCTAGGTTCTCCCCATCTAGTTTTTTGGTTTCTTCTCCACCTCATGCAGAGTCTCTTACAGTACCGAGGGTGAATGTTTTAGATGTTTTGCCTCTGTCGAATGGTATTGATGTATCACTTTGGACTCCTGACCACGTTGTCTAGGCCATTGAAGTTTGCAGAGGGGCAGATGGAGGTGTGAAGCATGAGGATGGTCTGCGGTCGGTTCAGAGCAGAGAACCGTGGGCGCTGTCTGAGTTTCAAGTGTTTGGTGGTAAATTTGGATAACAGAAGGAGGGCTTTGGTTCGGGCTGCTTAGGTGCTCAGGAACACAGGGGTTTTGCTAGCCCTAAGGTTGGTTCAGGGACGAGCTCTGAAAATTGCGGAAGGGGCACATCAGACGGCTCGACTCAACCGGGGAAGAGAAGCAAGAAACAGTGGTTGAAATCCAGTCGCATCAATTATAACTATTCCCTTGGCAAAGACATTGAGTGGCATCAGGTCATTCAGATGATGGATCAGATGTTGGTCGGGAAGACGTTAGGCCGGTCATTTGCTATGCGAACCATTGTGGAGTGGGATGAAGAACATTGGAAGGCCCATCTTGGGTACGTTCCAGAAGTAGTGCAGCTCACCAGAAATTGGTTCGCGTTTAACTTCCTCTCGGTTGATCATGCTCTTTGGGTTCTAAATTGGAACTAGAGTTAGGATCACTAACCTGTTTTACTTAAGCCTTGGCACCCAATGTTCGATGCTAGCAGGGAACGCTTGGACATTGTACCTCTTTGGGTTCGTCTCCCAGGGATTCCCTTACACTACTGGTTTGAACGTCACTTCAGAAGTATTGGGAACATCCTCGATACCTACCTGGAAGGGGATTACTCATTTTACTAAACAGAAGAAGGTTGCAAGGATTTTGGTCAGTATGAATGTCAGAGAAGCGGTTGCAGAAGATATGAAGCTTATTTGGGGCCCTTATACCTTTGTTCAAAAGCTGGACTATGAAAATGTTCCTTCATATGCAGGAGATGTCATGCTTCTGAACACCCGGAAGTGGAATGCAAACTTCCCCTCATGACTAGGAATGGTGGTCGGCGCAAATGGTCGGATGGGATTGATAAAACGACACCGGCTGGAACTACTTCATCAACACATACTCCGTTGGTACAGGAGGATTATGGAAGGGAGCAGGAGTGTGACCCTACTTCGGAGGAAGAGTAGCCTCCTGCTCCAGCTGCGGAGGAATGTGTCGAACCAATTGGGATGCTTCATACTCAGGGGCTACAGTTTGTGGGTACTACACCTCCCTCCATTTCTCCTTCTTTTAAAATTGTTACGAATAATGTTTCACTTGCTGGGATGGATTGGGTACTACAATTCTCATCAAACCCTTCCTGCCTCCCTAGAGAATGGTACTCCCTGCCTGAATCCGGACCCAGACCCACCCCTTAGGGAAGAAGCCTCCACGTCTTCCCCTCCTGAATCCACTGATTCTGGATACTTCCTTCACTCTGCCACCAAACAAGCCTCAGGGGGTTTGGGTATAGGGAAGGTTATTCCACCAAAAGGAAGGGGGAGGAATTCCTTTATATCCAAGGCTCAGTCCAAATATAGATTGGATCTTTTGGAAGGGAAACAATAGACTATTGATCGAGCTCTTAGAGCAGTGCGAACCCATAAGAAGGGTCATTGATGAAAATTATGTCCTTCAACTGTCGGGGTCTGGCTAGTCACCATAAAAGATCAACACTCAGGAGGGTGGTCTTTTTAGACCACTCGGACATCATTTTACTACAAGAAACTATGGGTGATGGGGAGGTGGTGAAGGTGATATTGGAGAGTTGGTTCTATGGATGGTCGTTTGAAACTTTGGATGTTCGTGTTCATTCTGGAGGTCTGGCTATTGGATGGAACGACAGGTCTGTTAAAATTCACAACATTCGGGGGATGGAGTCTATTCTTGGATTGTCGTTCTCGACTTTGGACTTAACAGAAGTCCTTACTGTGGTTAATGTTTATGGACCTTATCTTAATCGTGTCCCTTTCTGGGATGCGCTACTCAACAATTCTCTTCTCCAGGGGGAATTTGTGTTGTTGGATGGTGATTTGAACTTTTCTTTGGGCCAATCAGAGGTCTCAGAGCCTAGGGCTCGGACTGATCCTTTGGCCGGTTTCTTCTCTCAGAGACTAGCTGATAAAAACTTGATTGACATTGAGCCTTTAAAACTCAAACCTACATGGAGAAACAATCGAGCTGGGGATAGTAGGGTGGCATAGAGGTTGGACCGGTTCTTGGTTTCAGAACATTTGGTGGACAGATTCTTTCTGTTAAGACATCGAGTGGGGTCCGGGGGAGCCTCTGACCACTTTCCTATTTTTATTGAACTTCGTCTTGGACCTCCCAAACCTCCTGGTCCTCTTAAGTTTAATAAAACATGGTTGAATGATGATTCCTTATTTACTTTGGTACATTCCCTGTGGGTACCTTTCAATCCTAGGGCTAATCTCTCAGCCTCCTTTCAGTTTGTTGCAAATTTAAAGAGGGTTAAAGGCCCTATTAAAGACTGGGCACATGATAAGAGAATCAAAGAGGACATAGAACTTAAACAGATAGAGGAGGATCTTTCCAAGATTTATGACAAAGAGGGTGGAGGTTTGAGAGCTCAGGAGTCCAAAAATATGTTGGTTGGATTGGAAGGAAGGATAAACATCCCTTTGCTCGAAAAAGAAGAAACTTGGTGACTTAAGAGCAGAGCAACTTGGTTGGAAGCAAGGGATGAGAACACTAAGTTTTTTAGGGCCTACACTAAAGGTAGGAAAGCTGTGAATACTATTTGGAGCTTGGATAACACTCTTGGTGAGCCACGAACTTCTTTTGAAGGGATTGCTAGGGTGGGGGTGGATCATTTTCAAGAACTCTTTAGAGCTCCTAATCAGGCCACAGTTACGGAGGTGATCAGAGTGGCTCAACTCTTTCCTCATTTCGTGGAAGAGCAAGATAATCGAACTTTGATGGAAGAGATTTCCGCGGAAGAATTAAAAGCAGCCCTGCATAGCTTTCAAAAGGACAAGAGTCTAGGACCGAATGGTTGGTCCATAGAAATTCTTCTGGCTTTGTATGATTTTCTGGGGGAGGATCTCCTTCATGTGGTGGAGGATACAAGACTCTCTGGAAGGATTTCGGCTTGTTTCAATTCAACTTTCATTGCATTGATCCCGAAATCAAACAACCCTTCTTCTCTCAATGATTTTAGACCTATCTCACTTTGCAATTGTGTCTACAAGGTTGTGTTAAAAATCATAGCTAGAAGGTTGAAAGGCATCCTGTCCATAAATATTTCAAGAGAACAATTTGGTTTTTTGGAAGGTAGACAGATCCATGAGGCTATTGGAGTAGCGCAAGAAGGACTGCACAGTATCAAAACAAAGAAGCTTAAAGGAGCAAATTCTCAAAATTGATCTCTCCAAGGCCTATGACAAAGTAAGTTGGCTCTATATCCGTATGCTTCTCACTCATTTGGGTTTTGATATTGGTTTTATTAGGTGTATCATGAGCTGTATTACAACGGTTTCTTTCTTTGTACTTATCAATGGGGCGGCTTCCCCCTTCTTTCACTCAAAGACAGGTCTTAGACAAGGTTGTTCGTTGTTCCCGTTACTTTTCCTCTTGGTTGCAGAAGGTTTGAGCAGGGCTCTTAGGGATGCTAAAAGACAAGGTAATTTGAGGGGCATTCAGGTGGCACCCAATATTTTCATTACACATCTACTTTTTGTAGATGATGTACTCATTTTCTGCACGGGGTCTGTAAGAGATGTTGAAACCCTTTGTGGGATTTTGGAGCTTTTCTCAAAGGCCACGGGGATGGAAGTTAATGCAGGGAAGTCCACTCTTTCTATAAACTTGTTAAGAGCATATGAGATTCAAGCTTTCATTAGAGTTTTTCCTTATACACTCTCTAGTGTGGACGAAGGACTCAAATACTTGGGCTTTCAGCTGAAGCCAAATGCCTATAAGAAGCAGGATTGGAATTGGCTTCTTGAAAAATTGCATAAAAGACTCAAGGTCTCGAGCCATAAATGGATTTCGAGGGTTGGTAGGTTAGTATTGGTAAAATTTGTTCTAGAGGCAATTCCTGTCTACTGGATGTCTTTATCATGGGTTCCCAAGGGGATCTTGTAGATTGCAAGGAATATCTGTTTCCGGTTCTTGTGGAGTGGGAAAGACGATACCTTTGTATCACCTTGGGTTCGGTGGAAGCTTTTAATTGTACCTAAAGCTTTGGGAGGGTGTGGATTGAAGAACATCTTCTTATTTTCTAAAGCTCTGGCAGCAAAAGGAGGGTGGAGGATTTTGAAGTCCGAGAATCTTTGGACCAAGGTGGTAACCCAGAATTATATTGCTCTGGACTCTGTTGAAGACTGGGTGAGGAATCCTGGGAAGTCTCATGTGGGGGGTTCTGTGATGTGGAAGGCGGTGGTCACCTCCTTCCTGGTGATTGGTACAAATTTAGCCTAGAATATTGGTGACAGGAGGAGTCCCAGGGTCGGAGTGGACCCGTGGATTGGTTGTGAAGGGCGTCATCTTCTGTTGGGTGAGACAGTGGCGACCCTAAGGGAAAGGGGCTTCTCTTTCTTTTCTCGGATGGAAGAACCGGTACAGGAGAGGACTTGGGTACAGTCCTGGAGAGCGGCGAACTCACTAGGCCTCCTGAAACCTGATCAATTGGTTGTGTCTCGTTATTTTTAGGAACTCAACAGAACTCAGGTTATGTTAAGGAACAGGAACGACGAACTATTATGGGAAGGGGAACCTTTGGGAAACTATACTCCGAAAAGTGGTTATATTTGTCTTAGTGTATTTGAAATCAACAGGGAACCAGTTTGGTGGTGGAAGAAATTGTGGAAGCTCAAGAGTCCACCAAAAACTCGGTTGTTTATGTGGAATGCTCTAGAGAACAACGTCCCAACATGGGACAACCTGCAGAAGAAAAAGAAAAAAAAACATGGGCCGGGGTGGTGTATCCTTTGTAAATTAGCGGAAGAAGCTGTCACACACCTCTTTATTCAGTGCCCTTATACTAAAGAAGTTTGTACTGAATGTTCAAGGGCATCGGGAACAATTTGCGTATGGTCGGTAAATACAGTGGTGCATGCTATGGAAAACTGGTTCTCAGTGCCACTCTGTAAATCTGTGAAAGCTCTACCGTTATTAGTTTGTTGGGGAATTTGGATGGCACGAAATAACTATATTTTTTTTGAGAAGGCTTGTACTCCGGCGATTACTGCAACCCTCTCCTGTGGCATCCTAACTGCTTTCCCTCAACATGTTAGAACTGCAAAAGAAAGGGAGATTTCAGAGGTAGAGATTGATCGGTCGTTACCTTGGGGGTATTTCGATGGAGCAACCCAAAATAATAGCTGTGGGGGTGGGGCTCTACTCTATCTTTCTGTTTCACACTTCTTTGTTCTACACTTGGGGTTGGGTGAAGGTGGCAACAATTATGCTGAATTGATGAGCTTAAAACTCCTCTTAATATTTGTAGCTGAAAAAAGATTTCGAAACCTCAACATCTTTGGTGATTCTATGAATGTTATAAACTAGATTAAAGGGACCCAACAATGCAGAAACCTAAGATTAACATATATTCTACTGGACATCAGGGATTTACATCACTCTTTTGATAATTTTTCTTGTCGTCATGTTTATAGGGAGAACAACCAGGAGGCGGACACAACCTCAAAGGCAGGCTTGCAACTGGCTTTGGGGATTTGGAAGGTGAAGGAATACATGGACGAGACTGAACAAGAATACTACCACAGACCCTTTATAGAATGAGTTATGAAACTCATCTTTGCAGCCTCTCTTATATTTCTGTTTAGTATACTTTTTTTCTAGCATTTTCCAGGCTATCCGTTTTCCTTTTTTGATATTGTATAGAGCACTTTGTCTCTCTAGGAGCCGAACGTATCTTGTGCTTGTCAAAGCAGTTTTTTTGTAACAGACTATATGGTGTATAAACTCTATAAAAGAGTTATAGAAGAAGACTTATGTCTTGAAAACGGTTCAGTTTTTTACCATAGATATGCACACTGGATGTGCATATACATAATATAATTTTATTCACCACTGATGAAATGAAATTACGCCTTTTTTTCCCCAGGAAAAAAAAAATACGAATAGGAACATTAAGAAATACTAAATTATTTTGAAGCAATTAGGAGAAAAATTTGAGATGAATAGTAAGAACTTACATACCTTGAATTTATCCTCTGCAAAGTTGTATGTGGACCACACCCCTTAAAAATATGGTTCCTTAGAAAAATCAAGCCACTCCAAATTCTTCCCTAGTAAATTTACCTTGCACAAGTCTCCCCTCTAATTTTAGATGAAAGATAAAAATAATAATCGGGTTTTCTTTTATATAGTCACTTTAAAAAAATGAAATTTCTACTCATTTTTCTACTTCATAAGAAATGCACGAGCCAATTTTTTCATATTTCATAAATTAGAGCACATTAAAAAATATAAACCCACATTGGGTGTCCTTCAAATATAAAGGCGCACCGAATATCAATATATGAAAAATGCACCGATTGAATAAAAATAGTAAAATGCAAATAAAATCTTTAGTTATTAAAACTTTGCAGATTTTTTGTATTAGTTTCCTTTCAGTGCATCTCATACATATGCATCGGTGCATTTGTATTACACAAACGCACCAACGTGTTAAATTTTACAAATGCACTAACTACATATATACTTATTTCGATTGTAGTTTTCAAACTTTCTTTTAAGAATGTAGGCATATATTGAGTGTTGACCTGACTAAAATGTAGGGAGAAAACATTGTAATATCAAATGGTCAATTCTTTAGACTCCAGTTCATTCGATGTTGTTCAAAGTTCATCAAGTTCTCCCCTGCCATTTGGAGTAAGTTCATATTTTATTTATATTTTGATTGTCTAATTGAATTTATGTTATTTATGTGTGTGCATGTGAATAATTATGTGTTGAATTTTGCAAGATTTGATTTGGGATCAATTTTGGATGCACAAGATATTCCACTAGTCGAAAAACACCGCAAGCTCTTATCAAGAGCAAGATACTACAAGCAACTGCTAGACAAAAATGGAGAGCCACTTTACCCCACCAATTGTAACATGCCATCTTCCAATCACCATCATGTGTCAATGGTACTTCACCATGATAACTTGATCTCTTTTAAGACACCCTAGTAGTATATGGTTGTTCAAAATGTCAAGGGTTGAACCCTTGACGTTCCAAACTGTCCCATTATATTGATGATAGACTACCCAACATTGTCAGTCTAATACCTCCACTGTGGTAAAAATTCCAATAGGTGATATATAAAATACACATAAAAACACTTCCATATACTCCTTTTTTTGAAAAGTTGGAAGACAAAAGATCTATGTTTCATCCTAAATTAACCGTCCCATCTCATTATGTTGATTCAACTTAGATTTATGGTGAGCCAAAGTATGGTATCAATACCACCCAAAAACATCTCTACTAGGAGATCCAAATAGTTGTATGAACATGAAGAAAGAAGTGTTCAGTTCAATTGTTGGGGGGTAGCGATCACTTCTCTCTTCCTGTCCATGTGCAAAGTAAACACCAAACCTATTACAATCATGCTTTGTATGGTGCTTGGTCGCCTTCTTTGCTAGTACTCAATATTTGGAATGAATCCTTCTTGTGTAAAATTAGATGATTTCCAAGTTCAAAATAAACGCTGCAAAACTTGGGTTGTGTTATCACACTAACTCTAGCTGCTACTAAAGGTATCTCGTCCAAGATGGTAGAGGGCTACAGCCAGGTAGGTGTAACCAACAAATGCCAAGTCCGCCATTCAAGGAACGGTAGTCACACCAAACAAGGCGTTTGTCACTTCAGACAAGGCAAGTAGCCAAGTCAGGGGGGAGACCCTGCTCAACCAAGGATGGTTAATCAACAAATCAGACACCCAAATCCCTAAAGAAGACAGATAGATGGAAACAAGAGGTGAGTATCAGATGGATCCTAAGCTCAATCTCAGCCACTGGTTGGACACAAGTAAGAAATAAGTATGTAAATGAAATGTGACCAGCAATCAAATGTGATGAATGAAATAGATTAGATCAGTAATTATATGGCTGGAAATAAGCAAGGGATGCACAATAAGCTAGAAGTGAAGAGATGAAGTGGTTTTGCCCAAGGAAGGGAGTTAAACAGTGAAATAGTGGACCTATGGCAGCGACAAAATAATGTTTTTAGGCACTTATAGCAATTGATAGTTTGATTTCTAATGATAAAATGATGATTTAAACCCAAATCAAAACTACCAACAACCCCAAAGTGACCTAGCTAGACAGTAAGAGAAAAACGCCTAAGGAGGGCATTTCTGCCAAATGGACCAGTGTTAGTTCTAAGGGCAAATGGAATCTAATCAAACTGAAACTTTAGATTTAAGCATTTAACAACATTTCATAAATTGGTTTAGAAAGAAATACAAGTTTTAACGGTAGAATTTTGAGTTTTTTATATTTAGGGTTTATTTTATTGTTTGCACCTTAACATTCACAATGGAAATGAGAATACGAGAAACAAGCAAGGATTTCCTACCTGAAATGATAGAGATGGAGGAGCTTGGTGTTGAAGACAAATCCCGAAGACCAAATGCTGAGTGGTAGTGCGTTTTCCCCTAGCGTTTTTGGTGCAGTTAGTTGACCCAGTTCGCCCTTGTACCTGCCAGAGAGAGATAAGAAAGTAACTATGGCAAATAACAAGAAATCATCAACAAATGAACGACAAATAATGAAGGAGAGCAAGAAACAAGTGTAAGTTTACTTCCCTTGTTAAAACCCGGAGAGAGAGCACAACGTGGAGCTGCTAGCTCAAGAGCTGCATCCCCCCTCAAGTGGTTGATTTCACCTGCAATTCGTTTGGCCAAGGAAGGATGGAGATAGCACACAAATACTCAACAATGCACCGGAGATAAGCTAATAATCAACACCATAACATTCCATCACCATATTCGCAAGTAGATCGGAAGAAAATGTCTCTCTATTCACAAATCTCAAGTTTACAAAAAAGCCAAGAAGACCTCCAAATGAGAGAGCTCCTCTCTTAAGTAGAGAAAGGCCCTCAAACAACCCTAATTTCCTCCATATTCAATGGTTGGGATTAACTCTCTCCCAAACCAAATCGATGGTGGAGATGGAAGCTAAAGAGGGGGGGGGGGGGCGAATGGCCCTCTAACGCCCATGTGGAGGATGGGGCCCTTTGTGGGGCCGATAAAATACATATAAAAGGTGGTTGGGAGGTGTCTATGGGCTGTTTTAGCCCCCCATACCACTAAACCATAGTCACAATACATAAAACTTGCAAAAAATGAAGTTTTGCCAAGTAAAAAACGCTCCTTTATGGGGCAAATTCGTCCCATGTGATGAGCCGGGAAAAGTGAGGGCCCCACAACATAAATAGAATGTCCAAACATAGTAAAATTACCTTAGGAGACCCCCTTGTATTAGCCAACCTTTGCTTTTGTCATTTTCCAAAGTTACATTTGCCATATTTTGATTTCCATATTAATTTATTGCTGGTTTATATTGATGAAGATGTAATTTGGGATTTCAACCCACTTATATTGTCCGGATTGACGAACCGTCTGCTACAATGCGACCGTAGACCCCAAATATAGTAGACACGATCACTTGAACGACCCCGATTCATTAATTAGGCACTATTTGCCCAAAATCCAAGATTTTTAATTAAAACAGATCCATGGTGACCCATAATAATTAAAAATCTCATCAACGCTTCAACTTTTTCAAATTATGACACTTGGAGGCGCATATGGGACCCCAAGACATAATAAATGACCAAAATCGAAATCTTGATCGCAACCTTTTTTCGGGCCCATTTTTGGCCTAGTCAACCTGGTTTAACCAAGTCAAATCTGGTCAAAATGGAAATGGCTGAAAACCTGTAAGCAACATGAAGCATCAAGGATTCCTTATTTATGTTAGTACATCACTTAAAACAATATAATGCTGACATGGTGATAAAAAACAAAACATCTCAATAAATACAGGCCCCGGGTGAGGTGGGCCCACCACCTCCAACAAAGACTCAATGCTATGCACAACTTATAGACTTGACCACTTAGCTAAATTTGGGTGAGGTGGATAAACAAGGTGAAGGATACGGGAAGATGAGGACTAAGACCATGTGACCCCTCAGATAAACAGGGAAAGCGGGACCCATTGACATAAGCATACCCTGATAATACACAGGGAAGGGCGGTGCCTCACAAATGGGTATAGTGCAGGGAAATCACCACTGATCATCTAACATGCACCTTGCAACTCACATTCGTGCCTTCAGAAGACTCCATGAGGATCTTTTCTAGAGCCGCCATGACTGGGTGTCCAGCAAACCGTAACTTGAGACTCTAGGGAACAATTCGCATAGTTGTCCCTTACTCCATCTCACCTCCTTGCCCCGCAGGACTAGGTGAGTAAATAACCACTACAAATGTTGATACATATGGCTGACCTATGTCCATGTGTGTTCAAAAACACATTACTTAGACTTTACATTTGACTTTCATACTTAGCCTTTTTGGCTTGATTTTACATTTACTTAGCCTTTTTGGCTTATTTTACATTTCTTCATTTCATTACACTTCATGGCCCTTTTTGGGCTACATACATATCTCAAAATATATAACAAGGTGCTCATACTGCAAAGTAATGGGGGCAAGTGTGTGTGCTTCAATGACCAATGGGGAACACCCGGTGAGTCTACACAATCCTATACTGCACTGCAACATTGGGGGCAATCGACAAAGCAAATCCCAGGTTTGAGAATGCATCTCACACACTAAAGAGCCGAGGCACAAAAGACAAGGAATCATGGCATACTCAGAGGTCAATGAGGAAGGGGATCCTCAAGGCCACAAATCAAGGTCCATGTTGGGAAAAATCAACATGAATGAGTCGGATGGGTGGAAGGAAGTGACATGTGGATCCAAGGTTAGTTGCCAAGGAGGACGAAATGACCAAGTCTATACCAATACTGGGGTAGGGACTAGCATGCATATACATGAGTCTATTAAAATGGGGTGGACTGACATCACTCAGGGCCATACACATCATAATGAACAACCAAGATCACCACATCAAACATCATATGTCAAGTTCGTGTACTATCATAAATAAACAAGTCTAAACAACAATATCTGCAATAAACCATAAAGTGTTATACCTACCATACCATATACCTGATGTTGAAGCTATCTCTGAAACTGGATCTCTATTGAATCCGGGCAATAAGTGGCAAACCAACAATACTCTGTAGTACTCTCATCAGAATATGGCAAAGCAACTCTCTCAATGGGCTCATTCAAAGCTCGACAAGGAAGGGTGACCCTGTGGCAACTACTCTGTAGTATGTCTGGACCAACACAAGACCATCTGTCCCCTCTGATATCTCTGCTCGGGGCAATCTAAACACAATGCATGCCCCCTCTGAAGGCATCTGATCTCTGATCTGGAAACAAAATGTAGTATGGTCCCCAACCACACGATCTGCAACATGGTAGCTCCAGCTAACATGGATGTGATAACAGGTTGTTTATCCTTTCACATGTATTTGTTCCTCCCAAATAGTTAGTATCGCTTATATTATTTTGTGGTACTCTTTATCGTTGGTTTGATGACTTGAATATTGTTAAATACAAACATAAAATGTCCATGTATAGTATGTACATGAATGCTTATGCTTCTATAACATCAAGAACATGTTGTATATTGATGTTCATCCACGCACTCATGGAAACATTGCAGGGTTCATAAAAAGTTGTATATGCTGATTATTTAGTGCAAATTGTTCATTTGAGGAACAATCCAATGACAAAGAGTTCCTTATGAAAAGGAAAGCGTCCAATTTTTTTGTTTTACATGCAATAAGTAGTTTGTTTCCTAGTGACGAGTTGTTGATAAACTATAACTTTCGTAGACCACCAACCGCTCGTTAAAGATGGCTTACATTGGGACTACCTTTAAATGTCTTCTTGAGGTGTAAGAAAAATATAATTGTATAATTGTCTTTTATTATTATTTTGAAATTAATTAATATAAACATATTGCTTAATTTTCCATTTTCTTTTATAAATTAGTTGGTTGCACATATACTATAGACAAAAAAATCATGTTTTTAATAATTGTTTGGTATAATGATTGAACAAACTAAATGCATTGTGTTTATCGACATCATTGATGTAATATTCAATGTTTTTGCAATTAGGATTCTTATGACGAGTGACATGTCCACCATTTTTCATTATACCCTACTTTGGTGCCAAAGCGAGAGAAGAATGCTAATAGTAGAGCTCATAAAGGAAGCATACCAAGCATGGTTGAATCAACCACATGATCAATTCCCACCGTGTCCCGAGTCACCAATTCATAATGTCTACAATAACACTAGTTCTTCAAATGTTGGATATGAAGGCAATGAAATAGAGGTTGGTATGCATAATTTTTTAGGAGATATGGGTGCCATGGAGGGAAGGTTGTTATATGCATTCCAATAAGTTGAGCTAGGGGATAGTGCTCAAATCACCGGTACCTTATTCAAAATTCCGCAATCAGATTCCACAACCCCTCTCTTTGAACATGGGTCAAAGTCTAACCAACTAGGGACAACAATGTTATTGTACAACTTGAAAGCAATGTATGGTATGTCAGATGCATGTTTTTTGGCACTTTTGAGGTAACTGAACATTAAGTCCTTTATAATTCGAGGAATCTTGTCACATAATCGACTTTGAGAATTGTTGATTTTATGAAGGATTGATGATAGTGTACATTTACATTGCCCATTAATTGCAAGTTATTTAAAGATGAGGTAATTATGAGAGATAATGTCTTGTCTAACAACTATGAAGAGGCAATGCAAAAATTAAAATGTTGGTGTTGAGTACAGATCATATCATTCATGTCTGAATGATTGTATTTTATATAGAGGTGAATATGAAGATAAAGAGATATGCCAAGAATGTGGGCATGGCATGCAACATAAATTTTTAAAAAATGGAGTTAAAGCACATGGTCATTATAAGATATTAAGGCACATGCCTATAATCCCAAAGGATTCAAAGGCTCTTTCATTCCAAAGAATTAGCCATGTTGCAAGGGTGGCACGCCTCACATAGAAATGAGCTATAAGTTATGTGAATCCCAAAAAATTCGTTAGCCATGAAGCATACAGAGGATACATGGCCCAATAAAATCAAAGTTGAAGTACATAGCCTTCAATTGAGCATAGCCATGATGGATTTAATCCATATTACCTCGAAAACACCAACTATTTTGTTTGGATAGCGGTAGTGATCAATAATAATATCACCCCATGGTCGACCGTGAAGAATGAACTTCTTATTTTGGCTCTTATAGTCCTTAGTAGAAGACAAGTTAATAGGATGAATGTCTATGTACAACCATTGATTGATGAATTAATACAGTTATGGGAAGGCATACCTATATAGGATGTTTGAAGACCCATCCCAAGGGAGAGTCACTACAAGGAAAATGCCCTATAGTGGAGGTTGCAACGGAACCTCCCCAAAAAACATGTCCCTTCTTCATTTATAGTGGAGGTTTCCAGTGGAGGCAAGTGAGCGGAGGTTTTAGTGGATGTTTTTTATCAGTATGCCCAAAACCATTATGGTGCACCGGTGCATTTTTTGTTTAGGCGCACCAATGCATCTTTGGTTTAGGCGCACCAGTGCTTGTTTTTTAGTAATGGCGCACCGGTGCTCTATGACCCATGTGCACTAGTGTGATTTTAGCCAAAAAAAATCCATGCTCCACTTTTGTAATGACACACTGATGATCCTCTTTGGATAAGGCACACCGATGTTGGTGCTCCTCATTGGTGAAGGCACACCAGTGGCGGTGCTCCTCATTGGTGAAGGCACACCGATGCTCTTTTTAAGGAATGGGTGGACCAATCCTTCATGACCCATATGCACCAATATTATTTTGTAAAAAAAAACATTGGTGCTCCACTTTTGAAACTGCGCACCGGTGCTCCTCTTATGTTAAGGCGCACCGATGTCGATGCTCCTCTTTGGTCAAGGTGCACCAGTGTCGGTGCTCCTCTTTGGTGAAGGCGCACCAGTGCTCCTTTTATATTTTAAATGCATAGGTGCTTCTGATATACAAAAGCACCGAACAATAAGTCGTTTTTTTTAACTTACTGAAAAAAGCAGGAATTTTAAACGTTTTAAAGAAGCGGGAAAAATGTCTTCAAAAGAGGAAAAAAATAGGGTTTTTTTATTTTTTATTTTTTTCATTTCACGTGGTTATACCAAAGAGAAGAAGAATATGAAGAGGAAGAGCAAGATTATTGTATCCAAGCACCCGATATTTCCCCTCTTCATTGTTTCATTTCTTCCTGTTATCTATTTTATTTATACTAATTTGCATTTCTCACTATTGTTCCTAATTTCTTATTTGGTTTTTTTCTTTGTTTTGGTTGGTTTGATGGTTTTTCCTCTATTTTGAAGGTTAATGGTAGATTTATTTTAGGGTTTACATCAAATAATATGGGCTTCCCCCGCTTATTGAAACAAGTAGTCTTTTTTAACTTTTGAAAGAAGTGAGAGAAACGTATTAAGAAAAGGGAAAAAAGGGGTTTGTTTCATTTATTCATTTCACATGGTTCTGCGAGAGAGAAGCGGAAGAGGAAGAGTATTGCAACCAAGAAACCATTTTTTCCTCTTCATTGTTTTATTTCTTCCCATTATCTATTTTATTTCTATTATTTTTCCTTTCTTACTATTGTTCCTAATTTCTTATTTGGTTTTGTTGTTCATTTTTGTTGGTTTGAGGGGGGTTTTCCTCTATTTTGCAGGTTAATGGTGGGTTCATTTTAGGATTTTTCTTCAAAATATATGGATAGCAAATGAGCAACAAGTTAGGAAAAGAAAATGATACTTTTTTGTGCAACATGGGTGCATATCCATAGGGGTTTTCACCTCCGCTTATTTGCAAGTTAACAATGTTTTTGTACCCAAAGAAAATTATTTTCTGTTGACGACAATTTATTTTTTGTTCGCGATGCTTCTCTTTGGAAGAAGTGCATCTTTGGCATAAGCACACTGGTGCATCTTTTTCAGAAGCACATCGGTGCATCTTTGGCTTAAGTGCATTGGTGCATCTCTTTGGTTAAGGCGTATCGATGCTCATTTTTTGTATAAATTATCGATGGTCCTGTTTTAAGGTGTGGGAACACTAGTGCTCTTCTTTGGTCTAAGAGAATTGATTCTCCATGCTAGGCATATTATCTCTAGTGGATGAGTGGTTTTGGAGAGTTCTCATCAAACGATTTTCATGTAACAATTGAGTGGTTTTGTAATTGCAAGAGATCCACTCATTAAGTGGCAAATGGAGTGGTTTGACACTCATCATGGTTTTGTATGGGTGGTTCCATCAATATTACTATAAATTGTAATACTTACCATTTCAATATTAATTATTAAACATTTTCATAATATTATTTTTATTTTGATTGATAATGTCTTATTTCATATGCTTTTAACTGTGATTTTTTATTTCAAGCAATCAAAATTATAATTTTTGTTTAATATTCAGCAAGTATTTCATTTTTAAATTTCACATAAGAGATTCATTAATACTTTATTATATCACTACATTTTAATAATCTTGTATTTATTAAATCACCTCCCTTTATTTGCATGTTTATAAGGTGTTTGTACACGACATATTGTTTTTGTCATCGATGCTCCTATTTTGTATGGGCACAATGATGCACATTGTTGGTTAAGGTGAACTAGTTCTCATCTTTTGTATAAGTGCATCAGTGTTTCTTTATTGTAGGCGCACCAGTGCTCCAATACTTTAAATTGTAATGCTTAACATTTCAATATTAATTATTATACTTCTTATGATATTATTTTTATGTTTAGTGATAATTTCTTATTTCGTATGCTTTTAACTATAAAATTATATTTCAAACAATACAAATTATATTTTTTTGTTTAATATTAGGCAAGAATTTCATTTTTAAATTGTAAATAAGAGGTTCATTAATAAACAAGGGTATGAACTAATACTTGGAATATTCAAAATCAAAGTTTTTTTTTCCTGGATTTTTTTTTTCAAAAAAAAAGCATAATTTCATTTCATCCTAGAGTACGAAATTACATTGATCGACACACTCATTTAGAGTGGTATATAGAACTGCTGAGTCAAGATTCTTGCTTAGAGCTGAAATAAACATAGATGTTCTCACTACGTGAGCATTAACATCTTATACATTGAAATGCATTAACACTACGTTCGTAACTGTTTGATCTTTTTACACAAAAAGAGAGCCTTTAATCATAACTATAATATCTTTACAAAATAAAAACTAAAAAAGGAGTCTGCCTGTACTGGATTATAAGAGCCGAAAAGTCTGTGCATACAAGAGAACAGGCTATCATCATACTGCTTACAAGTGAAAACTGTTGTGGCGCCAAAAGAGTAAATATGAGCTGTCTCAATCATTTCATTGAATGGTCTATGGAAAAATGCTCGTCCCACTCCATCTAAAAATTCAGTAATTTTCCATATTCTGATCCCCAATAGCAGCCCTTCCTTGGAGGCCTTGTCCGCCTCAGCATTATTTTCTCGGTATATTTGCCTAAAATTAAAAGTTTCAAAAGTGTGAGTGACGTTCTGTATTTGTTCCAAAACTGCATCAATCCTCCGGTTGTTGCAATGATAAGAGCCATTAACCCACTTGATCACATTCAAAGAGTCCCCAAATACATAAATTTTACTGACTGATTGTTCCACAGCAAAAGATATTAGAAGTTTGAGACTGAGAATCTCAGCCCAATTGTTGGTCCCCCTCCAAAAACCAAACGACATCACATAGTAGTGAACAGGTGACAAGTAAAAGATAGCCCCTCCCCCACATTGATCATTCTGACAAGCCTCATCAAAAAAAACCCACGGCTGGGTACGATCAATTTCCACAGGTTGAATATTTCTAAGACTGGAAGCATGATGAATCCACTTGACGGATAAGAAGATCCCACAGCTGTTAATAGCCACTAAAGCTGGGAGTCCCATTTTATCTGTGAACAGACATTTGTTCCGAGAGAGCCAGATCCCCCAAATTACAGCAGGAGGAAGAGCTTTAAAGGCAGTAAAAGCAGGATTGAGTGACCACCTTCTCCATGCCCCCTTAAGAGTGTTCCCATCCCACTAAAATAGTACTTTTAAAATTCTAGAAACAATATTCCAAACCTCCATAATGAAGCTACAATGAAGAAACAAATGTAAAGCGTTTTCCTCATACTGATTACACATGTAGCATCTGCTAGGACCCTGAAGACTTCTTTTCTGCAGAAAATCCCACGTCAGGATCCTATTGTCCAAGACACACCACATGAATAATCTAGCTTTGGGTGGGCACTGAAGTTTCCAGAGAGATTTCCACCACCAAACCTGTTCTCTGTCCACAAAGTTCTCACTTAGCCATTGATACCCGAATTTTGGAGTGTAATTTCCGGAAGGATCCTCGTCCCAAATAAGATTGTCATCTTCTTCATTCAGGAAAATCTGGTCCCTACTAAAAGCTCTCAAGTACTGTCTCAGTTCTTCCTCCAACACCACATCTAATCCAAATGAATCAACCCTCCTCCAGACAGGGCTTCCCATCCAAACATTCTCAACATCCGCCAACTGATTAAGAAATAACAAATTTCTCTGCCTCAACTCCTCAATCAAGTCCAGAGACAGTAAGTGTTGAGCATCACATCCCACCCAGGGATAACGACCAATCCTCACCCTTTGACCGTTACCAACATCCCAGATAAGGTTTTGTTCAATAACATGAAAAGAAGATACCAATGCTTTCCAAATGACAGAGCCCCCTTTATGAGACTTGTGAGGGGACCTGATCCATTCTTCCACAGTATTAGGCTTAACATATTTCTGTACCATAACCCTAGCCCAGAAGCCCCCTGACTTAATTAACCGCCAACCACACTTAGCAGCCAGTGCCTTGGAAAAATGAAAAATATTTTTCAGTCCCCACCCACCCAATGCTTTTGGGGCTGCAATTCTGTCCCACTTCACCCATGGCGTAACATGTGCATCCTCCCTACCATTCCACAGAAAACTAAAGCATATTTTCCTTGCTGCATCTAAAATTCCTTTAGGAATCCAGGTTAGTGACATCCAGTATACTGGGATAGCTTCCAGCACGGACTTTACCAGGACTAGCCTCCCCGCTCGAGAAAGCCACCTGAAACTCCAACTTTTCAACCTTTTTTCCAGCTTTTCCAAAAGCCATACCCAGTCCTGTTTCACATGGTCATTAGGCTTCAAATTGAACCCCAAATATTTTAACCCTTCCAAAAGAGTAAGAATTCTGAAGGGAAATAAATTAGTATATATAAATAAATCCTCCTCCCTTAATAGAGAAACAGTAAGAGAGGATTTCCCATCATTTATCTCCATCCCAGTTGCAATAGAAAAAAGGTCCAAAATCTCTTTGAGTTTGACAGCATCCCTTCTTGAACTAGAGCAAAAAAGCAGGACGTCATCCACAAAGAGCAAGTGTGTAAGAGAGATGTCGGGAGCCACCAATATCCCTTCAAAATCTCCAACACGTTTAGCTTCCTTAATAGGCCTACTCAAAATCTCAGCCACCAACAAAAATAACAATGGGGAAAGAGGAAATCCCTAACGCAGACCACGTCCAGAATGAAAGAAGGGAGTCGCCGCTCCATTCATTAAAACAGAGAAGGAAACAGTAGATATGCAGCTCATGATCCATCGTATGAAACCAATCTCAAAACCTAAATGAGTAAGCATAAGTCGAATATAAAGCCAACTCACCTTATCATGTGCTTTTGACAGATCAATTTTAAGAACAACTCCTTTCAACTTTCTGGTTTTAATACTATGTAAACCTTCCTGAGCAATTCCAATCGCCTCATGAATCTGACGCCCTTCTAGAAATCCAAACTGTTCCTTGGAAATATGTGTAGATAAGATAGGTTTGAGCCTTCTAGCAATCACTTTAGTAACAATCTTATACACACAGTTGCATAATGAAATAGGCCGAAAATCATTAAGAGTGGAAGGAGTATCCACTTTAGGAATAAGGGCAATGAAGGTGGAGTTAATGCTGGCTGGGACCCTGCCTTCCTTCCTAGAATCTTCAACAAGCTGTAAAAGATCATCACCTATAATGTCATAAAGTGCTATAAAGAATTTTATCGTCCATCCATCAGGCCCAGGGCTCTTATCCTTCTGAAAACTATCCAAAACCACCTTCAATTCATCCCCGAAAATAGTGTCCATCAGCATCCTGTTATCATCCACTTCGACGAACCGAGGGAATAGTTGGGCTACCCTGATGACCTCTTCAATATTCACTCTCTCATTGGCTTGAAAAGATCCCAAAAATGAGTAACCCCAACATCATCCAACCCTTCAAAAGTAGACTGAGAATTACCTTCTGAGTCCTTAAGGCTCCATATAGTATTGGTAGATCTTCTTCCTTTGGCATAAGCATGAAAGAATTTGGAATTTTTGTCCCCACTTTCCAACCAAATGGCACTGCTCTTCAATCGCCATGCCTCCTCATTCTGCTGAAGAATCCTATTCCTCTGATTCTCCAAATGAACTAGATGGTCCTTCGTTGTCTGAGAACCGTATCCGCCTCCTGACTCTTCATAGATAGAGGATATTTCTCCTTCAATGGTCTTAAGATCCCTATCATCCCTAATCCTCTTCTCTGCAGCCCATAATTTAATAGGTTCCTTGAGTGTTTTAATATTCTCCGCAAAGTGGAAAGCTGCAGAATGGACTGACCCCGGATGATAAGGAATCCAATGTTGTTGAAAAAGCTCAATGAAAGTAGGATCTTCCAGCCATACCTTATTAAATTTAATAGGCGCAGGAGGTTTAATAGGGCCGGCCTTCAACTCCAGAAAAATTGGTTCATGATCTGAGTTTCCCCCCGATCCAATTGTTGATGTATATGTAACTTCGGAATGTATTTCATATATGTATGTTGTATGTACTCCTATAGAGATGGTATTATTCCTCTATACGGAAGTGTCATCATTTATATTGTAAATGTTGTAACTTATACTTGATGGGTTATTAGACCACCTTGTTAGGGTCAGCCCTGTATAAGTCATGTGGGTCAAATGGTTATTAGACCACCCTATTGGGGGTCGGCCATGTGGGTCGAAGGGTTATTAGACCACCCTATTGGGGGTCGGCCCAGTCAGCATTATGTTATGTGGTTAAGTTCGAGCCTACATGAGTTATGTAAAAGGCAAGTCAAGTCAAGTATAAATAGAGTGCGGGAGGCACTCCATTTGATCACTCACTTCTCACTCATGCACTCAAGGAGGAGTGGCACACTTATGGAGGAGGAGGATCTGCTGCTAGGTTATGTCTATCTCTCATGGTTGTATCATTGCTCTATCTATCTCTGAGGAAGTTATTGGGGTTTTTCACCTTTATGGTTTTCCCCAAGTAAATCTTTGTGTCTCTTGTGTGCTTGCATTATTGTCTCCATGATTGATATGCTGTAGATATGCTGTACATGTTGTTCTCTCAGTTAATATCCTAGATCAGATTGAAGTAAATTCTGAAAATTTAACATGGTATCAGAGTTAGCCTGAAAGAAGGCATGATATGGCATGTATGACACTTGTTGCACTTACGATGCTAGGGCTTCATATAGCAAAAACCAGTCATCGTAGCACTTTCGATATAAATCCGTTTTGGCGAAGTTTTCGGATCTGAAATCTTTATAGGTCGAAGATTAAATCCCCATGTACCTTGTGTCCAAAGGAAAACCTCTAATTCATTGTACTTTGTGATTTATGATCTGTACAATATAGGGTTTCTGTCTCTTCCAGATCTGAGTCAAAATCAGGTGACCTTGGGAAAAAGGCCATAACTTGGGCTAGGAATCTCCAAATGAAATTTCGTAAAAATTGACAGGTAGTACACAGACTGTACTATCTCAGAAAAAAATTTCAGAGGCCGAAGTTGAACCAGTGACACGTGGCATGCCGTACAAGTTCGCTCTCCTGTATTATCCCATAAACAGGTCACGTTGCGACACTTGGCATAACTCTCTCTCAAAGAGTCCAATTTAGGTCAGACCTGTCAGGATGGAAAGATAACAGGCCGAGCTATCTCAGGAAAAGTTTCCAGAGGTCGAAGTGGAAACAGTGATACGTGGCATGCCGTACAAGTTCGCTCTCCTGTATTATCCAAAAACAGGTCACGTTGTGACATTTGGCATAACTCTCTCTCAGAGAATCCAATTGAGGTCAGACCTGTCAGGATGGAAAGCTAATAGGTCAGGATATCTTAGGAAACTTTTTCAGACCCTGTGGATCAAAAGGTTCGGAGTTACACTAGAAACAATCAGGTACATATTTCTGTCAAAACAGAATTATTTTTGAGTACCTTCATTCATGGCTTCCGGAATTTAGGGCTTTGGAGAAAGTTGGAATTTTTGTAATCGGAGAACACCGCTACTCATCAAAATAGAAATTTAGAGACCAAGATCAGAATTTTTGGTTTGGCAGAAGGTCGGGCTTGATCAAACCCTAATTTGGGACTTTGATCAGAAAAGTGGAAAATTAGGGCTTCTGTAAAAATGGGAATTTTTGAAATCTGTGACCATGGCTGGAAGCTCCTCAGAAAAATAGAAGCTTAGAGCTTTGGATCAAACCTTTTGATGGGGCAGAAGAGTGGGCCTCATCCAACCCCAGTTCAGGGTCACGTCCAGTGAATCTGGAAGTTTCAAAGGCAAAATTGAGGAGTGAAACTTTGCAGTTTTCAAATTCTGAATATACCAGCTTGATCAGCTCATCAAGGCGCATATTTCTATCCTTTCGGAAGTTTGAAATTCAAAGTTTGAATTTTTGGGGTTTCTCTGACAAACCCTAATCCAGCTCCAGATCCAGTTCTTGCAAATCAAGTGGATTGGGTTAATCCTAGAAGAAGATGGATTGGTCACCTGCATAAGCAAAGAAGTTCATGTTTCAGAGGGAGATGAGGCTAAGGCGTTACATAAGAATATTACAAGCGATCTCGACAGGTATGACTCATCGAGGTATGTTTCGATATTTGTTCATGATTAAGTTTATGGTATGATTGTCTTCATATTATTATGGTTAGTACAATCTTGATTTTAGATTTGTCGTATCACCTTAACAAATTTATGAATGCATGATAGAAGATATTCATTGATTAGGGTGTTGACACTTATGATTGTACTAATGCATTATGGTGTTGTATGAGGTTTATGTTGTCTACTAACATGAAAGGTACACCAAGAAAGACAAATCATGTTCTGGTTCAAGAACATATGATCATGATGACATGAGGACAAAAATTCATCCATTGTCATGGATCTCATAGAAGATCCATTTACGAGGTATGTATAACTTGGTTTTATAATGGTTAACCTATGAGATATACAGGTTACTAGCACAAGTCATTGAAGAAGAATAAGAAGACATCATGTGAGTATGTTAGACATAACTAGCTAGCATGCTAATCCAGGTATGTTTTTCCTATATCAAGATAGAATCCTACCTTGGGTTAGGATCTTATACTGTTGTGTTGTTGATAATGATTATTCATGAAGGTATAGGTTTGAGTAATCACGAGTTTTATGCATATTATATCTCTTATCTTGATTGATGATTTAACCAACCAGAAGAGTCCTATGATCAAATAAGAATATGTATGAATAAAAGAAGACTTCCTTGAAACCTTGAATACTAATGTTTATTATCTGTGTTTGAATTGATCCTGACTATACATACTTGAGATTATTGTTATTATACTAATGAATGTTTGATTACGTATGAGACCTAGAGGATAACACAATGATGATACTAACAAGCATGCATAGGGACCGAGAATGAATATAAGTTCAATGACAAGTAATCCAAGAAGCAAAGATCAAGAGGGAGTACACTCCAGTGGTTTCTGCAAGGATGCAGATATTCAGAGGGAGTTGACCATCTCTCTACATACAGAAAGGTGTAGAAGAAGCTACTTCAGATTAGGACTCCAGTAGCTCCTGCAAGGAAGCGAAGAATCAGAGGGAGTCCACCCAACGAACAAACAAAGATAAGTATTTGAATTGTCATTTCTTAAATAATACTATTCAATAATGTATATACCAATGTTCCTAGAATTAGGTTGTGTATTATGCATATTAGAATAATTGCATTGAATATGCATGGGTAAGTGGCCTATGGCACTGTACAACATTCCATTGCTACTTATCTAGAATGAAACCTCTTTGCTGACATGTTGGGAGTTGTGCACACTCTTAACAATGTTCTGGTAGAGATTGGAAGGCATCTAGAAAGTTACAGGATATGGATAAATGTTGTATTGAAGCATTGGCTAAAGATAATTGCATGACTGTATGACATATTTCTTTATGTGTAAGAATTTGTTCTGAAAATTATGAGATGTTTCTAATCATGCAATTTAACCTGTTTTGTAGGAAAGACGGTATATCTTCACCTACAAAAGGACTACAACATTTGTTCCAGCAACAAATATATCTATTGAAGATATTGACGTTCCCAGGATCTGGGATGAAGAAATGGAATGCCATGATCCGTCGATCATGAAGAATGATGTTTGGGATGTAGTCCCAAGACCTGAAGGGAAGTTTGTTATGACTTCCATATGGATCTATCAAGATCAAGCATGTTGTAGATGGCAGCATAGAGAAATATAAAAGTGATGAAATAGAAGATGCACCAGATGGATTTCAAGACAGCATGGTGTAGTCATATATGTGTGTAGAACTTGGTATGGTAGGATAGACAGCTTTCTACCCAGTTTGGGCTTTACCAAGAATAAAGAGGATTCCAACCTTTTCTACAAGGTTGAGGAAGGCAATCCAGTGATACTACTTTTGTATGCGGATAACCTGTTTATTACAGGTGAAGATGGATTGATTGTCGACACGCAGCGGAAGCTTGTTGTCGAGTTCGAGTTGAAGAACTTGGGGATGATGCGCTATTTGTTTTTGGCATGGAGGTGTGGCAGAGTGCAGATGGAATCTTCCTTAGACAAGGGAAGTATGCAGTAGAGATCCTGAAGAGGTTCGGGATGATGGAATGTAAGGCCATGGCCACACCTATGGCATCGAATCTGAAGCTTCTATGTGATGCTTCATCTGAGCTGGTTGATGTCTCTATGTATCGTCAGATGATTGGGTCCTCTATGTACCTGACGAACACGAGACCGAATATTTGCTTTGCTGTGAATACATTGAGCCAGTTCCTGATGGATCCAAGGAGTGTTCACTTGGTTGCTGTAAAGCATGTTCTGAGGTACCTGAAGGGTACAGTGGATTATGGGCTAAAGTATGAAGAGAATCAAAGTTTAACCTGCAGGTTTATGTTGATTCAGATTGGGCAGGCAGTACTGCAGATAGGAAGAGCACATCTGGGTGCTGCTTCAGTATGGGATCAGGTGTGATCTCTTGGTTTAGAAGGAAGCAATCCTGCGTAGCACTGAGTACAGCTGAGGCAGAGTATGTTGCAGCCTGTTCAGCTAGTTGTGAGGCAATATGGCTACGGAAGCTACTGTCTGAGTTATTTGATCTCCCATTGGATGCTACTGGTATCTTCTATGATAACAAGAGTTGTGTGAAGCTGTCCGAGAATCCGGTGTTTCATGACAGGTCGAAACACATAGAGATCAAATATCACTATATCATGGATATGGTGCAGAGAGGAGCTGTGAAGCTCCTGTATGTTGCGACGGACGAGCAGATTGCAGATGTGCTGACGAAGCCACTAGCCAGGGTGAAGTTCGAGTACTTCAGGGAGAGGCTTGGTGTTCTTCAGATCGAGGACACTTCGAGGAAGAAGTGATGGACACATTTGCTGAAGCCATTCCAAGCATGTTGGAAGGAGGATCCTCCACATGGCTGTGGATGTAAGTGTTGGATGATGAGCATCAGGATGATGTTCTGGTTTCTGCTTTGATATGATCAGTTGGATCATTTATATGTATGCATCATGTTGGATGCTGGATATGATCAGTTGGATCATTTATATGTATGTACGCATCATGTTGGATGCTGGTTATGATCGGTTGGATCATGTGTATGTATTTTTGTATATGCATCATGTTGGATGCTTGGACCATGTAACTGTATATGTATCAGGTGGATACATTGTATGATTAGGTGGATCATGTATGGTGATATGTATCATGTATTTGTATTTGTATCAGGTGGATACATTGTATGATCAGGTGGATCATGTATGATGATATGTATCGGGTAGATACTTGGTATGCATCAGGTAGATGCATTGGATGATCATGGATGACGAGCTTCAGGATGTTGTTCCAGATGACATGCAGCAGGATGTTGTAGTGATGATGATCAGGATGATCATGGATGATGAGCTTCAGGATGTTGCTCCAGATGACATGCAGCAGGATGTTGCAGTGATGATGATCAGGATGAGCATGGATGACGAGCTTCAGGATGTTGCTCCAGATGACATGCAGCAGGATGTTGCAGTGATGATGATCGGGATGATCATGGGTACATCAGGATGATGTATGGTGAGTATCAGGTTGATACTCTATGGTCGTGGATCAGGTTGTGCAGATGAGCATGTAATCTGGTGCCCTGGGAGATTTGCAGATAGTCTTTCGAGGTTTTGCCTATGGCATGTAATTCGGTGCCCTGGGATATCTGGCAAATGCTCTTTCGAGGTTTTTATCTGGAAGGACATATAATTCGGTGCCCTGGGAGATCTACAGATAGTCTTTCGAGGTTTTGCCTATGGCATGTAATTCGGTGCCCTGGGATATCTGGCAGATGCTCTTTCGAGGTTTTGTCCTATGGCATATAATTCGGTTCCCTGGGAGATCCGATAGGTTGGGATGTGTGCCCGTAATCAGTCCTGGGATCCTCTTGCGAGGTTTTTCCATGACCACATGTAATTCGTTGCCCTGGGAGATCCTATAGGTAGAGCTGTGTGCTTGTAACAGCCTGGGATGCTCTTGCGAGGTTTTGTGGTGAGGTCACATGTAATTCGTTGCCCTGGGAGACCCTATAGGTAGAGCTGTGTGCTCGTAACAGCCTGGGATGCTCTTTCGAGGTTTTGTGACGCACGTAATAAGTCCTAAGGATTCCATAGTATGGCCAGTGATGATGAAGACCTGCAGGTGGTGGGCCTACATCCAGTATGAAAAAGGAATGGCTCTGTAGAACTTCCTGTGACGAGTAGATTCAGAGATTGATTGAGATAGCAGCAGTAGTGATCATGATGATGACTCGATGATGATTATCCAGTGACGATGATCCAGAGAAGATGACTTGTGCTAGAAGACCTGTGCTGAGAAATACCTTCCTAGTTAAGAGGGAGTGTTGATGTATATGTAACTTCGAAATGTATTTCATATATGTATGTTGTATGTACTCCTATAGAGATGGTATTATTCCTCTATACGGAAGTGTCGTCATTTATATTGTAAATGTCGTAACTTATACTTGATGGGTTATTAGACCACCTTGTTAGGGTCAGCCCTGTATAAGTCATGTGGGTCAAAGGGTTATTAGACCACCCTATTGGGGGTCGGCCATGTGGGTCGAAGGGTTATTAGACCACCCTATTGGGGGTCGGCCCAATCAGCATTATGTTATGTGGTTAAGTTCGAGCCTACATGAGTTATGTAAAAGGCAAGTCAAGTCAAGTATAAATAGAGTGCGGGAGGCACTCTATTTGATCACTCACTTCTCACTCATGCACTCAAGGAGGAGTGGCACACTTATGGAGGAGGAGGATCTGCTGCTAGGTTATGTCTATCTCTCATGGTTGTATCATTGCTCTATCTATCTCTGAGGAAGTTATTGGGGTTTTTCACCTTTATGGTTTTCCCCAAGTACATCTTTGTGTCTCTCGTGTGCTTGCATTATTGTCTCCATGATTGATATGCTGTAGATATGCTGTACATGTTGTTCTCTCAGTTAAGATCCTAGATCAGATTGAAGTAAATTCTGAAAATTTAACACCAATCCATTGTCTAACAAAGAATGTTGACTCCACAATCTGCTCAGAAAGAAGGAAACGGTCCAACCGCTTTGCCACTCTATCTAAGCCAATTCTCTTGTTTCTCCACGATGGCTTTAATTGTACAGGCTCCACATCAATCCAATTGCCCTCAGAAAAATTCCTAATAAAGAAATTTGTAAGGGAATCCACATGAGAATGTGGCCCCCAAATCTCAGCATGACCCAGAGAAAAGTTGAGATCCCCCCCCCCAGGATCACAAAATCCCCTCTAAGCAACTCTCTATCCAACGGAGAAGTCCAAAACGGTTCCCTTTCGCAATATGGTCCATAAATGTTTACAATAGTGAAATCTTTGTCAAAATCCAGAGATTTACAAGACATTCCCAAAACCGAATGCATCCCCCAGAGAGAGGAAATGCAGACCTTAGCTTCGTTCCAACCAATCACCATACCTCCGAAACGACCCCTAGCATCCGAAGCCTCAAAACCCCACCCTGGGAACCAAGCCTTTAACCTACCAATAGCTTCATCACCACCTCACATTGTTTCTTGTAACATCAAAACATCAGGATGCTCCAGTTGCAGCATCCGTCACAACGCTGGTCTTTTGGAGGGACCAGCAAGACCTCAACAATTATAGGACATGGCCTTCATCGAAACCTTTCCTTATGGGCATCCACTGCTCTAAGTGCCCTTTCAATTGAGAGTTGTTTACCATTCCTAAGATCCGAGCGAGCTCGGGACTTAGCTTATGAGACGAAAGACTTCCTTCCTCTGGTTTTTGATAGTTTAGGTTTCCTGCTGTGGTTTTGTTCATAGAGCGCAAAAAGTAACCAGACTCCGAGGATCCAGTGGGTGAAGAAGGCTCAGACAGATCTTGTTGAAGGACATGGTTTTCAATAGGAGTTAAAACGGGGGGACATTCTATCAGAAGAGTTTCCAAAATAGGGGTTAAAACAGCAGGACACCGGGGAATCGAAAAGGATGCCAACGACTGTGAGGAAATATGTAAATTCATAAACCCATCCACCCAATCAAAACCAGGAAAAGATAAGTTCTTAAAAAAAAAACTGAAGGAAGGGTTTGAAAAGGGAATAGAAGAAGTACCAGCTGTTATGTCTGATGACCGAGTAAGAGAAGGCAGAGATACCTCCGGAGCAGTGACCAGTGGTAGAAAGGATTCGGACTCTACATCGCCCACAATATCACCCACCTCCGGTACAGTGCCATCCTCCACCATAGTGCTATCTTTCTCCACTGCCCCCGTAGGTGCCTCCACAGTGGTACGTTCATTCTCATGCTGACCCAACAGATCACGTTCCAATACCACCCCTGCCTCCTTCTCCACAAACCAACGTTTCAGAGAATTGCCAAATTTCATACGAACCGGCATAGAGCAATCTATGGCCGGATGCCCATATTCATGACACTGTCTACAACGAAACGACACATTTTCATAATCCAGGGTTTGTGCAAAGGTGTAAGGCCCCCATTTTAAATCCATACCATCAAATACTCCTTCCCTGACACTAATACTTACCAGAATTCTCACGACCTTCTGTATCGTTGTTACCTCAAAGGAGAAGTCTGCATCCAGATAAATGCCCAATAGGTTGCCAATCCTTCGAAAATGTTCCTCGGCCCAATAATGTAATGGTAGACCCGGTAACCGAACCCAGAGTGGTATTGTGTCCATTCTTTCTCGACTGGCGTCAAACAACGGATTCCACGGCTTTAGCAGAAGCGAAACCTTGAAAATAGACCAATTCATGCTCAATGCCCACTGAGCATGTGCGTCCGATGAAAAATGAAAGGCAAACCAACCTCCTGATAGACCCACAACCCGAGGGACATATCCACAATGGCCCAGCCATGCCCCATATGCCCACTGAATCACCGATTTGTGGCTCACCGACTTACCATAAACCCTTCCTACCAGCACCGATTTAACCATCCCTACAATCTGCTGGAAGCCAATGTCTTCACCAAGCACGTAATTCGGAGCTTTGCCCGTGTTTTTTATCCACTTCCTACGATTCTTCACCCGGAGGTCATTAATCTTTAACCCTGCAAGACCTTCCTCGCAGTTGAAAACCTTTTGTACTGAGTCCCCGAATGGGCTTGAAAATCCACTTTGTTCCACCGAGTCCAAATGCGTTGCTACAATACCACCATGGGAAACACCGTGACTATACCCTACCTGAATATCCGTCCTTGTTACCGATGTTACACTGGTATCCCGCACTGGTGAATCAATATGAGAGCCACCCGAAGAATTTAGAAAATCAGGTAAATCCCCTAACCCTGCACTTAATGGTTCTGGTGAGAAGGAGCTGAAACCCTTGACGCCACAGATACTATCACAACGGACCTCCGGCACTAAACCGACACCAGACCTATCCCAAATCGGTGAGAATGGCTGAGATGGTGAGGTTGTAGACTCCATAATAGCACTAGTGCCAAGAAGGGGAAAAACATCAGACGGTTGGCAACCAACAAAACCACCACCCCCGAAACCACCTTCACCAATCAAATCCTGGAAGGCACCAGGTGGCGAGCTCCTGATGTCATGATGCCTCAATGAGTCGCTGTCATAATCCACCTCATCGAATTGGTCCATACTTGGAAAATTGTAAAAGTTTCCTGTGGAGAGAATAGGGTTGAACACAAGTAACAGTAAAAAAACTTACAAGTGTAAAAATTGATAAACAGTCATCGAAAACCGCCTAAATGAAAACCTTGGAAACCGTGCAGCACCACTGACAAGACTGACGGCCTGCTGTCGCCTACAGTGGGCTGCACAGTTGCCTTCGCACGCCGTTCATGCCCTAAACGCCATCGCCTCCATTCCTTAGGGTTCCCCCCTTCCAAGACCTCCTGTGTTTGGCCCATTCACGAGTTGAGTTACCCTTCAAAATCAAAGTTATTATATCACTACATTTTAATAAATTATCATGTATTTATTAAATCACCTCCTTTTATTTGCATGTTCACAAGGTTTATGTATACAACAAATTGTTTTTTGTCATAAGTGTTCCTCTTTGATATGGGCAAACCAATGTCCACTGATGGTTAAGGTGCACCGATGCTCATCTTTGGTATAAGTTCATTTATGATTCTTTACTGTAGGTGCATTGGTGCTCCATTACAAATGTGCACTAGTGTGGTTTTGGCCAAAAAAACATCGGTGCTCCTCTTTGGTGAAGGCCCACCAATGCATCGTTGGTATAAGTGCACAGGTGCATCTTTTGTATAAACACCTCGGTGCATTTTTGTATAAATTCCTCGGTGCATCTTTGGCATAAGTGCACCGGTGCATCTTTGGAAGAAGCGCACCATCTTTGGCAGAAGTGCACTAGTGAAAAAAACCTCCGCTAAAGCCTCCGACCGCTGAGATTTTTTAGTTCTAATAAATTTCCGTAAAAGCCTCCGCTAAAACATCTGGTGCCATTGGTAGAAGTTGTAGCGGAGGCTTTTTTGAATTTTTTTACTAATCTTGTAACACTAAAAACCTCCGTTATAACCTCCGCTACAGGGCATTTTCCTTGTAGTGAGTTCTTTTACGTTGGATGAAATATGCGTGTACACCACACAGAGTTACATAGGTTAGGATTTTGCTATGGTAAGCATGTTTATTATTTTATTAAATTTGTAACATTGTTCAACATAGTTAATTTGGCGCAATTTTCTTTTTCAATGCTAATGTGCTTTGTATACAATAACATTGGAGGTCTTGTAACAAGAGGGTATTATGGATGTAAATGTTGTGGAACTTCTATAAAGCCTAGGTGGTCCAACCAACTATGAAATTTAGTGTATGACTGCTCAAGGGTATCCCTCCTAGAAGACCACACCTATAGAAGATTAACATTTGCTTTTAATGTTAAACCAGAGAGAACTCGAAGACCTAAAATAATGACACTTGCTAAATTGCTTCAAGCGTATGACACAGAGAAGGAGAACAAAATTGCATAATTATTCGATTGAAATGGGGAACCTATGTTTGATGATCTTGAATTTTTGACAACTATGTTGAGAAAATTCCCATTGGAATGAAAAGAAAATATGTATTCTATGAGCTTCCATATTGGGAGCATCTTAAGATTGCCCACTTACTATATCCCATGCATATATTTAAAAATGTTTCATATTATTTATGGATACACATATCATCGAAAAAAATGTCGCATTGGGTGTCATAAGAGATCGTATTTATTCAAATACTAAAAAGAAACATGGCCAAGAAAATAAAGTAGAGGTGAGACTATTCCCTCTTTCTTTTAACGAAAGTGATGTCCCATGGATTTCAAAGAAATATGATCTTTTTGTAGCGAAGGAGGTTATATAGGGTGTGAAGGTGTTTTCTTTATATGGGTCTACTCTATGACATTGCTTCATTGTAGAGGAACATTTGTTGGGGTTGAAATCACATTATCATTTGAACATTCTATGGGTATGTATGTCAAATACACAATTTGTTTTTTGCAGTGTAGGTTATACTATGCACTCGCAATTTTATGGCAATTAGTTTTGTATGTTTTATCTTGTAGTGTCATTATTCTTTAATCATGCGTGGTTGTGTGAACCATGACTTCCCGTGGGACCTATAGTGTGTCATTTCTAAATTATTTGCATTTGTATGTTGGATCACATCAAAGGAGATTCATATGCCTAACATTCCATACTAGCATCAAGAGATAGTTGAGATTGTTTGTATGTTTGAGAAGGAACTACCCATGACTTTCATGGACTTGTAGGTTCATCTTCTAGTTCACCTAGTTGATGAGGTTGAATTAGTCGGGGTGGTCTTATGTCATTGGATGTTCTTCTTAGAGATAGACATGAAAAATTTGAAGGGGTTTGTTTAACAAAGGGAAAAACCTAATGGGTCTATGGAGGATGGGTACACAGTATATGAGTCATTATATTATGTCAATGAATTGGTTTTGGATGACCAATGGGGTGAATACAAAAGGGAAGGGGAGTTAATCCAAATGAATGGAAAAATGCACATGATAAAGAGTAAGGAGTTATCTACTGTCAAATTTATACAAAGAAACTATCTACATTTAACTTTATAATATATATTTGATCTCATACTATTCGTTTTGATTTCATAAATATATCAACATATTCATAAATTGATGCCATGAATAAATTAATTCTTTACAACCTAGACGCAATGTAACCACGAGTTGCATTGTATGAAGAGAAGAGAAGGAAATTGGACAGTGACATGAAATAATTTAGATGATTGAACAATATAAGCATTCCTTGTCCTGTTAAAATAAAATATGCCAATGATCTATCCCAACAATTGGGTGCCTAACCTTATTAGAGAGAAACATGGTGCATCCGGTCATTATCCTCGCGGTAAAGAGGATGCACTAAACATAGGGATCGAGTGAAACAACTCTGTAATAATGTCCATGTGTACATATTTACCTTTATAATGCACATTTGAATTATAACATCTATATGCTTTTATTAATGCTCGAGTTATTAGACATATGACATCGTCCACATTTTGACAGGTGTATTTGTTCCCATCTATGTGGGCATGTAGACATCATTTACGAGTTGAGGATGTCGATGATGGACATGTCACATTGGACTGAGTGGAAGTTGAGTTCGACCAATCTAGTTGTGCTAGCCACCATTGCAACAACCCCTTTTTAAAACAAATTTTAAACCTAAATAAATAGCAGATTCCTTGAGAAATTTCTTTAAAATAATTATTCTATCAAGTGTATATTGATGGTCATATTCATTATCCTCGAGTAATTAGTTAACAATTCTAATTCAACTTAGATAACTAGCATAATTTAAAACTTGTAACCCAGAGAGAAGAACCCCACTTACCTGATCAATGACCAACTTAGCCAATTATCCATGCATAATTTGTCCTCTGTCAGTCCCCATCTCCTATATCAGCAACAACAGTTGGGGAAAAACTCCCCACCCAACCAATCCCTAGCAGAAGCTGAGGCTCCCGAGCCCTTAGCAATTAACAGTATGACATACCAGATGAGACCTTACTTTCTTCTCTATCAACTATTGTACAATAATCTCATCTTCCTTAGCCTCCCTCTCAAATAGGTGCACTCCTCACAAACAACATAAAACCAACACAAATAAGCAACAAACCCCAAAATCAACCAACGAGACTCGAGCCCCCCTTTCCTCTTGGTCTTGCCCCCTCTTTATTACTTAATTTTCAAATTTTTCAGAGTCATCCATGCACCTAAATTAAATTACAATGCACATATTATTTGTTATTATTGTATATTAATTGATTTTTTACTACTATCATGTGATAGTCATACTTATACTAATGTCTAAGGTTGGATTGTAACATACTACCCCTTCGGAAATTTCGTCCCGAAGTTATAACTCCACAGTAACAAATACAAGACTTAATAAGTTATATAAATAGCTAGTACTATTGTGAAGATGAGATGTTTATACGTGTACCCATCATGCATAAATTTCCCACTTGCACTAATACAATGATGGTGCCCTAAGTTATGGCATGCCCTTGATTAATTTCCTAGGTGTCTAATATGCAATCAACCATGCAATTATGCATCAGTCTCATTACACACTCATGCATTAATCCACTGAAATAAAATAATAAAAATAAATAAATATACAACATTTGAACTCCCTCCTTTCTTACTCACTCTCACCCTAAGAATACTACCATATGATAGTCATACCACCACATGCTATTCATACTACTACCATATGTTGTCCATACATATGTTTTAGAAAATTTTACTACTACCATATGTTATTCATACCTATCGCAACAATAGGTTGGTTGACCATATGAGAGAGAAATGTGGAGCATTTGGTTGTAGCCCGCATGGTCAAGAGGATGCACTAAACATAGGGATTGGGTCCAACAATTCTGTAATAATCTACCTATGTACATTTTTATCTTCGTAATTCACATTTGAATTATAACATCTATATGATTTTATTAATGCTCGAGTTATTAAATACAAGCCACCGTCATTTGTCCATATTTTTATAGGTGCATTTGTTTCCATCTATATGGCCATATGTACATCAGTTTTGGGTTGAGGATGTCGATGAAGTACGTGTCACATTGGACTGTGGAATGGATGTGTAGTTTGATCAATTTAGTCATGCTATCCATCGTGATTGGAACAATATGGACGGGAAGTTAGGTTACATAAAAAAGATAGAATAAATCATTCTAGTGGACTTCTTATCTTTCCAATGTGTTAATTTTATGTGCAAGTGGTGGGATACCTTTTATTAGAGTAATGTAAAGGAATCTCGTGAAAATAGCCTAATACATATCAACTAAAGAACCTTATGTTTTCCCAAAATATTGCAACCAAGTGTTTCTTTTACCCAGATGTGTTGGATAGGTATTGATGGTTTGTACTGAGACATGATCCAAGATAAAAACATCTTTTTTAGAACAACCATGTTATGATGCCAAGCAAGAAAGGCAAACAAGGTGATGGCAATGAAGAGTGATATGTATATGTTTCACTTCAACATTTATATTGTGTATGTGTCATTTTGTAATTATATATTCTATAATCCATCAATTATGTGTTTTTATTCATTTTATGATTTAAGAATTAAATCAATTGTGTAAGAAGATTTAAGAATTGTTTACTACCATCATGTTTAAAATAAATTAAATTGTTTTGGAAGATTCTAATAATTTTTCTAATAATGTTCACTTGTGCATTAAATATGAAAAATACATTTCACATGCATGTTATGGTTTTGTTTGAGAATTATTTTTCTGTTGGATTTTGTTTGTTTTATAAAGTGGTTGGTTGCATGTGTAATTTGATATTGGCAAGTAAGGTAAGCATTTTACAAGTGTTGTGTCTTGATATATAAACCTTATAACATACAGATTGTATAATCCCTATAACATCTAACCACTTAAATTCTAATGCATAACCACTACAACTATCCCTACACCCTAGCCAATATAATCTAAAATCGATATGAACCCTAACCCCTATGACCATTAGTCCCTAAATTTCAAACCCTTTAACCCCTAATGTAATATCATTCTTAAATTTTTTTTATTAAAATGCCCAATTTTTCACTTTTTCCCCAATTTCGACCTTTGACTAGTTTTCATGCCTAGGTCTCCAATTTGCCCCAAATGCTCCCAAATCTTCTAAGAAGGTATATGACTGATAATAGGACTTGATTCTGATGTTCAGGGATGATATATGGCCACCAAAAGACCTCTGCAAACTCCCTTAAGATTCTGGACAAAGTATGTAATTTTACTAGCAATTGGAGGTTCAATTAATCCCCCCGGGGCAATGACTGAAATTGGCTTTCCAAATGCCTCCAAACCCACTCGAATTTCTGAACAGAGGTAGGGGATGTCTTAGGTATGTTATTAATGTCTCATATGCACAATTAATCAGTTATTAAGTCTGTTCTAACCTACCCACAAACAACTGCAAAAATCACTAATTCGACCCTTGAGGAAATGGCACCAAATCTTCTCCAAATGTAAATAAACCGAGTAAAATGACTTCAAATGCTTAAGTGTTGAACATGAAACTTGTAACACTCATCAATGGTAGTCCATTCATCATAAATGTATCAGAGAAACATTCTTTTATTCGAAATATTCAGCATTACAATGGCATACATCAATAGAGTGGGGAAATGGTCATTGTTTGCTCATTAATTATCATTTTTACATACAACCACTTGGTATTTGAGACTTTCCGAAGATGAAGAACATGGTATATTAAGATTATTACAACCAGAAATACATCATGAGAAGCTTTTCCAAGGGGTACAAGAGCTCACCCAAAGCGCAATCCCTCAAAGGAGCATGGATATGCCTTCAAAACTGGAAATGGTTGAGGGGATGTGATGCATTAGATGAAACCACGAGATTCCCTGTAGATGATACCTACAAATACAAACTCCATTAAAGATCCATGAAAGACCTAAATGGCCTCTCCAAACACCAACTTGGACGGGAATCTTTCACTCTCGAAATTGGCTAAGACAAGAAACTAGTCATCCACTAGCTCTCTCTTCACAAATGCAATTTTTCTCAAATGATCAAAATCCCTTCTCTTGGTTTATCCCTATATTTTATAAACATCCTTGGCCTTCTAAGGTTCCCAATCCATCCATAGAATCAATCCAATTCGAATTAGGGTAAGGGCTCAAAATTTGCCATGTGTCCTACCTTTCCTAGCCTTCCACCTTCCACTAATTCGACTGGGAGTCTCTTTGGCTTCTCCAACTCCCATGAGCGCCCTCTTGGAGCCTATTTTTGGGGATGACATGTCATAATGGCCAAATGTCAGAGGTCATATCTGCAATTTGTCATAGATGTCATAGATGCTCCATCATTGTTGTCATAGGGGCTAGGGAATCTAGCCCAAGTGTCCACAAGCTTCCAATTTGACTCTTCCTCTTCCATGGAGATTACCATTCCATCCCAATTCAACCTAAGATGCTCAACGCCATGTGTATGAACTTACAAACTCACCCAATAATGTTAGCATTCTCATGGATTCGAAATGGCAAGAGAGATATGCCATGTGGCAGTGAGAAATCAAGCTAGAGTGGGCCCCACATCCTCCATATGTCTTCAAAACCATTTGCCACCTAGAATTTCTCTTGAATTTATTTATTCAATCTCTTTATTAAATATTTGAACTATTGTAATGTATAAACATTATTCATGTGCTTCCTTATTACAATTCCAAATGTACCCATTCAACCTAGGGAACTGGTAGAATTGCTGGGATTGTCCTGTTGTGCAATTATTTGAATGGGGACATTACAGTCCTCCCCACCCAAGATTGCTTTTCCTCAAGCAATTTCAGATTTGGATGCTGCAAAATCTTCTCCTCTTCCTACGTGGCATCTTCATTTGGTAAGTCCTTCCATTGTACTAAATATTCTTTGATAATTATACTCCTCAACCTCCTTTCCCATGTCTTCAAAATCTCTTCCGGAACAAGTGTGAGCTGACCTTCATCATCCAAAGGAGGAAGTATTTCTGAAGTGATAATTTGCTAACCAAGAGCCTTCTTGAGACAAGAAACATGAAATGAATTATGGATTTGACTCCCTTCCAGAAGTTCTAATTCATACGCTACTTCTCCAACCTTCCGCGCTACCTTGTATGGCCCATAGTACCTCGGTTTTAGTTTTTCTGCTCCATTCTTTTTGAGAGATGTTTGTTTATATGGATGCAAACTCAAATATACTAAATCATTAACCTGAAAGGTCCTTTCTTCTCTATGTCTATCAGCATATTGTTTTTGTTGATTTTGAGCAACCTGCAAATTGTATTTCAAAAGCTTTAAAATTTCTTGGCTCTCTTCCACCCAATCCTTAGCCTTTGGGGATCTACTATCACCAAAGATAATTTCATCAAATGTAAGTGCATCATAACCATATAATGCTTTGAAAGGAGACCATGTTAACATATGATAAGTGGTGTTGTAGCAAAACTCACCCAAGTGTAGCCATTTTCTCCATGTTTTTTGCTGCTCTCCCACATAGTTTCTTAGGTACCCTTCCAACCATTGATTCACCCTCTCTGTTTGTCCATCAGTTTGTGGATGATAGCTGATACTTGGGGTAAATTGAGTGCCCACCAATCTAAAAATTTCTTGCCAAAAAGCACCCATGATTCTACTATCTCTATCACTGACAATGCTCTTGGGGAGGCCATGCAATCTGAAGATTTCTTTGAAAAAAATATCAGCCACTTGTGCAACACTAAAAGATGATGTAACAAAAAAGAAATGAGCAAATTTTTTCAATCTATCCACTACCACATATATGCAATCCTTACCCAAAGATTTGGGCAAACCGGTGATGAAGTCCATTGAGATACTGTCCCATTTTTGCTCCGGAATAGGCAATGGTTGCAATAGGCCAGCTGGGCATGTAAGTTCTAATTTGTTTTGCTAACATACTTTACATTCATTCACATATTTCTGAACATCTTGCTTCAGCCCCTTCCAAAAAAATCTTTGCCTCAATTGCCTATAAGTTTTGAAGATCCCCGGATGGCCAGCTAGTGGGGAATCATGTGCTTCTTGCAAAAATTTGTACTTGAGTTTTGAATCTTGAACCAAATAAATTATGCCCTTATAATATATCAAACCATTCAAAATCCTATATTTATCATCCCCTTTGATTCCATCCAACACATCGCAAGCAAATTTGTCTTTGGCATATTCAACTAGTAGCATGTTTTTCCAATCCTTAGCAATGTCCATGAGAGAAAAATAAGGTCTTCTAGATAAAGCATATGCTACTATATTATTCTTTCCTTTGACATATTCAATATCAAAATCATAAGCTTGAATATTGCTTACCCACTTTTGTTGCCTTTCATTCATATCTTTTTGGGTGAGAAAGTGTCATAGACTATTGTGGTCAGTTTTCACCACAAACTTGCTGCCCACCAAATATTGTTTGAATTTGGCCAATGCATGCATAATGGCCAGCATTTCTTTGTCATGGATGGAGTAAATTTTTTCATGAGGCTGCAACTTTCTGCTCTCAAAGGCTATGGGGTGTTGACCTTGCTTTAGGGCAACCCCTATTCCTCCACCTGAAGCATCACATTCCACAACAAAAGGTTTAATAAAATCAGAAAGTGCAAGTATGGGACAACTACTCATTACCTGTTTCATATTTTGGAAGGCCTTTTCATCCTCTTCATCCCACTTGAAAGCATCCTTCTTAGTCAAATCAGTGAGTGGAGAAGTCAACTTAGAGAACCCTTTCACAAATTTTCTGTAATGTGTGCACATCCCAATGAAGCCTCTTAGTTCTGTAATATTTTTTGGTGATGGCCATTCTGAGATAGCCCTGATTTTTTCCATGTGTACCTTCACTCCTTATTGCCCAATAATGTGCCCAAGATACAATAGTTCTTTCATCCCAAATTCACATTTTGATAACTTAGCAAATAAGGACTCTTCTTGCAAATTTTTTAACACAATCTCTAATTGTTGCAAATGCTCTTCCCATGTCTTACTGTAAATGAGAACGTCATCAAAGAAAACCAAAGCAAACCTTCTTAGTTGCTTGCAAAAGATCCTATTCATGCATGTTTGAAATGTGGCTGGAGCATTAGTTAACCCAAAATGCATGACAAGAAATTCAAAGTGGCCATAATGACATCGAAAAGTAGTCTTTTGCACATCTTCATCTTTCATTCGAATTTGATGATATCCTGATCTAAGGTCAATTTTGGTGAAGTATTTGGCCCCATGTAGCTCATCCATGAGCTCATCAATCCTAAGAATAGGATACCTATTCTTGATATTCTTTTTGTTTAAGGCTCTAAAGTCTATGCACATTCTCAATGTTCCATCTTTTTTCTTCACTAGCACTACTGAAGAAGCATAAGGGCTAGAGCTTGGTCTAATAAGTCCCAACTCTAGGAGTTCTTGGATGGATTTTTCAATCTCATCTATGAACTTTTTAGGATGTCTATAAGGTGGTATCTGAATGGGTGAAGTACCCTCTTCCAAAACAATGCTGTGCTCAACCCCCCTATCTGGTGGTCTACCATGTGGAAGATCTCTAAAAAAAATTTCATATTTTTGCAAGAGTCTCTCTATCTCCTTTGGGTGTTCAACAACCTTTATATTTGGCTTGGGAGATGTAATATGACATTCAGCAGGCCATTATATGTCCCCATGCCTCGATATAGATCTCATACTATTGCAAGTCACTACTTGATTTGGATAAGTGTGCTGCCCTCTCACAACCCTTAGTACTACTTTTGAATCTTGGAATTTCATTTTAGGAATTTGATAATTTACTGTATGCTCTCCTATTGAATACAACCATTGCACTCCCAAAACCACATTAGTATCAGCAACATCAACCACATAAAAACTATCAACAAAAGTATAGTTACCTACGGTAACTTGCAGCTTTGGAACCCATGTTTTGCACTGCATTGTGTTGTGACCAGGAATGACAACTGTGAAGCCATCGAATGGTTCAATAGGTATCTTTCTTTTCTCCACCATCTCTGCATCAATGAAGTTATGGGTGGCTCCTCCATCTACCAAAACTGATTCTCTTTGTCCTAGTACCACACCCTTGCATCGGATAGTATGATCTAAAATATGTCCATTTTCATCCATGCCCCCATCATATTCATCATTAAAAAAATAAATAAAAAAAATTTCTATGTATTGAGCCTTTCCTTTAGTACATTTGTGCCCTAGTGTCCATGGTTAAAAGCATGTGAAGCACAATTTATTTTTTCGAAGTTCATCCTTGTTTAGTCCTTCTTTTTAATTATTTTCAATTAATCTCTTTGCCAAGGTTTCTTATCATATGCATCTCTTTGCCAAGGTTTCTTTTCAAATTTGAAGTTAGGCATGGGAGGAAATCTCATTCTAGGAAGCACATTTTGGAGATCCTTAGTCAAGCTCATTACATCTTTTAATGTAGTTGGCTTGTAGGCTTTGACCAAACCTTTTAAGGGTTCAGCCAAACCTTCGGTGAACAACAATACCAACCTTCCCATAGATACATCAGCCACCTTGACTGATAATTTTTGAAAGTCCAACATATACTTAGTAGGGGTCCCAGTTTACTTTAATTGATCTAGTTCCTTGAAAAGCAATTATGGATCTTTTTGTTCAAATCTCTCTAGTACCTTGTAAACAAATTCTCCATATGTTTTAACTTGATCATGACCCAAAGTTTTCAGGCCATGAAACCACCATTCATTGGCATCTCCTTCCAAGTGCAAAATGACCATTTTTAGTGCATCCACTTCCACCATAGGATTCAACTGAAAATACACATCTAATTTTTGCACCCAAGTGTTAGTAGAATTTTGAAAGGAACCATCAAAAGTAGGAAGTGACATTTTACCAATATCACAATTTAATTCTTTGTTTTGGAATAGAGCCTTATTTTCCTCCTTCTTTTTTAGTTTCTGTGCAGCATCAAGGTATGTACCAAATGGTAGACTTCTCATACAATCTTCACTCAAATCAGTCCATTCGTTTGCTATTGTACTAAGATCCACTTGAATGTCAGGCTCTTCTCTGGGTGTAAGGATTTTAGGTGCAGTAGACCTTGGTATGCTTTGAAATTCATCCGGTCTATTATGGGGTCCTATGCTTGAGAAAATATGCTCACCCATTTTCTTCTTTTCTTCTGAGTGTGAATTACTGTTGTCTCCTGTTATCCCTTTGCTTCCAAGTTGGCTAACCATCAATTCGAATCCTTTCATCATTTGTTTACTCATGTCTTTCATACCCATGGAAAGTTCATCAAAATATGGTTTTAAGGCTGCAACAAATTCCTCCCTGTGTCTTGAGTTTTCATCCTCCTCTCTACCCATGGTTTTAACAAAAGACTCTTCTTCTCCTACTGTTTCTTCCTCAACAACAACACCTTCAACTTCTGGTTCTAAGGGTGGTGGTCTATTTCTTTGACTTCTTGTTAAGACCATCATGTTCCAAGAAAATGCTCTGATACCACTTGTAATGTCCTTTTTTAATTTTTTTATTAAAATGCCCAATTTTTCACCTTTTCCCCAATTTCGACCTTTGACTAGTTTTGATGCCTAGGTCTCCAATTTGCCCCAAATGCTCCCAAATATTATGAGAAGGTATATGACTGATAATAGGACTTGATTATGATGTTCAGGGATGATATATGGCCTCCAAAAGACCTATGCAAACTCCCTTAAGATTCTGGACAAAGTATGTAATTTTACTAGCAATTGGAGGTTCAAATCCCCTCCGGGCAATGACTGAAATTGGCTTTCCAAATACCTCCAAAACCACTTGAATTTCTGAACAGAGGTAGGGGATGTCTCAGGGATGATATTAAGGTCTCATATGCACCATTAATCAGTTATTAAGTTTGTTGTTACCTTCCCACAAACAGCTGCAAAAATCACTAATTCGATCCTTGGGGAAATGGCACCAAATCTTCTCCAAATGTAAATAAACTGAGTAAGATGACTTCAAATACTTAAGTGTTGAACATGAAACTTGTAACACTCATCAATGGCAGTCCATTCATCATAAATGTATCAGAGAAACATTCTTTTATTCGAAATCTTCAACATTACAATGGCATACATCAATATAGTGGAGAAATGGTCATTGTTTGCTCATTAATAAACATTTTTACATACAACCACTTGGTATTTCGACCCGAGACTTTCTGAAGATGAAGAAAATAGTATATTAAGCTTATTACAATCATAAATACATCATGATAAGCTCTCCCAAGGAGTACAAGAGCTCACCCAAAGTGCAATCCCTTAAGGCACATGGATATGCCTTCAAAACTGAAAATGGTTGAGGGGATGTGATGCATTAGATGAAACCACGAGCTTCCCTATAGCTGATACCTGCAAATACAAACTCCATTAAAGACCTAAATGGCCTCTCCAAACACCAACTTGGACGGGAGTCTTTCACCCTCGAAATTGGCTAAGGCAAGAAACTAGTCATCCACTAGCTCTCTCTTCACAAATGCAATTTTTCTCAAATGATCAAAAGCCTTTCTCTTGGTTTATCCTTGCATTTTATAAACATCCTTAGCCTTCCAAGGTTCTGAATCCATCCATAGACTCAATCCAATTCGAATTAGGGTAAGGGCTCAATATTTGCCATGTGTCCTACCTTTCCTAGCCTTCCACCTTCCACCAATTCGAGTGGGAGTCTCTTTGGCTTCTCCAACTCCCATGAGCGCCCTCTTAGAGCCTATTTCGGGGACTGACATGTCATAATGGTCAGATGCTAGAGGTCATATCTGCAATTTGTCATAGATGTCATAAATTCTCCATCATTGTTGTCATAGGGGCTAGGGAATCTACCCCAAGTGTCCACAAGCTCCAATTTGACGCTTCCTCTTCCATGGAGGTTATCATTCCATCCCAATTCGACCTAAGATGCTCAATGCCATGTGTATGAACTTACCAACTCACCCAATAATGCTGGCCTTCTCATGGATTCGAAATGGCAAGAGAGATATGCCATGTGGCAGTGAGAAATCAAGCTAGAGTGGGTCCCACATCCTCCATATGTCTTCAAAACCATTTGCCACCTAGAATCTCTTGAATTTATTTATCCAATTTCTTTATTAAATATTTGAACTATTATAATGTATAAACATTATTCATGTGCTCCCTTATTACAATTCCAAATGTACCCATTCAACCTAGGGAACTGGTAGAATTGATGGGATTGTCCTACTATGCAATTATTTGAATGGAGACATTGCACCTTATCAATGTTACTATTATAATCTCTAATCGCCTAACTCTTATCTTTGATCACTTCTAACCCTTGACCCTTATAACATCGAAACTTTACAACCCCTTACTCTTTACCCCTATAATGCACAATTCTTAGGGTACACTCCTTGTAACCAATATGCCACTAACCCTTATATCCATATTTAAAAGTAACTCTTAATCCTTACAACATATAACACCCATAACCTTTAAATCCTAAACATTAACCATTATAAACCCTAGTGCCTTTAACCATTACTGCCTTATAAATACTAAACACTATAACTAATCACCCCTACACCATTTGACCATTATAACCACTATCACCTTTGATACTTTAACCCATACATGATTTGACCCTTAACCCCTATAATCCCTTATTCCTTATAAGTTGTAATCTATATAACATGTAACACCCATAACCCATAAATCATAACCTCTAACTCCTAACCACTTTAACACATATTTTTTATAACCATCGAACCTAATAACCATTCACAAATATAACACCTAACCCACATAACCTTGTCATCCACAATCCATAGAACCTATATATGTCTAAATCCCCGATCCTTATATCCCTCTATTTCTACAACCCCAACGTTTATAACACCTATTCTTTATAATCACCAACCATTAACACCTAATACCTATCCCATATAATGCATAAAGCCTACCTTATATAAACACAGATCCTCATAACTCATGGCCCATATAACTTCTTACTACTATAAACCTTCACCATTATTCCCTAACAACTTTAATATATATACATTTGTTGAGCTCTCAATAACTCCCTAACTAATGTAACTTGGGTTCCCACCTTAATTTTTGGATCAATGATCAATGGCCCAAATGTACTCTCCCTCAATCACGCTTCATCAATTTCAATTTAACTGTGGCACATCGTTAACTGGTATGTTTTAAGCATTCCTATGAGCAATTCTTATATCATTAATCACTTTCGTGCATTCCTCGGATGGTTTCATCACTCTCCCCTTCATCTATCTTATCATGCTACAAGCTTGTAAGTGATTAAGAAGACTCAAGGAGTCCAACGTCGTAGGTGAAAGAATTGGTAGCTTGTCCTGAGGTGGAATCATCTCCTATGAATGTCTTAAACATCTGATTCAGGTCCTATAACATATATTACAGACTCTTTAGATGGCATTAGGGACATTTGAAGAGTGGTTAGGTATAATTGGATGTCATTAGGGATACTTTTTTTCCATTAGGTTCACCCATATACCATTATGGTGGCATTAGGGTCACTGGGACCTGTTGCTTGGGTGAATTACTCACCAACTAGTAGGGGATGGAAGGCTCCTCGTATTTTTGCGATTTCAGTACAGATAATTTGTATAAACTCCATGGCTACATTCTATTGTGACATGATTGAATTAGTTCATCTCTCACCCCCTTAGAGAGATGTTAGTTGCACAAATTCATCTCCATCATGCCTCTTTCTAAGGTAAACTTATGCTAGGATGGATTTAATGGTCCAACGACTTCAAGAAGTATGGGCATCCTAACGAGATAGTGATGGCTTTATAGTATCCACTTCTTGAAATGAATGAATTTCTACTTGAAGGCACTTCAAATTTTCCATTATCACCGACCATTGGGGATTCAACTCCGTTGAACCCAAAAAACAATGCACAATAGAGAACATGCACAAAGTCTTTTCCTTTAAGGGGAATGGAGGACAACATAAGCACACTAGGTGTTTTATACCTTCAACTTCAAGCTTCATAATGTTAGTTGGAGATACAATGAAATCTAGTTCATGAAGAGGGGGATTAACCTTTCGAGTGTGACGTGCAACATTGTATGCCAATGACATATTCACTAGAGGGGCACACGTTATAGAAGACGAGGGAGAGGGAGATCATGCCAAGTATCCCCTCCCATGCACTCCTTATTCTCATATTTCAATGCTGTTGCTATCCAAGGATGAATCGAATGTCTAAGCTAGCTAATATTTCCATATTAAAAAGACAATCAATGGTCCATATGTTTTTATTAGAAGTCGCCCCTCCCTAGCTAATGGTCCCTAACCTATGTGTTAAATTCAAAAGAGGAAAATACACACAATAAGGAGAAAATAAACATATTAATATGATATATTTATTTTTATTTTTAAATCACATTCATTTTTTATTTTTCAAATCCTCATAATTATTTAAATACTGCATTAATAAATTATTAGTCCATCCGAAGAAATGCCAACACCTGTTATTCAGCTAGAGAATCAAGGTATGGCCAAAAATACAATCATTACAATATGGGCTCAACAAGAGCATCATGTCACTTAGAAGGATTGAACCTGGGTGGAGAAGGAAACAATCATTCCTCCCAATCACTCAAAATACAATCAATGGACAAAAGTAGATCAATAATAAATCAATCACATGGTAGATCAATGTTCCATCTAAAAATGAGGAACATAATTGCTTTTATAAAAAATGCCCGAAACGAACGAGTATATTAGATTTGACTGGCCAAAACTTCTCTTGGCAAACTTGTATAACAAGAAAAGTGAAAACTAATTTTTTCACTTTGAAGAGAAAAAGCAATAACTAATTTTGATTTTTATTTAAAAACGTCGAAGGACTCCGAAACTTGAACTATCGTTAGGAATTTATACATAAGGGGTCTTCGAAACAAAACCCTACCGTATAGGCGTCTGCCATTTGACAGAGAAAAGTAGTTTTTGAAGAGGATTTTATATACATCTGCTCGTGACAAGAGGCGAATTTCTCTACCGCAAGGCAGTCTTTTCTCAGGGCTTTGCCGAGGAGGAGGAGAAGGAGAAGGGGAGTCCTGAGCTGCCAGTATTTGGTGACTCTCTAGGCCAGCGTTCAAAATGAGGTGACTACCCTCATCTTTCGTTTTTTTTTTCCCGCTTAAACCCACTTTTTATTTATTTCTGGTGTTTGCCGTGTTCTTTTGATGTTCTGTGTGGGTTTCGCCCTCCTCTTTGAATACCAGAGACAAGAACAAGCCCTCTGCGTCCCTTCGGTTTTCTTACATTCCGAGAAATGGCAAGCTTCCTAGCAAGCAAGAACCCAGTTATTCTAAAATTATACCTTTCTTTTAGGTTTTTAGGGTTTAGGGTTTCCGGTCTGTTATGTAATTATTTAATGCATTTTGATTCAAGTACATTGCATCTGCAAAGTTTGAGGTTGACTCTGGCACAGGCACAGAAGGAAATATGAATGCTATCCGAATCACTAGCTAGTGTTATATTGTTAAAAGTCAGCCGTTAAAACCTTTTTCTTAAAGTCAATTCACAGTTCTCTAATCCGTAGTAGGTGTATGACACCGAAGAAAGCCTTTTGAAAATCTAAGATTGACAATCATATTTTGGGTTTCAGGACTGCTCCAATACTTCTGTTCTTCTGTCATTTCGAGCAAATTCCTTTGCCATCATCAGGGAAAGCCTAAAATAATCATATCTATTCATGGTTTTGCCCATTTTTTATGTAATCATGATAACCATGACTTATGTGATGTAATGCTCACTTTATACGAAAGTGTAAATTTTAAATACATGAACCCGTAGCTTCCTTTAAAATTCCCTTGCTACTATCTTCTGTCCTCTTTTGCAATCTACCGAGTGAAACAAATATGCCACATCCTTGGTCATACCTGTTCAAATGAAAGGAGATCTACCTTATAAGCAAGTCCTCTCTAATGTAATCACTACAACCATGACTCATACGTACGCCATAGTTGTCATTTACACAATTTTGTTAAATTTAAACTGTTAAGCAGCGGCTATCTCCTTTTTAAACTGTTCACGTGCTTTTGTTATATTCTTGCAATTTTCTGTCAGTGAACAAACATTCTGAATTTATTGTACTTCATTTTGTATTAATAGAAATCTAGCTATTCTAAGCTAGTTTCCTAGTTATGTTGATCATCTCAGCTGATAGATATTCTATTAAGGATGACTATTTGAATCTTTGTTAGAGATAGTAAAAGCCAACGAGCAACATAGACCACACTGTGTTGTGGGAAATATTCATAGCCAACCATAAAAAATAATAAACTTCTAAATTGCTGACAGATGTTTCAGACAAGTGGCAGACACGTTGAGCAAAATATCATAGTTCATATTTTAAAAAACCTAGTAAAATGTGATTGAAAATGCAGTTATAGAACTCTATATCCGAATTTGAGGAATTAGATCTTTGCATTTGACATTAGTATGCCTTGAAAAGAGCATGGATTTTTCATATTGTTTATCTTCTTAATATGCAACCTACTTGGCAGTACAGATGGTCAAAACCAGGTAGAACAAGTTAATGCCTTCGTTATCTGATTCAGATAAATAGATTTTCTGGATGCCTTCATGAACTAATAGTAATCAGAGAAACATGAATGTTTCTATTATCTAACCATGATAAAGTAGCTTAAAGACACATTGTTAAATACTTCATTCAAACTATCTGCATATCAAAAGAAATGAGTCAATTCAAGTTCAGTTGATCTTTTTCAAAACTTTATTTCAAATGTTTGCCAATATGGTATGGAGTTATTTCAAATTTCAACAAGGGGAATCCTAGATGAGCACATTTTATATGCTAATAGGCTTAAAAATAATCCGAAGTTTCCAGATTATGGTCCTTAATTTTTGCAGTGAGAGTAGTAGGGTGCTCTACAGTCCAGTATGGGGGAGATATTGTTACGTAAAGTAATGTTACCAAAAAAAATCATGTCGGCTCATAAAATAAAAGAATTAAAACTAGTGTAAATGGATCAAATTTCTTAAGGTGTAAATATTTTTCTCAAGGTGTAAAAAATTTAAGTTTAAAAAAATTACACTTCAAGAAATTGGGTCCCTTTTAGTGCTTGGTAGCCCCATGTGGATTTATGTTGGTGTAGTGAACAACTATCATTGTTTTTCATATTAGTTTCAATTTTGACACTTGCGAAACCCTATGTCACGCTTTGAGGTTCGGGATGAAGTTCGGCACTAGGTTCGCCAATATAATAATTTTCCATATATATATATATAAAATCCAATAATCTAAAATAACTAACAATAAACAAACCAAGAAAATATATAAAATTTTATCATTATGCACAATGCTACATGATGCATCAGCATATACATTGTATACTTGAGCAAAATGAAACATAACAAAACATAAAAAGAACATTAAAGCATGAAAACAAAAAATATAACATATTTATCATTAATAATTATAGCTAAATGTTTAAGATATCTTTGGATAAATCTAATTACATTCTTAATATTTGGGGTGCAGTGGAAAACTAGCCATGCGACATCAAACTGGGCGTGCAGACTAAAACTTAGTGTGCATCACAAAACAGGGCATGCAAAGACTTAATTACACACAGGTCTTCAAAACTTGAAAATAGGGCGCCAATAGGCCCCCGACACTATGATTATCTTGCCCCGATACAATGAGCCTCGAACTGCAAAATAGCTTCCAGAGACGGAAGCTCCTGCTTCACTTGTGTGGTAAAGTCGTTGATTGTGAACATATTCAGGGCTGTCCTCTTGCATCATAAGGTTGCTGCCATGCACGCAGTCGACTCCACAGACGGAAGTTGTGTGCACAACGTTGCAGCCTAACGTAGTGAACACAGGGTCATGGACTCCGGATGCTCGAGCAGGGGAGTCGAAACGCAGCATAGTGAACAGGGTATGCAGCGGACGCGAAAATGGGAAGGGAACGCGGGCATAAAAACAACGAAGAATGTGGGAATGAAAGGAACGTGGGCTTGGGAAAATAAATGTCAGCGGCAAACCTAGGTAAAAAACACAAATTTTTATTTAAAAAAAATAAAGTCAACTTGCAATCTGGCGAATTTCAACATGAACCCCATCAAAAAAATTAATTTCGGGTTCAAGTTCAGTTCGAATTCGATTCGATTCGGTTCAAGTTTGGTTAAGTTTGAGTTAGGTTCGAGTTCGACTTGGAGTTCGCATTTGAAATTCGGCGAACCTGAATGAATTTCGTTTTTTTTTTTAAAGTTCGGCGAATTTCAAACTTCATGGAAGAAATTCGCCGAACACTGTGACATAGGCGAAACCCATATATCTTGCAAAGAAAACAATATGAGTTTTTAGAAGTGGCAAAGCATCATTAGGTTACTTTAAAGGATTATTCACTGAATGATTTCAATAACAAAGTGTTAGGTTGAAGAAATATACCACAATAAATCTTAAGAACTTTTAAGTTAGTGTCCTTCCTTCTCCCTTGTAATTTGATGCACTTTCAAATATTTGTGTTTTAATGGGTGTGATTATGTAAGATGCCGTGGAAAAATCTAATATTTTAGCCAACAAAATTGGACTTTGTCTAGATTGAATATTCTTGTTCATATTCAAGGTTTTTTTTTGTTGTTGCATCTTGACTCTTGAGTAATGGCTTGCGTACTTTGTCTTGAGAAAAATGTTTTGGAAAGATCAAAGATTCTTCTTAATCACACTTAAGGATTGAGTATTTGCCACCTATCAAGAGGTGGGATGTTGTTTTATGTTGTGATGCATGTGACCATCTAGCTTGACTTAATGATCATGATGGATCAATTGGTTACAATGGATCCCTTGCAGTCTTTTGAGGAATCTAACCCTGTTGGGCACTATAACAATGTCACACAATTGTTCCCTTGCAGTCTTTTGAGGAATCTAACCTTGGTGGGTGCTATAACAATGTCATGCTTTCATTGACTTGATTGAGTTCTTGACTTAAAGAAAAAAGATGCAAAACATTAATCAATTTTTTTTTGTAACTAGGGGAATCGACAATTGGGAAGGGTTTGGTACTCGCGTGACATGGGGTCCAGGGATCCAATCCCGTACGCTACCACTATACCCCTAGGTGCACCCACACAGCTCGTAAGCATAGGGCACGGGTAAGTCGGGGTGATTTGAAGTCGTGACCTCCATTTGCAACATTTCCTTCATATCAAGCAAATCGTCGGTTGAGCTACACCCTTGCGGGCTTTTGCCCTCCTAATCATGTTGACTCTTGAATCATTTGGATGATATCTAGTAAGGTTGTCCTTGCCCAAAGGTTTATGACTCAATCCGCTTGTTCGTTGTTCTATTGAACTCAATCTTCTCTTTTACTCCTATCTTTGACTTGTTGCCTATGTTCCCATTCCCTTCTTAATTAAAATTTAGGATCAATTTCTAACATTTGTAATGACAAGTACATTTCCCATTTGTTGGAGGGAGCAATATTTATTATTGATTTGGGAGAATTTGTATCTCAAAAATGATGTGAGTGTGGATGCTGTTAGTTTGGATTTAAATGGGATTGGTTAAGTTGCAATGAAAACATTGCCTTGCTTTATTATTACCACATTCCACTACGAAACCACCCCTTCCATGGTAGAGATCCTCTTGTTCAACTTCTGATAAATTTTGAGGTACTTTCTAAACATATAACATGGATGACTTATCGTGTTGTTGTCTACATGAATTTGTACAAACATAAATACTACTATGTGATATTGTAAGGTTTTTAATCTTTGAAGCGTATGATTTTGTATCAAAGGACATACTTATGGTTAGTTTGTCTCATGGTGCATGATATTTTGCTTGGAATGACAACGCATCATAGGCCTTCATGATGTTGATTGTCCAAGTAGGGTGGGGGTTCGAGAAAAGATTCAAGGCCTCACCAATCCAAGATTTGAACTATTCTAGGTCTTGACTTCTTGATTGTTGACTTAATCAAATGAGACAACTTGGAAGTATGAAGTGATCCTCGATCTTACCTCCTATAGAGAAAAGAGTCGACATATCTTGCCCCTTTGAGAAATATGGTGTTCAAACTCAACATGAAGTTTGTTAGAGTTCACTCTCAATTGGTGTAGGTCGAACCTAAGACTGTGGGACAAATACCATTGTAATTAATAAGGAAATAAAGACAAAATATTAGGTTTAAATCAATTGATTCCCTAACCTCGACGAGGATTGATACAATGATGGTAACATGCCCACATGGGACTTTCACGTCCTTTTATAAAAAAACTAGGCTATCCAAAATGATCAAAATAATTGTAAAATATTAACTTAGAGATGCCTTCATGGTTATCACATGCCATGCCCCTTTGATATAAGATTATTTTCCCTCAAAACATGGGCACGTGTGCTTTGTTTTTGATAAAAGTGTTTGTCTCCCATGTGGATCCTCCACCTGGTAGTTGCCTTTGTTAGAAAACCATCACATTTTGCACATCACTTAAAAGCTACACATTGGATGTATATGAGAGAAATCCTTCAAGGAATGGAATTGCATTCTAAACAAGATTGCTTTCATTACATGATTGCATGAGGTACATTCCATGTGTTTACATTAGGGATCAAGACCCCTATAGATAATGATTAGCAATAGGCCCACTACATATTTAGTATGGTTCACTAAGCCACTTTTTAACCACCATATTAAAGAGGGATCACTAATGTCACCTTCTAACCACCACATTAGTGATAAACCATTACAACAGTTAATGCCACTAGGTCAATATTTACCCACATATTCCCAGCCAAGGTTGGGAGCGGGAGTGTGTAGCGCCAATCTCTAATAGACTTCGAGAGTGGGAGTTTGAAGTGCCAATTTCTAAAAGACTTTAGGAGCAAGTGTGAAGCACCAATTTCTAAAAGACTTGCGGGAACGGGAGTGTGAATTGCCAAATATATAAAAGAAATTGGGATCATTTTTATATAATATGTATTTAAAATTTTAAATATATTTTGATGCATATATTTTCAAAAAAACATGCAAAATGATAAATTAGTTGCAGAAAATATGAAAACCTAGATTTTTGTAGTAGATTAATTATAATCATTAAAGCACCAACCATTTAGTACACAAATAACATCAACCATCTAATAGTTAAAAGTTATAGCGTAGTAATCAAATGATCAATCTTGATATCAATCTTCAAGTTTCAAGTTTAATCCATTGTTATTAGAATCAGATCGGTCATTGAATTGGTGGATCCAGGGATCAAAAATTGTTTGCAATCAGTAAATGGGGAAAAATTGGATGACGAAAACATACATAAAATATTCAAATTTTGAATAAAAAATATATTCATGTGCATCAATGCGAATCTAAACCAAGATAGAAGTGTGCAAAGTTTACTCATGTATATAGAAACTTGCAAATAAGGGTGCACGTAACCAAAATAACATCGAGTGCATTCCATATCTGAATTGAAATACATAAACAAAGAGGCTTTATATGGCCTTTAGAGTCCAAAAACATCTTGCTACTAGAAATAATTGAATACCATCAAAATCAATGCTTATATTGGGATTCTCATTATTAGTAGCACCCTCCAACCCCCTCCCTCCAGGATTTGGCCTGTGCCTCTACCTCGATTCTCCAAGAACATTAGTCAACACCCTCCAATTTTGATGAAACTCCCTAATCCAATTGTTAAAATAAGATATACAAAAAATAAAATGCCTAATTAGTGATTTTGCTGGAGTGAAGTGTACGTTTTTTCTAAGGTCATGACAAATGAGTTCCACAATTAGCAACATCAACATTGAGGTAGAGGGCTTGGCGCTCTTGATTAAATGCCAATCCCATACCTTCATACATGATAGTTTAGTGGAAACGTTACAATCCATAGGAAGTCTATTGAGGTTGGAATGCTAATGTTAAAATATTAAGTAAAATCTGACATTCTCCTTTATCTCTCCTTTTCCAAAAGTTGAAATTCTAGGGTATAGGATTCGTTTTAGTTTTTTTTTATAAAATTTTACTTTTATTTATTGATAATTTTTTTTTCAATTTTGGGGGTCAATTTTGTGGTCCCATGTGTTAGTGTGCAAATTTGTATAGAACCTATTAGTTCTCTATGGTGTCAACCATTTTTTATTTAGACCCTTGATTTCAATTGGAAACTCTTGTAAACAAGCCAAGTAGGGTACAAAACCAATTATTTTTGATTGAGACCCTTGATTTGAATTGTAAGCAATTGTAAATCGGTCGGATTGGTCAATTTTGGCAAAACTAGCCCAGTTCTAGTAACATTGGCTTAAACAAATAACATTCTAGTAACATTGGCTTAAACAAATAACATTTGTCATTGTCAAATTGTAATCGATAACATCAACACCATGAAATGAAACAAGGCATCATGACCAAAGAGTTGTCATGTGTAGTCAACAATTCAAACTTCAATTGTCATATAATGTTCACAAAATAGGCCATGATAAAGACAAATAATTCTAGGCTCTAGTGGTGGGCAACCTCTTCTAGGTGGCAACATAGTATGCAGTCTAGATCCTCACCCAACACTTCTTCCAAATAGTCCTCCATCTTGAGTTTTCTCCACTTGACCTTGGATGTTAGGTGAGATAGTCGTAGTTGCCCTAGATATGCTTGTGTTATTTGCACTCTAGACTCTAGATCCATTCCAATTGTACATCTATCTCCCAGATAAGTTTCTTGCCTTGAAAGTTGGTTATCATGTATTAGCTTAGATTGATTCTTTACTCTTTGTATCTTGCATTTTATAGGAGCCATCTTTTGCGTTTCCTTTTTGTATTGGCAACATTGTAGTTAGTAGTCCCTTTGTGAGCTACTTTGGTGCTCATTTGTTTGATATAAATAAATTTATCTTCTCTAAGTTTTACAATCTACATTCTATATTGAAAAAGACAAATAATTAAGCTACCTACTAAACTTTCTTAAGTCTCTTGGCATGAGCAATTTTTATATTTTTTTCTCCCATGGTTTATTAGCGACAATAATTGTTTAGACAATGTGGGGAATGGTTTAAGGAGTGCACATGGGGAATTGTTCTTGGAGCACACCCCCTTAAGCAAGGTTCGGGAGTGAGAGCTGGACGGGGTGTTGCTTCCTTGTAGCTAGGTTCCCAACTTTATCTTTAACGACATAAATGCAAAACAATTAGATGATGGGTAGAGCCAAGTGATAAGTTAGCACTTGTTGTGCAGTCTTGAATACATGTTTTTTTAAGCTCATAAATGTATGTCTTAGTGGAAATGTTCAACCAAGAATGAAAAATCAATTGTAAGAAGAATACGTGGAATTGTTCATGCTTTGTCAGGGTTTTTTGTTTTGCTCAACATGTCTAATTTGTTGGTCTTCAAGGAGCAATTTGGATCACTTTGAGTTTTCACCAAGAATTTTCATCTTCCATTTATTTTAGTATCTTGACTGCTTTTATAAGGGGTGTTAACATGGAAAAGAGTTGCTCATGTTTTTTTTTTGGATTTTTGTTTTGTAATTTCATTAACAAAAATAAAATTGCATTCTCTAGATGCTTTCAATGCATTTCTTGATTCCGTAAGTGAAATCCATATATGCCATACCTCCACATATATCACCTCGCTATAGTGCTTCAAGTAGATAGTTCAAAAAAAATATATCCTCTTGGGAAGAAGGAATAAATATTCCCAAGATAGATTCCCTCTTTTCTCCCAACTAGATTCATAAAAAGAGTTCTAATGTAGATACCGCAATAAGACATATAGCATGAAACATATCGTAATTTGATAAATATCTTTAGTAGAAACCGACACAATATCATCAAAACTCCCTCTAATAAAAAGAAGGAAGGATATATTCAGAGGATTGCTTCCTCTCGAGCCTCATAGATATGCCAAATGCTTGCATCTAGTAGTAGTCCAGCCTTGGATAGAGCATCAACAACCTCATTTCTTTCTATGTAAACAAATTGAAAGAGATAACATTAAATGCAACACTAAAAATTTGGATCTCTTTTTGCAAATGTCTTGACTCTCAACATACTACTATCCAAAGAAATTACCGCTTGCACCCACTTAATCACCATAGTAGTCTCCAGAAATTTGAATTTTAGGGCCTTTCTCCTTTGTTACCAAATTCGTCTTAGGGTCGTACATGCACTATAATCTTCTCTAAATTGATGTATCTTAGATTTGTATCTTTTTTCTTGTTTTTTCTTGTTTTTTGGATTAGTTATCTAAGATCAGATTCATTTTTGGTATAAGTGGATCGGTTTCTAGTGATAGAATCATGCCATATTTATGATTAATTCCATTTTTAGCAACAACAATTTGTACCATCAAGACAACTACCCTCGCCACAACTCCTAATATATTTCTTGGGTAACCAACGATACTCATTAGCAATGCTATAGGATATGTACTCAACAAGCTCATTGTAATTGCATCGAGATTAGCACCTACAACCCAATTGTTATATTTGTATTTTTCACCATAGGTTTTGCAAGGATGTTATTAAATGTAAAGAGGCCGGAATTACATGAGTAAAAATATCATAATTATTCCGCAAGGAAATAGTTATTTTGTCACAATCTGACAAAATTATTTTGTAAGGAAAAATTGTTGCCATAATTTTGTAATTATGAAATTGTGACAATAATTATTTTCTTATGGAATAATTATTAGATTTTTACTCGATTATGTATTTCAGCCTCTTAATATCTAATATCATCCTTGCAATGCCTATGGTGGAAAATACAAGTAGAACACCAGTATAATGGAGATGTTGTCATGTGGCTAATGCTTACATCATCATATGTTAGCTTAAAAAAGATTACAATACTTGTAATAAATAATGATTGTAATTCTATATGTAAACTTAATATAAGAAGTACTATATAGAGAACAAAAAGAGAGATGCCAGATTTACATATAAAATTTAAATAGAAATAGTATCGATATTATATTTACATAGAAATATTTCTACAATGCAAATATAAATATTTTAACAATGATCAAAATTGTATTTTAATTTTTTACATATCCATATCCATATTTGTATAAGTTGTGAGTTCTAAGTTCTACGAGGTTGGGTGAGACTTCAACCAATGTAGATCCATCTTAAGTGAGCAAACGATTTACACATCAAACGATTTTATCCCTCTCGATGCGTAATAGATCTGAAGCTTAAGATGGATCTATGTTGGTTTATTGGCACCTTTGGTTGGCTCTTCAATGACTTGATGCTCTTTGAGTTGTTAGTCAAGATATGCATGGGTCAAATTATTTCAAGCAAGATAAAATGAAAAGAACACTTTTTAAATCAATTTTTGTTCTTGATGTTGTTTTTCATTGCTTGAGAGGGTTTTTAGCTATAAGAAGAATCTGGAGCACAACGACAAGTGTTTGCTTCGTTCTATTTTCAAGATTCTACAATTGTTTGGAGACTAGAGTTTTATGAGGATGCGTGCCACACCTACACCATATTCTTTTGCTAGTTCCAATTGCTTAAATAAAATTAATTTGCACCCATGGTTTGCGTAACCTTGCCTTTTTCTTGTGTAAGCATAAGTGTTATTTTTCTCCTTAAACAAAAACAATAAGCAATTTTATTAATTTGAAAAGGTTGCGGTCAAAATATATATTGCTACAAGGGATTAACCTGTTTGAACCATGTGTTTCTTGCTTTCTACAATACTCATACCTATAAATTCTAATGAACTATCTAGACTAGAAGATGAGTTGCCAATACATCTTAGAACTTGAATATTTAAGGGGAAATCATGCCCATTGTGGGCTTCCTTCATGGCATCCTCTCCATCTTCCTAGATTCTTTGTGCTTGTTGCATTGTTGCTTTAGCTTCCTGGATTCCATGGGCCCATTGAATTGTTGCTTCCTTCATAATTGCATCCTTAATTGAGCTAATTGAGTTTGAAAGTTGGGATACTAGAGATCGAGAACTTTTTGCAAATCCCCAAGTCATATTATAGTGCATTTTGAGGTTGATTAAGATATTTTCCACTTACTGGCTTTGTAAGTCGACCATTGGCTATAATTCAACATTCCTAATTAGTTGAGCCTCAAACTGATTGCAATATTTGTGATTAAGACGAGTTGCATAATCTTGAAAGGCATCGATTTGGCGAATTAGGCTCCTTAGGAGGTGTAGGTATGATAAGCCTTTATTCATTAGAATCCCTTTATTTGCCATTGTATGTGCTTTATGAATTACAAGATCTATAAACATGCAGAAAATCAATGAAATTGAAGAATTTAGCAAGTCCTTTGATTCTTGTGATCATTTTGTAGGGAGGATAGTTTTGTCCAATATCTGCATTCTTTGCTTGACTAATGACTAATGACTATAGATGAGTCATTGAGTTCCCAAAACTTTTTTAAAGATATATAAGGATGAGCAGACCTTGGTATAGAGCTAGGGATTCGACTTGATTGTTTGTTGCCACCCCCAAGTGAAGGATAATCCTCTTATTCCCTTGGGTTATAAATAACCTATCCCCCACTGTAATTGCCACCCTAGAAGCATAAGACTTAATGTCAATGCTAGGAGTTTAACAAAGCGACCACCCCTACAGTTTAGTGAATCTCCTTGACAATCATCATCGTAGAAGGCCCATGCTACTATTTTTTCAATTGCTTCCACAAAAATTGGCCTTGGGAGGCTTTTCATTTATCGTTTGTTTGAAGCTATTGAGAATGCTCAGACTTTGTGAAGTACATTGAATTGGTGGAATATATCTGTCTTCAAATATTGTTAGCATTTCTCTCGAGCCATATGCCCCAAGCAAATATAAGTGGCAAAGCTTTAAATCTCTTAACAACTATATTACTGCCCCATTTCTTTAAATTTTTTTCAATAGTAGCCCCCCTTCAAACATCTTGACCTGATGTATTTTACTATTTTCTACTTCTTTACACACTTGTATAGGGTAGACACATGTCATAATTAGGTGGTGTATGTTCTCTTCATGTTCTTTGCTAAAAAGGACTTCTAGGGCCATGCAGACTTCTTTTTTGCAAGTGATCCCAAGTCAAGGCCTTATTCTTGAAAGCCAACTACATAAAGATGTAGAATTTTAATGGACATTTAAATTTCCACACTATTTTCCACCACCAAATGTGTTCGCCCATGCCATTCCAATCCGACACAACCCTATATCCCAACTTTGTAGTCTATAATCCTCTAGCAGGATGCTTTGGTGATATAAGCTCATCTTCTACAACCTTAAGCCTTAAATTACTTAACCTTAGATTTGCAATGTATGCTTCCCACACCACACCTCATCATCACCTCCAAGTCCAATCATTTCAACATATTTCCATTCTTGTCTCCAAATAGTGGAAATAAGAACAAAAATCTCACAAAGTGTATGGTTTAAATTTTCAAGTAACCTAAATCCTCACCATCTCCAACCTATGGGTGCACTTGCTTACCATTCCTCACCTTCCAAGCAAGCTGCCTTCTTATTAAAGGAAAGGCTAACAAAAATGTTCCAAATAATTAAAACATTATGAGAGGCCTCATGGGTCTTTGTATTCAATAATCAACAGGTTCAAACTCAATATACTTTTGGGAAACAACTTGACACTAGAGTGCTTATCCATAAGTTAAGTGGCTCCACACATTTTGTTGCCAAAGCTTTGGAAAAATGGTGGATTTTTCTAAATCCCACGCTCCTTGCTCTTTTGGAACAACAATCCCTTGCCATTTGACAAAGTTATACACCTTTTTCTTTGTTCCTTAACCAAAGATACCTATAGCTAATTCTCCATATGTTTTTTCAGAAATTCTTTTTGATAAAAGCTAAAGACACCTGATATACAGGAACAACTTCTAACATCAAGTTAACTAAAACAAGTCTTCCCTCTTTAGATCACCATCTATTGCACCAAATATATAACCTCTTCTCAATTTTAGCAATTAACCACTCCTAGTCCTTTTTCATGTAGTCATTAGATGTAATTGAAAATTCTAAATACATTAAACTATTCCATAAATCAATCTATGGATACGGAAACATTTGTGAATAAAATCTAATATCCGCCTCATTCTTCCACATATAAGAAATAATTGATTTTCCAATATTAATATTCATTACTGTTGCAGTACAGTACAATCAATGATATCTTTAAGCTTTAAGGCATCTCTTCTTGAGCTATCATAAAACAATAAAATGTCATCAACAAAGAAAAGTGGAATAGAATAAAGGTTCTCTCAATCTTAATGCCTTCGAAGGTACCTCATCACTTGGTTTCCATGAAATGCTTCTCTCAATCCTCTACCAACAATAAGAAACAAAAGAGGGGATAGTGGCCATCCTTTGCTCAAGCCTCTTCTAGGTCCGAAGAAGGTTGATGCTAGGCAATTGATCAAAATACAAATGGGCATTGATGTCACCCAACTCATAACCCAATTGACAAAATGAACCTGTAAATTTAGATGAGTAAACATCATTCTTAGATATAACGAATTAGCTCAATCATAAGCTCCAGACAAATCTAGTTTTAGTGCCATTGCTGGGATCTTCTTTGTTTTTGGAGTGGAATCCTTCTTGTGCTCTAACAGTTGTGTAATGGATATGTGTACCCAAAAGAAAATGAAAGTGTTCACTTTATATCAAGTTATATCCTCAATGCTATAAATTTTTCAATAATGTTATAAATGTAGTTACAAAGGTGAATGGGCTTGAATTACTTAAACGATTGTGGATTATCTGACTTTGGAATGAGGGCAATACAAGTGGAATTAAATTGAGCAAGCATCTTCCTAGAAGATCTGGATTCTTCAATGAGCCTCATCATGTCCTCTATTGTCTCACAAGACTCGAAGAAAAATTCAGTTGGCCACCCATTTGGGCTTGGACTCTTGTCTTTATGAAAACTATGCAGGACCACCTAGAGTTCATATTTTGAAACTTTCTCCAATAATCTCACATTGTCTTCATCGTTCACAAAGTTGGGAAAAAGTTGTCATTTGTATCACTTCATCTATTGCGGCTCTGCTCTTAGCCTTGTAAATTTCCCCAAAATGCTCCACTCCTGCCCTAGCATTGTCTTCAAAGATGGAAACTGTTGATCCAACATTCCTTGAGACCTTCCAAGTGGTATTAACATTCTTTCTATGGTGGGCATAGCGGAGAAAAAACTTTGTATTTTCATCATCCTTGGATAGCCAAAGTGCTCTACTCTTTAATTTGCAATAGCTTCACTGTCTGCCAATAAATTCCTCTTCCTTTTCCAATTGGCTAACTTCATTTTTAAAATCTTTATTTGGATAACTAATTGCCTCTTTATTGTACAACCATTCCCATTGAACCTCTACAAACACTATTTTGTGCTCATCCTTTCATGAGCCTAAGAAACTGCTACTTCTTTAATCTTTTTTAAATTTTCTTCAAATTGATTAGTCGTTGATTCCCTGAGATTCCCATCAAAAGGAACCATTTTCTCCCTTATTAGTTTGATAAAGTCTTCTACCTCCAGCCAGGTTGGTTAAATTTAAAAGTTTTGGGAGGTTTCCTCCTTGCTCCAACCAACTCAACAAAAACTGGGAAGTGGTCAAATTCTCCTCTTGACCCAACCCATTGCCTAATCTTGCCTGAGGATTAAGAAAGGATTATGTGAATAAGAATCTATCTAATCTCTTTGTGATTCTAACCTTGTCCACTTGTATTTCTCCATGTAAGGCTTAAGTTGATAGGCCCGATGTCATATAGTCCCAGGTCTTCTAATTTCCTCAAGAAAAAAATAGATGAAGTATCAACCTGGCCAGCAGGAATCCAAATTTTAGATTTGCCAAAAGAAAATTTAGATCCTCACCAGTAATTATATTCTCTCATTTGAATAAGCTCATACCAATTATTGTCTCCCAGAAAGGCACCCCATTAGTGTAAGGACCATAGATATTTAGGACTATAGTCTCCTTTCCCAATCCCTGAGTGTATAACACAACTCCCATACCTGAATCAAAGAACAAGGGATTAGAACAAAAAGGAACCCTAGTCCTTCATCTAGAAATCAAGCCCCCAGATCGACCCCTTGAGTTAAGAAAACTAAATTCCCACCTCCTAAACATTTTCTCCATTTGTTGTAAGATTTTGCTTCCATCTCCTGTAGACTATTGTAATAACTTAATATCAAACTTATTGGCTTCCACAAGCCTCTTTAAAGCTTGTTTTTTCAAGATGCTGCTCAACCCTTGACAATTTGAGGAAGATAAATCATTGACTACCACCCACAGGGGTTTTACTTGCTCAAAGAATCCTTATGCTCTATCAAAGCTTGTTGTTTTCCATCAAGAACTTCAATGAATTCCTTTTCTTAGGCTAGGGTAATATTGAAATTTATGCCTCTACGCATTCCCTTAATCGCTTTCCTTTCATTTATACCCAAAACCCCATCATAAACTCCAGCTATTCTACTAATGCCACCTTCTGAGCCATTATCATCATCCTTAGTAGGGCATTTATTGTCTAATGAGTCTTTGGACTCACTACCAGAGGTTAATTTCTCAACATTCAGATCACCTTCTTTGTAAACTTCCACAGAGGGCTAGGACCCTAAATCTATACTCCCCATCAAAAGAAGAAACCAAATCCAAAGGAGCAAGGTCTTTTAGTCTTAAAGTAAGCCCCTACTTTGGTGATAATTCAGAGGTATCTACTCCCAACACTGAACATTTGGAGATTTGACTAGCTTGGAAGAATCCTCCCAACCATTTACATAGAGCAAAGGAGTCTGGCAGGCCTCCATTTTATTCAAGAGCTTATGGTCATCCACTAGTCCAATTTCCGTGACACACATAGAACCTTCGTTTGCATTTGAAGGCTCTGCTCCCTCGATCATTAGATCTCCTACTTTTTGAGCATTCCTTGAATCTATTGACTTTTTATCAGGCGAAACCTTTCCTAATTGCATCTCTTCGCTCACCTTATTCATTTCCCAGATCTAGATCTTCTCGGAGAATGACAGTTTACCTTCCACTGCCAATTGTCCATAGCTGTGACACCTCACACATCTAAATGGAACACCCATGTAATCCAAAGGTTAGACAATAGGATGGGAACCTTTCTAAAGGATCATCTTAGCTGCTAAACCTTCACTCAAAGTCTAGGCCAACTAAACATCGATCGTGTGCTTAAAATTGATATCCATTTGATAAAAATGACCTAATGATTTCCAATTCCGTGGAAAACCTCGGAAGGATAAAAAATCAAGAGGCAGTTCTGGGAGCTTTATCCATGTCAACTGAGCTTCTACTAATGCCAATCAAAGAATGGAGAACAATTTTTAAGTGATGAAGGTGTGGAATCCATTTTTCCTGGGTCTAGCCAAAAAATTCTCTGCATCAGCCACTACATAAAAAAGAAAGGGCATCCAACCTTTGTTCAAAAGATAGAACTATGGTAAATACTAAAGACCCTAAGTGAGGCTCCTACACTACTTTCATCCTATGCTGTTGGGAGCGGTGAGCGAAAAGCAAAATTTTCAAAAGCTTCCGTTTCGGGAGCGTTTTTTATATAATATATATTTTAATATATTTTGATGCATATAAATTAAAAAAACATGTATTATGCCAAATTAGCTATAGAAAACATCAAAACATAGAATCTAGATATTCATATAACCATTTAGTACACATTGATATAACATTAATCATCTAGTCTTCTAGATTCTAGGAGCTATAACTTATAACATTGTCATTAAATGATCATCATCAATCATCAACAACATCAACCTTCAAATTTCAACATATAATATTTGCCATCAAACTAGGTCATAATGTTTACAAAATAGGCCAACCGCCAAAATAAACATGAAAATGAAATACAAACTACAAACTACAAAGTACTATGAATCTACTAAGCTTTTCGCTTGCCACGAGTAACTTCCAATTTCTTTTCTCGTGTTCTAGGTGGAATAGGTGTTGGTGGAAGTGATCGTGGAACATGAGAAGAAGATGAATGGCCCCCACGGGCTGAACTTGGACGTTGTGAAGCTAAAGGCAAAACTCCTGCATCCGGAAAGCTGCTTCTGCTTGGGGGTGGCATCTCTGTATGGGTAGTCTGAATTGGATCATCATGATCACCCAATAGTTCAGCCTCCAAGCGCTCTAATGCTATGGCTCCATCCTCCACATTAGCCTCCTCTGGATTGTTGTCCCAAGTCACAAATGTTCTATCATTCTTGGCTGCCTCACAATAATGGGACAACAACCTCAAGTTGTAGTGCACATAAACCAAGCTTTCTGCGTGATCTACATTCATACTGTTTCTCTTTACACTGTGGATGAAGTTGTAGGTGCTCCAACACCTCTCTGCAGAAGAGCTATTAACAACCTGTGATAGCACCCTTACTGCCAACTTATGCAAATATGTGGCTCTAGATCCATGCATGTTCCACCAAAGGATAGGATCCAATCTGTCTCGATCTTTGGTTGCAAACAGGGAACCAAAGCGTCCATGCTCACTTATGTATTCGCTCAATTCACTCCGTACTTGAGCACACTCTTCCTCATCTGGGACCAACTTGTCTAATGCTTGCATATACCCAGCAGCAACCTCTAGATCTGTGTGGGGTTTTCTTCTAACTCCACCCTAAGTGCAGGTTTGGGCCAACCAAATTGGAGAATAGTATTTTGGGGTGAGGACATATGCAAGGGCATGGAGTGGAACATTTAGATTATCCCACCTATTGACCACATGTTTATGAATATGGTCATACAAGATTGCATCTTTTTGCTCAACAATGTCTTTGATTATACCAAGCATGCTATCCATCTACTCATATACCTCCCCAATCATCGGCTGATCTGTATCTACAAAACGAATCATGTTATAAACTGGCTTGGTGAACTACAGAACATACCTAACCTGTGACCAGAAATGACCTTCAAGAATGGTGTCCTCCACCTCCTGAAAGTCACTTCTATCTGATGCACTTGCAGCTCTGTCTTTCAATTCCTGCCATGGATCACTTGAGACCAAACTAGCCAATGCCTCTCTTACCTTCAAAAGCCTCCTGAAGGTGAGGTAGTAGCTAGCAAATCTAGTCTTTGCAATCTTCAATAGCTCCAACTTAGAGTGATTGCGAAAAATGTGGTGGGCCATGCTATGGTTGGTAATAAATTTGATCATTTTCTTACTTCTCTTGTACAAGGCACCAATCCATCGGTAATTAGGTTCCTTCATCTTAACAATATCATGCATCAAAAGGTTCAATGTGTGAACCAAACACCCTGACCAAAATATGTTGGGATACTTATCCATAATGATTGCTCCTGTTGCCTTACAATTAGCAGCATTATCAGTGATGACTTGAATGACATTGTATGGCCCAATCTCCTGAATGGTTTTAAGTAAAGGTTGTGCAATATTAATAGCAGTCTTGTAGCGATTTGAGTAGTCATGGGCTGAAAGGAAGACCGCACCGCTAGCAGAAACGCCAAGAATATTTATCAATGGCTTGCCTTTAACATTTGTCCACCCATCAGATACAATGGGTACCCCATAGTTGGACCAATAATTTGTGAACTTTCCAAGAGCACTATTGATTTTGGCTCTTTCCCTATCAAGTCCCACGGTTCTAGCTTTGTCATACCCAGGGCTTCTGTATCCTTGAGGGCCACCATTGATGGCTTGTACCATTTCATGCCAATAGGGTGAGCGAAGAACATTGAATGGCACACCACATGCATAGAGAAACCTATAAACTTTTGAATCCACATCATCTCTACAACCTTGGTCAAGGAAATCGGATAATGTTTTTCGTATAGGCGAGACTCCATGGGGAGATGAGGCTCCCGATCGGGCCGATGATGATCCAGCTCCACTACCAAACATTCTCTGTGGGGATTCTGAAACAACCCTCAATCTCTTGGAGTTGTTTTGAGCGGCCTCTTCTTCCATCATGTATTTGCCTCTCTCTTTAGCTCCCACTTTGTCACAAGTTTTGACTCCATGAGACTTACCTACATCGCATGGCATAACCCCACACAAATGCTTTCTCACCCGGGTATATGAACCTGTGTATGTTTTCCCACAATGGGGGCATGCAAACTTTGTGGTTCCACCCCCTCTCCCTCCCCCTTGCCTTGTCACATACTTCCACAAAGGTGTTGTGTCTTTTTGGTTTTGCCCCACATCACCCTCATCCTCATCATCATCATCCTCTTCCCCTTCCTCCTCTTCTCCTTGGTATGCATCACTCTCTACCTCTTCCCCCTCATCACTACCACCACCATATCTACTTCCCAACACCATCATAATGAGAAGAAGTGGAATGAAAAACCAAAACCACATACCCATCATGTTTCTTGATTCAAGATGAGAGTCACTTGTTCCCTGCAATAGAATGATGGAGAAGAAGAAATTGAGAATGATGGAGAAGAAGAAATTGGAAAGAGTAGGAGAAGAGAACATTGCAAGTTTTCCATTTTTTAACATAGTGAAAAAAAATTGCAAAAAAAAACAAAGATGAGTTTTTAGAGCCTACCTTTTAGCTCTTCAATGGTGGTTGAATGTCTCTATGGAAGCTTCAATCTCCCTTGCAAGCTCTCCCCTTCAATCTCCCCTTCAATCTCCTACTCAAAGCTCAAAGCTCTCAAACAACTAGCAAAGTCACTCCAAGCTCAAACTCTTCCCAATCAAGCAAATGAGTAATGGAATGAGTCCAAATGGGCTCATTCACCCTTTATTGGCGCAAAGTGACCTAGCCCACCAAAAAAAGTACCAAAAAAAAAACAAAAATCGATTTTTGTTCTCATGAATCCGCCTTGTCTGCGGAATCGACCTCGGGAGCGATTTCGGGTTCGACTTTTAAGCCCGGGTTCGACGAGGGTTCGATCCGGAATCGACCCGGAAGCGACGATTCCTCGGCGAATTGGAAAAATCCAGGGATCGTTTTTATCATGCCCAATTCGCGAATTACGGAATTGATTCCGAGCGGAATCGATGAGGAATCACAATTCCGGAATCGATTCCTCATCGATTCTGTCCGGAGCGCGAATTGGGTTCGATTCGTGAGGGGTTCCAGCGATTCCCAGCAGCGTAGCTTTCATCCAATCCTGTAGGGATTTCTCACACACCTGTCTTCCATGAAACTTTCCTACTAGGGCCTGTGAAGCCAGATTGATGCTCTCACACATCATTATCTCTTCACCAAGCACCGACTCCTTAGGTTTCCCTTTCTGTTTCTTCCTTGCTGATTGATCATCAACTCCATGATTAGCCACACTAGGATCATCCATACTGCACATAAATTTTTGAGCCTTTCTGACTACCTTCCACACTCTCATGCACCTCACATTTCCTTACCTTTAGATTGCTGTACCTCCCTCTCACCCACCAACGATAGATCATCAACAACAGGTTTCAAACCCAACACAACATAATTGGGACCCTTCAACTGATCCTTTTGGACATGCGACAAGTGATGATGGTTACTCATACAGGTTTGCCTTGGATCCAAAACTGTGTCTCAGTCAACCCTAAAAGCCTATGAAGGATTTACCTCACCAAAAGATAGACTGGAGTCTAGGCTTTTTGTGTGAGAACCCTCACCGCTGCAAAAGTAGCCCTACCCCTTGCTTCCAGAAATCACCACTCCCTCATCTTTCACACCGTGACAACCACATCCAAACTGTTTTATGTATGAACCAGAAGGAATTCCATAAGCGTGTGTTGAAAGTCTGGTGATACCTCGAATTGCACAGCCATCTGCTCACCCGTCTTGTCAGCCAATGAATCCATGCCAGTTGAGTCCTCCAAACCCACTTTTGCATGAAAACCCAAGGTCTCTTCTGGCATAGAGTTGGATCATGTGGTCCTTCCAACCTTGTCCCTAGTGGAAAAGGTGCATACATCTACCCTTGGACTAGGAGAAGCCCAGATCTGGTGCCTGTCTTAGGGCTCTACTCTAGCTCCATATCTCTGAAACCCTAACTTTCTTAGTTGATTATGTGTGCTTCAAAGGATTTTGCTGATCTATTGTGCCTTGGCTTGACTTTGAAATTTTTTTCTGACTGTTAAAAAAGAAAACTGTTTACAAAAAAAATTGATTTTTTTTAATATTCGTTTGGAAAAGATGCCTTTTCTTGGTTTAAACTTGTATTATATAGTAGTTATTAGTTGTATACAAGTGGTTTTTATGCATCAGTTCATTTGGTTTCTGATAAAATCTAGTGTTTCTGTCTTGCAGTAAGCCTATGGATGAGGATATGGTGAGTTTAATTAAACCTTTTTTTTCTGCAAGAGTTTGATTTTTTTGTAAGTTTAATTTCGTGTTGGCTTTCTAAACTTTTCATAAGCTTTACGAGTTTCACTGAGTGGATTTCTAAATGTATTGTTTTCACAGATAAGAAAGTATTGATAAGTTTAAAGGTTTTACATCTTCTGGGTTATTTGGTTGTATTCGTTGCACCTTTTAAAGCATGTTTTTGTGAAATTGCAACAATCGCCTTACTGTATTACTTTGATCACTTTGAGATGGAAACAAATGCAATGCAAGAATAGAATGTATTAGAATTGTGCTAGGTGCAAAGTTTCAACTTCATGTTCTAATGGTAATATATAGTTTAAGGTTGTTCATAACTTATAAATGTTATATGAATTCTATAATTTTATATGCTATGCCAAGTTTTGTGGACACCAGGGGTTGGGGGGTGTACAGGGAACAAGTTTTGCGAACTGTTTATAGCATTACTGTTTGAGTTATTTGGGTTGCATTTGGTTACTGTTAAGAGTTATTTGGGTTGTATTCAGGATTGCATTTTGTTTCCTTTTTGAATTCAATCATGCTTTTGGAAATCATACCACAATGCATCGCTTTCAGATGGTAACAAATGTGTTGTAAATCTTCCAAGTATTATAATCATGCTAGTGGCGAAGGATCAGCTTGAAGGAGATGACTGGAGAGAGAACCCAAATCTCGAGGGGACATCACCTCATCTAACACACACAAACAACTCTAAACACATACATTTGTATGTAACAGATTTATAAAAAATAGAAGATATAACAAAGTTATTACTAATTAGTAATTACAGCTTATGTACATTGCAGTGGCCAATTAGGGATATGTTGAACTTAAAAACTAAAACGGAAATATAGTGAAACATTGATTTATAAGCATGGTCATTATAAAGGTACAGGGAACAAGTTTTGCACAAGTGTTTATAGCTATACTGTTTGAGTTATTTGGATTGCCTTTAGAGCAAATATGTGAAGTGCAAGATGAAAATAATATTAGCTAGAGTGTTCCTAATGTTGGAATGTGTTGTAATTTTGTAACCTGTAACCAATCTAAACTCCTATGGAAAGCATAAAAAGCAGAACAGTAAATCACGTTCCCATCTCTTGTGATCTTACATGGTATCAGAGCTGGTTACTGAGTTTTAACTCGTTGATAAATTCTGTATTGAATTGTTTTATGCATCAAACTCTAGTAGATCTTAAGATCTGTTAGTCCACCACTTCAGAACTAGTTTTTTTTGAGCCTTACATTAGGAGATCTGCAAATAGATCTGGACCACCACTTAGGTTTTAGCTATTTCTGAACAGTTTTCGTTAGATCTGACATTGCCATTCTATCTGGATCATGAACACAGCAATTTGCCCCCCGTTTGCTCTAGATTGAATTAAAAAGCCTATCAAAGCTTGGGTAAAGTTTGTAGATTTTCAACCTAAAGTCTATTTGGCTCAAATTATTACCGCCAAACCTAAAATTTTATGTTTCTGTCACCAAACCTAATTTTGTTTACAGTTTTGATCCATAACCTATTTTTATTTTTGATCCTCCATTACCTATTGGAGTCTTGGAGGTTTTGAGAGCTCAGTTCCATAGCTTGGTTGGAAGATCTTATCGGCTTTCTTGATTTAGAGATAGATGGATCCCGCGGTTCTCTTTGTGACCAGAGGCAGATTGTGGATCTCTTTCTGTGGATCTCTTTCTAGTAGTAGATCACAGGTAGCATATTGTGGTCCAGATTTGTTGGCTCACCTCATGATTTTTGTTGGTATCTGATTAGACAGCGTTGGTTCTCCACTTTAAATGCGCTGGAACTCTAGGAGAGATAGCAAATGAGCATTCACTCATCTCTTTTGTGTATAGACCAACCTCTCTGAAATCCTTCCCTCGTCACAACACTACAATACCAAACATGCTTTGATCCATGAAAGTTCTTGGTGTTCAAACCCAGCCCGGTTTCAAGTCATTTATAGAGAATTTAATGCCCAATCCAGTTTAAATGAGTGCTGCAAGTTTCACAAAAAATTCAGACCTTGAAACACAGTATGAAGTTATGAACATCACTTTTACAGGCAGAAAATTAAATAATACTTGCACACAATGAAATTTTGAGACTCAGAAATTTTTGGCAATTGGCCAGGCAAAACCCAGAATGTGAAAACCTGTTTGAGAGAGGGAGGAATTTTATTTCTTTCAAAATTGAAATGTACAGCAAAACTTTAAAGTCTGGGACTAAGTTACCAGGATTCGGATCCGGATGCGAATATGGATCCGGATCCGGATTTATGAAAAGCAAGGATCCGGATACGGCAAGGAAACGGCAAGTACAAACAATATAATATATTTTTAAATAAAATTTATATCAAAATTAAAATATAATATATATTAGATTTATTTTAAAAAATAAAAATTAAATATATAATTTATATATATATATATATACTTAATACTTAGGTAAAATAATTATTATACAATGCTTATAAATAATAACTTAAAGTGAAACATTGATAATATATTTATATATATATTCAATTTTAAATTATTTTCGTTTTGTTTATAAAGTCAAATGTTAATATGAAAGTAAAAACATATGAAACATAGTATTTTGTATTAAATTTCCTAAGATATGTTCAAAAATGAACACATAACACTGAAGGCATCACCGTCAACCAACTTAACACTGTCGTGTCAGCTCAGAAAACATTACACACTATGCAAACTCAACGATCGTTACCCATGGTTTTGCTGAGATAGATCTACTTGGAACCGTCCCGTTTTTATAGTTCTACTTGCCCACTTGATAAATCATGGTTTCGGGCATGAAGTCCACATCTGATATGGAAGCATCATCGTTTTCGTCCGCGTGGTTGTTCTTTTTGTCTCATCAACAGCTAGACCTGCGCTCTATATTGTTCTCGTAGTTCTGGAAATAATTTTTGTGTTTTCTTTTCGGTGTTTTTTTCAAAGGCATTTGAACCGCCAATGGCACGATTTCACCACAGTGTTTTCCAGCGAAGCCTGTTTATCACCAGAACCCCGAGTGCACCCCGAACACATTCTCATATCACGAAGACTTTATTTTGCTGGAAGGAGAAACCCTGCAATTACGGTTCATTGGTGATGGATACATTTCCGAACGGATCCTGGGCGGATCGAGATCCGGATCCGAATCCGTTTTGGATTCGGGGATCTGCGTATCCATCCCCCAAGGCCCGCGGATCCGGTAACACAGGTCTGGGACAAACTTATCTCAACCAGCAGTGTCTTGAAAACAGCTCTAAGACTGCCTTGAAATTCGTGCTGTCCCAACCACAAAGAAAAACGTGCCCACAGAAAATCGTGCCTCTGACACAGCATACAGACTGACAGCATGGTCCTCGATTTTCGTGCCTGTTTCTGCTTTTATCTCCTCGAAATTTGTGACCACTGCTTTAACCACTGACTACCTCGAAATTCGTGCACTGCTGCTCCTTGAATTTCGTGCCCAGAATTTCTGACAAAGAATACCTGCTGTATGGATTCTGCAATAAATGCTGCTGTATGGTGTTAACCACTGACTACCTCGAAATTTGTGCCCTGCTGCTCCTTGAATTTCGTGCCAAGAATTTCTGACAGAATACCTGCTGTACGGATTCTGCAATAAATGCTGCTGTACGGTGTCTAGGGATTCATGCCCAGCTTATTCTTGGGATTTGTGCTGTGCATTAAAAGCTGTATGATCACCTTGGAATGCGTGCTCCAATTTCTCCTCTCAGCTGTGTTCTCCTTCTCTTCTCAAGAATTCGATGGCTTCTCTCAAAAAACTCAATTCAAGTGAATGAATGAAATGCCTTTTCCTTGCCTTTTTGTTTGGATGCTTGGGGTGAGTGAAGGGTCATCTAATCCAAGGGCCCCAATTGAATTAGATGTGTGGAATTAATGCACTTTTAATTCTCATAAAAAAATTAATTTCACTCACCTCACTTGAAGTTATCAAAAATTCACTTTAATCTTTAAAGTAGAATTAAATGCTTATCCCAAGTCATTTAACGCAAGGGTCACTTTATTTCCCCCTATTCTATCGACTTAGGCAAAATCACCTAGGGGAACAACTTCCAAGGTACACAACTTCAACACTCCCTCTTACAGAGGAAGTTGTTCTTCACCAATCCCAACTTGTTCCTGAAGAAGACAAACTTGCCCTGCCCCAAGGATTTTGTGAGAATGTTAGTTACCTGTTCATCAGTGGAAATGTACCGTAACTCAACAGCTCCTCTTTGAACATAATCTCAAATGAAATGGTATTTGATCTCTATGTGCTTTGACCTGTCATGGAAAATTGGATTTGCAGAGAGCTGGATGCAACTCTGATTGTCGCAGTATATCATCGTGGGCCTCAACTCCTGATCAAATAAATCCACCAATAACTTGCGAAGCCACAGTGCCTCGCAACTAGCCTGACTGGTTGCCATGTACTTAGCCTCAGCAAAACTCAAAGCAAAGAACTTTTGCTTCCGACTGAACCACGACACTGCCGCCCATCCCAAACTGAAGCAGCAATCGGAAGTGCTCTTCCGGTCCGTCACACTACCTGCCCAATCTGAATCCGTGAAGCCAACCAAACTAACTCCACCCGAACTCCTATAGTCCAAACCATAATCCATTGACCCTGCAAGGTATCTCATTGCATGTTTTGCGGCTACCCAGTGCATTCTCCTAGGCTCCACCATGAACTGACTGAGAGTGTTCACCGCAAAACACAAATCTGGCTTGGTGTTGACTAAATACATCAGTGAACCAATGAGCTGACGATAGAAAGTGGGATCCACCAATTCTCCATCAGAAGCATGAAGCTTCTTCTAGTTGGTGATCATCGGTTTGGTCATCGGCCTGCAACCCTCCATCCGAAATCTCCTTAGAATATCTGCAGCCTAAGTTGCCAGGAAACGTGGGTACGGGGACGGGTGTGGGTGCGGGGATGGGGACGCCACTTTTTGAAATAGGGTACTTGGGTTCGTCGGGGTTATATATATATATATATATGTATATATGTAGTTGTAACAAAACAATAAAATTAAAAGTTAAAAATATGTCACATGCATATTTCTTCATAATTCAATGATTCATCATTCATTCAACATTCACGTTGGAACATAAAATTTGATATCAAGTGGAAGTTATATTATGATTCCATTGTCATACTACATTCAAAATTTGCCTAATGGGCCAATGGCATTTCTAGACATGAAATAGAAAATAAAAATTTTAGGAAACACTCAACAGTGATTTCATTCAATGATTCTCTTTCTTGTAACAGTGTAACCTTGTCGCTGAATTCAACGTGGAAAGCCCTTCACGGTTTCACCAAACACTTTTCGCTGTGGAAAGCCCTTCACGGTTTCACCAAACATTGTCACTGTGGAAAGCCCTTCACCAAACACTGTTGCTGCTAAAGGAAATGATTATGAGATGTGTGAATGGAAAATTATGATGTTTGAAGAGTTTGCTGGTTGTAATTTTAGGTTTGGGAGGGGGCGCACCTTTCCCCCCTTCCTTTTATTTATTTCACTACTTAAAAAATCAAGGTACGTTGTCCCCTCTAAGCCAAAGGAACCATTTTTTTAGGTCGGTGTCTCGGGTTCTTCAGTCAAGAACCGGGTTCGTATGGGTTCGCCAACCAAGAACCCGAACCCGAATCGGAGACGTGGGTTCATGAACTCGGTGCGGGGACGTGAACCCTACCCTCGGGTACACGAACCCATGCAACTAAGTTTGCAACAGACTTTCCTTGTCTTAGGAAAATATGACGAGGCTCCTGCCAAACCTCCACCCCCAAATAATAATGCATCAACCCAATATCGGTCATCTCATACTCTGAAGCAAGATCTATCTTGCAAGCTGCAATGAGGCGCTCCTCACCTGTGATAAACAAATCATCAATGTACAACAGAAGAATGAGTGGATCACCACCAACCACAATGTAGTAAAGGTTGGGATCAACCTCACTCTTCTGAAATCCCATCGACAACAAGTAAGCATCAATCCTGGAATACCAAGCTCGAGGAACTTGCTTCAGACCATACAAGGCCTTCTTCAGCGTGCGCGGATGAGAATCTCTCCCATGGATCTCAAAGCCCTGAGGCTGCTCCAAATAAACCTCCTCCTTTAGAAGACCATTGAGAAATGCGATCTTCACATCCATCTGGTGGATCTTCCAACCCATCTCTGCTGCTATGTAAACCATTGCTCTAATAGAGGAATATAGGGCAACTGGCGCAAAGGTCTCATCATAATCAACTCCCTCTACCTGTGATTACCCCCGTGCCACAAATTGAGCCTTGAATTTCTCCACACTGCCATTTGCAGCATGCTTCACCTTGTAAATCCACTTGGAAGTTACTACAAACTTCCCTTCTGGTCTTGGTACAATCTCCCATAAATCGTTCTTCATGATGGAATGTTACTCCTCCATCATGCATCTCTCCAAACTTTATGTTGAGAGGCCTCCTCAAAAGTGGAAGGCTCCGAATCACAAAGACTAGCAACCGATGCCATACCCAACTTGTCTGGCATCACAACTGTCCTCACTGGTTCTTTGGGCTTACCAAATGATTCTGCTTCCCCCAAGTGTCACGAAGCCACTTGGGCTTCCTCTTCCCTGAAGGTGGCTCCCAAATTGGTCTCTCATCCTTTGAAGAACTGCCAGAAGTAGATGCCCATAAACTTGTGAACCAGTAGCTGGTGAACTAGCCATTGGTGAACTCAGTGATCCGAAAGCTACAACTAGTGAACCTGTCCTCGAAATACCTGCTGGCTGAACCATTGAACCTGTAGAACCTGTGCCTGTAACTTGTGGCCCAGTCACTCCGGAAACCTGTGATCTTGTACTCTTAATTGCTGGTACCTGTGTAACTGCCTGAGGTGTGGATGCCTGTGACTCCTGCTTCGACTCTCTGGACTTCTTGAAGGCCCACTCCTCAAATCTCACTTCCCGCCTCACAACAACCTTCCTTTGAGCAGGAAGATAAACGTAGAATGCCTTCAAAGTCTCATCATAGCCCATAAAGATGCCCTTCTCTACGGTGGGCTCTAACTTTGTTCTCTTCTCAGAAGGGACATGAGAGTAAGTCAAGCAACCAAATATGTGAAAATGACCAACCTCGGGCTTCTTGGCTGTGAACATCTCCTCAGGCGTCTTTCTTCCCAAGGCACGGTGGGGACTCCTGTTCTAAAGGTATACAGTTGTACTACAAGCCTCGGCCGAAAGGAAAAAAAGAAGACGCTGATCATGAAGCATGGCTCTCCCTGCTCCCACAATAGCTTTGTTCTTCCTTTCAGCCACTCTATTCAGCTTAGGAGTGTATGGTACTGTTAACTGTCTCTGTATGCCCTCCTGTCTGCAAAACTGATCAAAGTTCTTGAAGGTATGCCCACCCCCATTGTCTGATTTAAGTGCCCGAATCCTCCTCCTAGTTTGCTTCTCCACCAGAGTTTTAAACTCTTGAAAACTCCGCAAGACCTCATCAGATTTCTTGCTCCTCAGGGAGTAGATCCAGGTCTTCCTGGAATAGTCATCGATGAATGTCACATAGTACTCAAAACCTTTCAAGGAAACAGATGACATAGGGCCACACAATTCTGAATGAATCAAATCAAGCACTCCTGTTGACCTGCTGTCACTGCTAGGAAAAGTAGTCTTGGTGTACTTTCCTGAAGCACACTCTCTGCAAACATCACTGTGCTCAGTGCTAAACTCTAGCATATACTTTTAACCATGTCCCTCAACAATCTCAAAGTTGGATGATACAGATGAGCCATCCTTCAATGCCAAAGCTCACAAAGATCACTGTTGATGCTATGTGCCAAATCATCATGCTCGGGCTGAAATAATAGCTTGTACAACTTCCCACATCTAACTCCAATGGCAAAAGAAGTAGATGGTCCTACAGTCTTGGGGAAAACACGCACATTTCCATCCAGGAAGCATACCCCAATTCCTCTGTCCTCAATTGTGGAAACTGATATCAAGTTCTTTCTTAGCCCAGGGACAAACAACACATCTCTCAATATCATGGGAGTCATGGACTCCCTTTGAAAGGTAACAGTCCCACGCCCAACAACTTTGACAACTGTGGCATCCCCCAACACAAGCTCCACATCTATACTTGTCTGTGAAAGCTCGGAGAACATCTCTCGAGCACCTGCCATATGGATTGATGCATCACTATCAATGTACCAAGTGCTGGTGGTGGATACACTTAGAGAAAAGTCTGTCAACAAAGAATACTCCCTCTGATCCTCCATATCAGCGTTGGTGATAGAAGCTCTCTCAATATGTCCAGCGCAGAGAGAAAACTCCCTCTCAAACATAACTGCATACTCCTCAATCTCTGCTGAAGCTGCGGTCTGCTGCTTCTTCTTCTTCTTGTTTGGACACTGAGAGGCATATTGCCCAAACGCCTAACAAGCAAAGCACTTGACTTTGCTCAAATCCTTCTTCTGTCCAGCCTGTTGCTGTTGTTTCTTAGCCCCACCCTGCTTGGGGCCCTTCTTAGACTTCTTCTTCCCTTTTGCAGTGAAAGGGAAGGTGCATCACTATCAATGTACCAAGTGCCGGTGGTGGATACACTTAGAGAAAAGTCTGTCAACAAAGAATACTCCCTCTGATCCTCCATATCAGCGTTGGTGATAGAAACTCTCTCAATATGTTCGGCGCAGAGAGAAAACTCCCTCTCAAACATAACTGCATACTCCTCAATCTCTGCTGAAGCTGCGGTCTGCTGCTTCTTCTTCTTCTTCTTCTTGTTTGGACACTGAAAGGCATATTGCCCAAACACCTAACAAGCAAAGCACTTGACTTTGCTCAAATCCTTCTTCTGTCCAACTTGTTGCTGTTGTTTCTTAGCCCCACCCTGCTTGGGGCCCTTCTTAGACTTCTTCTTCTCTTTTGTAGTGAAAGCCACATTTTCCTCATCCTCCTTACTGTTAGAAGAGCTCCCCTACACAAGACCTCTCCGGGTCTCCTTTTACACAAAGTCATCCCAGAGTCTATCCAAGGAAGGCAAGTTCTCCCTGGCAACTGTAGCCTCCACAAAAACAGCCCAAGGTTTGGTCACAACATTCACAGCTGTCCACAGTAGCTCACTGCCAGAAACAACCTCTTAACTGCTGCAAGTTCATCTCTCACCTGAGATATCCTAGTAAGGTAGGATGTTACTCCCTCTGCTTTGTTCATCTTCACACTTTTAAGCTTCTCTCTCAAGACCATCTTCTGGTTCTAATTTGAGCTCTGGTATAAGCTGGTCAAAGCATCCCACATTTTATCTGCACGGTCTTTGCTTGAAATGTGTGGGATTACATGGTCTTTGACTGCATCAAGTATGATCCTTCTAGCTTTGATGTCCTTTTTGTTGAAAGCTGCTAGTGCTGCTGCATCAGTAGATGCAGGAACTTGAATTGGATTTGTCTGTATACTATTCACCACTTCATCCCAAAAGTTCATTTTCCTCCAAAATAAGCACTATCCTAGCATTCCATGGAACACAATTTCCTGCTCTATCTAGCCTATATTCCAACCTAAGTCCGATAGCCATTTCAATTCAAATTCAAAATCCAACAAGGCGTTGCTCACTGACAAAAGAAAACTACTGACAGTCTGAAAATTTCAATGCACAAATCTGCCCCCAAGCTTTGATACCATGAAAGTTTTTGGTGTTCTAACCCAGCCCGGTTTCAAGTCAAATTTATAGAGAATTTAATGCCCAACCTAGTTTAAATGAGTGCTGCAAATTTCACAAAAATTTCAGACCTTGAAACACAGTATGAACATCACTTTTACAGGCAGAAAGTTAAATAATACTTGCACACAAAGAAATTTTGAGACTCAGAAATTTTTGGCAATTGCCTAGGCAAAACCCAGAATGGGAAAACCTGTTTGAGAGGGAGTAATTTTATTTCTTTCAAAATTGAAATGTACAGCAAAACTTCAAAGTCTGAGACAAACTTATCTCAACCAGCAGTGTCTTGAAAACAGTGCTAAGACTACCTTGAAATTCGTGCAGTCCCAACTACACAGAAAAAACGTTCCCACACAGAAAATTGTGCCTCTGACACAGCGTACGGACTGACAGTATGGTCCTCGATTTTCATGCCTGTTCTGTTTTTATCTCCTTGAAATTTGTGCCCCGCTGCTCCTCAAATTTTGTGCCCAGAATTTCTGCTGACAAAGAATACCTGCTGTACGGATTCTGCTATAAATGCTGCTGTAGGGTGTCTAGGGATTCGTGCCCAGCTTGTTCTTTGGATTCATGCTGTGCATTAAATGCTGCACGGTCACCTTGGAATGCGTGCTCCAATTTCTCCTCTTAGCTGCATTCTCCTCCTCTTCTCAAGAATTCGATGGCTCTCTAAAAAAACTGATTCAAGTGAATGAATGGAATGCCTTTCCCTTGCCTTTTATGCTTGGGGTAAGTGAAGGGTCATCTAATCCAATGGCTCAAATTGAATTAGATGTGTAGATGAGAATTAATGCACTTTTGATTCTCATAAAAAAATTAATATCACTCACCTCACTTAAATTTATCCAAAAGTTACTTTAATCTTTAAAGTATAATTAAATGCTTATCCCAAGTCATTTAATGCAAGGGTCACTTTTCTAGTGACTTAGGCAAAATCACCTAGTGGAACAACTTCCAAGGTATAAAACTTCAACAATCCGTACAACAAATTGTGGTTTTGGGTAGAATAAAACCATAGGCAATTCTTGGCAGATTCAGGTTACCACTGTTTCAGGCTTAAGGAGAAGGTGGAGATCAGAGTGGTGCATGGAAGACCTATGTTTCAGATCTTTGCTCATTGTTCATTGTTTCTCAGATCCATACACCTCCTTTTTGGCTTTTTGCGCCAGGAACTAGAGAAATTGCACACAACCTCTACAACACCACTCTAAATCTTGTCGATTTGCGTTTTCATTTGGACTGATTGGCAGTTTGGCTCTGAGATCCCATTGGTGGCTTGGTGAAATAAAAAAATGTTGTAGAGAATGGTAGCCTCCACATCTATTTGGTTTAAGAATTGATTCAAATGATTGTTGCTCTCTCTCAGTTCTCAAGGATTATTGACCTTGTGGATTTGTAGTTTTAACTTTTAGGATCTACACAAGTGATCCATGGCTTGGCTCTCGTTTCCATGTATGCACATTGATGCTCTTTGGTGCTTAAACTAGCAATCAATCACATCTATGCCTTCTTGATTGGCGACCATATGCGTTCTTGATATAGGGCAGAGCTCTTTGGTGCTTAAACTAGCAATCAATCACATCTATGCCTTCTTGATTGGCGACCATATGCGTTCTTGATATAGGGCAGATTGATGCCATCTTGTTTCACCCAACAATGGCTTCCAAAACCCTTTTTCTAGATTGGAATTGTAGGTTTGAGGCTAACGATGCTTGAATAAGCTTAGTAAAAAAGTGTTTTTGGAAGTTACAAGCCCTACACCATGGAAACCTAGGTAGTTTTTGTCGCATTAACATGGTCGAACCGTTGTCTAGGGTTGTCATAGGGTTATTTGTTATTAATTTGGATGCACAGGCATCGTTTCTTTTTAAGGTTGTAGCTTCGCTAATCAAGAGCGTCACTTGGTGCACTATGTTGACCTTATTCTTCATCGAAACCAAAATCTATATGAGGGAGTTTTGATGGTATTTTCATTGTTTTGGAATCAAGTGAAGCAACCAATGATGTTGAGGTGTCCACGTGAAATTGAATTCTTGTCCTTGGGTTTGGATTCACTCAATCCCCCGCATGTACAATCTATAGGCGAGTAGATTGGTGATTGGCTTATAGCTTTGGTTTGTTTAGATCGATGACTCCGTCTTTACACTTAGACCTTGATCATGCATCTTCATGTAGATCATGCCTTAGATCATGATGTTTTTGTTGAATCAACAATGTTTTGTTGAATTATTGAAAGGTGGTGCGCTCTGTGTCTTGGTTCTGGTTGTTTTAGGTTAAAGGCTTGTGGTACTTTTGCTTTGGTAACCCCACCTCCAAACAGATCTATAGATTGGTTCTTCGGTAATATTTTTCCATTGTGATTTAGGATTGGTGTTTGCAGTGTTTGTGTTATCAAACTTCACAGTAGTTTGACCAAATACAATTTGACACATGAGCAGTGTATGCAAAATCACTTGGCATCACATAATGACATGTGACATTGCCACATTACACAAATCTGTCAACTCAACTATGGGATTCAATTTATGTGCAATCATTAAAGAACTTGACCAACCGAGGGTTTCCAAGTGGCACTTCTGGCTGAGCCTGTGGGGTTTGCTATTTACATTTTTGAGCTCGTTTTCTATTGCTCATATCTTTTGCATACAACATTTGTTTTGAGTTTGGTTTTTTCCAGATTGTGTATTTTTGAGTTCTCTTGACATCGATGTAGGTGGTTTTAGTGAATTGTTTTCTTTGATGATGGTGATTTGCATTTGTTTCCAAAAACCCAGTGTCAGACCTTAATTTTGTAACTTAAAATGGTCATAACTTGTTGATTCGAACATCATTTTGAGTGAAATATTTTAGAAGTGCATAATTTTTCTTGCTCTATGCATTGTGATATTGGTTTTTGTTGATTTGGCCATATGAGTATTAAGGGTGGTAATGGCCACATATCTCCTTTGTTAGACTGCGACAAGAACAAGCTTGAGACAATTTTTTGATGGTAGAAATTAGTGCTTTGTTTCGAATCATGCATTTGAGACAGTGAAACCATTTTACATTGCATGTGATGCATATTTGAGCACTTGTTGAACTTGTTGATCATTGTGAGATCATAATCAAGTTCTTGATTGAAGCACTTCAGTTGATCGTTGACACTTTCAGCTTGTTGGATCACATTCAACTTCATGTTTTGATATCTTTCATGTCTTGCTGGAGAGATTTCTTGACACATTGTGGACTTGTCATGATGATTCATTCCTTTTCTCTTGGAGGTTCTTCCTTGCAGTTAGCTCTCTGTTTGCTTCACCTATTCTAGAGTGGTATTTGTGAAGAGTTTAGAGACAGATTGGTTTTGCAGATTATTACTCTATCTTGAGTTTCTTAGCACTTCATCATGAGCATATTGATGTTGTAATTACTAGTGATTCTGCATTGAACTTGATGGTAGCAGCTGTCTTCTCCTTGCACCTTAGTGAGGATCTGTTTGCAGCTTATTGATGGTTTCCTACAATGTTACACTCAATAGCTTATCCTTGAGAACAACAAACTTTGAAGCTGTTGTTGTGACTTTATCTAGGATATTTGAAGTTGTCATTAAGGAGGAATCTATTGTAATGCCATCTTCTTCCAACAGTGATGTAATGAGTGTATTGGCCACATTTACCGTTGTATAGCCTATCTTTATGATAATATTATTGTGCTGAGTGGCGCTCTACAGCCCAGTATGGGGGAGATCTTGTTAGTCGAGTAACAAAATAATACAAAGTAAACAAAAAAGAATAATACAAAGTAAAAAGTAATAAATATGATGTCGGCCATAAACAAAAAAGAATAATACAAAGTAAAAAGTAAATATGAGACTTAAACTAGAGACTTTACATTTTACTTTTAATACAATGTAAAAATTAAATATGAGACTTTAGAATGTTTGTCGAGTGCACGTCGAGTGTTTGTTTGTCCAGTAACAAAATAATACAAAGTAAACAAAAAATAGTAATACAAAGTAAAAAGTAATAAATATTATGTCGGCCATAAATAAAAAAGAATAATACAAAGTAAAAAGGAAATATGAGACTTAAACTAGAGACTTTAGAGCTTAGGATTAGGTGGCTCAGGTATTGCACTCATGGAGCTATTCTAGAAGAGGTTTGCACCTCGAGAGATTTGATCCCTCTCGACGCTTGATAGAGCCTAGGATTTGGATCTAGGCTGGTTATGAGGCATTTGTACACACAATAAGGCATCGTCAAATTTGTTCGATCTCAAATTTCCCATGTTATTGGTTTATTATTCTTATGTAACTCAACTCCTTCCTCGACTTAGGTGCTCATTCCTCTAGTCAACATTAAGGGGGAATGTTAGAATGTGTTGTATTGTCATGTAGTGGCTTGATGTAATCTTGTACTTAGTGTCATATTGATGATCTTTATAAAATTATTTGTGGGGCACTTATACATGTAAATTGGCCTCACTTGACTTTTGTAATATTGCACATATGCACTATTATTATGAGGCATTTGTACACACAATAAGGCATCATCAAACTTGTTCGATCTCAAATATCGCATGTTATTGGTTTATTATTCTTATGTAACTCAACTCCTTCCTTGACTCAGGTGCTCATTCCTCTAGTTAACATTAAGGGGGAATGTTAGAATGTGTTGTATTGTCATTTAGTGGCTTGATGTAATCTTGTAGTTAGTGTCATATTGATGATCTTTACAAAATTATTTGTGGGGCACTTATACATGTAAATTGGTCTCACTGGACTTTTGTATACATGTGCACATGGAGATAGTTTTGTGAGTTATCTAGGGGTTGACCTGTTTTCCAGGTAACACTGACTTACACTAAGAGGTTTCTCTTGGTTACTATAAAGTGATGTCATTTGTCTTAAATCATGTAAGTGGTCAGTGTGGCTTATGGTATTGATCTTTAGCCTAAACCTTATGGGTCCTTAGGCTAGATCATCCATTTGTTGGACAACTGTAATTTGGAGGAGCTTGCTAAAGAATAAGATGACTTTACATCTGTGGATGTTTCCCTACTTGGAGTTTTACCACGTAACTCTCTTGTCTTTTGATTGTTAGATCTACTTTTTTGATTTGATGCTTTGCTTTCAATGGGTGCTTAGGCAGGTGAGATCTTGTGGGTGTGTAGACAAGTTAGATCTCGTGGACAGAATCTTATAGTTGATTTATTGTTTTGTTTGATGTTTTTTGTAGGAGTTTAGATTGGTTTGGTCTTTTGTTTTGGTTTGGTGTTTGGTTACGTGTTATTGCTCTAACACATAAACCATGTTCTGGATCTAACATGGTCTTTGGTTAGGAGATATGCAAATTGATCTTGAGCACTTGTTAGGTTTTCACCATTTTTGAGCAGTTTTCACTAAATTTGACATTGCTCCTTTTGGTGTAGTGGTAACGTTATTGATCAGTGGTCCACACTTCATATGTTAAATTTCTTACATTCATAGCATAATAATTCAATTGCATAAATAGGATCACTAGAAGAAAGAACCTCGAATTCTGTGCCAGAAAGTACAGTCCGTACAGACTGTATGCTCCTCAAAATCTGTGCATGAAACTTTTCTCGATTTTTGTGCAGAGTACGACCTCGTTTTTTGTGCAGAGTATGGCCTCATTTTCTGTGCCTGCAGTCTCGGGATTCACGCCCAGAATTTTAGCTTGGGAACTTGTGCCCACTGTCTCAGGAATCACGCCCAGAAACTTCCCTCGAAATCTGTGCCCAGAAATCTTGCTGTGCTGCCTTGGGAATCGTGCTATACTAAATCTCTGTCCTCGATTTCTGTGCTGCTCATTAAATGCTCATGAAGCTGCCTCGAAATTCGTGCTCCCTCTCTTGCTCTCTCTTCACTTCTCCTTCACAAAAAAGTGAGTGAAAATGCCTCCCTTGCTCTATTTGAGTGAAACCCTAGGGTGAGTGAATGGTCATCTAATCCAAGGGTTGAGATTGGTTTAGATGAGTGGATGAGAATAAATGCTCATTTAATTCTCATGAAAATTAATTTCACTCACCTCACTTAAATTGATCAAAAAGTGACTTTAATCTCTAAAGTCAAATTAAATGCTCATCTCAAGTCATTTAAAGCAAGGGTCACTTTATTTCCCCTTTTTAAGTGACTAAGGCAAAAGTCCCCTAGGGGAACACTTTCCTAGGTACAAAAATCAATACTCCCTCTTATCGAGGAAGGTGTTCTGCACCACTCCCAACTTGTCCCTGAAGAAGACAAACTTGCCCTGCCCCAAGGATTTGTCAGAGTGTTTGCAACCTGCTCATCAGTGGAAATGTACTGTAACTCCATAGCTCCTCTCTAAACATAGTCTTGAATGAAGTGTTTCTTGATCTCTATGTGCTTTGACCTGTCGTGAAAAACTGGATTCTCAGATAGCTGAATGCAACTCTGATTGTCACAATAAATCACCGTGGGCCTCAGCACTTGACCAAATAAATCTACCAATAACTTGCGAAACCACAGTGCCTTGCAACTAGCCTGACTAGATGCCATGTACTCAGCCTTAACAGAACTCAAAGCAACGGAATTTTGCTTCGGACTGAACCACGACACTACTGCCGAGCCCAAACTGAAGCAATAACCGGAAGTGCTCCTTCGTTCCATCACACTGCTTGCCCAATCTGAATCCATGAAGCCAACCAAACTAAGTCCACCCGAACTCCTGTAGTCCAAACCAAAATCCAGTGCCCTTGCAATGTATCTCAACACATGTTTCGTGGTTGTCCAGTGCACTTTCCTAGGCTCCACCATGAACTGACTGAGTGTTCACCGCAAAACATAAGTATGGCCTGGTGTTGACCAGATACATCAATGAACCAATGAGCTGACGATATAATGTAGGATCTACCAACTCTCCCTCAGAAGCATGAAGTTGCTTCCAGTTGGTAATCATAGGTGTGGACATAAGCCTACAGTCCTCCATTCAAAATCTCCTCAGAATATCTACAGCATAATTTCCTTGTCCCAGGAAAATATGACCAGGCTCCTGCCAAACCTCCATCCCCAAATAATAGTGCATCAACCCAATATCTATCATTTCATACTCTGAAGCAAGATCTCTCTTGCAAGCTGCAATGAGACGCTCCTCTCTTGTGATAAACAAATCATCAACTTACAACAGAAGAATGAGTGGATGCCCATGAACCACAATGAAGTAAAGATTGGGATCAACCTCACTCTTCTGAAATCCCATCGACATCAGATATGCATCAATCCTGGAATACCAAGCTCGAAGAGCTTGCTTCAGACCATACAAGGCCTTCTTCAACCTGCACACATGAGAATCCCTCCCATGAATCTCAAAGCCCTGAGGCTGCTCCAAATAAACCTCCTCCTGTAGAAGACCATTGAGAATTGCGGTCTTCACATCCATCTGGTGGATCTTCCAACCCATCTCTGCTGCCATGGAAATCACTACTTTAATAGAAGAATATCGAACAACAAGTGCAAAGGTCTCATCATAATCTACTCCCTCTATCTGTGAAAACCCTCGTGCTACAAAGTGAGCCTTGAACTTCTCCACACTGCCATATGCAACATGCTTCACCTTGGAAAGCCACTTGGAAATCACCACTGATTTCCTCTCTAGTCTCGGTACAATCTCCCATACATCATTCTTCATGATGGAATGGTACTCTTCCATCATGGCATCTCTCCAAACCTGATGCTGAGAGGCCTCCTCAAAAGTAGAAGGCTCCGACTAATGAAGACTAGCAACTAATGCCATACCCAATCTGCCAGGCATCACAATTGTTCGAATAGGCTCCTGGGGCCTACCAAATGACTCTGCTTCCTTCAAGGTATCGTGAAGCCATTTAGGCTTCGTCTTCCCTAAAGGTGGCTCCCAAACTGGTCTATCCTCATCTGAAGAACTGCCAGAAGTAGATGGCCCAACAACCTGTGAGCCAGTAGCAGGTGAACCCAAAGATCCAGAACCTGCAACTGGTGAACTTGTAACCTGAGATCCAGAACCTGTCCTCGAAATACCTGCTGGCTAAACCACAAGACCTATAGAACCTGTGCCTATAACCTGTGGATCGGTAACTCCGGAAACCTGTGGACCGGTAACTCCGGAAACTTGTGATCCAATACTCTGAACTGAAGATGCTCGTGGCTCTCTCCTCCTCAAACCTCACTTCCCGCCTCACAACAACTTTCTTGAGAGTAGGAAGATAAATGCGGAAAGCCTTCGAAGTCTCTTCATAGCCCACAAAGATGCCCTTCTCTGCAGTGGGCTCCAACTTTGTCCTCTTCTCAGACCAAGGGTAAACCACAAAGTGGACAAACAACCATAGTACCCATAGGACCAAAAGCATAAAGGTGTTACAAATAAAAAAACAACTCAAGGTGGGTAGAAGACCACACGAACCACAAGTCAAAGAGAAGGTACCACAAGACCAACAATCAACACGGTGTAAAGACCAAGGATGAGCAACCAAGGTGGGGTACAACCAATCATCTCTCTCTCAAATGTATAAGTGTTCCATACACAACCTGAAAGTTCATCATCATTGTATAAGGAAGGGTCCACACTGGATGATGTGATCATGTGGTCCTCTAGATTGCTCCTCAGGTCAAATGCTAGTGGCTCCATCAAGGGTTGGCCAGTCCCTTGAGAAGACCATCTAACTCAACCATCTCGAAGACCTAGGAGAAGAGGACATCACACATCATCATCTTGGTCCACTGACCACGATCCACTTGGTTAACTGACCAGGTATGTCACTGCAGGAACTACTTGGTCCTCGTGACCAAGAATATGCTTGGTCCCAATGCAAGGGGTCTTTGTCTCAACCTGCAGGACTTGCTTGGTCCTCCTGACCAAGAAACTGTTTGGTCCCAAACCAAAATACCCTAGAGACAAATAGGGGCCCTAGCCACATACATGCTAGGGACTTTGCCATGGCATCAACCTGATTGGTCCCTGACCAAGAACCGCAGGAGACAGCTGGGGGCCCTAGGGTACCTTCTAGGGTCTTACTCTTTACTGATCAGTAAGCTAGAATTTTTAGTGATCTATATACATAAAACCCTGGTCTTACTCTTTACTGATCAATAAGCTAGAATTTTTAGTGATCGATATACATAAAACCCTTTAGCAAAATGTGAATTTGAAGATCAACTAGGTTTATTTTTTGTTTTTGCAGTAAAACAAATGTAACAAGACAAAAATAAAATTTAGATTTATGAAGTCTAGAAGATATAAAACAAGAGAAAATTACCTAGGCTTGAGTTGGGTGAAAGGCTAAAATATTTTTAAGAGATTTTTAGATTTAGTTTTCATCAAAGAAAAAAAAGTTTTTTAAAGGTTTTTGAGTTGTAGAAATGGAGTCTAGGATTAGTGCCTTCAATCCTTGGGTAAAATGGAGTTTGCTGCACTTCTCCTTGGGCTTTGATTTGATTTACTTGGTTGGAACACTTGCAGAAGAGCATGACAAATACCTCCTAAGTCTTTGGGTTCCTTGCAATTTTTTTTCCAAGGAAGGGTCACCTAAGTATACATTGTCAATTAAATATCTAGTTGATAACTATTATCACACTAACTCTAGCTGCTAATGAAAGGTATCTCGTCCGAGATGGTAGAGGGTGAGCAACTAAGTAGGTGTAACCAGCAATCGCCAAGTCCACCGTCCAAGGAACGGTCGTCACATTGGACAAGGCGTTTGTCACTTCAGATGAGGCAAGTAGCCAAGTCAAGGGGGAGACCCCGCTCAACCAGTGATGGTCAAGCAACAATCAGACACCCAAACCCCCAATGAAGATAAAGAGATGAAAACAAGAGGTGAGTGTAGATGAGATCCTAGGTTTGATTTCACCCAACAGATAGACACAAGTATGGAGTAAGCGTGCAGATGAGATTGTGACCAGCAACTGAATGTGATGAATTGAATGGATTAGATCAGCAATAAAATGGCTGAAAATCAACTAAGGATGCAAACAAACTAGAAGTGATCAATCGATGAAATTCTGCCCAAGGGAGAGGGTTGACTCAATGGCTTAGTGGACCTAGGGCAGCGTTAAATTAATGTTTAAATGCACTTCCAACAAACAATAGCTTGATTTCTTATGATAAAATGATGATTTAAGCCCAAATCAAAACTACCCACAACCCCAAACTGACCCAGCTAGATAGAAAGAGAAAAACGCTCTAGGGGGGTGTTTTTGCCAAATGGACCAGTGCTAGTTCTAAGGGTAAATGGAGTCTAATCAAACTGAAATTTTAGATTTAAGCATTTAACAATATTTCATAAGCGGGTTTGGAAAGAAAAATATATTTTAACAGTGGAATTTTGAGTTTTTATACTTAGGGTTTTTTTTATGGTTTTGTAGCTTAACATCAACAATGAAAGATAGAATATGAGAAACAAGCAAGGATTCCGTACTTGGATAATGGAGATGAAGATGTTTCCGTGTTGAAGACAAACCCCGAAGATCAAATGCTGAGCTGGAGTGCGTTTTCCCCCTTTCGTTTTGGTGCAGCCAGTGAGCCAATGCGTTTTTGTACCTGCCAAAGAGAGATGGAATCAACTTCTATAGCAAATAACAAAACCGAACAACAAATAAATGACAAGAGATGAAGAAAGTAAATGACAAAGTGTAGATTTACTTCCCTTGTGAAAATCTTGGAGAGAAAACGATAGCATGGAGCTACCAGCTCAAGTGCTGCGTCCCCCTTCAAGTGGTCAGTTCACCTGCAAACTCATTATGGCCAAAGAAGGATGGAGATACCACAATATAACTCAACAATGCATCAACAATAAGCTACCAATCAACACAACAAAGATCTCATTCCATATCACAAGCAACTCAATAGAAATGTCTCTCAATGATCTCAATATCAAGTCTCAAAAATGCCAAGAGGAGTACAAATGAGAGAGCTGCTCTCTTAAGTAGGGAATGCTCTCAATCCAACCCTAACTCTCTCCAAAACCAAGGGCTGAGATTGACTCTCTCAATGCCCAAATCGATGGCTGAAATGGTAATGGCTGAAAACCTGTAAGCAACATGAAGCATCAAGGCTTCCTTATTTACGTTAGTACATTACTTAAAACAATATAATGCCGATATGGTGATCAAAACATAAATATCTCAATAAATACAAGTCTCGGGTGAGGTGGGCCCACCACCTCCAACAAAGACTCAATGCTATGCACAACTTACAGACTTGACCACTTAATTGACTTTGGGTGAGGTGGATAAACAAGGTGAAGGATAAGGGAAGACGAGGACCAAGACCATATGACCCCTCGGGTAAACAGGGAGAGCGGGACCCACTGACATAAGCATACCATGATAATACATAGGGAAGGGCAGTGCCTCACAAATGGGTATAGTGCAGGGAAACCACCACTGATCACATGAACCTTGCAACTCACATTCGTGCCTTCAGAAGACTCCGTGAGGATCTTTTCTAGAGCCGCCATGACTGGGTGTCCGACAAACTGTAACTTGAGACTCTAGGGGACACTTAGAATTAGCTGTCCCTTACCCCATCTCACCTCCTTGCCCCACAGGACTAGGTGAGGAAATAACCACTACAAAGTTGATACATATGGCTGACCTGTGTCAGTGTGTGTTCAAAAACACATTACCTGGACTTTTACATTGACTTTCACACTTAGCCTTTTTGGCTTGGTTTTACATTTCACATAGCCTTTTTTGGCTTCTTTTACATTTCTTCATTTCATTACATTTCAAGGCCCTTTTGGGCTACATACATATCTCAAAAGATATAACAAGGTGCTTATACTGGAGAGTAATGGGGGCAAGTGAACATGCTTCGATGACCAATGGGGAACACCCGATGAGTCTACACAATCCTATACTGCATTGCAACATCAGGGGCAATCGACAGGAGCAAATCCCAGGTTTGAGAATGCATCTCACACACTAAAGAGCCGAGGCACAAAAGACAAGGAATCATGGCATACTCAGAGGTCAATGGGGAAGGGGATCCCCAAGGTCACAAATCAAGGTACAAGTCAGGAGAAATCAACATGAATGAGTCGGATGGGTGGAAGGAAGTGACAGGTGGATCCAAGGTTAGCTGCCAAGGAGGACGAAATGACCAAGTCTATACCGATAGTGGGGTAGGGACCAGTGTGCATATACATGAGTCTACTACAATGGGGTGGATTGACATTACTCAGGGCCATACACATCATAATAAACAACCGAGATCACCACATCAAACACCATATGTCAAGTTAGTGTACTATCGTAAATAAACAATTCTAAACAACAACATGTGCAATAAACCATAAAGTGCTATACATGCCATACCAAATACCTGCTGCTGAAGCTATCTTTGACACTGGATCTCTACTGAATCCGGGCAATAAGTGGCAAACCAACAATACTCTGTAGTACTCTCATCAGAATATGGCAAAGCAACTCTCTCAAATGGGATCATGCAAAGCTCGGCAAGGAAGGGTGATCCTGTGGCAACTGCTCTATAGTAAGTATCGACCAATACAAAACCATCTGTCCCCACTGATATCTCTGCTCGGGGCAATCTGAACACAATGCATGCCCCTTCTGAAGGCATCTGATCTCTGATTTGGAAAAAAAATGTAGTATGGTCCCGGACCACACAATCTGCAGCATGGTAGCTCCAGCTAACATGGATGTGATAACATCTGGCTCTAGATGGGACAAGTACTCTAAGGGAGGAGTGCTTGAGAACCACAGAATCGCTGGTCCGTAGCACCCCTCTCATCATCATCAAAGCGCATGTACGTACATGCTATCTGCATCATCATCAAATATGTACCTATCCCTGTAAAATGCAGACGCTATACCAATCTCTGCAGATTGCTCTTTAGGACATACAATATATATATAACATCCAACAGAAATATAACAAAATGACAAATGCTGAAAGGGAAAGATATCAATAATGAAATGTACTCTACAACATTTTATTATTATTATTAAGCCGACACATAAGGTGTAAAAAGGTGAAAAATTAAGAAAAACAAACTAGAAAAGGGAAAATGGTGTCAAAAAGTCAGAAAAGAAAAACAAAACAAAAAGGGCAACCGATCGTAAAAAAAAGGTGGGACAATCGGTTGCTGCTCTCGAGAGCTTATTAGCCGCAAAAAGAAGATAGGACGAGGTTCACTCATTGTCCATAGGCGGGAAGTAATGTTTCAAAAACCTCCCATTTACAGGTAGTTCCAGTTCCTCACCTTCCAGTGTCTCTAAATGTATCGACCCCTTTCCATCTATCCTGGCCACTATGTACAGGCCCATCCATATTCAATCTAACTTGCCATGGTTTCCTGGCTTCTCTTTATGTTTGTCCCACAGCAAGACCACGTCACTGACCCTGAAGTGTTCATTTCGGGTACCTTGATCAAAGGTCCCTTTTACCCTTTCTTGTTCTATGACCGTCCTATTAAAAGCTTCCCTTCTTTTCTCATCCAGTTCAACCAGTTTGTCAATCCTTGCCTGGATCGCTTCTTGATCCGATCCACATTGGTGTAGCAACTCATATACGAGAATTTGTAGGTTAATAGGGAGTCTGCAATCATGCCCATAGACTAGTTCAAAGGGAGATTTTCTCGTTATCCTCTTCACCCTGGTCCTATCAGCGCATACTGCGTACTTCAGCTTGCTCTCCCAGCTACGTTTGTTGTCCCCCACCATCCTCTTGAGGAGTCTAATGAGGTTCTTGTTGCTTGATTCAACTAACCTGTTCCCTTGGGGATGGTAGTTTGAGGAGTGAGATAACAGTATGCCATGATTGAGGCAGAAAATCGACATTTCCATTTTGCTAAATGCCTTGGCGTTATCTGTACTGAGTTTGAGAGGACATCTGTACCTCGAGCCAATATTTTCTTCTAGGAACTTTATCACGACTATGGCCCTGGCCTTCTTCGTGGGGATAGCTTCAACCCAGCGGGTGAAATAGTCAGTGTAGGTGAGGATATACTTGTAACCATTACTTGAATTTACGTCAAATGGTCCCACAAAGTCCATTCCCCACTGCTGGAAAGGGGCCTCTACTATCACGGGGTTTAGGGGTAAGGTAGGTTGTCTTAGTTTCCCGGTGAAAAATTGGCATTCCTGGCATGTCTTCACATATTGTGGACATCTCCAAACAGTGTGGGCCAGTAGTATCCTGCCCTCATGATCTTAGCAGCAGTGGCTCTAGGGGCATAATGGCCACCACATAGCCCGGAATGCATTTCTTTGATAATCACGTGTGACTCATTAGGTGTAACACACTTCAGGATAATCCCATCCGAGTTTCTCCACCCCAGGCCGTCTCTAGTAAGAACAAACTTTGAGGCCTTCAACCTGAGGGCTCTCCTTTGGTGATCCACAAGGTGATCTGGGCACGTCAGGTACTTCAAGTAGAAGATATGTCCCTGTACCATTCATGCCGTTCCAGCTCATTAGCGCTTATATCAAACTCCTTGGTCTCGCTTGCATGATTCACTTGGACGTCACTTTCCCTTTTGGTTAATAGTTGGGCTAATCCTTGTCCTTTCACAATTTTGATTGGCTTAATTTCCAGGTTGTACTCCTGGATCTTGGAGATCCAGTTTCCCCTCGCACCGATTTCGTCTGTTTGGGATAAAACATCTTTCACGGCTTGGTAGGGTTCATAAGCTCTAATCTTGGAAAAACCCACATAGGTTCGAAAATGTTTTAGAGCCTTGACCAAAGCATACGCTTGTTTCTAGGTGGTGGTGTAATTGATTTCCGCGTCTTTGATATTCTTGCTCATGAAGGCGATGGGTTGCTCGTGATTATCCTTGTTCTTTTGCAACAAAACCCCCGCAATAGTGTCATCAGAGGCGTACGAATAGATCAGGAAATCCTTGCTGTAATCAGGGCAGATTAGGACAGGGGAAGAAGATATGGCCTTCTTTAATTTATTGAATGATACTTCGCACTTCTCATCCCAGACAAATTTGGCATTCTTCTTCAACAAAGCGTTTAGGGGATTTGCCAACTCGGCGAGGTTTGGGATGAATCTTCTTACAAAGTTAATCTTCCCAAAGAAGGACCTAAGTGAGGTAATGTTGTGAGGGGGCGGGATATCTTCGATAGCATGGATTCTCTCCGGGTCAATCCTGATTCCCTCCTTGGACACGATGTGTCCTAATAACTTTCCTTCATCAATCCCGAAGTTTGACTTTCTTGGGTTAAGGGACATCCCAAACCTTCTACACCTGTCAAATGCTTTTCTCAAATGGTCCACATGATCGGCCCTTTCCTTGGAGAACACAGTCAAGTCATCTTGGTAGATGGCGATGATCTTCCCTATTAGGCCGTCTCTAGTACTCAACAACAAGATAGCTCAATTTCCTTTACAATAAAATAATAATAGATCTACCAAAACTCTAGATCTATCCTAGGGAGGAACAAAGAAGCCTCTAGACATTGTAAAAAATGAAGCAATTTTTATAAACCAATAATAAGCCCAAGGCAAGGGAGCACTCCACTAGAAATGGTCCAAAAGGTGGAGTGTTTCCTCAAAAAGTTGAACTTTCTCCATGAAAAGACTCCCAAAAAGCATGTGGTGCAAAATTACAATGCGACTCTTTAATTGATGGTTTTGGATTTTAGTATTTAACATATTTCTCAATATTTATTGCATTTTCTACTCTAACAACTTTTTGAAAATCTCGTGGTCGTTCTGCATCTAAAAGAGTTGAGATGGCACAATTTTGGGCACTTTGTCAAAATATAACTGCTCCTTATCTTATGATGCCCCTCCAAAATGTCCTATCTAAAATGGCCTCTACATGTGTGCCAAGGGTGGCCCTCCTTATGAAACACGTAACCATCATCATAGAACATCATATCAAGTGTCATAACATGTGTATATAAGTAAATGTCCTAGTTCTAGAGCTTAAACGAACATAACTTAGGAAATGTTCTCAAGTATGAAAACAACACAAGGAATCAAGTTACAATTACACCTTTCTAACAACTCGATGACTTAATTAACCTTTACTCATCTAGTCTAACATTGTTGTGACTCTATTAAAGTCCTTATTACATGTGAGAGCAATAAGTTAAGTTCTAAATCACTTGACACGTGGACATATAAATATGAGTATTCGACATGGAACACAATGACCTCAAAAACATGATAGAAAATATTGATACAAGTAGTGACTAACTATAACTTACATGTAACAAAGTGAAATTAACAACGCATCAACGGTGAATCATGATCAAAAATAAGAAATTATAATATTTGGTACACATAATAAAATACTTAGAATTTGAACCATAAATTGCAGCTTTCTCATTAAGTAATCATATGTAATCAAAATCAAACTACCTCAAAAACATGATAGAAAATATTGATACAAGAGTTACTAACTATAACGTACATGTAACAAAGTGAAATTAACAACGCATGAACGATGAATCATGATAAAAAACAAGAAATTATAATTTTCAGTACACATAATAAAATAACTTAGAATTTGAACCATAAATTGCAGCTTTCTCATTAAGTAATCATAGGTAATCAAAATCAAACTTCTCATAGCTCTGTGGGAAAAAATTGACTTAAGGGACCTTGTAGGTCCTTCCTCTGAGGCTTGTGTCGGACACTTGGGACATGGGCTTTAAGGCATGTGTCCTGTCATGACATGGGCTGGGGCTCGTGTCAGACATGAGTTTGGGATGTGTCCTAGAAACCCCCTTTATTTCTTCAAGATCATATCCATTTTATTTACCCTCACTTACTTTAGGAATCTAAGCTATACAACTTAACCTAAGTCACATGACATGTCGATTTGGGGCTATGGGCCAAGTATCTTAATACTATGTCTCGGACACAAATATAGTCCGACACATGTCGGTCATGGGTTTGGCACGTGTCCTGTCGGACATGAATACAGTCCGACACATGTTGGGCACGGGTTTGGCACATGTCCTGTTGGACACGAATACAGTCCGACACGTGTTGGGCATGTGTCCCGTGACAGGACATGTGCCAAATCGTGCCTGACATGTGTTGGACTGTATTTGTGTCCAACACATAGGATTTCACGGGACACATGCTACATCCATGCCTGACATGTGTCGGACTGTATTTGTGTCCAACACATAGGATTCAGATACTTGGCCCCAAATTGACACGTCCTGTGACTTAGGCTAAGTTGTATAGTTTAGATTCCTAAAGTAAGTGAGGGTAAATAAAATGGATATGATCTTGGGGAAATAAAAGGGGTCTTTGCAAATTAGCCATCATAGAAATTGAGTGTGATAGGTCTACCCTTAACTTTTGAGAGTTGGGGTTTAATATGTTTCTTCCACATGTTACCCCCTGCTGAAAGAGGGTTTACATTTGGCTCCAACTGCAGGGCATGTACTCTGTGTGTGAGCGCATAAGAACTCGATAATCCCCAATTCTGTTTTCCTACACACCTCCCACTCAAGGTGCATATCAAATACTGGAAAAAAGACGAGGCACAAATACCTTGTTCCAATCCACATGATAATAGCCAAAGCAATAAAGTAACAATTGGATACCAGAGAATGAAATAAACACATCAAGATGAAATGAATGTAACTATCGTGACACAAAAACCACTATTGTATTTGTATTATTGTAGATATGGGGACCTTAATCTGTACTTATATATGAGTGGTATTTTTTCAATGCTATTAAGCCATACTTGTTTCTAACATTCTGCTGAGTTGAAGCTCGAATTTAGAATCTCAGCTTTTATGAATGTTGTTCATAGTGCTTGAAAATATTTGTTATATGATTTTCATGAGCCATAAGTTCCAAGAATTTACGAAACTCACATGACATTTTATAATGCTTATAATTGAGTTGAATGGTTATGCCTTTTTCGATGTGTCTTCAGCCGGAGAAGACAGAGGAGGAGGAATTCAACACCGGTCCTCTTTCTGTTCTCATGATGAGTGTGAAAAACAACACACAGGTAGGGTGGTTTGGGTTTCTTATGAAAGTACTTCAGATATTTTTGTATTAAGACAAGTTTTGGTAGTTGGAATGGCCTTTGCAACTGATGTTTGTATTCAAACCTTTTACTTTTCACATGCATAAATTATATGTACCTGTACTGCAGGTTCTGATAAATTGCAGAAACAACAAAAAGCTTCTTGGACGAGTTAGAGCATTTGATAGGCACTGCAACATGGTTTTGGAGAATGTCAAAGAAATGTGGACAGAGGTGACAGAATTTTATCTCCTTGGAACTTGTAGATACTCCATTCGGCATATTTTAACACTCTTTTTGGCGATTGAGATTCATTTGTATAATTACTTGATAGCAAAGTTAAACAACTTCTGCATGCATTGAATGATGCTTGCTTTGATTTCTAATTCCTAGTTCTGTGATATTTATTACAGGTTCCAAAGACGGGTAAAGGAAAGAAGAAAGCCCAGCCTGTCAACAAGGATAGATTTATCAGCAAAATGTTTCTTCGTGGAGACTCTGTCATTATCGTTCTTAGAAATCCAAAGTGAACATACAAATTGGAGGCTACTTAAAAAGTTCATAGGTATTTAGGATCCATTTTGGTATGTTGTATGTCACACCGGGGATTCTCATAACTTTTTAATGGTTGTAATGTTTTCCAAGGTGTTTGCCATTGGAGAGCAAATCTTTGCGATTTTCAAGTTTTATGGTATATTGATGGCTGTTAATCAAGGAAGTGTTGCTTTTAGGAAACTCTAATTAATGTCTCGGCTTCTAAAATTAAGGTGAGTTCATGGATAATTTCATTTTCTATGTATAAATGGAATTTTCTTTGACTATTCATTATGTATCACATTGTGTTCATGGATTGATAATTATGAGAACAGTTTGGACACCACCTGTTAATCAAATGTTATATTTCCTCAGTCATATGAGTTCTGGGCAGGGGAATTTCGAGGTCAATGAAAACCCATAAATGGAAATGAGAATGAGATTATTAACATCATACTATAAATGGAAAGCATGACACAATCAATTCTTAACTGTATCATCTTAATATAATTTTTTTTACTTCTCGTTATAGCCAGTTAGCCTTATTTAAGACGTGAAGTGTTATAGTTAGTAAGTCTTGGCAATTTCAAGTTTTATGGTATATTGATGGCTGTTAATAAAGAACATGTTGCTGCAAAACACTAATAAGTGTGTTGGCTTCTAAAATTTAGGTGAGTTCTAAATTTCATTGTATTATATGTTAATGAAGTTTTCTTTGACTATTCATTATGGAAGGTGATCGTGTTACCAGATTAAGACAAGTCTCACAAGCAAAGTGTAATTTATCTTGTGGAAAAATTATGTTGTGTGATCCGGAATGATCCTCCCTTTGGCTTCGATCTTTTATGGTCAGCTGTCAGTCATCAATAATGCCAAGAACTGTTTGGATGTCACCCATTAAATGTTATATTTGCTTAGAGCCTTGTGAATTTTGGGTTGGGGAATTTCATGGCCAAGAAAGGGCTCAGAAATGGAATCGTCATGCTATAAATGGAAAGCACAAAACAATCAATTCTTACGTCATACAGTAGAAGTTCATATCAAATGAAGCTGCTTGTTTTATGTTAGCCATAGTTGGGACATGCTAGTGTTATGGTTAGTATGCTTGTTAAGAGTTAAAATGGGACATTGAAATTCTAGTTTCATATGACCTTAAAAATGATGCTGTGATCATTGAGTGTGCAGGGATCAAATTACAGTTCAAAGAATTCCTAATTTCTATGCAACTGGAAAACCATTAAAATATTAGCGAAGGTAACTCAATAGGTGCGAGTTAAATCTAGATTATCACTAAGAAACACAATCTTGCAAAGCCTACTGACAGTGCAAAAATACTGACCTGTTCTTAGAGTGCTCTGAAATGTGATAGTATAATACATAATGCTTATGAAGGTTTGTAAGAATTGATCGGGTTGGTTGCTTGTGACCTTCTACAACTCTCCTTCAGGAAAGTTGTCTTAGGAACATTCAGAAAATCAGGTCAGATTGCTGTTGGCAAGATTTAATCAATGGGTGAAGATCCTCAAGGGGATTGGTACAAAGAAAATAATAATTCACACCTGGCTTTTGAGGGTAGGTGCAACCCGAGTATAGTGAACTTGGAAGGGCAAATGGCAAGCTGGCTTTTCAATTAAAAATTGAAGGAGAAATGGAGATTATTCTGTGTGAAGAAAAATTCTATTGCTGTTTTTACTAGGATAGGGAGATTCAAGGACCTTGAATTTTAACAGGCAGGTTTACTTGTAAAGTATTGGATCATTGGTTTGAGATGAATTTCCAGCAATGGAATTGATGAAGTTCTTTTGACTGGATTTGTAATCTATTGGAAGAGTATGAGAGGTCAACGTACTTGATTAAATAAAGGATCAAAGCCACACATGCTAGGTTGTGCATCAATATTTATCTAGATTCACCCTTCTTGATAAAAGAATCCTTCCTTTGTTGGATCAAGAATAGGGGCATTGATTAGATTAGCTTCTTGCCTTCCTCATAAACCTCCATTTCCAATTTAAATGAGAAGAAAAATAATCGTTAGGTTAAAGACGAGGGAAAATTGGAAGGTGTTGGAGAGGTAAACATGCCAAACATTTCCAAAATTTTGCGAAAGGGAGGAGATTTGATGGGGGAGCAAAGACTATGCAATGAAGAGGCAACCGGTTACGAGTAGAGGATGAAGAGACTAGCGAGGGAGACAAAAGTACAAAAGTTGATAATCTACCAAGATCTTAAAAAGGAATGAAGGTGTAAAGGGGTGTCTTAAGATTAATAAGATAACAGAATTATTGTTAGCGCTATGTTGGACTAATTTTGAATCGAGAGGAGTAGGACAATGGATTTGGCAATGATGATAACATCATATACATTATAAACAGTACAAAGGTAAGTATTTATTGTGTCGAGAGGCGCTCTACAGCCCAGTATGAGGGAGATCTTGTAACGCTTGTTCATGTTTGTCCTTATTCGTCAATCATAAACAAAAAAGAATAATACAAAGTAAAAAGTATTTGTCCATGTTTGTCCTTATTCGTCAATCATAAACAAAAAAGAATAATACAAAGTAAAGTAAATATGAGGGAGATCTTGTAACGTTTGTCCATGTTTGTCCTTATTCGTCAATCATAAACAAAAAAGAATAATACAAAGTAAAAAGTATTTGTCCATGTTTGTCCTTATTCATCAATCATAAACAAAAAAGAATAATACAAAGTAAAAAGTAAATATGAGGGAGATCTTGTAACGTTTGTTCATATTGTCGGCCATAAACAAAAAAAAATAACACAAAGTAAAAAGTAAATATGAGGGAGATCTTGTAACTTTGTCCATGTTTGTCTATATTGCTGGCCATAAACAAAAAATAATAATACAAAGTAAAAAGTAATAAGTATTATGTCGACCATAAACAAAAAAAATAATACAAAGTAAAAAGTAAATATGAAGGAAATCTTGTAACGTTTGTCCATGTTTGTCCATGGCCATAAACAAAAAAGAATAATACAAAGTAAAAAGTAATAAATATTAAGAATAATACAAAGTAAAAGAACGTTTGTTCCTAACATGTCGGCCATAAACAAAAAAGAATAATACAAAGTAAAAAATAATAAATATTATGTAGGGCATTAATAAAATGACGTATTGCAGTCAAGGAGCTATTCAAGGAGAGGTTTGCACCTCGGGAGATTTGATCCCTCTCGATGCTTGATAGAGCCTAGGATTTCGATCTAGGCTGGTAAACAGTACAGATGCAAGTAAGTTGTTGGGTAGAGTTGGATGCCTTGGGAAATAATATTGAATGCACTTAGATCATTAGGAGAGATAGAGTAACTATTTCTAATTGCAACAAATGAGTGGTGATTGATAGAGCCAATTTTATTCTCGCTTACCTTATTTCATACCAATTTTTTAACAATCTTCCTGGTGAAAAAATTGACAGGGTCCAGGAAACATCGTTTTGGAATATCTTGGGAACACATTTGCAATATATTGATAAACTAAAAAATACAAAAATATACAATTTTTTTTCAATTTTTAAAACATCTAAAGCAATAAGACCATCAAATAAACACATCGCCACATGAATATGGAAATAAAACTGATATATAAGATATATAAGATGTCTAGTGATACATCACACATAAAAAATGAATTGTGTCTTGAATCCTGAGTCATAATAAATATATTTCATGATCATCATCATGACTCATGAGTCATCTAGAATGAAATCAAGTAAATAAACTATCGATACCCTCTACCCCATTTATGGGTAAAGGTATTCTCTGTAGCTATCTGGATTTCATGATCATCATCATGACTCATAAGTCATCTAGAATGAAATCAAGTAAATAAACTATCGATACCCTCTACCCCATTTACGGGTAAAGGTCTTCTCTGTAGCTATCTTGACTTTTTATAGCTTATCAATATGAATATGCGTGCTTCTGATTTTAAACAAATAGTAAGCAATGGCAATGCGTCACACAATTTTGTTGGAAAGACCAATGGAAACAACCTAACTATACCCTGTATTTTCCTAGAGGTTTGTTACAATGCAAAAAGCAATAACAAATTCCACATAATACCATAAAAAGACAACAAATTAGTTAAAACTCCACCATATCTCCATTACATTAGCATGAATCTCAGTATACATTAGAGCAGTAAACATCGTGTAAACTCATGGCTGCACCTTAGCATGGTCCTTGGACCCCAATGCAAAAAGCGATGACAAATTCCACATAATACCATAAAAAGACAACAAATTAGTTAAAACTCCACCATATCTCCATTACATTAGCATGAATCTCAGTGTACATGTCACATACCCACCCATCTATCCAATGCGAAGGAGGGTACATGGCACTAAAATCTGGGCTTTTGCAAAACTTAGCCCATTTCACCATTCATATAAGTACAAACAATTTGACATTTCAATAAAATGCATATGTGTGCAGATGCAACTCAAAGCAAACATGCACAACGGAATAGAATTATCCACACACATATCACATGCATTCAACATATCAATAGCAATCATCAATTAATTAAAACAGTGCAGAAGTAATTACACATAAGAAGATATACTTATCTCACAGTAATGTTGTCCCAAACAACTAGCTATGTCGCTGCAATGTTCCACCCAACCATAGGTCTCTGCCCAGCCTGTATTATTTCAACACTTAAAGACCACACCCGAGCAAGGCATGATATCTACAAGGAAAAGGGAACCCTCAAGCACAACACAGCCCAAAGCAATGGATACCCATCTCAACCCCAGCACTCTCTTGCACACAAAACTCATATGTGGGCTTGGGAATACACTTTCAACAATGGGACTTAGAAACTAGATGGACATGGGTTTTCCCCAAAACATGGGTACACCCAAAAACGGATTGTGGGAAGAGGGAATCAATCCCAGGGAAGAAAACCGATTTCTCCCACAGATGTATGAGCATTCAGTAGGCCAAACGGCCTCAATAAAACCCCAAATTGTTTTCCCCTTCTTCCCCACTGTTAGCCACAACAAAAACGCCCTTCCCAGCTAGGAAAAATGAAGGTAAACACAACAAAACCATAAAGGAAAACGCCCAGGTAGCTCTCTGCTCTTGAGAGGGCAAGACTGATAGGTGAATAATGGCTTGGGGAGCAATTTCGTGGCCCTTTACTTGCCCAAGAAGCCAAACACGAATCTCTAGGAAGGGTGGCTTGCCCATACTCGAATTTGGACAGCCATACCTCTCCATTCCCCAAGGCATTAACTACCTCAACCAACTCTTGGGAGAAATGAATGGTTGGGTACAAAATTCAACATGGGTAGTTGAGAGTTCATGGGTTCTCTCATTGACACTTGGCTTGACTTGATTGGCTCAAGGGTTTGAATATTTCCCTCCCAATTTCCTTGTAACATCATGCCTCCATCTCTTGTTGCATTGCATAGCTAGTTGTAGGCATTTATATTAAGATGCATATTTACAATTCCCATGGTTCACTAGCACATGGGTAGCATAATTTTAAATACTTGCCTCTTCTATGTCGAGCGTTCGCTAGCGGGGCCTTGGCCTTGAGCTCCACGCTAGGAATCATACATAATATGCATACAATATTTACATTATAACCCAAAATATTACAAGGGTCAAAGTGGGGATGTAACAATACATCAGAGCAGTAAACATCCTGTAAACTCATGGCTACACCTTAGCACGGTCCTTGGACCCCATCACGTTAGCAACATAACTTAAGACTTACAACAACCAATACAAATGAGAAGGACTCTTTTACATTATCAAAAGTACAATTTATAGACCTTCTAAGTCACCTGGAGAACTTTTAGAAGAATTTAGGAAGTTGATAGTTGGACCCTAATAATTGAACAACTCAATGTTGCACCGGTTGTACTCTCAATTTCTGGTCATGGGAAGGATCTTTAGACATTGTGTTGTTGTGATGGTCCTGATAAATACCCAAACATCTTTATACTCCAAGGATCTTCTGTTGTACTTGGCAAGAGAAGGAAATCCATGAAAATAAATAAGACATGCATTTTCAAGATCAATTGCATTTTAAAAAAGTCAAAATTGGAATTTTAAAACCCTTGGGCAATTTCTCAATGATTTATCGAAATTTCTCGGTGATTTATTGGTAATTGCTAGGCACAAAAAATCGGAGATTTTTTGACAAAATCTCGGCGCTAAAAACATTGCGTGATTTCTCGGCACATAGACGATGTTTGTACCACCATTTCATACAAATATGGCGCTTGATAGATGTGACCCTAGAATAATGATGGTTCACGTGATCCAGGAAAATGGTGAATGGAACAAAAGTAAGCAAAATGTTGAAGAATGTATCTAGATGAAAGGTCTATTAGTAGATTGCTTATTTAAGAGAATGACTTGCCTAATAAGTTATATGCAATGGAAGATCATGGGGGAACTTTATGGAAGGAGATTCAAGACTTAAGTAGTAGATGAGGTGTTACCATGTTTCTTCATTGATCTCCTTTCTTTATGAGGGCTAATTAAACAATTGTGAGATGAAAAGGAGTAGAATAGTTTGCATGCATCTAGAAGTTTGTCTTATTGTAGGAGAGCAAATATGCATTAAGTGATGTTCTTGTTGCTAGATCTTTAAATTTTAGTAGAAACCAATTCTCAAGTACAAAGGGTTTCATACTTAGATAATGGTTTGAACATGGGTTTTTATAGTGTTTTGACATTAAATCCTTCTTTGACTATTATTATCACAACCACATAAAGTGCTAACTAGACATTGATTGGCATATATCAAGCACATTTTATGTTCATCCAAATTTATAGAAAATTACAATACTAAATATTTTGTATTTATTTTTAACATTAGTTGAGCACTCTAATAATGGTTTGAACATGGTTTTTTTAGTGTTTTGAAATTAAATCTTCCTTTGACTATTATTATCACAACCACATAAAGTGCTAGCTATATGTTGATTAGCATATATTAAGCACATTTTATGTTCACCCAAATTTATAGAGAATTACAACACTAAATATTTTGTATTTATTTTTAATATTAGTTGACCACTCTAGGAAGAAGTGATGTTTATCATATATATATATATACCTTTTGCAGTTTCTTACTTTATGGAGGGGTTTAAGGTTGTGTCTAATGCCCTATTTAATTGTGTAGGCTTGTGAGAATTTGTCCAAATATTTTTATTGTTACTTTTTTTATTCCTTTTTTCACTTAAATTAGGGTGTAGAAGTTTTTTCTTACATTTTGCAGTGTCTATGTTCTAAATTTTTCTTTCAATTTATTTGATTATTCTTTGCAAATTGTTCCACATTATTCGGTTATTCTTTACAAATGTTTGTTCTAATTTTCTTTATTCCTTATATGGATGTTCCAACATTCTTTTATTCTAATATGGTTGAGGCTAATTGCTTGCTATATCCTTCCTCCATCTTTGTTGCCTTGTTTTTACTTTTTAAATAGAAATAACGACCTTACAACTCCACCTTCCTAAGAGACTCTAAATGGATACTCAACAAGATATTTAGCTTTTAGCTAGACACCGAGTTCTTTATCTTATCTTCTTTCAATGTTGGACCTACTTTTGTGGTCATTTCTTGGACATAAAAATATCTTATCTTATCAACTTGCATGCATGCACAACAACAAAGTTGCATGAAGTGCACCCAATGCATAATGATTATGCTTTAAAAAGCAATCATATCTGTTTCAATGTGCATGAGATATTTCATATCACAAACAATTTTGACTAAATGACACTTGCAAATGAATTCATCAAATTTGAATCATCTTCCAACAGTAAGAGCACATAAAGGAGCACACAAATTTCAGGCATCAAGAGAGTTCTACCACGATCAAGGCTTGTGCATAGTGTAATAATGCCCTTAGAGGTTTTTCCGAATTTTGAATCCACCCAAATTGTTAAAAACTTTATCAATGTTTCATATTGATCGAAACTCAACTATATGTGCTTGAATTTTGACAATTGAAGGAATTTCGCTACAAGATTATATGGCTCTGAACATAAATCTATGTAAACATGGGTGTGTCTAGGAGTTTGACCTCAAACTTTATAACTAGGATAGGTGCATTCACAAATAATATAGTTCTTCTTGTGGTAGTGTTAGGCGATGAAAGATGCTCATTCACTTCCCATTAATATAGCAACATGTGCATAGATTTAATACAAAAAAGGTGGGTCATTCATGCAACCATTTGAAGCACTAACAAAAGCCAACATAATATAGCAATATGTACATAGGTTTAATATAAAAAAGGTGGGTTATCCATGCAACCAATCAAGCGCTAGGGAAAGCTAACTAAGCTTAAAAATGTGTGTTGGCGTAGGCAAAAATGCTCAAGTACAAAGAATCACTAGATCACAGGTCCAAAATAACTTAACAACAGAAGTCTAAGAACATCAAGACACAATGCGCGATCATGACATTTATATAATTTTATTTATTTTAATCATGGGAACTTAACAACCTCGTAAGAGTATATGCAACAACCAACAAACCACATATACCAACAAATGACCAAAAATAGGTCAATGGGATTGCTCAATACAAAGTGGGACTGCTAAGGTCACTCATAAAAAATAAAAAATAAAAAAATCAATGCTCTATAGGCACAAATCTAATGTGATACCATGCTTGGAAGACCAAGAAAAGAGCCTCATGGCTCCAAGTGTTTGTTGTCTGAAGGATAGGAGTGGTTATCCTCCAAATCATCCACTGTGACATGATCCTAGGCCAGAGAAATAAACTTTGGATGGAGGTTTGGTTGAAAGTGGTAGAGTCGGCTAAAGGAATGAATATATTTGGAGGATTTGGCTTGCTGTTGGGATCATGACGAGGTGGAGTGTTTGCTAGGTTGGTGCAAACTTACCTAGGATGTAAATTGACAACTTCACAAAAGTCTTGTTGGCTTTGGTGGGCGGAACACAACTTGATGGTACTTCTCCTTGCTTGCCACTTGGTACTACTCGCATTCCTTGCAAGATTGGAATTGCTCAATGATTCCACCATCATAACTTTTGAACCTATCTCCAAGTTAGGTCTTCCAAAACATTCTTCAATGCCAAAATGCTCCAAGGTAAGAGTACACATCAAAGATCCAATCCAAGATCATGTACAAAGCACAATGCACAAGGTGTTCTATTAATATTCATCGATAGCTTAGCATCACACTAGCTATCACATCCAAGATTAATCCCTCCACAAGTACAATGTACTATATGTACAACAAATACTATCCCCACGGGATAACTTCAAAAGCTCCCTCATTTGTAACAATCATTGAAACTAAGCAAGGTTTCCATTCTTGTAAACCCTTGAGTCACAACACACCAAAATTGTTCAATCAATCATCATCAATCTATCACAAAATTAATCAACACCTCCCAGGCTTAAAGACCAGTAAATGATCAAATGGTTAAGCTTGCCTATCATAGGCATCAATCGTTTCCAAACATTGGCATATATTGGACCAAATCAACCACTTATCATAGGTCCCCGTAGGCATCACACTTGCTAAAAATAAATCCATATGAGCTATCAATGAAGTAGATCTACCACCTATCATCACATCCACTGAAAATATGTCCATATTAGCCATCTAAAGTAGAACTACCACCTATCACAAGTTGGAACACATTGGCATCCACTGGAATAAATTAGCCACCTATCATAGGTCCTAGGCATGACAACTGTTGAAACTAAACCATACCAGCCCATCAATGAAGTAGATCTACCACCTATGATAGGGAAAACACTTTCATCACAAGAGAAACTAAGCTTCAACACACTAGACCTTTTATGAGTGCAAGTGTTCATCACATACACCCTCAAGTTTTACCACCAAACAACCACTTTCAGATTCAACAACTAAAATATCCGGCCTTCAAGATCTTAGAATAATGATAACAAAAGTTCAACAAAATCCTTTATCCTAAAATTAATTCTTGTTTGAAGATATTAGAAGAATGATCACATTAAATATTTCTGAACTAAGTATTGAATTTAAAGTTTAGACTTAAAGAATATTTAACGAGAGTAATCATTAACTAGATAAAAATAATTGAGAAAGAAAAGGGGTAATAAACTTCCCTGACTTAATGATGTCTCGTCTCGAACTTGAAATTAACAATATCTTCATAACTGCATTATTCAAATGATAAAAACAAAAGTAAAGAAACAAACATAACTAATCTACTTCTAATCCTAAAGTACATATGATAATCAAAATCCTCGGTGAAGTCAAACTTCCAATGCAACCATTCATGTAACTTGGTACCTGCAAAAAGAAAGAAGCCAAGTATTAGTAACAAGACACGTGATAATTGAAATCCAATCATTGGAAGTATTAAATGTACTTTCATATTTACAAAGAATAAAGTATGGCATGGAAACTTCCTCAAGAAAGATTCTTCTAACCAATAAAAAATTGGTTCATAAAAAGTAAATTGGAAACAATTTAAAACTTGTGGGGATTCAATGGAGTGGGTGATGGAAAATTCATCCCGATAATAATAAAAAAGAGGGATGTAAGGATTATGATTAGAAAATTCAGAAAAAGTCGAAGTAGAGGATATTTTATTTAAGGAAATTTATCAATACTATTAAATTAGAAATCAGGTTTCGACATCACCTTGGAGTGAAGAATTTCACTTTCCCTTTCAAATTCATGAGATTTTAACGAATCCATTAATTTACAATAGAAAATATTGGTACCGTCAATATCTAAGAGATCATGAGAAATGATTTTATCCTCTAACTTAAACTCCTTAATGTCATCAGATGAAAATGATGCATGTGATTCATAAGTGATCTTAGCAACAAGACTATTCTCTCCCTCATAATCTTGAGGTAGATTAAAATGAATAGCAAGATCTCCCTCATCTTCCGAAGAAAATTTACTTTGCATCAAATTAGAATCTGACTGTAGTGGAGTGTTAAATGAACATTAGTATCAAAATACGTATTACAATTAGAAAACAGATCAAGATACAAAGTGTAATAACTTTCATAATTAAAAAAGTTAAATGATTCCCTATTTTCATAATATTCTTAATTAGTTATTTCAAGATAAACATTATTGGATAAATTATGATTTAATGATAAATTTCGGTAAAAAGTGAGATGATATTTTTCATTAAGAGAGGAAGAAAATAAAGTGTCACTATGTATGCAACTATCACTTACATATCCAAGCTTGGAGTTTAAAGGCATTGAGTCCCTTTTACATTCAAAAAGAGTTTTGGAATCATTATTTAATACAATAATTGAATCGTTAAATTGTTCGTCATGTAGCCCTAACTCTCGTTGTGGTATTTTATTGGACTCAATAAAATTTGAATTCGAATCTAAATTTGAATCCGGTAAAGTGATATCTTTATCAACATGCATATCATGAGATAAATCTTCTTTATGTTCATCATTAATTTCTTGATGATGTTTGTTGGAAACATAATTAAGATATAAAAATATAATTGATAGTCCTTATGCAGAAAGTTGATCTTCCTCACGAAATCTAAAGTGAATTGATATAAATCTTGAAAATAAAGCATTGGGAGACTCACCTTCTTGTCTACGAAGATTTCGATTTCATACCTTAATTCTTCGTAATTGTAATCCTCACGACTATTGATGAACAACTCCATGAATTGTTTCCATGAATCTATAGATTTGGCTGAGAACATTTCAAATCAGCCTTGAATTCTTCCTCTAAAAGTAATGGTAAAAAACCTACACAACTCACTATCATTCCATATATGTAAATTATTACAAATAAGATTGAAACTGGATAAATGACAAAATGCAGAGATTTTACCTTCTCCATTAAAACTTAAATGTATAGATTTGGCTGAGAACATTTGAAACTAGCCTCGAATTCTTCCTCTAAAAGTAATGGTAAAAAACTTGCATAACTCACTGTCATTCCATATATGTAAATTATTACAAATAAGTTTAAAACTGGATAAATGACAAAATGCAAAGATTTTACCTTCTCCATTAAAACTCAAATCTTGCAAGACATTAACTGCTTTTCCATAAATACGTCCAGCAGGCTCGGGAAAACTGAAAGCATCTTCTAGAACAATAATAGGAGCCATTTTAAAATAGATCAAATTTTAAAAAAATAGCTCAAGAGAATTTACTTGTTGATTGGCCCTCTCTCTAGCGCCATTTTTTGTTGGCGAACGTTTTTGACCTCCTCGCCAACGAGGAAACATCCCGATTCGAGAGTATTTAGCAACTCCAAGCTATTTGGGATGGCCGCTCCTGACGAGTTTTACGGCTCCATTAGCCACTAAGTGGGCTTTGCTCCTCGAAATGAGACTTTTAATGAAAAACTAAAGATTGTAATCTAATGCAAATTAAAGAATGAATCTATAACTGTAACACATGTTGATGAATTTGTAACTTCAAAAGATATTCACTTGTATATTGTATGTATTACACTTGTACTTTATTTGTATCCCCAACGGAGATGTATTATTCCTCCGATTGGAAGTGTCGTCATTTGTATTTGCAAGTGTCGCAAGTATTATTGTAAGTGTCGCAACTTATATTTGATGGGTTATTAGACCACCTTGGTGGGGTCATCCCTGTATGAGTCATGTGGATGGGTTATTAGGCTTCCTTAGGAAATTGGCCCAGTTAGGGTTAAAGGCAGGTTAAGTTGTTGTATAAATAGAGAGTGTGTCTCTCTCATTCTATTCATTCACTCACTCATCCAACTCGCATAGGTGACAGAGAGGAGTGCGCACAAGTGGAGGAGGAGCAGCTGATAGGAGACTATCTCTTGTTTTGGGGTTTGATCTTTGTGATCTTTGTATTGGTGCTGATTCTATCTCTGAGGAAGTTGCGGGGTTTTTCACCTTCTTGGTTTTCCCCGGTGAAATGCTTTGTGTCTCTTGTCTCTTGTGTTTGATATGCTGTACATGTTGTTCTCTCAGTTAAGATCATAGATTGTATTGAATTAAATGCTGAAAAACTAATATGGTATCAAAGCTATCCTGAAGGAAGGCATTGTATGGAATTTACGACACTTGTTGCACTTGCGACAAATTGGAAGCTAGGGCTTGGTATAGTAAAAACCAGTCATCGTGGAACTTTCGATATAAATCATTTTTTGTGAAAGTTCAGGATCTGAAAGGTTTACAGGTCAAATATGACATGTCCATGTACCTTGTGTCCGAAGGAAAGCCTCAGATTCATTTTACTTTGTGAGATATGATCCGTACAAGTTAGGGTTTCTGCCTCTTCTAGAATGCAGTCCTAAACAGGTGACCTAGGAAAAAAGGTCATATCTCGGGATAGGAAGTTCCAAATGGAATTCTGTAAAAAGTGATAGTTAGGGCATGGACTGTAGTTTCACAGGTCTGGGTTTCAGAGGCCAAAGTTGAAACAGTGACACATGGAACTCCGTACAAGTTCGCTATACTGTTTCATCCCATAAATAGGTCACGTTGCGACACTTGGAATATCTCTTTCTCAGAGAATCCATTAGAGCTCAAATCTATGGGGTTGGAAAGATGATAGGTCAGTCTACCATAGGCCTAAGTTTCAGACCTTGAGGATCTGAAATTTCAGAGTTACACCAGAAACAATATGGCATATATTTATGTCCAAACAAAATTGGATTCTGAGCACTTTCATTTTTGTATCGTCACTGCTGCGGGAAATTAGGGTTTCTACAAAAGTTGGAATTTTTGGAATTTGAGACCACGGCTGGATGCTCCTCATCAAAATCAAAATTTAGAGACCAAGATCGAAGTTTTTGGTTGGGTAGAACCCCGGGCTCTATCAAAACCTAGTTCGGGATTTTGACTAGAAAACCAGAAAATCAGATTTTGACAGAAATTGTAGATCCGAAATTCATAGGTCATTTTTGAAGGGTCAATTTTTGAAGTTTTCAAAATCTGAGCACACCAGTTTGCTCACCTCAGTCAAATGTATCTCCCTGTCCAGACAGAAGTTTGAAATTCCAAGTTTGGATTTTTAGGGTTTCTTTGGCAAACCCTAGCCAGCTCCAGATCCAGTTTCAACAAATCAAAGTGGATTGGGTTAATTCTAGAAGAGAATGAATTGGACACCTACATAAGTGGGGAGGTTCCAGTTCCAAAGGGAGATGAGGCTAAGGCCTTATATAAGAAGAACTTGTTCAAGTGGCCAAGAGAATCATTGCAGATTCTATCAAAGACCATCTAATATCTCATATGTCTTCTCTAAAGACACCCAAGGAGATGTTTGATTCATTGACCAAGCTGCTTGAAGGAAAGAACATAAATCAGGCATGACTTGAGGAGATACAGGTGTGTGTCGAAATTTGTTTAATTTATCTGATGATTAAGTTCATGATATGTTTGTCTTCATATTATTGAGGTTAGTACAATCTTGATTAATTTGAGATTGTCTGATCACCCTAGTAAAAGTGTGAATGCATGTGAATGATATAAGACATTCATTGATTATGGTTATGCCACTTATGATTGTACTAATGCACTGTGGTGTTGTATGAGGATGATGTCCGCTAACATGAAAGGTACATCAAATCAAGTTCTAGATTGAGAACATATGACCATGGTGACATGAAGACAAAGACTCATCCATAGCAATTAATCACATAGAAGCTCTACTTACGAGGTATGTATAATCTGGTTCTATAATGCTTAAATTATTAGATATGGAGGTTACTAGCACAAGGTCTCTAAATCATTGAAGAGATCAAAGAAGACATTGTTTGGGGATGTTAGACATAACTCGCAAACATGACAATCCAAGTATGTTTTTCCTATATCAAGTTAGAATCCTACCTTGTGTTAGGATCTCATATAATTATACTTTCGTATGATTGATAATGATTATTCATGAAGTTATACGCTTGAGTAATCATGGGTTTATGCATATTATGCTTCTTACTTTGATTGATGATATGACAAACCAGAAGAGTCCTATGGTCAAATAAGAATATGGATGATTAAAAGAAGTCCTCCTTGAAACCTTGAAATACTAACGCTTGTGATAAATTACCTGTGCATGAAATGGCCATAACCATACATGTTTAAGATTATTCAGAATCATAATGTTTTGATAGTATTGAGATTATACTAATGAATGTATGATTATGTATGAGATATTGAGGATGACACAATGATGACACTAGTGCACACTTAAGCATGCATAGTGGTCCATGATAGATATAAGTTCAAGGATAGATAATCCAAGAAGCAAAGATCAAGAGGGACCACACTCCAGTAGTTTCTGCAAGGAAGCAAAGATTGAGAGGGAGTCCACCCAACAACCAAACAAAGATAAGTATTTAAATTGTCATTTCTTGTATATATGATTACTTAAATAATGTTGTTCAGTCATGTACATACTTATGTTCCTAGATTTAGGATGTATATTACGCATATTAGAAAAGTTGCATTAATGACCAAGATACTACTAATATACAAGTAATGGGTAAGTGGCCTATGGTGCTGTACAACATTCCATTGCTACTTATCTAGAATGAAACCTCTTGGATGACATGTTGGGAGTTGTGCACACTCTTAACATTGTTCTGGTAGAGATGGAAGGCATCTAGAAAGTTACGGGATATGGATAAATGTTGTATTGAAGCATTGGCTAAGATAATTGCATGACTGTATGACATATGTTTTTATGCGTAAGAATTTGTTTTGAAAACTAGGAGAAGTTTCTAATCATGCAATTGAATTTGACTTGTAGGAAAGATCGTGTACAATCACTTACAAAAGGAGGACTACAACATTTGCTCCAGCAACAAAGTTCAAGAAAACTCTCTATTGAAGATATTGAAGAATCTGAAGTTCCTAGGATCCAGGATGCAGTAATGGAAGGATGCCATGGTCTAGGAATACCAGTCGATCATGAAGAATGATGTTTGGGATTTGGTCCCAAGACTAGAAGGGAAGTCTGTTGTGACTTCCAAGTGGATCTACAAGATCAAACATGCTGCAGATGGTAGCATAAAGAAATACAAGGCAAGGTTTGTGGCTTGTGGATTCTCCCAGAAAGAAGGGATAGATTACGAAGAGACTTTTGTACATGTAGCCAGATACACTTCCATCAGAACAGTACTTGCTCTGGCTGCAGTAATGAAGTGGAAGATACACCAGATGGATGTCAAGACAGCTTTCTTGAATGGTGTAGTCGAAGAGGAAGTGTTTGTGGAGCAGCCACTCAGTTTTGAGATACATGACATGGAGTCATATGTGTGAAGATTGAAGAAAGCCTTGTATGGCTTGAAGCAAGCACCCAGGACATGGTACGACAGGATAGACAGCTTCCTATCCAACTTGGGATTTACCAAGAGTAAAGTGGATTCCAACCTTTACTACAAGGTCGAGGAAGGAAATCTAGTGATACTCCTATTGTATGTGGATGACCTATTTGTGACAGGTGAGGATAGGTTGATTGTCGACACGAAGAGGAAGCTTGCTGCCGAGTTCGAGATGAAGGACTTGGGTATGATGCATTACTTTCTAGGTATGGATGTGTGGCAGAGTGCAGATGGAATCTTCCTTGGACAATGGAAGTATGTAGTAGAGATCCTGAAGCGGTTCAGGATGATGGACTGCAAGGCCATGGCCACACCTATGGAATCAAACCTGAATCTATTGAGTGATGCTTCATCAGAGTCGGTTGATGCCACGGTGTATCGTCAGATGATTGGGTCCTTGATGTACTCGATGAACACAAGACCATATATTTGCTTTGCGGTGAACACCTTGAGCCAGTTCTCGACGAATCCTAGACATGTTCACCTGATTGCTGTAAAGCATATTCTGAGGTACCTGAAGGGTACGATTGATTATGGGCTCAAGTATGATGTGAATAAAAAGTTTAACCTAGATGGTTATGTTGATTCAGACTGGGCAGGCAGTGCTGCAGATAGGAAGAGCACTTCGAGGTGATGCTTCAATATTGGATTAGGTGTGATCTCTTGGTTTAGCAGGAAGCAATCCTGCGTAGCACTGAGTACATCCAAAACAGAGTATGTGGCAGCTTGTTCGGCCAATTGCGAGGAAGTATGGCTAAGGAAGATACTGTCAGATTTGTTTGATCTCCAGTTGGATGCTACTTGTATCTTCTGTGACAACCAGAGTTGTGTGAAGTTGTCAGAGAACCCAGTGTTCCATGACAAGTCGAAGCATATCGAGATCAAATATCACTATATCAGGGATATGGTGCAAAGATGAGAAGTGAAGCTCCTGTATGTTGCGACAGATGAGCAGTTTGTAGATGTGTTGACCAGACCACTAGCCAGAGTGAATTTTGAGTACTTCAAAGAGAAGCTTGGTGTTCTTCAGATAGAAGATACTTGGAGGAGGAAGTGATGTGACACATTTGCAGGAGCCATTCCAAGCATGGTGGTAGGAGGATCCTTCCCATGTATATGGATGTAAGTGCTGTGTGATGAGCATTAGGACGATGCTCTAGATGATATGCATCAGGACAATGCTGTGATGATGATCAGGATGATCATGTGATGATGATATGCATCAGGACGATGTTGTGATGATGACCAGGATGATCATGTGATGATGATATGTATCAGGATGATGCTATGATGGTGATCGGGATGATCATGTGTGGTGAGCATCAGGTCGATGCTCCAGATGTTGTACATAGGGATGATGTATTGTATGATGATGATCAAGACGATCATATGTGATGAGCTTCAGGTCGATGTTGCAGATGTTGTACATCAGGATGATGTATTGTATGATGATGATCAGGACAATCATATGTGATGAGCATCAGGTCGATTCTCCATATGTTGTGCATCAGGAGGATGTGCTGTATGATGATGATCAGTATGATCATGAGTATCAGGTTGATACTACGTGGCCGTGGATAGGTTGTACAGTTGCATAGAAAAGATCCCGAAGATCCGGACAGGTTGTGCTAGGCACATAAAAGATCCTGGGATGCTCTTTAGAGATCTTGCAGGATGCAAGATACTCTTTTAAGGTTTTGCAAGGGTCGCATAGAAAAGATTCGGGAGATCCGGACATGTTGTGCTAGGCACAGAAAAGATCCTGGGATGCTCTTTAGAGATTTTGCAGGATGCAAGATACTCTTTTAAGGTTTTGCAAGTTCACATGTAAAAGATCCTGGAGATTCGGACAGGTTGTGCTAGGCACAGAAAAGATCCTGGGATGCTCTTTAGAGATCTTGTAGGTTGCAAGATACTCTTTTAAGGTTTTGTGAAGGTCACATGTAAAAGATACTGGGAGAGCCGATAGGTTGAGCAGTAAGCTTGTAAAAGTCCTGGGATGCTCTTTCGAGGTTTTGTTGACGCACATAATCAACCTTGATAATTCCATAGGATGGCACGGTCGCAGATATGATGAAGATCTACAGGAGGCTAGGCCTGCAACCAACATGAAAACGGGTTGGCTCTGTAGAACTTCCTATGACGAGAAGAATTGAGAGATAGCACCAATGATCGAGATGAAGAGTACAACAGTAGTGACGATGATGCTCCAGTGATCTAGTGATGATGATCCAACTCCAGAATTGAAGACTTGTGCCTATATGTATTGATGACTTGTGTCAAGAGAATACCTTCCTAATTAAGAGGGAGTGTTGATGTATTTGTAACTTCAGAAGATATTCACTTGTATATTGTATGTATTACACTTGTACTTTATTTGTATCCCCAACGGAGATGTATTATTCCTTCGATTGGAAGTGTCGTCATTTGTATTTGCAAGTGTCGCAAGTATTATTGTAAGTGTCTCAACTTATAATTGATGGGTTTTAAGACCTCCTTGGTGGGGTTGGCCCTGTATGAGTCATGTGGATGGGTTATTAGGCTTCCTTAGGAAGTCGGCCCAGTTAGGGTTAAAGGCAAGTTAAGTTGTTGTATAAATAGAGAATGTCTCTCTCTCATTCTATTCATTCACTCACTCATCCAACTTGCATAGTTGAGAGAGAGGAGTGCGCACAAGTGGAGGAGGAGCAGCTGCTAGGAGACTATCTCTTGTTTTGGGTTTGATCTTTGTGATCTTTGTATTGGTGCTCATTCTATCTCTGAGGAAGTTGCGGGTTTTTTCACCTTCTTGGTTTTCCCCGGTGAAATGCTTTGTGTCTCTTGTCTCTTGTGTTTGATATGCTGTACATGTTGTTCTCTCAGTTAAGATCATAGATCAGATTGAATTAAATGCTGAAAAACTAACAACACATACAAGCTACATAATGCAAATGAAAATTTAGATTTAACTATTTAAGTTAAAGAAACTATCTATATCTTATTCCATGGGAGCAAAACAATTGAAACTAGTTAATTCAGCTTGCATTCTAAACTTGTAAAAATTAAAATCATGGAATTTATTTAAACATTACAAATTCAAACAACTTAAATGTTCATAGCAAAACTAAAGAGACGCAGTCATAAGGAATTGCAAATCGAGGTTTTTTTTTGGAAACCCATGCAATCTGGAAAACAGAGCGGTTTCTCGCTGCAGTAAATCTTGTAGCATTAACCATTAACTAAAGTATGAGCTGGAAACCACTTATTTACCCTATGGTAAAAGTTAGGAGTACTATATTTTCTTTTATGAAATATGATTTTATATAATGGCATGATGTATGTTAAACATCCAAATAATATGAACACAAATTCGCGTGCATGCTATTGACTTAAAAAAAAAAAAGTATGCATGAATAACCTTTTAGTCCAAAGTTATTAAAATACAAGCTTAGAACCTATATACTTCATAAAATTTAAATAAATAAATATTGTTATCCCATAGGGGTAGAGCAATTGGTAATGAGTAAACGAGATGAGGAGTTGTAAATGGAAGGTCAAAAGTTCAAATCCTTGTGTGTACTAGTTTACATAAAAACAAAAATATTGTTAATTAAATTTTATCTATTCTTTTGTGGATTATTGTCTTTGTTGAAATTTAATATATAAGAATGTGTACCTATATCTTTATGTGGTTATGTTGTTTTGTAGGCAAGTCTATCTATTTCATTCTATCCGGAAGACAACTCAAATAAGAGCTGCACAAGATGTACCATAGGATCCACACGCTGCAAATAATGTAATATTGTTTGAACAGTCTCATTTGACCCATGGGTACTGCAATATTCTATGAAAATGGGTGAACTGTATTTTCATGTACGAAAACGAGCAAATACATACCACAAAGTGAGTTTTAACATATCTATTTGTTTTATCGCATTTTACTATTGGATTCAACACCCTTAATATTAGTAGAGTTAGCATGCCATGAATGCTTTCTTGTTGGATAATGTTACAAATTTTTAATGATCAATATCCCTCATCTGTCTTGTTTTCAAATGGGAGCACCCTTGAAGGCTTATTGTTGGCATTTAATGTGTATCATATTTTGTAAGTAGTTTGGTTTGTGAAAGGTGAGACCATGAATATGATTGATTTGCTATGATTCATTCATCATTGTAGATATAGAGTTCTTAGGAAATGTGGATGCAAGAAAAGTAATTTGGATTGTGGCTTTTTATTTTATTTGATCTAGTTATACTTGTTTTGACGTCCTCACATCAACAGGTGTTTTACACAATTAATGAATAACGCTTATTTGCTTCAACTTTATAGTATAATTTGGTATTAGTTAATACCTTCGATGCATTACATATTACGTTACATACGTTTTATGTACAATTGGTCTTACTTTACATTTAGGGTTACATACTTCAGGCTGATTTTGACAAGTGTAGTATAGGCCATGGCCAACTTGATTTATGGATGAATTGGTCCGTGTCATGACTTATGGATTAAACATTATTTTTCATGCCACTTTCTATGGAGGGTTTTCCTTTTTATTATTTACTTGCCCTTCCTTCTGGTTGGAAATGATTCCTTTTATGAGATTTGTTTTTGGTTAGTATAGTTAGTTTCACAATTACAAGATTTGTCCTTTCTCTTCCCATTAATTCTTTTTGTCGTTTTTAATACTACATATAGGAAACTAAGACCCTGTAAGCCACCTTGAAGCTAATATGTTCATGCACATCACAATACAAGTTACATATTTAAGTTTGAAGTGAAAAGTGGTATTGATTGCGCTATCATTTAAGCAATTACTTTTTTGTGGGAAGTGATAAATCTAGTAAATAGAAAATAGAAAACAATACAAGCCATTTTAAAATGCAATTGGATGCCTAGTGCTCATGTAAAAAAAAGAACATGGCGTGTCTATGAGCCATGGTTTGAAATTGAGAAGTAGGTTTGAAATGCATTCTTCATGTACCCGCCACCTCATGATAAATACTTATTCTTCCTAAATAGCATTAGAATTATAATTAGTGCACAACAATCCCTTTCATCATTGGTTATCGCTTTGTCTTCAGGTAATTTCCGTTTCATTTTCTTGAGAGATCTAATCATAAGGTGGTTTCCTGTAGCAATATGCCCTCATTGAGGATGCAGACAAGTAGTTTTCTAGTGGCTTTGTCCACCGATTTTGACAGGATCTGTAATTAATTGAATCATTTAACTAGAATGAAATCTTTCCCTTTTCATCATAATGAACTAAACCTTTGTCTATATGTAACTTAGTAGTTCATTAAAATAATTGTCCGGTTAATTAGTATAAAGTATCTTGGATTTTTGTGGCATAGATATGAAATTATGGATTCTCAATTGTATTTATAATGATATTGTTTTATGTGGTGTTTCATTCATATTTTATCAACTTAATACTTTGTAATGGTAGCTGATTTTCAGTGGATCAATGATATGAATATCATAATTGGTTAACTGAATAATCCATTGATTTACATCTGTGCCATTGATAAATGATCGGTCAATAAGAGCTTGACCAAAAATGTTCTTGGATCAACAAGTGGCATACTATACAAGTTTTGTTGTTTGCCTCCATATGATAAATTGAGATACATCTCCAAATGTCAGATTATAGGATTCCACCCTATAGGTCGAGGAAGACCAAGGAAAATCCTTAATTATTTTAAATTGGAAGGTGAAACCTCAATCGAATCGGTCAAAATCAATACAAGGACTAGTGTTCTATATAACTCTGAGTAAATTGTGGTTAGAATCTTTATGCAAACACAACAAGAAGACTAGTCATTTTGCTTGTTCATTGCTAATATTTAAATTCTTGGTTACATAGAAATGATGAATCGTAATGTTGTTCCCAACACAATGTTAAGACTATACCATTTAAATGATTCATAAAATATAGCTTACGGAAAAATATTAATAATATACAATTTTGATAGAGTATTATTGTGAAGAAAATCTTATAAATAAAGACTACTGTGGAAAAAAAATTTGTATTACTATAAAATATATTATTGAGGAAATATCATAGTGATAATGTAAACACTATTCAATCTTCTTCATGCCAGTAGTGACAAGTTTAAGATAAAAGATTAAAGACGCCTTAGGAAAAAGCAAGTGTTGGATGCCACATTTGGACTAGGTATGAAAGTGATTTGTTTAATCCCAATAACCCAATGCTACAAAAATCTATAAATATAATTGAAGTAAGGGCACATCCTAAACCAAGTTTTTTAGAAATCCCATTGAGTTAGTATTAGCACTAATGTTTATACCTCTTTGTGCCTTTAGATAATGTATTATGTTGTATATTTTAAATATATTTTTATATGGACATATTTTCTATTGGTTGCAATAATTGTGTAATATCCCTTCTATGAAAGTTGCTTAAATTCACCCAAATTCGATTCTAGGGATGTTGTACACAAACTGTTCCAAACACCTCCAAATGTTTTCAAATCGTGGAAGGAGGGACTTAGGAGGATATATGAAACTCTAATACACCCTTTAGACACCCAACCATTTGTTATAAACATTCATGGTCTGCAATTTTTAAGGAGAGAAGACTTGGGACAAAACTAGTCAATTGGATTGGTGAAAATCCCCCCTAGGTCTGCCACTATTTTCCATTCCAAACACTGTACGACATTCCCTAATATTCAATATGAGAATTTTTTATGTTAGAGGACATAAAGGAAAACATGTGTGCAACACTATATCAGGTTTTAGGGTTGGATAAGTCTCCCAAAGGACATAATCTTCCAAGGCATACAATTTATGTGAAAATGGTGAACAAGGGAGCATGAATTAATGTTGCAAACTATAGTATGAATTGAGGGGTCTCAATACAATATTTTGGACATCCATTTAAATTCCATATGCAGCTTAAATAATAGAAAAACCTCCATAAAATTCTGATATCAAACTGATACAAAACATGCTACAATCACCATGAGAAGATAGTGAGGAAACTAGCTCGAATATTAATGTTACTTGGAGAAATAGTAAACGAAGTGCTCAGTATTTTGAGCCGTGGCTCTCATGATATATCCATTAAAGATTTATGAATCCATTAAAAATTTCATAAGGTTGAAACAACAACCTTCCACTATCTATATGCCACAAAGAGTGCATTATCTCACTTTACATGAACATTGAGAGAAATATAGTAGAATGAGAGAAGTGAAGAAAGAATGAATATGAACTCAAACTCAGATGGGGGTTGAACCTGCATCGAAACATATCCATGAATATCCATTGAAGGGTCTGAATGGACTCTCCATAAACCAACTTGGATGAGAATATTGCACCCTCGAAATTGGTTCTAAGGAAGGGATGATGAACATCCACCGTGCAAGGACAAGCTTGAAGCCCTCCCAAATTGCAAATATGCAAATAAAAAATGACCAAAATCTACTCCATTTCGACTTGGAATCCTTTTAATAACTTTAGTTGACTCATTTCCCTCCATTTATCTCCTAATTACTCATGAAATTCGAATTAGTGGGGGTTATGACCCTTCATTGGCCCCACATGACACTTGGCTCATCTTTTGTCTCCAAATTCTCCATGAAATCGAATTGGGGAATCTTTTGGATGCTTTGTATATGTGTAACTCCTCTCATGCGCCCTCTTGGTCTATTTTTAGCTCTTACATTGTCATGTATGTCATAGAATCTGTCATAAGTGTCATAGGTGTCATAGAATCTGTCATAAGTGTCATAATGCTCGTCATGGTTGTCATAGAATCCGTCATTGCCTATTTTTAGCCCTATGAATCTTCCTCTTCCTTCATGAATGTTACCTCTTCCCTCCAACTCGAATTTGGGGATCGATCCATGTTTAAAGGAGGAATATTCTCTCATGTGGACCCCACATATCCACTTATGCGCCCCCAAGTCCAACTAGGACCTAATGCCACTTCATTTTGAAGCATTTAACATTTATTCCATAATTTATTGGCCTATTTTTCCACCATCAATTTAGAATATTGAATTTTCATGAGAAACTATAGACCTTCGGGTTAAATGCCAATATTTTAATTCTTCCACATCACCCTTAGGAATTGGGTAGGCCAACTTAATTATTTATCTGAAAACCATTTAATTGGGGACATGACAGTCCTCCCCTCCCAATATTGCTTGTCCTCAATCAATTTCAAACATGGATGTTGGAGAACCTGCTTTCTTTCCAAAAATTTTCTTTCAGAAATTTCCTTCCAAAACTTTGAGTCGTGGCACTCATGTACTACAATTGTGTGTTTCCAAAAGTAAGGAGATGTGTGTTTTGTTTTTCATATTTATATATCACGTGACATCACCACTAAACACCAAAAGATTAATTAAATCTATCAAAACAAAGTGTGCACAGTTAATCTTTACCTCTTTCATATTTGGAAACCCTTTCTGAACTTTCAACCCTTTTTTCTCACTGTATAATTCTTTGAAGTTGGCACTGAGTTTCCCAACTTTGATTCTTCAAGATTCCATGAAATTTTTAGAGAGGAACCACCATGCTTGCTTCTGCACTACTCTTATTACAATCACCTTCTCAAGTGGTGAATCAATCTCCCATACTACTTGTTGCCCCCAAAAACTGAAACCAATGAGACCAAGAATGATCCCAACGTCTCGAATGATCCTGATACATGCATGGTGTGAAATGTCTAGTATGAAATGCCATGAACACCAATCATGTGAGTATTGAATCCATCTCTCAAAATGTCTCCCACATAGAAAACTGGAACATTGCTCTGCAAATATGAACTCAAACAACTGAAGGTTGGATTTCTCTCTCAAACCAACAATCGAATTGCTGCTCCAAGTGAGATGAAACCAGGCAACACCAGGATCCCATTTGTTGTATTGCATCCTTCCAAACATCATAAGTACAAAATATAGATCATCAAATTGCATAACAACATCATACAAATGTACATCAAATAGGTTCCTCATCAAAGAATCATGAAAGTGCTTGTAAATCCAAGTAAGTAGATCATCATGTGGCCATACACACAAGCATAAAGTATTATATCAAATATTCTCCAATGAAATAGGTGAGGATCCCATGTCCTATAATGTTGATCCAAACAAATGTAAAATTCATCAAAACAATCATCCATGTGTTCTTTAATCCAAGAAGTGAATGAATAACCTCCACTAAAATTTGAACCAAGTAAGGAGCAAGGAAAATCATGAGTCTTCAAGTGACTCAAGTGAACATCATAGGTGCATCCATGTAAATGTGTATCATCATAAGGTAACAAATCATGCCGCTTCAAATGTAAATAATAATTTTCTCTAATCATGTCATCATCAAAAGGAGAGATAGGCGTTTCATACTCCTCATGTGGCACCATCAAAAAGAAACCTTTCACCCAATTTTCATCCCAAATTGATGTGGTTGAAAAATAAGTAGGGGGTGAAGAATTGTGAACCAAACTTACGTATTTGAACTATTACCCATCAAAATTTTGGATGTATCTTCCATATCATTGGCTGGTCCAACTGTTGTGAGATCATGTGCCTCCTCCAAGGCTCCGCAACTCTCACCATGAGGCAACTCATAATTCCTCTGAACAAGAACGAGTGCTTGGATTCATTCTTGTTTGAATGCAACCTCTTCAAGCACCTGCATATAAACATGTACCTCATGTTCCACCATTACATGAGGTTACTCCTTTGTAACATAAAGTATTTCAGCCATTGAATGAATGTCTGATATGTAGGAGGGTGTAAAGGACCTTTGCAACCTCTCTTGAAGTTGCTCAATATGCACCATAGATTTTTGGAGTGCATTTTGGGTGGACTCCAACTCATTTGAGAGCTTGTCATTCTCTTCTGATACAAACCAACAAGCTCAATTAAATAATCTCTATTGGAAAGCAATGAAGTGTAAAAAATTCCATAAAATCTTATGAACACCCACAATATTTCTAAAACACCCACAAATATTCGAAATCCCACATTTTGATAATGAAATAAATATTGATGATGTTATTACCACGTCTTGGCCACCTTTAAATATGGCCTGGCCATTAATATGAGGAGACATGTCCTCTTGTTAACATATAATTAATGTTTATTAAATATTCTAAATTATTATTATTTATTAATTATTATGTTACTTATTTACTATTTAATATTCGTAACATTGACTTCCCCTTAGGGGAAGATTTTTCCTCAAAGCTTATTTTGATGATGTCTTCTTATTCTGGGATGTGTTTTGACGCGATGACTTGAACACTGCAATCTGGACCGATTTCTTTCTCTGGATGTGATCCTGGAATTTGTGTTGTAATCCTTTATGCCTAAATGGCGAGTTTTTGAAACAATACAACTTGTAATTATTTGTTTTCCATGTCGTATTTTGGTTTCTATTTATGAATAATTCTTCCTCACTTCCACCTTTTGCACTACTTGTGAGCCAAACATTGGATGCCATAATAATGGAAGTATTTTTAAGAGATACTCTTCGATTTTGGAAATCGAAGTGATGGTCATCCTTAAGTGTTTGGAGTTTTAGGACATCAATGTGAGGCTTCTTAGTTTCATCAGGCCATATTATTGTAGATGGTTTCCATCTCACAACTTTGGTGAGCGTGCACTTTAATTTTAAAAATTTCAAAGATGTTTGGTGGTTTAAATGACACACATTTAGGTCTACGTCAACTTGATTGGAAATATGTAGGTCTTGTATTAGTTTTCTTTGAATTGTAGCATTCATGGCTGATAAATAGGATTGTCATTGATGACAACATTAATGACAAGGGTCATGGAAAGGTGGAGGACTTGGCAAGTGGCAAGAGGTGACTATGCAAGCATTGAAGTAAATACCCTAGACAAAGATGAAGTGGACAAGGCTAATGACATCGAACACAAGCATGAACAATAATTTGGACAAGTAAGCATTGATGACTTGGAAATTTGATTGGAACACCTAATAAGTCAAATGAACCATACTGTGGTCATTTGAAGATGTCCTGAAAATACCACGTGCATGATGATGAAACCCTTGAACAACATGTTGAAGACCATGATAAACAAGTCCTCTTGCACTTGATGATCACATATGTATTTGGTGGCTTGATGCACACATCATTGAAACTTATTGACAATTATGGATATGCATAATGTGGCAAAGATGATTAACTAACTACTTGAAGAACCTTGCACCTAAGTCATTGCATTTGCTTGATGAGATTGAAACTTGGAGCCCACATACTATGGGTTGATAACCCTTAAAGCCCTTGACATATGGGCACTTGGTGTATGGTGGGTTGGACCTCTCTTGGATGATTTGGCAGCTCTTAAGGCCTAAAACAGTGGAATAAGTCTATTGAGAATACAACCCAACATAAGCATAAAAAAATAAAAGACATGTTTTAAATTATTAAATAAAAACATGACAAGTCGGCTCAGGTCTAAGTTAAAATTAAAAATCAAAATTAAAAATTGCAATTCAATAGCAGGTCGGCTCACTGAAAATATCATGAAAAAATGAGCATTTATAACCAGCAAACAACCTCATTTAAGAGGGAAAAATTCGGAGGTGTAAAAGTGCTCTAAAATTCGGGGGCCCTTACTGGTGCACTGAGGCAGCCGCAGGAACAATAAAGTGCAGACTGTTTACAGCTATGATGGTCTGATTTCGGGGACTGTTAGAAGAGATGCCCGAGGAAGATTTCAGAGGTTAGCTACAGGAACATCAACAACAGTAAAACTAATTGTTTATATTTTATATCTGGGTTGGCTCCATGAGATAACAACAACATGGAAACACGTTTTGTCTTTGATATCTGGGTTTAAACTATGAAAACATGATTTGTGGACATACTGGACAGAATGCTGAAGATGATGATGCGTTGTGTATGGTGATGCATAGAAAGATTGTGAGAATGATCATGATGCTGGTATGTGAACAACAGTAAGGACAGTCTTATGCTGAACCAAGCATGATCTAGGGCTGCATGAAGATGATGGACTGATTGAAGTATTCTTGACATGGTGTTGCCTCACACAAGAATAGAATGATGATTATGGCAGCAACTTAATGGGCAGAAAGACAGTGATGATCGAATGATGCTATGCTGGACAGTTTGATGAGGATATATTTGGGGACAAAATGAAGATCTATTGATGATGACATGGATAGAATTTTGATATATGATTACAGAACAGAGAATACATGTTGATGATTTGTGATGACAATATGTATGACAAGCTTGATGAATGGAACTGTGACAACACAAGACAAATGCTGATGTAATGATGGTGATGTTAATATGTACATATAATACAAGCAAGGTCTTGTAATGAATTGTACTTGTAAATTTGCAAGCAGGGTCTTGTATCCATTTTCTTGGCTGGGTCTAACAAAAACTAGGCAGGGTCCTAGCTAAGGAGTTGGTGCTCTTTGTATTCAGTAGGTGCTAAATTTCCTCACGGTTGTATCCGGTTGAACAAATACAAAAAGATTACAACTATCTCTTGTGTCTCTTGTGCAATTTGTTGATGTATTATATTTGATAAATGACATGTGGTTGGTAGATAGTACAATGATGAATATGATTTTGATGTAAATATGAAATGATGATATAAGAAGTTAGAAGAAGTTGAAATTTGGATTAAGTATAGGCTCACTGATTCACCCCCCCCCTGTCAGTGAGCCATTGTGTCTAGCAATTGGTATCGGAGCAGGCCTTTAGCATAAGCCTAACAAGCTTGAAGGAAATCAATAGACACAAGTGAAGGAAAGTCATGGAGGTTTATTTGGAAGATGGAGTTCCATTACTCAATGAATCAAATTATGATTCTTGGATAATTAGAATGAAGCATCACATACTGGAAAAAGGGTATGACATCTGGAAATCAATTGAAGGGGGAGTAGCTAAGAAGCCACTTGAAAGCAATGAAAAGGGACTAAGCTTAATATTGATGGCCTTGTCTCAATCAGATAAGCAAAGACTAGATGTTGGAAAGTACACCTCAACCAATGAACTCTGGAGCACACTTGAAGGTGAGCACAAAAGGAAGGTTCAAAACATTGACCAAGAAAAGGAAGTCAAGATATCTGAAGATGAAAAAAAAGAAGAGATGGAGGCACAAGCTTCGAGTACTAGTGAAGGTAAGAACTCTTTTATTGGCAATAATTCTGAAGTAAATGATGAAATTATACTTGTAAAGGATGAAGAAGATGAATTATTAAAAATCAAAGAGGCATTTGCAAGTGCTCTATTAGATAAGGATGTCAAATCCAACACAAGGCTTAAAAAGAAGATTATGGGAGCATTTCAAAAATACCAAAAGGAGACAAAAGCATGGTTCATGAGTTTGAAACTGATCAAGAACAAAGACTTACAAGGTGAATTAGAAGATAACAAACTTGAGGTCAAAATGTTGAAGAATGAACTAGGAAAAGGACAAGAAAATATTGATGTGGATCCTAGAGAACTTGAAGAGGCAAGGAGAAATAATATTGGCTTGAGGACTCAGCTGGAAGAATCCAGAAGAATAGAAGAAGCCATGAAGTTTCAACTGGATGAAAAGCAGAAGATTTGTGAACACCTTGAAATGGAAGTGGTTGGAATCAAGAAGAAAAATGAAAAGTTTGATGCATATGGCAAGTTCAATCATAGCTCAACCATCCTAGATGAAATATTAGATTGTCAAAGGTTCCCATTTGACAAATCTGGCCTTGGGTATAAAATGGTAGAAGACAAATTGGATGAAGGAAATGTTGAAGTTGGATCCACATACTCCAAAGAAGAAAGCAAAGCTCCTCATGTACCTGCACATGACAACAAAGAAGTTGGAAGAACAAGTATGCATCAAGAAGTTAGTTTAGCACCTCCAAGCAAACCAAGAAGAGAAACAACTCCAAGTTGGAATCAAAGTCCAAGGTATGTGAACAAGTTCAATGGTTATTGTTTTTCTTGTACTAAATTTGGTCATAAGGCTATGGAATGTAGATCCTATGGAAGAAGAAGTGCTGGAAGCCCTAATGACAAAATGAGGTGCTGGACAGGTGATCAAATTGGACATATGGCTGCCAAATTCCACACCTTAAGGTGCTACTCATGCAGTGGCTTTGGTCACAAGGCTCAAGAATTCCCAAGTCAAAGGAGTCAACCTAGGAGGATCCCATCATATACATCAGCAAGGAGAACTAATGAATCATGGAAGAAGTATAACGAAGGCAAAATTGAAGATCAGAAGACAAACAATCTAAGCCAAGGACACTCTAAGGTATGGGTAAGAAAAAATATTTTGCTGGATCTAAATGAGGTTGAGGATCAATGCAAAAAAGGTGAAGGTGGATGCCATATGGAAATCCATACTTGAAGTCTTCCAAAGACTTTGAGTATGCCATAAGTTCATCATTGGAGAATGGACTCAAATGGTAAATAATGGCTCTCCAAGAAGTAACAGGTCCTAGGATCAGATTGCAATATATTAACAATTGGTATGAAGGATTATCTTTTATTCTTCAGTGGTCCAAAATCAAACTTCGAATCATGTACAAGGATGATGCATACACATTTTCGATGATATGGTAGTGTTACATCTATAGTAGCATGGAATGACCTCTCAGCAAAAGACATGATGATGAGATGACATGTGGCATCTTGAGCAAAGAAGGACCAGCAGATGTTGATGACCAGCTTGAGTTGATAAACAGAAGTGACAGGTTGAGAAGATTGACGACTGTGATTATTAGTGTGACTTATTTCAGTTTTGAGTATGTGGCTACACACCTCTTGAGGATGATGTAGCTGTGATGAATACAATTCTATGTGGTATAAAGACACTACACTGAGATGAAGAAAATGATGACTGGAATATATGCATAAACACCAATTCTAGGAGACCATTCAAACTCTGATTTCGGGGTTGTTTGCAAGTATTCTATCAGGATCCGAAAAGAAGATTACCTTGGACATCTACAACACTGAAATTTGTAAGTAGCTGAAGGGTTTTGATGAATTGAGGTAGCTGCAGCAACAACATTATGGTTCTATTTCTTCTCTTGAATTCGGGTATGAAGAAGAAGTTCCAAAGCAGCCTGAGTTGAATCCACAGTTTGCAAGTGTTTAGAAACATGTATAGGACACCATGATGCATGTTCAGAACATGATTTGGTAAACACCTAATGTTGGTTGAAATAATGATAAGATGATATTGACACACATATACTCCAATATGTGAGCACATGTACACAGGGGAAATTTTTTTTTAGTGGTATAAGATAATGTTGCATTGACAAGATGATGAAGATCATAAAGATATGATGAAATTTCAGTAAAGTTTTCAGTTGATAAGCAGACTTCTGTTATCATAAATTATTAACAGACCTTATGATGAGTATGTGTTGATGTATTGAACACACTTTTTAAGAATCTTGGTCAAAACACGAATCAATATATGCATGTGTAAGGGGGAGTTTGAAGTATTTTTGAAATACTTTTCAGCATGTTGATGAAGACATAAGTTTGATTGATGACATGAAAATGCATAGATTGTTGACATGATAACTGAGTCAACCACTGCAATAGGATAGTTCAAGCAAGTCAAATATTTGGATAACATTCCAACTGTGGCATATCAGTTAGGGGGAGCATTTTGGTAGCAAAAACACGATGAAGTAGTACAAAGATTCATCTCTATTTTGCTTTAAAGATTAAAGGACAGACTTGATTTGATGACAAGATGCATCAGGTTTGAATACATCATATCAGTGTGCTATTTAGGTGAAGAGAAACTAGCAACACATTCTTGATGGATGATAAATCTTAGCATGAAAGGGGGAGCAGTTATGAGTTTATTCATTCATGAAAAACTTGGAGATGGCAAGTGATGGAGAATCACTCATGGAAAATAATGAGCAAATAATTTAATTTTTGGGTATTGTGAAGCCTTTAATGGCTGATTAACCCTTTGTCATTAATGTCAAAGGGGGAGAAGAAGAAGTTGGTTGGTTGCCATCAATGACAAAGGGGGAGATTGATGAATAGGATTGTCATTGATGACAACATTAATGACAAGGGTCATGGCAAGGTGGAGGACTTGGCAAGTGGCAAGAAGTGACTAAGCAAGCATTGAGATGGCATTGAAGTAAATACCCTAGACAAAGATGAAGTGGACAAGCCTAATGACATGGAACACAAGTATGAACAATAATTTGGACAAGTAAGCATTGATGACTTGGCAATTTGATTGGAACACCTAATAAGTCAAATGAACCATACTGTGGTCATTTGAAGATGTCCGGAGAAGCCCACGCACATGATGATGAAACCCTTGAACAACATGTTGAATTCCATGATAAACAAGTCCTCTTGCACTTGATGATCACATATGTATTTGGTGTCTTGATGCACATGTTGTTGAAACTTATTGACAATTATGGATATGCATAATGTGGCAAAGATGATTAATTAACTACTTAAAGAACCTTGCACCTAAGTCATTGCTTGACGTTTGCTTGATGAGATTGAACCTTGGATCCCACATACTATGGGTTGATAACCCTTAAAGCCCTTGAAATATGGGCACTTGGTGTATGGTGGGTTGGGCCTCTCTTGGATGATTTGGCAGCTCTTAAGGCCTAAAACAATGGAAGAAGTCTATTGAGAAGACAACCCAACATAAGCATAAAACAATAAAAGACATGTTTTAAATTATTAAATAAAAACATGACAAGTCGGCTCAGGTCTAAGTTAAAATTAAAAATAAAAAATAAAAATTGCAATTCAATAACAGGTCGGCTTACTGAAAATATCATGAAAAAATGCGTATTTATAACCAGCAAACGACCTCATTTAAGGCAGAAATATCCAGCTTGTTGCATCGAAGGGAGGGTGCACGACATGAGCGCACGGTTAATCGAATACATAAGTGGAAGACATGAAGAGAAATGAGGATGCCTGCGCAAATCAGAGCATTTGATGTCAACTCCATCATCTTAGACCTGGGATCAGACGTAAACATCCTAACAAAATAGACCTAGGAAACAATGGGGAAACCACAGTTGGCATGGTCCCTTGTACAACTGCGACTAGCGAATCAAAGTAAGGTCACTCCGATTGGTCGATTATGCCACGTCCCAGTTGAAATGAAAGGACTCAAAACATAAGCAGATTTAGATGTAATAGAGATTGTCGACAACACAAGCCCCTATCCAGTACTTCTAGGGATAGACCGGGAGATGGAGAATCAGGCCATCATAAATTTCAGGAAACGAACCATGTCGTTTGAAAACCGCAAGATGAGGGTAGTAGCACCTCTTGATCTCGCAGAAGGGCAGAGATATGTTGAGCCTACAAGGGATGAATTTACTGAGGGATGGGATAGTCTCTACAACATATCAAAAGCCTACATCAATCCTACTGCAGATGGAGACTTAGGATGGCACAGCGTCAGTTCAGCATCAGATTCGGATGAAGCACTTGAAAATTGGCAGAACTGACTACATGAAGTATCGTTTAGGAGGTGTGCACAGATCACCCAGGCGCTGCAATGGGTAGCTACAGAAGAGTGCACATTACCAACGTATGAGGGGTTTCCAAACTTGACTACTTTCCTCACCAAGTTTGAAGAAAAAGAGGCAGAGCCACAATGACTACTGGCCTTGGAGGAAGCCCTGAAGGGTACACAAGCGTGATGGTGGGCGGCGCACAAGTCAACTATCACAAACTGGCCATTATGTCGACACCTAATGGAGGTTAGGTTCGACGACACTGTAGGATACTACGGAAGGAAGTACGACAACAGAGGAGATCAAAAGGAGCATTTGAATGATTGTCAGATAAAATGGGGATCACGAGCGAAAAAGGAATGGGTCCATCCATTTATTCACACACTGGATGAAGTACCACGAAGTTGGTATATCGTAGCAGAGCTGCGACGTATAACAACCTCATGGAAACAACTAACTATTGACTTTATCCAAATGTTCAGTTTCTCCGACGAAAACCTCTTCATCCACAGCGCATTACAAGACATCTGTGAGAAATTTTTTGAAGAAGTTCCAATAGAGAAACCTATGGGACTTCGGTGGACTATGACACCGAGAATGTTGATGGAATGCTACAACATAACATGAGAATCAAACAATGAGGATGACACAAGGGCCACATATATACCTGAGTCAGAAGGAAGTCGCAGTATCAAGGCACCAGATATGCCTTCCGACAAGTTTCAACAACCATTGCAAATTAAGAAAGTGAACATTGGTTTAGAGGAGAATCCCAAGTTTGCAAGCATCGAAGACTATTGGGATGACTTGACCATTGCCAAGATGACTGACCTATTGCATGAGTTTCAGGATTTGTTCCCAACAAAATTCTCGGAGATGAAAGGGATTTCTGGAGACTTAGACGAGATGAAAATCCCACTGAAACCTGATGCGAAGCCAATAAAGCAGTGTCCTTGCAGGTTGAATCCGAGGTATAAGGAGCGGGTGAAAGATGAACTCGAGAGAATGCTGGATGCATGCATTATAGAACCGGTGGAGGAATCAGAGTGGATTAGCTCGATGGTGGTCCAAGATAAGAAAAATGGCATCCATATTGATTTAAAAAAGCATCCACCTTATCAGTTGAACCTAAGATCCCAAGAGCACGACAAAGATGAACGAGAGCGACTCCAACGAAGGACTAGTGCCACAGAATCAACTATGGCCTTGTAAAAATGAAAAAAAGAAAAGAAGAAGAAGAAAAGCAACGAAAACAACAAAGTTCAGCATCTGTCAACAAGGGAATCACAGAGTGACGAGATTCAGCGTAAAAGGGTAAAATCCAGTCATAAATGTAGTAGTTAAGCCATGATTGACGATGGAAAAAATGAAAAAACGACAATTAATACCTGATGCATGCGGTGGATTTGGTAAATAGGCATCGGATTTGGTAATCATGGTCCAAAATTGGTTGGATAGGGCCAATCAACACTATAAATGTAGGGCAGGGGACAATTTGACGCACTGGCTGTTAAGCAAGAACCTGCAAAGTTGCGCATGGAAGTTTACATTTCGAGCACAAGCACTGAACGATCGCAGCCAACGCGAGTTATGTAGGAGCAACCAAAAATCATGTCCAGGATACCATTCAGAAAGAAGCGGAGCGCCAATCGGCCTGCAGACATCGACTGAGAGCTGAAGAGAGGGACCCAGAATTCGGCATGCCTGGAAGAGGGAGAAACAGGCACTGCTCAAAAGGAAACAACCTCGCAAGGATGGTACCCTATCCCGATGATATTAGGGTATGTACCGCCTAGCAAGGAAGGGACGCGTGCAGTTCAGGTGGGAAAGAACGAACGATATCTCATTAAGATGTCGCTGATACCGAAGGGAGTTCCACAGGAGGGGAATATCGCGACAAACTTGCAGAAGCTTCAATATAGAGACCACGACCTCGGGAACTTCCCAGAAAGCACAAACGCATACGTCAATGTCCACCACGATGAAGGAGATCCGACCACAAAGGAACCAGCGGTGTCGGCGTTGGGGTTGGAGCAATCAGGGTTGCTAGGCCTCACCCAAATACCACACTTCGGGAGATTGGTGTAGGTAAATGCGTGCGTTAAGAAGTTATTAGCCTGTTTTCATGGTGGATACCTATGGATGCACGAAAATATTCTAGTCACAATCGACCTCATTGCACAAATCAACGGACTACCCAAGGACGAAGAACACCCTTCCCAATTTTTCCAAGGGAAGGATAATGACAAGAAGCTCGCAGTAAAGATGAAGACGAAGTACGAAGTAGAGAAAAACTCCAGAGGATACCTAATTGACACAATTATGAACCAAGCTATCAGGGTCGGAGCAAAGATATTAGCAGTTAAGGTGGTGCAGAAGAATAGGCCAAAAGAATGCACTTCGGGCATCATTGCCTCCGCGGAACAATGTGCCGCAGGAGTGCGGATGACTTGGTCAAAATTTATCCTAAACCAATTAGTGGAGGATGCATTTGATGCACAAGAGAAAGGGAAGACATTCACCTATTCATGGCTCCTGATGCTGGTCGCATTAACGGGATGGAGGGAGCCAGAGCACCATCAAGGCATGGGGACAGTAGAATCCAGAATACGAGAATGGGCGCGGTACCAGAATTTATGGGAAACAATTGACAAAGAACGATAAGCATTCAATGTTATACAATTCTACTTGTTCCTGGACATGATGCAGACATATGCGCAAGTGGTATCGTGGATAACTGAGCAAGCAACATGGAAGTATCGTCCGATCGCAAGGCTATTGGTCGAATCCCTAAAAATTTACATCCAAGCACGGGCGAAAAAGCAGAAGCAATGGCTACCAAAACAGTACAAGCTCACCGAGGAAGAATTGGATGCCATCATTGGCGGATGGCCAACAAAATGGAAAGTTCCAACCGTAGAAGAGGAACTATCGAATTTAGAGAATGGATAGACGACAAATTGGCCAGCGCAACCAATGGGACACCTAGTGGAAGAAACAAACTCAGCCAGTTGACAGGAGGGCACATGAGAGGATGATCCTGCGAAAGAACAGTCGCAGATGTCCGTTTGTGATGGAGCCTCATAAGCTACCCCAACGGATTCTGAACTAGAGGCACAACGTGAAGAAACAAGAACAAAGCATAGGATGGACCTTGGAGAAGGAAGCACAAGTGGCAGTCTTCTTGCGGAGCAAGTTAACAGGCTCCTGGAGAAAATAACAGAGGTCGTAGAAGAAAAGCGTGCGAAAGTCACACAACACTCAACCGAATACTTCCACCAGGTAACCCAACTGGTATCCAAACTAGCTAATGCAGTTGTAGAGTCAAGTGTACCACATGGGGATGTCCCACCAAGTTTGTCGACAAGAAGAGTGGAAGTAGAGGTTGACACACAATCAAGGATAGTACAAATTGATCCAAACGCCATGGCAACAGGTGATGAGGCCTTGGACCTGGAATTAAGGAGGTTTGATTCAATCATGGTAAATTTCAATCTACTGCCGATGTTGTCACTACACCGGATTCAAGCCACAACAAGTGCAGAGATCTGCGATCACGAGGCCACAATGCATGACAAGATGGTGAGGTATAAGCAACAGGAGTGCATCAGTGAGATGGAGTCACAACGTTTCCAAAAAGAGAAAGCCCAAACACTAGCTGAAAAAGAGAAGGCTATAGAAGATAGAGGTCGATTAGAAAAGGCGATATCCAAGGCATGTGAAGCCTCAGAGGTAGATCAGGATATACTACCAGAAGCGAAAGCTATCTTGTTATGCATAGCTATCACTGAACCGAGGAAAGAAAATGCAGAGCTACAGGCAAGGGCAGTACTAAGTACACCACAAGAGAATATCCAAAATCGCAAGGACGCGATAGAATAGGTTGTGACAAAGATCGCAGAAATGGAAAGGGAGGCCTAGAAAATTACCGAAGAGGTTACAGGGTTTTGGGGAAGCTTAGTTCAAGACGAGCAATTGTAACAACTAAACATGCAACTTGCCTAGGCAGAAGCTCAAATGGAAATGATGAAGGGATCGCTTAGGATAATGCCCTTACTTGTGCAATTGACAAAGGCCTCAGAGCTGAAGGAACTCAAGCAACGGGTAACTAAAGCACGCGAAAGGAAGCAAAGAAGGATGACACACCTAGATGAGTTAAAAACAAAGGCAACACATTTTTCCACGCAGGAAATAGTAGGAATGACATAGGTTAAGCAGAATTTGGAGCAGGCACAACAGATGAATGGCGAGAACACATTGGAATAGTAGGTGTAAGACCGCGCAACACTCAAAGTATTGACAAATGAAGTTATCGACCAGATCAGAGTTGTACATGATGAGTTCTGGTCCCAAGTAAACACACCAGAGGTGTCTAGCTGAGGTGGCTCGAGGGAGAGACACAAGTTTGTGTTGGGGTCCTGTTGGCACGGGGTTAGACCGCATGAAGCACGGAAGCCGACAACAACATCCGCAGAAGAAAGGACCATTCATGGAGAACAAGGAGTAGATGAAAGCGCAAGGTTAGTTTAGTTAGTTAGAATGGGTCAATTGGACAATTTTGTAACCGCCTTAGTTGGTTATAAATAAGACTATTATTGGAAGCCTAAGGGAATCCTATCCGATCTTAGAACGAGATCAGTAAAAAAACAGATGAATTGTGTAATGTTTTTCTTTGTTTTCAGCAAGTTTTGTATGGATCCGCGATAAGTGGTTTGGAACTGTCCCTGCGAGGGTTGTACCACAGGCTCTTGATGAGTTAATGCATGAAGATGTTCGGCTATGTCTATTTCTTATGCTTCTGTTCATGTTGAATGATGAATGCGATTGCTAGTTGTGATGTGTTTAAAGTTTTGTGGTTTAGTAAGTTCTGCTGATGAAAATGCTAGTTTTACCATGTTAGTGCGAATGTTGATTACATTTTGAATATGCGATTGAAAAATGAATGTATGAGATGTTAAGTATGATGCGAAGATATAATCTTTGGTTTCTATAGCGATAGAGTGAGAATTGATGCATGTCCTTCCCCCACTGCGAAAACCTAGGTCTCGCATCCCCCTTAATCATCTCGGGTGAGACTTCACTCTCTCTACGAGTGTTGCTGGAAAGGGTAAAGCCTTTCTGGGCCAGTGTTTAAGGATGTTTGGTTGGTGTTTGTTGAAAACAGTGCGAAGTGAACCCCTGTCGACAAAAATGTGTCAACACTCTTGTTTTAGAGTAAGTGCCTTTGTTAGGCCACACCCATATTTATGATAGATTAAGGCAATAAATTCTGTGCATGAAGGTTAATCAAAATAATAGTACAACTAATAACTAGAGGTCTATAAAGACCTGGTTTTGTTTACAAATGAACATAGATCTTGAGTGAATATTGAAACTGATACCTAGGCAATATAACTCAGGGATAAGAAGGGATAACCCTTTGTGATGTTTTTCCTGAAATTCAAAACTCTTAGGATTCATACCACTCCCCATCTCTTTTGAACATTGATAATAAGATGCAGTACTTAGAGTATATTATTGAGACATAATCATTTTGTGTTGTTGATCTTGCCAAAATTAAACCTACAAATTTTGTTAAAGCCATACAATACCATATGATCTTGGCTACTCTCATTGAATTGATCTTATTGAACAATATTGTACTGATAGTGGTGATAGAATAGACCCACACACCTAACTTTATTTGTAGCTATTTCCTTAATGATCTCATCTCTTGAATGAAAAGGAAAAACCTTAACAATGAAACATAATAGAGATGTTCAAAACATATGTATATTACCATACCATTTCCCCTATCCTCATGGATCATTAGTTGGGAATGGAGACTATATAATTACACTCTCATCCATGCCTCTCAATACAAAATTCCTACTTACAAATTATCTCAACTGATTTGAACATATGCAATAACAACAAAACCCTAATCGAGTGCATATAAAATGATTTTTCAAGAATTAACTTAACGACATTACATGAATATAGTGTCCATATATGAATATAAAATATTTTTTATAATGAAATAAACTACATCATTATTGTTATAGCACATTTTTTCACATCACTACAAAATGTTTATTTTGGTTGATATCCATATTTGCAGACTTCCTTGTCCCTCTATGGTTTAATTCCCCTATCCTTTCTTAGTTAAATCCTTCAAAAAACCCCAATTTCCTACTCATGTGTGCCTTACGCATTACTGGCCCGTGTATAGACACCTTGATAATGTATTTCTTGTGTATACGCACCCTGCTAGTGTATTTCCCATGTATGACCTGTTTTGAAGGTAAAAAATAAATAAATTTGGGAAACACAAAAACAATTTCACGGTTCTTCAACTGTCTCTTTCCTATAGATAACTACTTGAACTTCCCTATATGCCTCCCCAAAAGTATAAAAGAGGCAAGAGAAAACATGAGAAGGAGAAGAGATCAATATGGCATCCTTATGTTGAACTTATGCATATTGAATCCATAACCCCTAATCCTAGGTCTACAAATTAACCCCCCATATCTGGAAATATGCATTTCCAACCGTCTCCATCCCTTTTTTGCCAAGAAACTACCATACTTTTTTCTTTGGGCATGATTTTGGAGCACAGAGTAGGTGTGTATGTGTGTGGCCTGAGCAGAGGAACTCAACATCCAGTTCAGAAGAATGTCGTAGCTGATAAAATGTGAAATCTATTTTGTATCTTCATGTTATTTTATATAAAGAATTCACTTTCCTGTCATGTAATGTGTAAAAACTTATCTTGATGGTTTTAAACATTCAATTTGTGGTTTGACAATTATATTTTTAGTTTGTTGTCCATGTTCTTGTTCATTCTATGTGATTTCAGGTTATCAAGAACATTTGTGGATTAGAGATTGAAAGCAAGGATCTTCATCAACCGTTGGACTCCAGGTAGGAATGATGCCTTCTAGTTTCCAATCATTTAAAAACTGTAAATTTGTTTGATTTGCATCTTTAGGAAGAATTGTTTGAATTGTTTATGGGCATTTCTCTGTGGTGATCCCACCCAACGATCACTAGGGTAGTAAATAATATCGAAACAATTATCAATGCTTTCTCCACCATTTTGAGAGGAAATTCTTATTATACAACATAATTGACAGCCTTATGTATATTAGATTATACCTAATAATAATAATAATAATAATAGAAACTACATATAGTGTTGTGATCGATGTGATTTTTAGTTAACCAAAATGAAAATCAAACCTACAAGATGGGTGATAGATAGTGTTCTTTCTACCAGCCAAGCACCAATTATTGAAGAAGATATCAAAACTCGGAATGATTAGAGACTACAATGCTCATTCAATAGACACCTGAGCATTATCACACACACAGACCATTACATGTGCATATAATGAACGAGTAGGATATGGTTAACATGATTCAACAATTTTAATGACTAATTGGTGAGAGACTATGTTAAACAAAAAATGTAGTCCAACAAATTAAAAAGGAAATGAAGCAAACTAAACAATGAATCCGACTAAGAATCTCCAACTGGAAACACATAAATTGTTTTTTAAATTAGGTACTATGGATTATACCATGCCTACGCTCATTGTAACCCACCTAGAACTTGAAACATTTTATGTTGTGGAAAAACATTACTTTAAAAATTATTGTAAAGTTTTATGTTGTTGACCAAGGATGGTGAAGGATGACTGTAATTGAATATTTTATTATTTAATAATTGAAATAGGAGACACCTATCCAAAGAAGACTGTTGAAGAGTGTTCACTGAACCACTAGGAGGAATTAACTGGTGTAGAAGGAAAAATGACAAGTGGCAGCAACAACACTCACTCTCTAGCTAATGCAGGAGGCAACTTCCCTAAAAATGTGGTCATGTTCCCCAAGGAAGGAGGAACTGAGTAGGTGGCTCATTAAATGTACAAACTGACCCAAAGACCTAGGCAATCATATATCCATCGAATGAGCAGGAGGCTCACTAGTTTTTTCCTTGTGGATTTGCTGGATACTAAAATGTTAAGCACACAAGAGGAATTCAATGAGGGGAAAGCTAAAGTGAGTTGCTAGTGTATGGAATGCAAGTTTTGATTGCTGAGTTGCAGAGAGTGTATTGTCTGCAAGTTTTTATGAATGCTAAGATACAAAGAGAATAATACATGCCTCTACACAGTATCTTCGTCCTGGTGGTTCAGTGAACAGGCTCAGGGGTCCTGAAGCAAGTAATCTTGGCTACTTCTAGGAGACGGTTGGGAGGAACAGTCTTCTTTGGATGTTTTTCCACCTCAACAGTTAAACAAGTTCTACATTGTTCTATTTTATTTACTTCTAAATTGTTCTATATAATTCTAAAATATTTTATCCTTAAATTATAAGGTTTTTAATGCTCTTTAGATGTCTATTTAGCTATTAAATTCAATCAAATACAAAACTGATAATTATATCCTATATAAAAGTCTGTATGGTTATATGTTTCCACAGAATAATAACATATGGTTCATCTCTGTATTTTTCCTTTCACATAAAGTGATGTACTCTAGTACCGAGAGTTGTTTGAATAGGTATAAATTAATAATTGTCAAGTAGATTAGAAATGATCTCAATATTATAAGCATAATGCTTAAACAATAGTATACAAATCATATACTTATAACTCATATCAAACCGAGTATACAATAATACATATCCTAGGATTAGGGTAAATAATAATGTATTATATAATAAGTACAAAATATAACTACAATATATTTTCCCTTAGTTAGGGTTTGCTCGAGATCAAATACAACGAATTCCATAACAAGTATGAGATAATAATCAAGTGTACAAATCCCACATCAAACTACAGGAATGGTTGACGATCAAACTGTTTGACAAACCAAAAGTCAACTTATAGTTCACAGGCTTACTGCCTCGAATAGGGTTATACACAGAGACAGGGTTGGGATCGCATCCCATCTCCATCTTTAAACAACTCAGTATAATCGAAAGGAAATAAATAAATAATAACAATTATATCGATCCATATTGGAAGATTTCATATCAACATTATAAACAAATATCATAGAACATACTTTCTCCATAACTAGGGCATCGCCCAGATTTTAAAAATAAACATCACTAATCTATGCAGCGATAGTTTTTAAAACATAGATACCATCCACAAAACTGAAGTATACAACATTTGGGAGAATGCAACAATTTACAGAACGAGATCAAATCCCTTAAACCAAGTTTTTCATTTGCCCAATCAAAAAATTTGATAAGTATTTTTCCAGACCAATTTAATATAAATCGAGGGTTCGAGACCCATGAGGGTTCAACCTCCAAACACATAGGTCAACCTTTCTAACAATTATAACCAATGCATTTTATACATCCTAAAGGCTTAAGTTCTAAGAATCAAACAAAGGGGTTTATAAAATTTACAAACAGACCCTTCATAGACACTGTGGGTCTAAACCCTTTAACCATTAACAAAACGACAAACGCAAATTGGGTCTAGGTCGAACCCTGTTAAATAATAAGTCTAATATCGTTGCAATGGAGCCAGCAATGGCACAAAGAAAAATAAGTAAACCAATAATCAAAATACCATTTACATTTTAGGGCTTTTCCCAAACTGGTTACAAATTCATCATATAAATAGGAGTAATACTTATCCACAATTTCGAATGGCTAAGAATTATCAACACACTTTCTATATTTCCAAAATATATAAATTTGTTTTATTGAAGAAACTGTTGGGCGAAACCCCAACTAGAGGCTTATAGCCTAAGTAAATTTTTTACAATGCAGTAGCACTGCACAGGGTCGCCCATATGGCTCCCAAATAGACAAACTAACTCTAAAAATATAGGAACCCTTGGCCAAGGGTGATTCCAGGGCGGCCCAAGGCTTACCGAGAATACCCCAAGCCTGGAAACTTTCATCTTCATTCATCCAAACCCTTACTACGTTGACCCGAGACTCCAAGAAGGGGAAACCCCGTCACTACAACATGAAAACACTGTGTTATAACCTTACAGTGGATTACAGTAATGAAAATTACTTCAACTTAATTACAGAGTATTTTTGTTTACCTCAAGGTAGGGCTAACTCCATCAGCACGAAGACCACCTTTAACCAACATAAGCACCTTTGCAAACTTCGACATTCAATCTCTGTGTGAAGTTTCATCTCAGCCATGGCGGCCGAGACCTACACCATTTTGAAAGAGTGCAAATGACTAGAGGAACGATCGTTACAACCCTTCACGTGTTAGGGTTTAGGTTTCTACCTTCGAGGAGCCGAGCTAGTCACTTCACGTGAGCTCATAAAAGCTCCAGCTAGATCCCACACCAAAACAAATATTCGCATACATTCTTATAGTTTGCTTATACAACCTTTTCGAACTTTGTTTTGGTGCCACCACCTTTGCCATCGAACCCTTTTTGTTAGAAGTTCCATACCTATGGTTTGGAGTTAGGATCAATATATAATCTTTATGTATATGGAATTTCATAGTTAGGTTATCATATAACCTTGGCTCTAAATTTATAAAAACATCGACCCAAATCTTTGAATGAGAAACCTTACCTGGAAACCTGCACATCATTTCAATATGCATTAGCTCATAGTAGCTAAGTAAGCCCCGGAGGCGTCACAAGAACCCCCCTTCAACAAAAGAAGAACATAATCAGTATCTAACATCACCATAACATCTTTATGATAATTCATGACTTATAAATGAAATGGACGATAAGAAAACTTTGATAGTGGTATAGTATATAAAAAAAAAATAAAACTATCATGCCATTCATAAACAAGGAAAATCAACCAGTACAAGCATTACTCTAGCAGTTAATGTTTTAGTCAAACAATTCTCTATGCAAGCTATAGAGTTAGTATTAAATTATACTACTATAAAAAAAAATTCTAAAATTTTGATGGATTTTTAGTGGTGTTACATGTGGTATCAGAGCGCGGTTACAAACATTAGGCCTGAAAGTGGCTCAACTCGCGCTTTCCAAATAAAACAGAAAAAACAAATTTACCGACCTTGTTTTAAATTTGCTTATGTACAGAACATTCAATATCTATTTTGCAGGTAATGGAAGGAGTAGAGGCATCTGCCGAGGATGGATCCCATCATAATAATCATGAACAGGAAAATATTAATGAAGTTAATTTATATGTAGAACTAAATGATCATTCATCTGAACTACTACGAACTGTTAAAGATTTGAAGGCTGAATTGCAGAATGTTAAAGAAGATAATGAAAGAATCCTAAGAGAACCGGAAGAACTAAATCAAGTATTGCTAGATAAATTACATAATGAAGAAAAGGATAAAAGAAGAGAAACTAAAACTGAATCTGGAACGGTACCTTACAAACGTAAGGGTAAAAAGTTAAAGTTTTATGATAATGAAAGTAATTCCTGCACTGAAATTAATGTTAAAATACATAGAAAGAAATATAAGTATTCCAGTGAAAGCAGTGACAGTGACTGCAGCCCTAAAAAGAGAAAATATAAACCTTACGAAGAAATTTCAGGAGAGTTTAAAAAGATAAAACCACCAATGTTTAATGGTGAGGTAGAGAAAGGAGAGGAAGCCGAAGCATGGCTATCCGGGATGAAAAAGTATTTTCAAATATATAACTACTCAGACAGGCTGAAAGCTAAAATGGCTATTTATAATTTAACTGGGAATGCTGATATATAGTGGCAGGATATAAAAAGGGTGAAAAACCTTAAAGAAAAGTATGTAACTTGGAGAACTTTTAAGAGATACTTTAAAAGGAATTTTTTGTCTGAAAACTTTTACGAAGAAAAGCTACGGAATTTTATGATCTTAAGCTAGGTTCAATGTCCATAAAGGAACTAAGTAGTAAATTCTTAAGTCTATTAAAATATGTACCTTATATTGTCGATGAAAAGCCTAAGATACAAAGGTTTCTGAGTTGCTTACCTCCTAGCTTCAAGGACAGGATTGAATATGACAACCCAAAAACCCTTGAAGAAGTAATGAGAAAGGCTAACTTCTGTTATGAACAAAGCAAAAATAAAAGAGAAAGTGTACCTAGATGGAAAATTAAAAGATCATATAATTTTGAACAAAGGAGAAAAAGTTTTAAATTTAGCAGAAATGCTGGAAATAATTCTCGAAATTTCCCTAACAAAAATTATCAAGGAATAAACTTTAAAAGTAATACATAGCAGAATTTTACATCAGCAAAGAACAGAGACATACCTAACAATTATGTTAAAAATAATGAACACAGAGAACTATTAAAATGATGGGATTGTCAGGGACCACATTATGCAAAAGACTGCCCTAACAAAAAAAGAAATTTCAGCAACGTGCATACAGTACAGGAAGAGGCAAGAGTTGGTGACTTAATGAATGAGATGCCCAAAATTAATGCATCCTTGGAGAATCGATAGGCTGATCACCAGACATCTATGGTGGAGATAGAAGGTATGATAAAGAACAAACCAATTTCTATTTTGATTGATCCAGGTGCTAGTTTAAGCTATGTGTCACGTAGTATAGTAGAAAGTTGTAATTTACAGTTGAATAAAATTTGAAAAGTCTTGGCTGTTACAATTAGCTACAGGAACTAAAAGAAAGGTAGTTAACTATGTTGAAGATTGTGAAATGTTTATGGGTCAATTCAAAACTCAAGTGAAATTGAATGTGTTACCTCTAGGATCATATGATGTTTTAATAGGTATGGATTGGTTGGAAAAGCACAGAGTAGTTTTAAATTGTTTTGAGAAAACATTTACATGCTTAAATGAAAAAGGAGAAACTATCATAGTAAAAGGTACTCCTAGGAAAGTTTATGTTAGACAGATTTCAGCATTACAAATGAAAAAGGCTGTACATAAAGGTTGTAGAGTTTTTGCTGTAGATTTAATAAATGATGAACACTTGAATAAAGAAGATAAACTAAAAGTTGAAGACATACCCATCTTAAGGGAATTTTCAGATGTATTCCCGGAAGAGATTCTAGGATTACCTCTGAAAAGAGAATTGGATTTTACTATTGAGTTAGTACCTGGAGCTGTACCAAATTCAAAGGCTCCTTACCGGATGAATATTCTAGAACTTAATGAATTAAAACTACAATTGAAGGAGTTAATAGATAAAAATTATATAAGACCAACTGTGTCTCCTTGGGGAGCCCTGTCATATTCGTTAAAAAGAAAGACGGTACCTTACGCCTGTGTATAGATTATCGCCAGTTAAACAAAATGACAATTAAAAACAGATATCCATTTCCCCGCATCGATGATCTGTTTGATCAAGCATGCGGAGCAACGATATTCTCAAAGATAGACTTGAGATCTGGATACCATCAAGCCATAATTAAAGACGAAGATATATTTAAACCTGCATTTAGAACCTGTTATGGGCATTATGAATTTGTAGTTATGCCTTTTGGGCTAACGAACGCTCCAACAGTTTTTATGTGTGTAATGAATAATGTCTTACATAAATATTTGGATAAATTCGTAATTGTTTTCATTGATGACATACTGATTTATTAAAAAAAAAGGATGAACATGATAAACATTTGCAGATAATTTTACAAGTACTAAGAGAACATAAATTATACGCTAAATTTAACAAATGAGAATTCTTTAAAGATAAGATACAATATTTAGGTCATGTGATATCCAAAGAAGGAATATCAATTGGCCCAGATAAAATAAGAGCAATAAATGAATGGCTTGTCCCTAAATATGTAGTAGATGTACGATCATTCACTGGAATTAGAGGTTACTACCGAAAAGTCATAGAAGGATTTTCGAGAATTGCGAATCCTATAACATCATTACGGAAAAAGGGAAAAAGATTTGCATGGGATTTAAAGTGTGAAGAAAGCTTTAAAAAATTAAAAGAATTATTAACTACTGCACCTATCTTAAAAATAATAGATCCAAACAAAGACTTCGTGGTATGCACTGATGCATGCAATGAAGGCTTAGGTGGAGTTTTAACTCAAGAAGTTAATGTAATATCGTATGAATCAAGAAAGTTAAAAATACATGAAAAGAATTATGCTACGTATGATTTAGAGTTGGCTGCTGTAATTTATGCTTTGATAATGTGGTGCCATCATCTAATTGGTAGAAAATTTCTATTAATGACTGATAACATAAGTTTAAAATATTTCTTTGATCAACAAAATCTAAACACCAGGCAAGCAAGATGGTTAGCTTTCCTTAGCGAATATGATTTCGAGATCAAACATATAAAAGGAAAATAAAACAAGGTGGTTGAGGCCTTAAGACGAAATGCAAGACTAAATTTTGTAGCCGCTGTTAGTAGCTACAGAACAGATTTGGAAGATAGGTTTGATGATGGAGTAAAATTGGATAAAAATTATCAGAATTTAAGAGAAAAAAGTTGCAGAAAATGAATTTGAAAATATAAAAATAAATTTCAGTTTGAATGAAAAGGGTCTATTGTTGTATAAAAACAGATTATATGTACCTAACGTAGCAGAAATTAAATTGCTTATTTTAAATGAAGTGCATAAGAGTCCTTATTCAGGACATCCTGAATACCAAAAGATGATAACAATGCTTAGAAAAGATTATTTTTGGCCAAACATGAAGAATGAAGTGGCTGAATACATAGCTAGGTGTATTGAATTCCAACAAGTTAAAGCTGAGCATCAACACCCAGCAGGTCTATTGCAACCATTACCAATTCCAGATTGGAAATGGGAAATTACCAGCATTGATTTTATAACATGACTACCTAAAAATCAAAAGCAAATGATTCTGTGATAGTATTAGTAGATAAACTTAGCAAGACAACTCAATTTATACCTGTTAAATCTAATTATAAGGCTCCTAATATTGCTGATGTGTTTATGAAACAAGTTTTTCGTTTGCATGGAATTCCTAAGGTAATAATTTATGATAGAGATTTTAAGTTTATTGGTAATTTCTGGAAATCATTGTTTAAAGGTTTGGATACTAAATTAAATTTCAGTACAGCTTATCATCCACAAACGGATGGACAAACTAAAAGAGTAAACCAAGTTTTAGAGGATATGCTCAGAATGTATGTTAGGGATCAACCAAACAAATGGGAAGAATATTTGCATTTAGTTGAGTTCACTTATAACAATCATTATCAAGCTTCAGCTCAACTTAGTCATTTTTAAATATTGTATGGTCGGAAGTGTAATACTCCCATTTCATGGAGTAATCTGGTTGGCAGATTGATGTTAGGACCCGAGTTGTTGAAAGAAATTGAACTAACGGTGAAACAGGTACAGAGCAATCTGAAAATTGTACAAGACAAACAGAAGAGTCATGTAGACCTTAAAATAACTCAGAGAGAATTCCAAGTAGGTGAGCATGTCTTTGTCAAGGTAAAACCCAGAAAAAGCTCTTTTAAGCTGGGGAGTTGTGCTAAATTAGCACCTAGGTATTGTGGACCATTTGATATATTTTCAAGAGTTGGACCAGTGGCTTATCAGTTAGCTTTTCCACTTAATCTCAAAGTACAAAATGTATTTCAAATTTCTATATTAAAAAAATATGTACATGATGCTACTCATGTAATCGATTGGAATGTTATCTAGGTAGAACCAAAATGAGATTTTCGGGTGGAACCGGGTTGTATCCTCGACATGAGAGAAATTTTACTCCGGAATCACACCATTGGCCAGGTAAAGGTGCAATGGAAGCACCTTAGTCCAAATGAAGCAAATTGGGAATTGGAGAGTCATATGTGGGCATCATATCCAATTTTGTCCCAGGAAGACTCAGATGATAATTAAGCAACATCGAGGACGATGTTGAACTTAATAGGGGGTGTTTGTAACCCACCTAGAACTTGAAACATTTTATGTTGTGGAAAAACATTATTTTAAAAATTATTGTAAAGTTTTATGTTGTTGACCAGGTATGGTCAAGGATGACTGTAATTGAATATTTTATTATTTAATAATTGAAATAGGAGACACCTATCCAAAGAGGACTATTGAAGAGTGTTCACTGACCCACTAGGAGGAATGAACTGATGTAGAAGGAAAAATGACAAGTGGAAGCAACAACACTCACTTTCTAGCTAATGCAGGAGGCAACTTCCCTAAAAATGTGGTCATGTTCCCCAAGGAAGGAGGAAATGAGCAGGTGGCTCATTAAATGAACAAACTGACCCAAAGACCTAGGCAAGCATATATCCATCGAATGAGCATGAGGCTCAATAGTTTTTTCCTTGTGGATTTGTTGGATATTGAAAGGTTAAGCACACAAGAGGAATTCGACGAGGGGAAAGCTAAAGTGAGTTGCTAGTGTATGGATTGAAAGTTTTGACTGTTGAGTTGTAGAGAGTGTATTGTCTGCAAGTTTTTATGTCTGTTGAGATACAAAGAGAATAGTACATGATTCTACATAGTATCTTTGTCCTGGTGGTTCAGTGAACAATCTCGGGCGTCCTGAAGCAAGTAATCTTGGCTGCTTCTAGGAGACGGTTGAGAGGAACGGTCTTCTTTGGATGTTTGTCCACCTCAACAGTTAAACAGGTTCTACATTATTCTGTTTTATTTACTTCTAAATTGTTCTATATAATTATGAAAGCTTTTATCCTTAAGTTATTAGGTTTTTAATGCTCTTTAGATGTCTATTTAGCTATTAAATTCAATCAAATACATAACTGATAATTATATCCTATATAAAAGTCTGTATGGTTATATGTGTCCATAGAATAATAACATATGGTTCATCTCTGTATTTTCCTTTCACATAAAGTGATGTACTCTAGTACATAGAGTTGTTTGAATAGGTGTAAATTAATAATTTTCAAGTAGATCAGAAATGATCTCAATATTATAAGCATAATGCTTAAACAATAGTATACAAATCATATACTTATAACTCATATCAAAGGTCTAGTATGCAATAATACATATCCTAGGATTAGGGTAAATAATAATGTATTATATAATAAGTACAAAATATAATTACAATATATTTTCCCTTAGTTAGGGTTTGCTCGAGATCAAATACAACGAATTCCATAACAAGTATGAGATAATAATCAAGTGTACAAAGCCCACATCAAACTACAGGAATGGTTGACGATCAAACTGTTTGACAAACCAGAAGTCAACTTATAGTTCGCAGGCTTACTGCCTTGAATAGGGTTATACACAGAGACAGGGTTGGGATCGAATCCCATCTCCATATTTAAACAACTCAGTATAATCGAAAGGAAATAAATAAATAATAACAATTATATCGAGCCATACTGGAATATTTCATATCAACATTATAAACAAATATCATAGAACATACTTTCTCCATAACTAGGGCATCGCCCAAATTTTAAAAATAAACATTACTAATCTATGCAACGGCAGTTTTTAAAACAGAGATACCATGCCACAAAATCGAAGTATACAACATTCGGGAGAATGCAACAATTTGCAGAACGGGATCGAATCCCTTAAACCAAGTTTTTCATCTGCCCAATCAAAACATTTGATAAGTATTTTTCTAGACCAGTTTAATATAAATCTAGGGTTCGAGACCCATGAGGGTTCAACCTCCAAACACATAGGTTAACCTTTATAACGATTATAACCAACACATTTTATACAACCGAAAGCCTTAAGTTCTAAGAATCAAACAAAGGGGTTTGTAAAATTTACAAACAGACCCATCATAGACATCGTGGGTGTAAACCCTTTAACCATTAACAAAACAACAAACGCAATTTGGGTCTAGGTCGAACCCTGTTAAATAATAAGTCTAATATTGTTGCAACAGAGCCAACAATGGCGCAAAGAAAAATAAGTAAACTGATAATCAAAATACCATTTACATTTTAGGGATTTTCCCAAATTGGTTACAAATTCATCATATAAACAGGAGTAATACTTATCCACAATGCCGAATGGCCAAGAATTATTAGCACACTTTCTATCTTTCCAAAATATATAAATTTGATTTATTGAAGAAACTGTTGGGTGAAACTCCAACTAGAGGCTTATAGCCTAAGTAATTTTTTTACAATGCAGTAGCATTGCACAGGGTCACGAAGATGGCTCCCAAATAGACAAAATAACTCTAAAAATACAGGCACCATTGGCCAAGGGCGACTCCAGGATGACCTGAGGCTTACCGAGAATACCCCAAGCCTGGAAACTTTCATCTTCATTCATGCAAACCCTTACTGTGTCGACTCGAGACTCCAAGAAGGGGAAACCCTATCACTACAACATGAAAACAATGTGTTATAACCTTACAGTGGATTACAGTAATGAAAATTACTTCAACTTAATTACAAAGTATTTTTGTTTACCTCAACGTATGGCTAACTCCATCAACATGAAGACTACCTTTAACCAACAGAATCACCTCTGCAAACCTCGACATTCAATCTCTGTGTGAAGTTTCATCTCAGCCATGGCGGCCAAGAGCTCCACCATTTAGAAAGAGTGCAAATGACTAGAGGAACGATTGTTACAACCCTTCACGTGTTAGGGTTTAGGGTTCTACCTTCGAGGAGCCGAGATGGCCACTTCACGTGGGCTCATAAAAGCTCCAGCTAGAGCCCACACCAAAACAAATATTCGCATACATTCCTATAGTTTTCTTATACAACCTTTTAACTTTGTTTTGGTGCCACCAACTTTGCCATCGAACCCTTTTTGTTAGAAGTTCCATACCTATGGTTTGAAGTTAGGATCAATATATAATCTTTATGTATATGAAATTTCATAGTTAGGTTATCATATAACCTTGGATCTAAATTTATAAAAACATCGACCCAAATCTTTGAATGAGAACCCTTACCTGGAAACCTAAACATCATTTCAATATGCATTAGCTCATAGTAGCTAAGTAAGCCCTGGGGGCGTCACAAGAACCCCCCTTCAACAAAAGAAGAACATAATCAGTATATAACATCACCAGAACATCTTTATGATAATTAATGACTTATAAATGAAATGGACGATAAGAAAACTTTGATAGTGGTACAGTATAAAAAAAATAAAACTATCATGCCATTCATAAACAAGGAAAATCAACTAGTACAAGCATTACTCTAGCGATTAATGTTTTAGTCAAACATTCTCTATGCAAGCTATAGAGTTAGTATTAAATTATACTACTATAAAAAAAATTTCTAAAATTTTGATTGATTTTTAGTGGTGTTACACTCATTCTGGCATGGTATTATCCCTCTCTACATCACTGAAAAGTAAACCAAGGTTGTACACTACTGAGGTCTCAGCTTTTTCTTCCAATGTCGAGTCAACAATTCCATTTGAAAATATTTCACAGAGTTTAAGGAACTATGACATTCAAAACTTCTCTTTTGTTACAATAAACCCTATTGCCTTGGAGCTATGTTAAATCTTATTCCATACTAATAATTCAAAAGTAAATCTAAATTGTTACATAGTAGTGGCTATTTCCAATTCAAATACAATGTACAAGTATATGAGTTACAAACTTTGAGTTGATCGATTTTCAGATTGTAGTTGAGCTAACTATATTTAGTTCTTAACCCATGTCGTAAGCACCAAAATGCACTATACTAAATTTATTAGGTTGAAATGAATCCCTTTGTGCTCTTGCATGAGATCCAAGATAGAAGTAAAAGTAATCTTAATGAATTCTAAACATTTACTTAATTGATGCTCTGTATGTATCTTTGATCATGTACTCTAAAACATTTCATATATTACCCCATTTCTAATGGGTCGTGGCTCCATACTCAACAAATATATTAGATTGTTAATTAAATTTTATCTATTTAATTATTAATTAAATATATTAGATTGTTATTAATTAAATTGTATTTATTGTTATGCCCATTATTGTCTCATTTGAAATTTAATATTAAGTACAACCTAAGTAGGCCTAACGGTTAAGAGCATGTGTTTCCTCCTAAGAGGTCACAGGTTCAAAACCGGAGGGGGTAGGGTATGTAAACCTCTGTAGACTTTAGCAGTTAAATCGCTGCGCATAGGCGGGTCCCTTGTCCCACAAACAAGGGGGTCTCATACACCAAATTGGTGTCTCGTTTGGTGGTGACCTTAAAAATAGATTATTATTATTATTATTAGGGGGAATATGGTGTTGCACCACATCTTTATGTGGTTTTTTTTGTTGTTTTCTATGTGGGTCTAACTATTTGAATTTGTTTGGAAGACAACTCGGATAAGATCTATGCAATATGTATGATAGGATCCACACACTGTAGATAAAGTGATATTGTCTAAACAGTAGCTTGTTTGACCCATGGATACTACGATATTCTTTGAAAATGGGTGAATCATATTTCCATGTATCGAAATGAGCAAATATGTACCACAAAGTGAGGTTTAACATATCTATTTGTTTCTTCTCATTTTCTTGTTAGATTCAACAACCCCTAATATTGGCAGAGTTATAAAGCCATGAATACTTTCTCGTTGGATATTGTTATAACTTTTTAATGATCAATATCCATCATCTGTCTTGTTTTCTAATGGGAACACCCTTAAAGGATTATTGTTGGTCTGTAATTTGCATCATAAAATTGTAAGTAGTTCAGTTCGTGAATGGTGAGATCATTATTATGATTGATTTGCTATGATTCATTCAACACTATAGATATTGAGTTATCGGGAAAGGTGGATGCAAGAAAAATAATTTTAATAGTGGTTTTTAAAAAATTTTTGTTATCTAGTCATACCTTTGCTTTGATTTCCTCACATCTACAAGTATCTTACACAATTAATGAATTATAGTGCTTATTTTCTCCAATTTATAGTATAATTTGGTATCATTTAATACCTTTAGTGCATTACATATTATGTTACATACAATTATTGTAGCATTGGTCTTACTTTATGTTACTCTAAGGTTACATGCTTTAGGATGATTTTGACAAGTGTAGTATAGGCCATGGCAAGCCTAATTTATGGATGAATCGGTTTGTGTCACGACTTATGGGATTAAACATTCTTTGTTGCACCATTTTCTGTGGAGGTGTTCCTTTTATTATTTACTAGGTCTTCCTTCTAGTTGGATATGATTTATTTTATAAGATTCTTTTCTAGTCAACACAATTAGTTTTTTGGTTACAAGGTATGTCCTTTCTCTTCCCATTAATTCGATTTGTCGTTTCTAATACTAAATATAGGAAACTAAGACCCTGTAGGCCACCTTGAAGCTAATAGGTTCATGCATTCCTTGATTTGATGCACATCACATTACATTACATATTTAAGTTTGAAAAGATAATAGGTTCATGCATTCCTTGATTTGATGCACATCACATTACATTACATATTTAAGTTTGAAGTGAAAAGTGGTATTGATTTAGCTCTCCTTTAGGAAATTACTATTTTTGTGGGAAATGATCGATCCGGTAAATAGAAAATGGCACAAGCCATTTTACAATGCAATTGGATGCCTAGTTTTCATGTCAAATAAAAAAGATTATGATGTGTCTACAAGCCATTTTACAATGTAATTGGATGCCTAGTTCTCATGCAAAAGGAAAAAGATTATGGTTATGGCAATTGGATGCCTAGGTTTGAATTGCATGCTTCATGTCAATAGTACAACATAAATTGTACACACCACAACATGATAAATACTTATTCTTCATAAAGAGCAATAGAATTATAATTAGTGCACAACAATCCCTTTCATCACTTATTATTGCTTTTTCTTTAGGTAATTTTCGTTTCAATTTCTTGAGAGATCTAATCATAAGGTGGTTTCCTATAGTGATATGCCCTCAGTGAGACTATGAACAAGTAGTAGTTTTCCAGTGGCTTTGCCCTGCGATTTTAACAGGATCTGTACTTAATTGAAGCCTTTAACTAGAAGCCAATCTATCCTTTTTCATCATAATGAACTAAACCTTTGTATAAATGTAACTTATTTGCTCATTAAAATAATTGTCCAGTTAGTGTGTCTGGTATCTTGGATATTTGTGGCACAGGTATGAAATTATGGATTTTCAGTTGTATTTATAACGATATTGTTTTCCATTTCTTTTCATTCATATTTTATCAACTTACTCCTTCTTAATGCTAGATTTTAGTGGCTCCATGATATGAATATCATAATTGGTTAACTAAATAATTCATCAATTTACATCTACACCATTGTTAAATGATCAGTCATCAAGGGCTTGATGAAAACTATTCTTGGATTAACAAGTGGTATACTATACAAGTTTCAGTGTATGCTGCTTCGTCTTTGTATGGTAAATTGAGCTATATCTCTAGATATCAGATTATATAGGTTAACTTGAGGGAGACCAAGGCGAAGCCTTGAACATTTTAAATTGGAAGATGAAACCTCAATCGAATCTATCAAAATCAATACAAAGACTAGTGTTCTATATAACTATAACTATGTGTAAATTACAAAGACTAGTATTCTATATAACTATAACTATGTGTAAATTGTGGTTAAAATCTTTATGCGAACACAACAGGGATAATAGTCATTTTTCTTGTTCATTGCTAATCATTAAAATCTTGGTTACATAGAAATTATGAATGGTAACGTTGTTCATTTAGATGGTTCATAAAATATAGCTTATGGAAAAACATTAACAATATGCAATTTAGATAGAGTATTATTTTGAAGAAAATTTTATGAATAAAGATTATTGGGGAAAATAATAATAATAAAAAAATCGTATTACCATAAAATGTATTATCTGAGGAAATATCAGGTGTCAACGTAAAACACTGCTTTAAGGTTTAAGCACAAATGAGTTCCTTTTCTGATTGCATATTTTTATATAAAACATTAAGATTGCTATATTCTTATATAAATAATTTAATATAATTTTATAATAAATTTTAAAGGAATATATATATATATATATATATATATATATAATTAAAGTTTTTTCTAGAAGTACATTCCATAATAAAAATAAAAATTATTAGATTTATTTATAAATGATAGTTTATACTAATTAGACCTTATCTTCCAATAAAAAAAAATTATACCCTAGTAAAATATATGATATTAATATTATAAGATGTTGTGAAGGTACAAACATGAAAGCTTACTTGAAATAGTATAAGCATGTTGTACCTTAGGAAAAGGCAAAACATTGCTAGAATGTGTATGGCTTAAATTTGAAAACCATAACAAGAAAATATGAAAGAATCTCCTTCATCAATCTTCTTCATGACAATAGTGATAAGTTTAAAGAAAGAATTAGATAACTTAAGAAAAGACAAGTGTTGGATGACACTTTTGGACTGGGTAAGGAAGTAATTTGTTTAATCTCAATGACCTAAGGCTACAATTGTTGGGGAACCTCCTCCTTGAACTATAGAACATAAAAAATAGCAGAAGGGAACTATATCCCAAGAAGATGGGTGGTGTCTATAGACACTATTTACAACACTTAAGCACATCACATTGTGATCAGAACATCACAATGCATTATTCAATATCAATTGCAACATATAAATACAACCCATAGGGTCATTCTTTTATAATGTCCAAATCTAACAAAATCCCTTGAAGTGAGGATGATATGGTCCACCAATAGGGGTCATTGGTTTTGACCATTTCCATGAAATCTGCAATGTTCCATAGATAAGTCGGTTTCACTAGTCGATCCAACCAAGACCTCATCATCCATTCAATTGACTGATCAATAGACCACTCAATCGAGTCTCAAATCAACTGCTTTGTTGGTTAGCTGTTGTCTTTCGACTGACCATCTCCCAAAGACCCAGAGGTGTGATGAACCCGCATAACCTTTGGTTCCAACACCCCCACATTAACACAACGCTATGGAGATTTAGCAGATGAAATTATGTTCTCTAAACACCCCCCTATAATTGCAGCTCCCTGAAGCCCAAGCATAGCTCAAAGTTTCACAAACTTAGCTTCTGGTAGAAGCTTCGTAAAGATATCAATGATCTAATCATCTGTCCTACAATAAACAAGTGAGACAACATTGTCCTGTACCAACTGTCTCAAATAATGAACATGAAATTCAACATGCTTCATTTTGTTGCGAGCAATAGGATTATCAACAACCTGTATTGTTCTATGATTGTTGCAATGGATAACAGTCAAGGCATGAACATGAAAACCAAGCTCTTCTAGAAGTTGACAAATCCAAACTGTCTCTGAACCAACATTGACAATGCCATGATATTCTACTACTATAGTCGAAAGATAGACTGCCTTATGTTTCTTACACGACCAAACCAAGGGTCCAAAACTAAGTCAAACACAACCAAAAGTGGACTTTCGGTCGTCAATGTCACCTCCCCAATTGGAATCAATAAACCTGACCAGTGGTTATGAATTATGACAATACTTAATACCATACTAATAAGTTCCTTTAATATAGAGAACAATTCTCTTTACAGCTTTCCGGTGGCTTTCTTTAGGATCTTGCATGAACCGAGAAACCATGCTAACAACAAAGGAGAGATCAGGCCAATTATGATTTAATTAAATCAAGCTACCAACCAACTATCGATAAAGAATGGCGTCGATTCGCAGAGAGTCATAGTCCCTTGAAAATTTTAATCCCGACTGATAAGGTGTGGCACAAGACTTATAATCGTCCATTTTGAATCATTTCAAAAGATCCAAAACATATTTAGGTTGAGAAAGAAAGGTGCCATCATCCATTTTCAAAATTTGAATGGCCAAAAAGAAATGTACCAGACTAAGATTAGTCATTTCAAAGGTAACTGCAAATTGTTTCTTCAAACGAAAAATCAGATTGATATTGTTTCAAGTTATGGCTAAATCATCAACATACAAGGTATCACCATGAACATGTAATACATAAATAATGTGATCATATTCACATTGTTTCTAGTTATGTCCATACAATGACTTTTTCAGTCAATAAAAAAAACCAGAATTTGTCACAAAACGAAGATTGTTCCATATAAATTTCTTCAAAAAAGCCTCCATGAAGAAAAACACTTTTAACATCCATTTGGTGAAGTTCCCATCCAAAATCAGCAGCAATGGAAAGAATCAGTCGAATAGAGTTTATTTTTGCAACATGAGTGTAGTAGATGCCTTCTTGATGAGAGAAGTCCTTGGCTACCGATCGAGCTTTGTGATGTTCGACAACACCGTCCGAAGTAAAATTGGTCTTGTAAACCCATCGATACTTCACAACATTCTTTCCTTGCAGTCAAGGAACCAATTCCCAAGTCTGATTCTTCTTCAAAGAATCAATTTCAACAGCCATATCATTTTTCGATTCAGGCACTCCTTGAGAATCTACATCAGTGCCAAGATCACAGGTTTCAAGAACACTTTCCATCAATGCAACACTAGCATGTTGTTTCTGACTGTGGGTTTGTCGACCAATACTAGCATCTCCAACATCAAGTTCAACAACTTCAATTGTTTTAGAATCCTACCAAGGTAGACAAGTAGGCGATGATTCAGGTCGGTGATTGTTAGTCAAGTGAGTAGGTGTGTCGACATCCTCAGTCAAAGTAGATTGACTCCCAGTTGACTCAAGAGTAGAATTCAGTTGTCTGGTCAAAGCTTCAAAGAAGGGTAATCTATCTAGAATCTTCAAAAATATCAAATGGATCACTGTGCACTAAACTAGAAGAAGAGTTTAATAACTTAGTGCCAGAAATATTTCCATCAAAGATCACATTTCTACTAAAAATGATATGTTGTTTAACAGGGTCAAACAATCGATAGGTTTTTCATTCATTACAATATTCCATCATGATCCATGCATGACTCTTTGCATCCAATTTCTTTTCACATTTATCATTGATATGCGCCCAAATAACACATCCAAAGGTTTTGAGGTGTCCAAAAAAGGATTTCCTTCCTTTTCATTTCTCGACAATATTCATGTTGCTGACAACTCTAGTCATAATGAGGTTTAGGAGATAGTTTGAACAGTAAACAATGTCTGCCCAAAATCTAGTCAGAAGGCCTTTGGTTTACAATAGGCGCCAGTCCATTTCTACTGAATTATGATTCGTCCTCTCTACAAGTCCATTCTGCTGAGGGGTGTGAGGGACAGATCTCTGCCAAGAAATGTCATTTTGCAAGAAATGTTGTTCAAATTGTCAACTCACATATTCTTCACCACTATCTGATGTTAAACACTTGATAGGTTGTCCACGTTACTTTTCATCCAACGCCCTGAATTCCTTGAATATCTCAAAGACATGAATATGATTTTTCAAGAAATATACCCAATAAAATATAGAGAAATCATGAATGATGGTTAAAATATACTTCGCACTTGCTAATGACGGTTTGTTCATGCAACAAAGATCACTATGAACACATTCCAGTGGATCATGTGCTCGCCATGCTTTCCCATAATCAAAAGGTGCCTAATGATTCTTTCCAAGCACTCATCCTCTACAAATCCATCAGGTGGAATAGTCTTTGGGAGACCAATACCCATATTATTTGTTACCATCATCTTCAAACTTTAAAAGTTTAGATGTCCAATTCGTTCATGCCAAATTCAACTTCTATCGTCGGTTTGAGCAATGAGTGCAGTCGGTCCAGTCGATCAGAAATCATTCCTGGGATACTCATAGAACTTGTGAAGTCCATATTTGGGATCTAAATATCCCAAAGCAATAGTTTCCACCCCCCAAGACTCAAATCCTTTAAGATAAAACAATCTGACCAAAACTCAACGGTATTCTTAGTATATGCAAGTTGTGCAACCGACAACAAATTTGCGCTCAAGCTTGGAACATGATAGACATTGGATATTCGACTATGCCTGCTTCCAACATCACCGCTTCCAACAACCATGAGAGCATAATCATCAACTACATAAATCTTATGTTATGTATCTCAACTTAAGGAAGATAACAAAGAAGCATCCTTTTCCATATGAGGAGTACAACTAGAATTGACTATCCATTGTATTTGAGTGGTATGGGCATGTAATCCCTAGGAAGTGCTAACATAAAAGTTAAAGTTTTCTGCAGGTTAGATGATCAAAGGACCTGTTATCACCTAAACTGTAGTTACCCCTATGGATGTATCCACTCATGGATGGCAATATGGAAGGGCAACTGAAAAGGTGCAACCACGATCACCTCGAACTCCAATAGATGGTTGTCATGCCAGTCGAGGAAACCTTCACTTTATGTTATCTAGTCCAGACAACAAAGGGGGAGACCCGATCTACTCCCGACAGGAGAGATCAAAACCAAGACACCAAATCAAGTTATTTCTAAGTGAAGTAAGGTGTATGGTTTATCCTAGACCTTAGGATGAAGTCACAAGACAAGTGAGGGGTTCAATGAGTATAGCTTTGGTTCATTATTGATGTGGGAGTGATTTATGATTTGTGAAATAGGATCCAGGATTAAAGTACTAGTTCAATGTGAGAAAATCCACTGCCTTGGGAACCGTGTCCAATGCAGGGTAGTTTAGGGGTTGAATTGGGGCTAACTAGTACAAGTGACATGCTTGATCATGCAATATGATGGCATCAAAGGGTTTAGTTTACCACACAAGGGTCAAACCACAAGTTAATCCAACAATCTAGGAAAGTCGAATTGACTTGGAGAGAGACCAGTGCCTTGGGAGTTGGGATTATGGAGTCAAATTAAAGTTAACTTGTGGTTAAGAACTCCTATTGCATGAGACAAGTGGGCAATTAAAGTCTTGATGGATGAATAGGTCCAGATCTAGGTTTGACCTAAGTGGACCACAATCCCTTAAAACAAGGAATGCTATCCCCAAGGCAAGATTTGACAAGGTGACCTACTAGACCTAGGTTTTGAATTATTCCCGTTCCAAATCCACAAAAATCTCAAGTACCCATGTCCTAGAAGTGGACAAACTCCCTTCTCCAAGGTGGTGCAACTTTGCCCAAGGAGGCCTAAAAGTGGGATAAGTGGGGTCAAGACACATCCGATAGCATCCAAACTTTAGATCCAAGTAGGTTGATCAATGGGGAGTGTGGATCTACAATTTCAAGGCAATCCGATGGCTAGATCTTACTAGATCTGAGTTTGAAGATACCAAGTGGTCCAAAATGGGGATTAAATCCCTTAAAATGTGGAATAGGGCCCACAAGGTAGAAATCAGAAAAGTGACAATATGGGGCTAGGTTATTGGATGTGTAGATCATGAATCAAGCAGGATCTCACCTACCCACATACTAGATCTAGGTCAACTCACCAAACTAGGAAGTGCACCCTTGTTTGGAGAGGCTAAATGCCTTGGGAAGGGGGTCAAATGGAGGCCAATCCTCACCAAACTATAGATCCAGGATGCCGTGGATACTATAGAGGTGGGTTTTAAATATCTTACCCAAGAAGCCACTAGATCTTAGTAGATCTGAAAAAATGTAAAAATGGGGGTTTTGATTGATTAGGGTTTTAAATGTTTTAGACAAGTGGATAGATCATGGAAAGAAATTACCTTGAGATCATACCTGAGTGAAGTGAATGAGATGCCTTGATGTTGAGGAAGATTCCCGCAGAGATCAAATGAGAGATTGTTGATTTTGCTTTCCAAATTGATGCCCTAGCCCACAAGTGCGCCCTCCTCTACCTGTCAATCCAAGGAAAATCGATTTCAATCAGAGAGGTCAAGCATGGAGGAAATACAAGTAAAATGCAATGATAACATAGAATAGAAGGTCCTGGGACAGTAATACTCCCTGTTACCAATGAAGAGATCCAAAGAAGAAGTAGGGAGAGTCTTCCCCTACCAATACTTCCTCCTCAAAGCAAATCGGCCTCCACTTGTAGATGCAAAAACGTGGTACAAAAGATATGGCAAACAAGATCTCCAATAACTCAGTGCAAAGGAAGAACCAACGAACAAACACCAAAATATTCACCACAACACTGGAGATAGATGCAATAATAATTTTCTATTCCAATAATCTAGAGCCACCAGTCCCTTTACAATGAGAAGCTCTCTCCTTTAAATAGGAAGGAGAGGCATCAAAATCCTAACCACTTTTTGAATGAGTGGCTAAGATTAAAAGATGCAAATGTTTAATCAATGGTTGAGATGAGCTCAACAATAAAATACATGGATCACGAATAAAATATAATATGAGTGGACAAAATCGCCCTAGAAGAGGGGAATCCCACCAAATCATGATGACAAAAAATAATAAGAAGCTTATGGTGGGTCCAAGGGGTAATTTTAGACACCCTTGGTCAATCCCCATAGCACAATAATAATAAAATAGTCATCAATGTACCAAATTGTGCCTTTGTGGTCAAATCGTAGGCCTCAAAAGACCTCAAAAATCATCAGAAAGTGTCATAAGTGATGGATGCGGGCCCCGATGAAGCTAAAATTGCTGGAGGAGGTGTGGAAGACATCGATCCATCATCATTGATCATCCCATGCCATAACATTTCCTCATTAGTCCAAATCGATTTCCTCAATAGCCATTTCTACCAATCTTGAAATGCCTCGGGAAGCGTGAAACTGCCCCAAACTGCCTCCTAGAGTGCCTGCGCTGTCAAGGTGAGGGCACCAATGTGTCCGGGAGGGGGGTAATATGGTAAGAACAAGTGGCTGGACCACCCCTTCCAAGCACAGCGCCCTAGGTCAACCGGATAAAAATCACATATGCTCTGACAGGGCCTCTGACAGACCAAAACTGCACTGAGATAGCCTACTGAGGCTCAATCATCACTGTAAGTGCCCGGAACTGAAAATAAACTGTCTCATTGGACTCAAAAGGTCCAGATCCATCGAAGATGTATACTCATACACCATATGAGTCTCTGCATGATCAATATATATATCCAATATACCGGAACATGGCAAATAATAATAATCTGTAAATGATCAAATACTGCTGTAAACCAAGAATCATCATCATAACCCTGTAGCTGCTACATAGAATCATCATGTACATGTACATAGACCATATATCATCTATCCATATCATCATAAGGTCCAACCATCTCATGTCCTATGGTTGACCTTGGTCTAGCCAAGTCAACATGACCAAATATAACTCAAACCATCACTGGAAGCTACTGCAAAGTGTCAAAGGTTAATGCATGCTCTACAACTTATTCAAATAACAATTATAACAAAAAGTAATCATTAATGGCGATCTAAATCCAAATATATAATGTCATTAATTATTATTATTACTCAGACTAGACTTTCAAGATCATACTCACTTCATAGCTGTGATCAATTTGCTAGTGAAGGGTGAAGGCTAAAATAACTGGCTAGGCTAAGGGATGACTTGACTGAATTAACTTTGTGACACTTTGGCAAAGGGAAAGGGAATACACACCATAGTATATACTGAATGAGCAACAACACAAGGAATGGCGGTGTCTCACAAATGGATGAGTTGTTCAAAGAGGGTTTATTCACCTTTAACAGATGCGCACAATCCATAATACAAATAAGGCCAACAATTGTTTTGATATAGCATTTAAGTTCCATTTCTTTTTGGGCTTGAAGTTTCCATAGCCTTGGTCTATGTGTGTTTATAAACACATTACATAGATTTTTATTTATTTAGGCTTTCTGCTGCAGGTGTGTTTTTAAGGCACTTGTTTACCTGAGCACTTCTACGTGTGTCATGGACAGCTTGTTTACCTAGGTATTTACATTTCCAAAAGATATAACATTTCATTTTCATGGCCATTTTCATTTGGCACGCCTTTCATTCATGTGTGTTTAGAAACACATTGCATGAATGGGCTTTTCATACAAGATATAGCATTTCATTTTCTAGATTTTGTATTCATGGCAGCACTAAAAGTTTTAGGTTTAGCCAACACAACTTTAGTGACTAGGGGGAATTCCAAGGAACTCCAACTCACCATAGGTAAGTTTTGTCACCAACTCAGAGCCGAGACACAATAAACAGGGAAGTTCATCCAGTACAGAGGCTACAGTGGGGGAAAGTCCTCCATGCCACTAGTCAAGTAGTAAGTCAGGGTGATACACTAAAAGGTAGGCAATGGATGGATGAAGACAATGAATAATGGAGCCAACACTAGCAAGCCAAGGTATGGTGGAATGATCACCTCTATTCTCCCTAAGGAGGGTGAAACCAATGAGTATGAATAGTGAACTTCTAAGTCTGAGTAGGGACAATATAATATATAATAAGATCAACCAGGTCCACATATCTATATGATCGCCAGATCATGACACTAAGTGCTAAGACATGTTATAAGAATAAGTATAGAAGCAATATAACCGTAACACAATGATATACCTGCTGAGTCATATACCTGACTACTCATCAACCTGTACCATCATCTGTCCTCTGAAACTGCTGCTGTAACTCTAGGCACTACTGACTGCTCTGTACCAATGATATAATGGCTACATCGGTCATCTCTCTGAGTGTCCTGAGACTCAGTCATGGCATGGGGAATATATACTGCTGTCCACAATCTGATAGTGATCCAATATAGATGCTCATCTCAGCATCTCAAATGTAAGGGAACTGGCTGAATAGTGTACTGGCATCAGAAAAATAATGTATGGTATCCCGACTACTATATATGGGATAACAGGACCAATAGTCGTGTTTTCTTCAATATGCTTTACATTTTATTCTAAGTCATTTGTCTTCTTCCAGCAGGTTTTCTCCACATGTCCTACCTTTCCATAGTAGTGATAGGTTTTCTTCTTTCGATTCTTCTTCGTCAATGTCAACTCATCAATATTTCCATAGTAAGTTGGTGGATATACTCCTGTCAATGATCTGGTTGACCACATTCTTTATAATTTTGCTTGACCTTGCTTTTGAGTAAGTCAGCTTGGTGTTTGCTACCAAGCTTCCCTTCTTCAAGACTTTAATCAATAAATCATAGAAGATATCAAAGGTGAATTCCTTTCCATATTGCTTGTGTGACATCCAATTGGCGTGAAATGAAGAGCATAACACATCATAAGGTGTCCTCAAATTCATCAAGGCTAGTTCAATGGGATGGCCATCCTTCTTAGGAAAACCTTGACCACATTTGACCAATTTCAATTGTAGCTCCTTGATGTGAGCTAAATTGTCCTCGATCCTTTCAAAGGAATGGGGTTCTAGAGAGAACAACTCTTTCTCTATCTACATTACTTGACATTCATTAACCTTGTCGAATAGTGATTTCAGCTTACTCCAAACGACATTAGGGAAATCGATCTCGCTTGTATGAAATCAAATCTCCCTTGAAATGTAAGTCATGATGACCCCAACAACCTCATCCTTCTTTCTGTCGATGACAAACTTAGCTTGATCATATGTCGAATCTAGAATAGAGACCTTAGTAAATTTCCATAGTCCCTTGCTCTTCAACAAAGTTTCCATATCTGGTGCCCCATATTGCATAGTTGTGTCCATTCAAAACAACAGGTTCTATATTTTAAGTCATCCTTCTGATAAAAAAGATTTGATCAAAGTTAAAAGAAAGGTAAAAATCAACAAATATTCATCCCAGAGTCGATACACCTCATATCCGAATCAACACGATTTGTAGACAACAGGCTAGGTCAAAACCAATAGATATGATACCATGTTGGGGAACCACCTCCTTGAACTATAGAACATAAAAGAAAACAGCAGAAGAGAACTACATTCCAAGAAGATGGGTGGTGTCTAAAGACACCATTTACAACACTTAAGCACAGTGCATTGTGATCAGAACATCACAATGCATTATTCAATATCAATTGCAACATATCAATACAACCCATACGGTCATTCTTTTGTATCCTCCATATCTAACAAATTCCCTTGAATTGAGGATGATTTGGTCCACAAATAAGGGTCGTTGTTTCTAACCATTTCCATGAAATCCGCAACGTCCAGCTTCTCTAGTTGAGCTAACCATGGCCTTGTTGACCATTCAGTCGACTGATTAGTCAACCACTTAATCCAGCCTTTAGTCAACTGCTCTACTATTCAGCTGTTGTCTTTCAACTGACTGTCTCCAAAAGATCCAGAGGTGTGATGAACCTGCATAACCTTTGGTTCCAACAATAATAATCCAGAAATATAATTCAAGGGCACATCCTAAACCAAGATTTCTAGAAAGCTCATTGAGTTAGTATTAGCACTCATGTTGATATCTCTTTGTGCCTTTAGATAATGTATTATGTTATATATTTTAAATATATTTTTATATGGACACATGTTTGATTGGTTGGAATAATTGGTACATGTATGTATACATGAACTATCAATCAGGGTGATACGAATGATGGTATACAATGAGTGCATATTGTCTTATTGCTTAATGATTCCATGGTATGATTTGATGGCGAGTGATACTTAGTTATGATGTTTATTTATTTTATGAGGATGACATGTGAAACTTAGCTTAATACTTACTATTTGCTGTTGATACTCAATATGGTACTGCATCTCTCATCATGGTTTTTGGTGATATATCACATTTAGCTTGCGATATGTTATTTTTGATGTTGATATTCAATAATGTGCTTTATTGCATAATATGATGTTAATTCATGATGGTTTTTTATGACATATTAGTTCAGTAAGATGATTGACGATTTCATGATGGTGATTTTGTGCTTTATTATTCATAATGGATTTCATGATATCTTATTATCTTGGGGAAATAAGTACTAATCACTGTTCACTTGTGGTCAGTGGGAGTTTGTTTTAGGTGACCCACTCAAAGAGTCTAAAGAGACTAATCATTCTAAGATTTTGTGGGGGCCAATAGCCATGAATGAGAATGGATACTACAAACACCTTATGGGTTGGGTGACAAACTCAATAAATAACTATATGCCTTCGATTCTTAACACTTCTATCGAAACTCCATGACTGGAGGTATCCTTTCCAAGGGGGCATATGGAGAAGGACTTCTTATGCCCGAGGCTAGTTTCTTAAGGGTGCATACAGAGGGAGTACAATCCATCTTTTCGATATGCCTGGAGTATGATGATCCTGATATTAGGACTGTGTTACTAGTAATCAAATATTGGTTAATACCAATGAGGCCCAGATTCTGATTAATTTCAATGAGGCCACATATTTGCTGAATTTGGAAGGGTGGCTAAGCTGCTGTAACTTCCTATGAAACTTTCAATGTCTACTGTATGATTCGTTGATAGGTTACAATAGAGGGCCCGTGCCATGGAAAATGAGACTATCCAAAGTTAGTGAGGAGGATTATGGAGATGATGGATGGTATGATTCTCAAGGAGAGGGTGAGTAAGGAAGGAGGAAGTTTCATGAATTTGTACTTTTATTTTTATGTATTGACTTGTTTGATGCTTCAATATCTGATGAGAATGATGCATAATTGTTTGATTGATTGCATATTAGGAAACTTGGGAATTAATCCAGAGCATGTTGTAACTCAAGGCACCATGATTGTATTAGTGTAGGTGGGATATTTCTACACGATGGACACATGTCTAAAAATCTATATTACTAGTTATATATATTAACTATTACCTACATAATTGACTGAGTAAGTCTTTGTATTTATTGTTACGGGGTTATAAATTTGAGATGAAGTTTCCTAAAGGGGGGGTATGTTACAACCCAACATATGGCATTAGTATAATTATAATGGCATGTGGTCATAATAAAAATGTCACGAAATATATAAATAAAAAATAAAAAGGAAAATGTGCATTGTAACTTAATTTAGTGCATGGATGACAAGTGTATCATCCATGCAAAAAGTAAGAGATTTAATAAAATATGCAAATTAAGTAATAAAAAAGGGGCAAGCCCAAGAGATAGGGGGATATAGTCTTATTGGTTGTTTTTGAGATTTGTTGCTTGTTATGTTGGTTTTTGTTGTTTGTGCAGCTATAGGGAAGTAGGCTAAGGAGGTAGTGATTATTATACACAGGTTGACAGAGAAAAGGGTTAAGGTATTACCTAGTTTGGCATAGTGTTAATTGTTGAGGGCTCGTGGGCCTCAAATTTTGTTGGGGTTGGTTGGGTGGAGAGTTGTCCCCCAAATGTTGTTGCAGATAGCAAAGTTGGTGACTGGTTGAGGACAAGGTCTACATGCAAAAATTAGTAAATCTGGTCATCGATTAGGGAAGTGGAGATTCTTTTATGTGGCTTATAGTTCCTATTTTATACTAGTTAATTGATTAGGTTTTGATTGATGGACACACACTTGATAGACTAGTTTTTCTCTCAAATTTTGCCAAGAAATTTGTCATTAAATTAGGTTTGAATCTGTATAATAAATAGGGTCGTTACATTTGGTATCAGAGCTTAGGTTCAAATAATCGGGGTCCTCAAGGGCCACATCCACCTAACATATCTAAACTATTAAACAATTAAAACATTATGACGAGTGATGGGGTTTGAACCAATATCTCTTGTTTTAAATCAAGTTCCTTTCTTAGGCCATACCCATATTTATGGTAGAATGAGGCAATATACTATGGGCATGAAGATTAATCAAAATGATAGTACAACTAATAACTAGATGTTTTTCTTGAAATTCAAGTCCTAGGATTCATACAACTCCCCATCTCTTTGACACATTGATAATAAGATGTAGTACTTAGAGTATATTGTTGAGAAATAATCATTTTCTATTGTTGATCTTGCCAAAATTAAGCCTGCAAATTTTGTTAATGCCATGCAATATCATATGATCTTGGATACTCATTGAATTGATCTTATCGAACAATATTGTATTAGATCATAATGGTGATAGAATGGACCCCACACCTGACTTTATTTGTAGTTATTGCCTTAGTGAGCTCATCTCTTGATAGATAAGGAAAAACCTTAATAATAAAACATAGTAAATATGTTTAAAACATATGTATATTTCCATACCACATTCCCTCTCCTCCATGACCATTGGCTAGGAATGGAGACTATATAATTACACTATCATCCATGCCTCTCAATAAGAAAATCCTATGTACAAATTATCTCAACTTATATGAACATATGCAATAACAACAGTACCCTATCGAGCACATACAAAATATTTTTTCAAGAGTTAACTTTATCGACATTACATAAATATAATGTCCATATAGGAATATAAAATATTTGTTAGAATGAAATAAACTACATCATTATCAATGCTTTCTTCACCATTTTGACAGGAAATTCACATAATACAACATAAATGATAGCCTTATGTATATTAGATCATACCTAATAATAATAATAAACTATATAAGATGTTGCGATCAATGTGATTTGTAGGTAACTGAATCAAACCTACAAGATGGGTGATAGATAATGTTATTTCTCCCAACCAAGCACCAATTATTTAAGAAAACATCAAAACCTAAAATGATCAAAGATTACATTGCTCATTCAATAGACACCTGAATGTTACTAAGTGTTATTGAGCCTTAGATTAATAGACATTACTAGGTTTGATATATATATATATATATATAAACCAATACATATGCATATAATGAATGATTGGCTATGGTTAACATGATTCAACGACTTTAGTGACTAATTGGTGAGAGGCTAGGCTAACCAAAAGAAATAGTCCAACAAATTAAAAAGGAAATGGAGCAAACTAAACAATAAATCCGACTAAGCATCTCCAACTGGAGACAAATAATTGGTTTTTGAAATTAGGTATTATGAATTATACAATGCCTAGGCTCATTTCATGATAGTATTATCCCTCTCTATATCATTGAAAAGTAAACCAAGGTTGTATACTGCCAAGGTAACAACATTTTCTTCCAATGCCAAGTCACCGATTCCATTTGAAAAGATTTCATAGAGTTTAAGGAACCGTGACATTTAAAACTTCTCTTTAGTTACACTAAACCCTCTTGTGTTGCAATTATGTTAAATCTTATTCCATACTAATCATTCAAATGTAAATCTAAATTGTTACATAGTAATGGCTATTTGTAATTCTAATGCAATATACAACTATATGAGTTGCAAACTTTGAGTTGATTGATTTATAGATTGCAGTTGAGATGACTATATTGAGTTATCAACCCACAACGTAAACATTGATCCACGCTATACTATAGTAATTGGTTGACATCAAGCCCTTTGTGCCCTTGCATGAGAGCCAAGATAGAAGGTAATCTTAATGGATTCTAAACATTTACTTAATTGATGTTATATATATTTCTTTGTTTATGTACTATAAAACATTTCATTTATTACCCCTTTTCTAATGGGTTGTGGCTCCGTACTCAACAAATATATTAGATCGGTTATTAAATTTTATCTATTTGATTATTGATTTAACATATTAGATTGTTGGAGAGTCAATCTGGGATAAACTTGGCGGCCATGGCTCCTTCCATGGCCCCCTTTCCACTATCACCCCTGCGTTGCTACGGCGAACTAGGTTGATTGCAGGCGTTTTTGACGGTTTCTACTTTATTTTGGAGTGGAGGCAACACCTTTGCGTGGCGAACCATTGGGTAGAATGCTCCTCCTATTTTCCAGTGGCGGCGGTGGCAGGGAAGATTTTTTTGTGAACAGGGAAGCCGAACCAGGGCTGAGCGTCTTTGGCTCTCTGACATCGACGATAACGGGTGACTGTTGAGCCTTCGGGCCCCGGTTTCTTGCTGGTTCGAGGGTAGAGGCTTCCTTTTCGAGGAAGTCAAATTTGTGGGGCGTCCTTGGCTTCACGACAGTGGGCGTATCGTGGTGCATGGGATCCTATGACGTGGGCTCCTTCCCATCGACGACGACGATTGACTGTTCGGCAAACTCCTGCATACACTGGTGGCAGCGGAAACCCTCTTGCCATGGGGAGCCGTCTTCGTGTTCGTTGCTCCTTTCTCCACTTTCAGCTACTCACAGATTCATCGCAAAATCGGTGGCTCTGCACGCCCTTCAAGCTTTCTGGGGTTATTGTTGCTTGGAATGCCTGGATACGGGGCTTCTTTCAATATTTTTATTGTAGCTCTATATGAGCGGGTTCTCATTTTTGTTATGAGCCAATCATGGCTGCCCTGTAACAGGGTGTTTGTAAATGTAGGTTTTTCATGGGGTGCTTGGGCACTTGCAATTTTTCATTCTTTGAAGCTGAAAAGATGATATTGGAAAGGGCTCTTGAAGCCTTTCTGCGATATGTAATTTGATTACTTTTAATGAAATACACTTTTTTCCTTGGAAAAAAAACATATTAGATTGTTAATTAAATTATATCTATTGCTAAGTTGAAATTTAATATATGTGGGCGTATACTAGGGGGAATATGGTGTTGCACCACATTTTTATGTGGTTTTGTTGTTATTTTGTATGCGGATCTATCTATTTGATTATGTTTGGAAGAAAACTTGGATAAGAGTTGCGCAAGATGTACAATATGATCCACACATTGCGAATAATGTAATATTTTCTGAGTAGTAGCTCATTTGACCCATGGATATTGTAATATTCTTTGAATATGGGTGAATCGTATTTCCATGTATGGAAGCGAGTGAATACGTACAACAAAGTGACTTTTAACATATCTATTTGTTTTGTCTCATTTTCTTGTTGGATTTGACAACCCCTACTATTGGTAAAGTTATCGTGCCATAAATACTTTCTCATTGGATATTGTAACAACTTTGTAATGATCAATATCCATCATATGTCTCGTTTTCCAATGGGCACACCTTGAAAGGCTTATTGTTGGCCTATAATTTACATCATAACATTGTAAGTAGTTTAGTTCGTGAAAGGTGAGTCCATGAATACAATTGATTTGCTATGATTCATTCAACATTGTAGTTATTGAGTTTTCAGGAAAGGAGGATGCAAGAAAAGTAATTTTGATTGTGTTTTTTTTAAAATTATTTTATCTACATACCTTTGTTTTGATGTCCTCACATCAACAAGTGTTTTGCACAATTTATGAATAGTGTTTATTTGCTCCAATTTATAGTATAATTTGATATCAGTTAATACCTTCGTTGCATTAGACATTACGTTACATAAGGTTATTGTATCATTGGCCTTTATGTTACGATATGGTTACATGCTTCAGGCTGATTTTGACAAGTGTAGTATAGGCCATGGCTAGTCTGATTTAAGGATGAATTGGTCGGTGTCACGACATATGGGATTAAACATTCTTTGTCACACCACTTTCCATGGGGGGTGTTCCTTTTATTATTTACTAGGTCTTCCTTCCAGTTGGATATGATTCCTTTTACGATATTTGTTTCTGGTCAGCACAATTAGTTTCACAGTTACAAGGTATGTTCTTTCTCTTCTCATTAATTCTCTTTGTTATTTCTAATACTGCATATATGAAACTAAGACCTTGTAGGCCACCTTGAAGCTAACAGGTTCATGCATTCCTTGATTTGATGCATATCACAATACTTTATATATTTAAGTTTGAAGTGAAAAATGGTATTGATTGAGCTCTCCTTTAAGCAATTACTTTTTTTGTGGGAAATGATAAATCGAGTAAATAGAAATGGCACAAGTCATTTTAGAATGCAATTGGTTTCCTAGTTCTCATGTCAAAGAAAAAAGGTTATGGTGTGTATGCAAGCCATTGTTCTGAATTTGAGTAGGTTTGGAATGCATGCTTCATGTCAATGGAAAAACATAAATTATAAACCCACATAAATTGTACACAACACAACATGATAAATACTTATAATTACTGCACAACAATCCCTTTTATCATTGGTTACCGCTTTGTCTTCAGGTAATTTCTGATTCATTTTCTTAAGAGATATAATCATAAGGTGGTTTCTTGAAACAATATGCCCTAATTGAGGCTATGAACATGTAGTAGTTTTCCAGTGGCTTTGTCTTGATTTTGATAGGATCTATACTTAATTGAAGCCTTTAACTAGAAGGTCATCTCTCATTTTTCGTCATAATGAACTAAACCTTTGTCTATATGTAACTTAGTTGTTCATAAAAATAATTGTCCGGTTAGTGAGTGTCTAGTATCTTTTATTTCTATGGCATACATATAAAATTATGGATTATGTTGTGTATATAATGATATTGTTTTCCGTTGGATTTCATTCATATTTTACCGACTTACTCCTTCATAATGGTAGATTTTCCGTGGCTCAATGATTTGAATATCATAATTGGTTAACTGAATAATTCATCAATTTACATCTGCGCCATTGATAAATGATGAGTTCCTTTTGTGATTGGGTATTCTTATATAAATAATTTAATATAACTTTATAATATATATATATATATATATATATATATATATATATATAAAGTATTTACAAAAGTACATACCACAATAAAATGTAAAAAATGATTAAATTTATTTATAAATGATACTTTGGACTAATTAAACATTATCTTCCAACAAAAAAAAAAATACCTTAATCAAATATATGACATAACACTAGAAGATGTTATAAAGATACAAATATGAAAGCATACTTGAAAGAGTATAAGCATGTTGTACAATGTTTTTATAGGCAAAACATTTGCTCGAATGAATGTATGACATAAATTCGACAACCATAACAAGAAAATATGAAAGAGTCTCCTTCATCAATGCTTTTCATGATAATAGTGACAATTTTAAGAGAAAAGATTGAAGATGGTTTAGAAAAAGGCAAGTGTTGGAGGACATATTTAGACTAGATAAGGAAGTGATTTGTTTATTTTCAATAATCTAAGGCTACAATATTCTAGAAGTATAATTCAAGTAAGGACACATCCTCAACCAAGGTTTCTAGAAATCCCATTGAGTTAGTATTAGCACTCGTGTTGATATCTTTTTGTGCATTTTGATAATGTATTGTGTTATATATTCTAAATATATTTTTATATGGATACATGTTCTATTGGTTCAATGGCATAATTGATACATGTATGTATACATGAGCTATCAATCGAGACGATATGAATGATGGTATGCGGTGAGTGCATATTGTCTTATTGCATAATGATTTCATAGTATAATTTGATGGCGGGTGATACTTAGTTATGATGCTTATTTATTTATGAAGATGACATGTAAAACTGAGTTTCATACTTACTATTTCATGTTGATACTCAGTTTGGTACTTCATCACTCATGGTTTTTTGTGATATATCACAATTAGCTTGTGATATGTTATTGTTACAGCCCAACATAAGACATTAGTGTAATTATAATTCCAATGATCATAGTAAAAATGTCATATATTGTGGTCATAGTAAAAATTTTAAAATTTTAATATATTTCTAAATTGTTTAGTATGTAGATATTATAATATTTGGATTTTATTTTTCAAAATGATGAAGAGTCAATATTTTTTAGTTATTTCAACCTAGATAATATTTATAAGAAATTATATATCTCCGGTTGTCATTATTGATGCAATTTCCATTGGGATCATATGCTTTCTAGTATCATATAGTCTTAATCCTATACATACACTACATACTACTCTAATATGTTTTTGAATTGTTTAGTATGTGGATATTGCAATATTTGGATTTTTTTTTCAAAAAGATGAAGTCAATATTTATTTAGTTATTTCAACCTAGATAATATTTACAAAAAGTTCGATATCTCTTGTGATCATTGTTCATGCAATTTCCATTCGGGATTATATGCTTTCTAGTATCATATAGTCTTAGTCTTATACATGCATTAGATACTACTCTAATATAGTTCTTAATTGTTTAGTATGTGGATATTGCAATATTTGAAGAGTCAATATTTTTTAGTTGTTTGAACTTAGATAATATTTACAAGAAAATTGAAAATTGTATTTATTGTGGTGACTCAGTTTTCATTGGTGTGGTATGCTTTATAATAGCATATAGTCTTACTCCTATACATAGACTATATATTATTCTAACATATTTCTTAATTGTTTAGTATGTGGATATTGTAATATATAGATTTTAATTTTCAAAAATATGAAGAGTCAATTTTCTTAGTTATTTTGAAAACTAATAATATCCATAAGATCATATACTTTCTAGTACCACATAATCTTAGCTCTATACATAAACTAAGATTACTCTAACCTCTTGTCCACATAATGATTTTCTCTTATTTATTGTGCTTCATTTTATGTATTTCTTCTTGGCAACTTAGGCATTTCATCTAATACTACTCTAACTCCTTGTCCACATAGAATGATTTTCTCTTATTTATTGTGCTCCATTTTATATATCTCCTCCATAATTGACAACTAATGCATGTCTTCAATAATTGAAAACTTGTTGATGATGATTATTTTCTTTAATCTAACACGGTTGAATTTTCATGTGTGTAGAGGCTAATGCATGTCCTCAATAATTGGAAACTTGTTGATGATGATTATTTTCTTTAATCTAACACGGTTGAATTTTCATGTGTGTAGAGGCTCTAAACTCTCGAAAGGAAAGGAATAAAAGCTACTAAGCTCTTGCTTTTCATGTCTTCAAAATATTAACTTTGAAAAAAAATCTATATATGGAAAGTTAGGCCATGAAGAATGGGTAACAAACAACTATTTGCTCCATGCTAAGATAAGATCATTTTCTCAATGCAATCCCGTTAGCTATTAGGTTGCTTACAAATTTTGTAGATACTGAGTGATCTTTTTTCACACCAAAATTTCTTTTTAGAAAGCATCAAGGCATCGAATGCCATCAATTAATGTGTTGATGATGGATAAATATGTTAATGACAATGGCATCACTCTACTAATGTGATAGTAAAAATGTCATGTACTATGATCATAGTAAAACTGTCATAGTAAGACATTAGTATAATTATAATGACAATGGTCATGTAAAAATGCCATGTAATGTAAAAAGGCCAAGTCATTTTTGAAGTCCTTCAAGTCAAAGTCCAAACCAAGCCATGTAACCATTTTAACCATTTTATTTTAAATCCTTCATGCCTTTTAAAGGCCAAGTCACTTTAGAAGTCCTTCGTGCCTTTTAAAGCTTACCAAATCGAAGGTCAAACCAAGTCATATAACCAAGTGCCAAGCACATATCCACAAGTCAAATGCGCCCAAAAATGTGAGCTCACCAAGAAATATAAGTGCACAATGTGTCAACCAAAGTGTAATACATGTCGTTCACACCCTGAATGTGGGATATATCCCATGCTTTAGTTTTAAAAAGAGGGCGTGAATAAATGATGGAACATGCTAAAGTCCAATTTGAGATCGATGGGAGGGATGCCTTCCTAATCCTTCGAGACTATGTACTCTGATCTGAATAAAGGAGTCAAATATTCTTGAGTTGTGGAGCTCTACAAACAATGATTGTTGAGCAAGAATGGCACGAGCAGAAGTTTGAACGCTACCTAGGGCACTTAGGTCGATGGCATTTTGTGAAGGCTGACAACCAAGATACCCTAAACTCTCGCGATATCCCCGAGGTTAGCTATCCAATACTGTTGACACATACTTGAAAAAGAATGTAAACGCAACCTTCAATCTAGAAATATTTCTCTTTGTTTCAACAGACGAAGAAAGCGCATGGGTGGAGTAGCTATGGTTTTAACCTGGCATCTCTTCATTTACCACGAATCATGAGGGCAGTATTTCTAAACCACTTTGTTGACGAGCTGAAATAATTAACAACCATAAATTTAGGGACGTATGGATAATTGTCATACATCAAACATCAAACGAGGACCAACACTATGCATAGTTACCCTATTGCAAATCCAAGTTCAGTCATTTGAAGATTGGCTAGAGTTCGATTTCCATGGCATTTGAATACACTGCATGGTCATTTCAAGATTGTCACGAGTCAACTAAAGCATTGATTTGCCTACAATTATGAATGTTGTAAAGACTAGAATGTTGTGCATGCCTTGGGCCTATTTTTGTTATTCATTAGAGGTATGATCACCAATTGCCAGCAATTTGCTTATGGATTAAAAATAATTGTCTAAGACGGATGGAAAACATGTGGCAACAAGAGAGTAAAAGAGGATAAATGAAAATAACATAATTCCTATTTATGGAAAGAGACGAGACATCTAATCCTTCGGTGTCAAGTATTTCAAAGAAGCCTTATCGTCAAATCTAAATTTAGAAAAATAACTCCACTATTCTAGGCAGCTAACTCAACATTCGAAGACCATAAAGACAACAATTGAAAAAGCAACGTGGGTTGAAAAAATTTGGCAGCTACAGGCCGAGTTAGTTTTTGTTATGAACCCAAGGGGCTGTAGTTTCTAAATTTTGAGACGAAGAGCCAATCCATGGACTTACTGCTCATTTACAAAACCTTGTTCCAGATCTTTTTCTTGGGTTTAGCTTTCTCATTATTGTCACACCTCTTTCTTTTTCAGTCATTAATGTAATCTTGCAACTTTAGACCGTGTTCTTTATATATTCAGAGATGACAGAGACCAATAAGTTTGTGTTACAAATATCTTTGTTCTTTATGGTTTGTATAAAGTATTTATGCATGTACAAGTACAATCAAAGAATTCCGAGTTATTCTTAGCTTTCTCCTATACCTTTGGAACATATATTTGAAGTTGCTCTTTAACTCTTTCGTGATATTCTGTAACTCTTACTTCTTGTTATATCAGAGATTCATTATTCTTCTTAATTCGTCCACCTGTCATTTTGAACTATTGTTCTTTACAAATTGAGACTCCAATGCCCAATGGAAAGGCCTTCTATCTGAGACTTTACTATTGTTTTATTCCAATTGACTTCAACCTTTTTGTTCTTCTTCTTATCACTTGAAATCTAGCATTTTGTGTTGAATGTTCCGAGCTGCTGCTGTGGTGACAGTGGGCAGTCAACTCTAAGAATCACTCAGGGTCACCACCTCTGGTCCAAGAGCCAGCTTGAAGCCTAAAGTGGGTCCTAGATGCCTCGACATAGTTTCTTCGCAGCCAAGACATCTCAAGGAACAACGAAAGTAATTACCAATGCCCAATGGCAACTACAGATGGAAAACATGTGGCAACAAGAGAGTAAAAGAGGATAAATGAAAATAACATAATTCCTATTTATGGAAAGACACGAGACATCTAATCCTTAGGTGTCAAGTATTTCAAAGAAGCCTTATCGTCAAATCTAAATTTAGAAAAATAACTCCACTATTCTAGGCAGCTAACTCAACATTCGAAGACCATAAAGACAACAATTGGAAAAGCAACGTGGGTTGAAAAAATTTGGCAGCTACAGGCCGAGTTAGTTTTTGTAATGAGCCCAAGGGGATATGGTTGGTAAATTATAAGACCAAGAACCAATCCATAGACTCACTGCTCATTTGCATAGCCCTGTTACATATATTTTTCTTATGTTTAGCCCTGTTCCATATATTTTTCTTATGTTTAGCTTTCTCTCACACCTCTTTCTTTGTCAGTAATTAATCTAATCTTGCAACTTCAAACCAGGTTGTTTATATATTCAAAGATTACCAGAGACCAATTTGTTGATTTTTGTACCTAGGAAAGTAGGTGACTTTTGTCTAAGTCACTTAAAAGGGGAAATAAAGTGACTCTTGTATTAAATGACTTGAGATCAACATTTAATTTGACTTTAGAGAATAAAGTCACTTTTTGGAAAAATTTAAGTGAAGTGAGTGAAATTAATTTTAAATGAGATTTAATGAGCATTTAATCTCATCCACTCATCTAAGCCAATCTCAACCGTTGGATTAGAAGTCCAGTCACTTACCCTAGGGTTTTTAGCCAAAAAGGCAAGGAAAGGCAAAAGATGAATTCATTCTTGAGAAGAGAAGTGAAGGAGAAGAGAGCTGAGAGAAGGGCACGGATTTCGAGGCAGCTCATGGAGCATTAAATGAGCAGCACAATTTTTGAGGCACCGTACAGTACATCATTGGCACGATTTTCGAGGCACAGTGTAGGGCCATACAACAGAATTCGAGGAGAGCAGCTGGGCACATTTCCCGAGGCAGGGCATGCATTTCTAGGCAGAAATATGTGCACGGTTTTCTAGGAAAATTTAGGCATAGATTTCAAGGTTTGTACAGTCTGTACGGAATGTACTTTCTGCACAAATTTCGAGACTTATTTTCTGCACAGATTTCAAGGCATTTTGGCACAGCAATTGAGGTGTTGTTTTTGGCACATAATTCGAGGTAGTGTTCTGGCACAAAAATCAAGGCAATGGATTGGCACAGAAATCGAGACAACAGTTTGGCACAGAAATCGATGCAGCTTCTGGGTGATTATTTTTATGGTTGAGATAAGTACATTTTGACTGTAAATTTCTGTATTGAAGATTAATTGAAGAAATACAAATTCTCTCTCTCTAACTGGTTTTCCCCTTGTGGGTTTTTCCAGGGCTATTGGCCAAAAATTTCCAAGTCTGAAATTATTTATGGCGTGCATGAAAATTTAATTTTCTGCCTGTGAAATTGATTTTTAACTGTGTTTTCAAAGTCTAAAATTTACATGTCATTTCCAGTCATGATGGAAAACTGGGTTGGGCATTAAACTATGGCAAGTTGACCTAGAAACCGGGTTGGGTTAAAATATCAGAAAAATTTCATGGTATCAGAGCTTGGGGGCAGAAAACTAAACTTATTTCAGACATTCAGTGATTTCTTTTGTTAGTGGTCAACACCTTGTTGAGATGGCTACAAGACTTAGGTAGGAGGATAGGCTAGATGGGACAAAGAATTTTGTTCCATGGAAAGCTAAGATAATGCTGATTTTGGAAGAGAATGAGTTATGGGATTGTTATCACACCATAGTAGTTGGGATACTATTCTTGCTTAGCAGATATCTGCACTTTTCAGAGCTTGGATTTTTCAGAGACTGGCTATGATGAGCTTGTTATTTGTGATCACTCATGGATCAAAGCAGTATATTGTATCAGATTTTTGTTAGAACTTGTGCCAAGGCTGAGCCTTGAGAGCTTAGATTTGATGACCTATGTGTCCCTTTGTTCCATACAGTTTCAGTTTAGTGCCCAGTGTTTATATTGCAGCAGCGTTTCAGATGATTATTCTGATGTGATGTGACCTATGGACTTCTCATTACTGACTTTGGATTATTATCTTGTTGTTTTAGTCATTTTCATAACTTTGACTTGGTATATGATTCATGATGTGGCAAAACTATTTAAAATGAAATGAACTGTCTTGATGATGTTATAAATTATAAAATGGACCTATTACTTGCACACTTAGGTTTTCTGACAAAACTCATTGGTTTCATTACCCTCCTATGAGCATAGATATGGTCTTTCCTGACATCCTTGTCTGCTAGCTTAGGCACCATTTTCACTTGACTCCATTCATCCATGACCTTCCTTGTTTGACTTTCACCCTTGACTTGCCTTCTTGACTTCTTGATACTGAGGACTCCCCCATTTCTACCTCTGTGTTGGACCGCATCCATGTTTGTTGTGTCTCGGCTTGAGTTGGTGACAAAACTTGCCTTTGGTGAGTTGGATTGTATGCCTAAATCATTCTAGTCAGTTGTCCTGATGTTTGGCATTGTGCAGAACTCCCCCTAGTCACTTGAGATGTTGGCTAAAACTGGAAGCTTATGTACTACCTATATTGGAGATCTTTATAAATACACCCATGGAAACTGTAAACTGTAGAATGTGTTTTTAAACACACATGAGTAAAGGGCAAGAGCAATGAACTGCTAAAATACTCCTCGAAGAGTATAGAAAAGGTCCAAAAAGCAAATGTTACTCAAAAGTTATATCTATTATTGTTGACCTTATATGTATAAACATGCCCTGGATGCAAGTTGCAATTAGTTGTGCCTCTTAGCACATGTGAAATCCGAGGGGTTATGTAGGCCAAAAAGGCCATGAAATGAAATGAATGATCCTAATGAACCTGGATCGACTTGATGTAGACATGATGCCTAAGTTGAATAAACACTCTTTAAACAACTTATCCATTTGTGAGGCACAACCCTTCCCATTGTTATTTTGTCTAGCACAGAGTGTAGCTTCCCCTCTCCCCGTCCAAAGTGTCATTTAGTTGAGTTTGGTCAAGTCACCCCTTTTAGCCTAGCCTTGTTCCTAGCCTTCATCCTTAGCTAGTAGTTAGGCCATGTCCAATGGTAAGTCTGCCATTAAAGCTGTTGTGCAAGTAAGACATAAATAACACTGAACATATATACATGATAAATGCCACTGAATGATGTTTATACTTTAAGTTGAGCTGTGAATATGATCTAAAGGAACATGTCTTAGTCTTTGTCACAATCTTGTCCTTGGTTATATTTTGACCTAGTCAAACATAGTTTGACCATGGTCATTCTTAGGATCCGTGATGTTGTGGACCATGTATGCTTATGGATGATGATTGATGGTCCCACATACTCTTATTGATGACTCCATATGGTGGACATATGATTCAGATGATGGTTGATACAGTTCAGCAGTTTTATTATTATTTCTAGATCAGCAGGTTATACACTGTCCAGGTATGGTGGACCCTACAGTTGACCCTTCTGCTCAACCCATGGTGTATGAGTATATATTCTTAGTATATTTGGGTCTTCTAGATCCATTGAGACACTTATATTTCAGTTCTGGTCACTTCTGACAGTGATAGATGCATTTTTCCACATGTTGACTAGTTTTGGGCATGATTCCCTAGCCTGTCCAGCAGAGGCATTAGAGGTCAGTTTCACCTAGGGTGTTGTATGGGAAGGGGGTGGTCCAACCACTTGTTTTTACCATTATACCCCCCTTCCAGACATCCTGGTGGGATCAGTTTGACAGCGCAGGCACTCTGGGTGTCAGTTTGGGCAGTTTCACGGTTTTCGAGGAGGATTAAAAATGGAATAAAAGGGTCACTGAGGAATTCGATTTGGGAAATTGAGGCAAGATTTTGGCATTTGGTCTTCACAGAGTTCTTCCAAGGTGAACCCCCCATCTTCCAGTCAGATAGCATCAGTCAGTGGGGTCCACGGTGGCCATAGGAGGCCTTTTACTGCATGTCTCTCACAAATTTTGAGGACATGATTTGATCTTTTGTATTATTTGGACATTATTTTATATTATTGTGCCATGGGGATGAGCTAGTAAGGATTGACGCCTCCTCGCCCCACCATGAGATTCTTGAGTCATGTCCATGTCATATGAGGTGGGCCCATGTATTTTAGCCCCCTCTTAGGGATGACGTCACCCTTCTTTTGAGTGATCCATGTGATTTTATGTTAGGCTCATTTTAGCCATTGATTATGTTGTGAGATCTTTTAATCTCAATCACTCATTTCAAAAAGTGGTTTTGAGATCTAGGGTTTTGGTCTTTATTATCCTATATAAGGAGGAGACCTCCCTCATTGTAAAGCACCTTTGGAGCTCTTGAAGATTGGAATAGAATACTTCTTTGTGGATCTACTTCTCTTGTCTTGATGGATTCTTTTGCACTTTGAATATACAGTATCTCTTCTATGTATCATTGTGGATCTTGGGGTACATGTTGTTTTCTTGCAGGGAGGCCGAATTGGTGAAGAGGAGGACGATTTGAAGGAGGCTATTGTTGAGGGGACTCACATATCTTCCCTTGGGTTGATCTTGGTGGAAGGGAGTATCATTAATGTATCTTTGTGACATAGTTGATGCTTTCTTTTACATCTCTTCATCATTTTCATAATTTTTTTACTTGGCTTGTTTCACTTGATCTTGTCTTGTAGGAGGAGGACGATTTGGTTATCTTTGAAGGAGGACGATTTGGCTATCTTTGGAGGAGGACGTTTTGGCTTGGAGCACTAGATCTCACTCTTGAATATACACATAGGGGAATGCTATCAATTTGCAAAGTGGCCACAAGCATTTGAGGTATGTTCTACAAGGTATTTACCTAGATCTACTCTTCTTCTTCATTGGTCATCAAACCCTTAAAATTAAAACCCTCATTTTTTACTTATTTCTAAATCTACTTGGATCTAGCTTGGCTTTGGGGAAAATATTAAAAACCCACCTCTATAGCATCCACGTCAATTTGGATCTATAGTTTGGTGTGGATTGGCCTCCATTTGACACATTTTCCAAGGCACATTAGTCTCCTTGAGGGAAGCTATTGGGGTTAGTTCCAAGAGTTGGGTAGGTGAGATCCCACTTTATTTGCATAGATCCACCTTGATGACCTACCTCTAGTGCTTCACCTCTTTGATTTTTTCCTTGTGGGCCCCATTCCTCATTTTGAGGGTTGTGCCCCACTTGGGTCATTGGGTGATGCATTTTGAATCTTAGATCTATGGAGATCTAGGTCATCTTTGGGCATGCCATCCTAAACCCACCTTGATAATTTCCTTGACTACCCTGATCTACATTTTGGCATAATTTGGACTCCATTTGCCCCTCCATCTAAAGGCACTAGTCTCCCTTGGGCAATTCGCACTCCTTGGGTTAGTGGCCTTTTCCTAGATCCCATATGTGGGTGTTGTCTATCTCATCTTAGATCCATAGATCTACCTCACCTCACTCACTTAGTGCCATCTCACCCCTAATCCAACCAAGTGGGCCCTATTTGGACCATTTTCCACTTTTTAAGGAGTGGGCCCCACTTGTGTATTTTCATGGTGCTAGATCTATCCATTAAGCTTCAATAAGTTGCCTTAATCATACATTGGTTGAAACACTCGTCACATCTTAAGCCTCTTCAACCACACTTAAACTCTTGGGTCCACTTAATCCAACTCACGCATTGGTTTCCGTAACCTAACTAACACATTTCCCTAGGAACCTTTGTGTTGGCTAATCTTCATTGATTGCCTAGGGTCTCCACCTTGGTCTTGATTCTTCATGATCTAAAGTGAAGAGTGCCTCGGTTATCGTGACACCCAGCTTGCATTGGGAACCGTTGCACTTCTTGGGTCACCTCTTTAGTTGTCCATCTCCTCTACCATCCTGGATGGGATACCTTTAGGGAAAACTACAAGTTGTGTGATAACATTTTTGGCGTCGTTGTTGGGGAGGTAGAGGCTTACCTTAGGTGTCTGCGAGTATCCATGCTTAATTCATATCTTATCGCATCCGGATTAATCTAGATGGTTATCATTTCAATCCTTAATCTAAACATAGCCATCTATTTGTCGCTCATTTCTCCTTGCATTTTAATGACACATCTTTTGGTAGAAGAGATTTAAAATCTACCTGGCGACTCCACATAAGCGATTCCACTGGTGATCGATCCTATCATTATCTAGAACTCATGGGGTACATCATTTTGTATTTAGGTTCTTGATTTAAAAAATAAAAATAAAAAAATTCTCACCCATGGTTGCGTCTGAGCGGCCTAGGACTTTCGGTCGTTTAAAAGTTTTTGACTTCTCAAAAATTGTTGGGTACCCTCATCCAATTCCTCATCAAGCCCGTGAAAGGTTGCCTAAATTCGATGGAAGTTATGAGACCTCTGCTAAAAGGCACCTTGAGACTTTTAGGGAAATTTTTAATAATTTATCCATAACCCATGAGGATGTGTGTATGAAACTATTGACTTCATCTTTCAAAGAAAGAGTTGAGCTCTGGTTCTTGAATTTGAAGCCCAATAGCATTTCCGGGTATGACATGTTTGAAAAAAATTTCTTAGAAAAATGGGGAAGTGGATCCGATGATATATATTCTTCAAATCAAATCCAAGATCAAAACCTTCCCCTTTCCGATCCTATTGTCAAATCAATTAATAATCAAATATCAACATCCGGAGATGACCCCTCCTGCCCAATTTCTTTTGAGGATCAGTCTTCCACTTTTGAGTCAATCGAAAGTCAAGTCCCTAATCATTGTATAAATCGCAAGTTTTCAAATTTTGTTTTAGGTAGCCCTAGTCATGATCCTGAGGAAATTTCTGAGGATGAGTTGTTAATAAATAAGTCTATTGAAGTTCCTCCTTCGAAGAAACTCATTAGTCATTCTATCATTAGTGATCGTTCAATTTCCCATCACCTTATTGAAGAAGAAGAAAGTAGGGACATTGACCAAGATCCTATAGTAGTGATTTCACATGATCATTGTGCAAATAATCAGGATGTTTTAAATGAACTTGTTAATTTGATCCCTGATCAATTAAATGAAAATGATCAAGTATCCTCTTGTGAATCTAATGATGAATAAATTCAAGGTCAATCTCAAGATGAGGACGAGTTAATAAATCACACTAAATGCTCTAATCTTTGTTCTACTTCTTATAATGAGTCTTTAGATTTTCCTTTGTTCATCCTTAATCAAGATAGCTTTATCCAATTCTTAGAGTTAGAATCTTGTCCTCAATTCGTAAATATTAGACTTGATCAAAAGCTTGAAATCATTCCCAGAATAGAGAATGTTTCTTTGAAAAGCCCTTCTTTTTGCCAAATTTCAAGGCCAATTTTTTCTATCCATCTAGGAGAATATGTTCAATCCACCCTCCTTGCCCAACGTTTTCAATCTTCTTTGGGTTGGTGGTCTAATCAGTCTTTTGCTTTTGAAATTTTCAGTAGGAAGTATAAGCATGGTCTCATCATTGGAGACAAGGTACTTCATTTCCCTTTTCAACACTTTGGAACAATAATGCTTGTTGCCAGGTTATCAATCATTCTTGGTGGCTAGAAAAGGTGTTTAAAGATCAATTTCATCTTTTCTCTATTTTTTAGCAACAAGTGGGTTTGATTTTGATTTTTCGTCTTCTAAGATTTAATTTGTCCCCACTTGGTTTTTATTTGATCGTCAGTCCCAGGGAGAACCAAATTGAATATGTGAGAAAAGTGAATGAGGAAAGTAGTTTGTGTAAAAAGAATTCAAACCAAGTGCCTTATGTTTTCCCTCCATCCATTTTAAGTAATCATTTGCACAACTTCTACGATCCAATCAATTCTTTGATGGAGGATGTTTGCATCAGTCATTTTTCTGCTTGGCATGAGTTCATTTTGCACCATTCAACTCCTTTTTCAATTTTTGAACAAACCAGGAAGATTGTGCTATCAAATTTCTTAATCTTTAACCCAATCTTGGCTTATTTTATTAACAAAAATCAAAGATTAATCATTAACCTTTTCGATGAATGGTTGCACTGGATTTATGATTTTACCTAGCATTTATGCTGACTGGTTAGAGTAGGATAGGTAGGCTTTTGAATAAGACCTCTTGAGCAGTAGGATTTGTGTGCTTTTCTTTTTTTGAGTGTTGAGTATTGTCATTTTTCTTTTCTTGCTAAGTGTTGATTGAGTTGAGCCTTGATCCTTCCTGAGCTTGTCTCACCTCCTGCATGCATTGAAGAGTGGTTAGAATTTTTGAGTGCTTGTTGGTTTTCTATGCAAATTGAGTTGAGTATGCCTGCCTGAAAAGGTTTTCATTTCCTCCTGCACAGAAAAATGAATAAAATTTATATAGATTAGAATTTCTTTTACGCATTTTAATTTCTGTCTTAAAGTAGATTTCATTTTCAGTTTTATTTTATATATCTCCCATACATGCTTCATGTGGTATTCTAGTGTCTGTGAGCGTAGATACAGGTGCAAAATAAAAGCTGAAAGCAAGAATGATGAGTTGCTGGATTGAAGATTGATGTAGAGCAGTTCGAGACCAGAGATTCTAAGGTTCTCAAGCGCTCTCTCCCTTAGACCACTTGTCCCAGCTGGAGCCACATGTTATCACACCATAGTAGCTGGGCTACTTTTCTTGCTTAGCAGCTATCTGCACTTTTCAGAGCTTGTATTTTTCAGAGATTTGCTATGATGAGCTTGTTATTTGTGATCACTCATCGATTAAAGCAGTATATTGTATCAGATTTTTGTTAGACCTTGTGCCAAGGCTGAGCCTTGAAAGCTTAGATTTGATGACCTATGTGACCCTTTGTTCCATACAGTTTCAGTTCAGTGCCCAGTGTTTATATTGCAGCAGTGTTTCAGATGATTATTTTGATGTGATGTGACCTATGGACTTCTCATTACTGACTTTGGATTATTATCTTGTTGTTTTAGTCATTTTCATAGCTTTGACTTGGTATATGATTCATGATGTGGCAAAACTATTTAAAATGAAATGAACTATCTTGATGATGTTATAAATTATAAAATGGACCTATTACTTGCACACTTAGGTTTTCTGACAAAACTCATTGGTTTCATTACCCTCCTATGAGCATAGATATGGCCTTTCCTGACATCCTTGTCTGCTATCTTAGGCACCATTTTCACTTGACTCCATTCATCCATGACCTTCCTTGTTTGAATTTCACCCTTGACTTGCCTTCTTGACTTCTTGATACCGAGGACTCCCCCATTTCCACCTCTGTGTTGGACCACATCCACGTTTGTTTTGTGTCTCGGCTCTGAGTTGGTGACAAAACTTGCCTTTGGTGAGTTGGATTGTATGCCTAAATCATTCTGGTCGGTTGTCCCGATGTTTGGCACTGTGAAGACCTCCCCCTAGTCACTTGAGATGTTGTTGGCTAAAACTGAAAGCTCATGTACTACCTAGATTGGAAATCTTTATAAATACGCCCATAGAAACTGTAAACTCTAGAATGTGTTTTTAAACACACGTGATTAAAGGGAAAGAGCAATGAACTGTTAAAATACTCCTTGAAGAGTATACAAAAGGTCCAAAAAACAAATGTTACTCAAAAGTTATATCTATTATTGTTGACCTTATATGTATAAACATGCCTCGGATGCAAGCTGCAATTAGTCGTGCCTCTTAGCACATGTGAAATCCGAGGGGTTATGTAGGCCAAATAGGCCATGAAATGAAATGAATGATCCTAATGAACCTAGATCAACTTGATGTAGACATGATGCCTAAGTTGAATAAACATTCTCTAAACAACTTATCCATTTGTGAGGCACAACCCTTCCCATTTTTATTTTTCCATCACAGAGTGTAGCTTCCCCTCTCCCCGTCCAAAGTATCATTTAGTTGAGTTTGGTCAAGTTACCCCTTTTAGCCTAGCCTTGTTCCTAGCCTTCATCCTTAGCTAGCAGTTAGGCCATGTCCAATGGTGAGTCTATCATTAAAGTTGTTATGCAAGTAAGACATAAATAACATTAAAAATATATACATGATAAATGCCAGGGAATGATGTTTATACTTTAAGTTGAGCTGTGAATATGATCTAAAGGAACATGTCTTAGTCTTTGTCACAATCTTGTCCTTGGTTATATTTTGACCTAGTCAAATATAGTTTGACCATGGTCATTCTTGGGATCCGTGATGATGTGGACCATGCATGCTTATGGATGATGATTGATGGTCCCACATACTATTATCGATGACTCCATATGGTGGACATATGATTCAGATGATGGTTGATACAGTTCAGCAGTTTTATTATTATTTCTAAATCATCAGATTATACACTGTCTAGGGATGGTGGACCCTACAGTTGACCCTTCACGTCAACCCATGGTGTATGAGTATACATTCTTAGTAAATTTGGGTCTTTTGGATCCATTGAGACACTTATCTTTCAGTTCCGGGCACTTTTGACAGTGATAGATGCATTTTTCCACCTGTTGACCAGTTTTGGGCATGATTCCCCAACCTGTCTAGTAGAGGCATTTGAGGCCAGTTTCATCTAGGGAGTTGTATGGGAAGGGGGTGGTCCAATCAATTGTTTTTACCATTATACCCACATTCTAGAGAGCCTGGTGGGCTTAGTTTGACAGCGCAGGCACTCTGGGTGTCAGTTTGGGCAGTTTCACGGTTTTCGAGAAGGATTAAAAATGGAATAAAAGGGTCGTTGAGGAATTTGATTTGGGAAATTGAGGCAAGGTTTTGGCATTTGGTCTTCACAGAGGTCTTCCAGGATGAACCCCCAATATTCCAGTCAGATAGCATCAGTCAGGGGGGTCCACAGTGGCCACAAGAGGCCTTTTACTGCATGTCTCTCACAGATTTTGAGGACATGATTTGATCATTTGTATTATTTGGACATATTAATTTATATTATTGTGCCATGGGGATGAGCTAGTAAGGATTGACGCCTCCTAGCCCCACCATGAGCTTCTTGAGTCATGTCCATGTCATATGAGGTGGGCCCATGTATTTTAGGCGCCTCTTAGGGATGTCGTCATCCTCCTTAGTCTTTTTGAGGGATGGCATCACCATTCTTTTGAGTGATTCATATGATTTTATGTTAGGCTCATCTTAGCCATTGATTATGTTGTGAGATCTTTTTATTTCAACTACTTATTTCAAAAAGTGGTTTTGAGATCTAGGGTTTTGGTCTTTATTATCCTATATAATGAGGAGACCCCCCTCATTGTAAAGTACCTTTGGAGCTCTTGAAGATTGGAATAGAATAATTCTTTGTGGATCTACTTCTCTTGTCTTGATGGATTCTTTTGCACTTTGAATATACAGTATCTCTTCTATGTATCATTGTGGATCTTGGGCTACACGTTGTTTTCTTGCAGGGAGGCTGAATCGGTGAAGAGGAGGACGATTTGAAGGAGGTTATTGTTGAGGGGACTCACATATCTTCTCTTGGGTTGATCTTGGTGGAAGGGAGTATCATTATTGTATCTTTGTGACATAGTTGATGCTTTCTTTTACATCTCTTCATCGTTTTCATAATTTTCTTACTTGGCTTGTTTCACTTGATCTTGTCTTGTAGGAGGAGGACGATTTGGCTATCTTTGGAGGAGGACATTTTGGCTTGGAGCAATAGATCTCACTCTTGAATATACACATAGGGGAATGCTATCAATTTGCAAAGTGGCCACAAGCATTTGAGGTATGTACCTAGATCTACTCTTCTTCTTCATTGGTCATCAAACCCTTAAAATTAAAACCCTCAATTTTTACTTTTTTCTAGATCTACTTGGATCTAGCTTGGCTTTGGGGAAAATATTGAAAACCCACCTCTATAGTATCCACGGCAATTTGGATCTATAGTTTGGTGTGGATTGGCCTCCATTTGACACATTTTCCAAGGCACATTAGCCTCCTTGAGGGAAGTCACACTCCTTGAGGGAAGCTATTGGGGCTAGTTCCAAGAGTTGGGTAGGTGAGATCCCACTTGATTTGCATAGATCCACCTTGATTACCTACCCCTAGTGCTTTACCTCTTTGATTTTTTCCTTGTGGGCCCCATTCCTCATTTTGAGGGTTGTGCCCCACTTGGATCATTGGGTGATGCATTTTGAATCTTAGATCTATGGAGATGTAGGTCATCTTTGGGCATGCCATCCTAAAACCACCTTGATAATTGCTTGACTACCCCGATCTACATTTTGGCATAATATGGACTCTATTTGCCCCTCCATCTAAAGGCACTAGTCTCCCTTGGGCAACTCACACTCCTTGGGTTAGTGGCCTTTTCCTAGATCCCATATGTGGGTGTTGTCTATCTCATCTTAGATTCGTAGATCTACCTCACCTCACTCACTTAGTGCCATCCCACCCCTAATCCAACCAAGTGGGCACTATTTGGACCATTTTCCACTTTTTAAAGAGTGGGCCCCACTTGTGTATTTTCATGGTGCTAGATCTATCCATTAAGCTTCAATAAGTGGCCTTAATCATACATTGGTTTAAACACTCGTCACATCCTAAGCCTCTTCAACCACACTTAAACTCTTGGGTCCACTTATTCCAACTTATGCATTAGTTTTCGTAACCTAACTAACACATTTCCCTAGGAACCTTTGGTTTGGATAATCTTCATTGATTGCCTAGGGTCTCCCCCTTGGTCTTGATTCTTCATGATCTAAAGTGAAGAGTGCCTTGGTTATCATGACACCCAGATTGCATTGGGAACCGTTTCACTTCTTGGGTCACCTCTTTAGTTGTCCATCTCCTCTACCATCCCAGATGGGATACCTTTAGGGACAACTACAAGTTGTGTGATAATAGGGATGAAGTGGTAAACAATACTACAACTCACCTTATTCAGATTCCCGCTCCTACAGATTCAGCTGCATTGTCAACCTTCAACAAGAAAGACTGTAAGATTAGAAGATTTATCTTAGATGCAGTTAAATGTTAGAGAAAGTGCTCACTGAGAGGGGGTGAATCAGTGAGCCTATACTTTATTCAATTTCAACTTCAATTACCAATTCTTATATCAGCATGTCATATTCATCAATAAACTAACTATAAATCCATATGTCATTCATCAAATAAAACACATCATCATCAACACATTTCACAAGAGAGACACAATATAATTGTAATGTTTTTGTATGAGTCAACGGCTACAACCGTGAGGCAATTCAGCACCAACTGATACAATGAGCACCAACTCATCATATAGGACCCAACCTAGTTTTTCTCAAACCCAGCTAAGAAAACATGTACAAGACCCAGCTTGTAGTTACATACAAATTACATCCTTGTCACCAAACAATCATAATTGTCAAATACATCATCACAATTACATCATCCTCATTCTGCCCATAATTATATCATCTTTCTGTCGTTCATTGAACATGCCAAGTCATCTGCCCGTTAAACATATGTCAACCAATCAAGCCAATCATCAAACCAATTCATCATAGGTTTGTAGATGTCATCAACGTCATTCATCAATTTGTCTCATCCACATCTGGTCATGTATTTCTGTCATCAAAAGCTTTGAATCAAGTTTTCTTCAAACCTCAGCCTATGTAGTATGTTGTGTATGCATGGTAGTATCCTGGTGGTCTGTCTGCTTAGAAGAGTCCTAAATCATAGCAGAAGAGTCCTAAATCATGACACATTTCGGATCTGTCTAAACACTGAGGAGAAACCCTACTCCATGCTCAACTCAAACTTTGGAAATACCAGCATACGCTTCGAACTCCCTTCAAGCTGGGACTGGTATATTATTGTAGAAAGGATCTCCTTTGTCATGAGTGTTTACCCCATGCAACCCAACATAGGACTGCCACAAAAAAACAAAAGACTTCTCTGCTGCTAAGAAGAATTCGGGACTGTTCAATTGCTGCAACAATTTTGGGTCTGTTTAAACAAGAAGATTCGGGTCTACTACTGTTGTCTGTTCTCCAAGAAAGATTAAAATCTTCAAAAGGATGCCTGTTGTAATTTCAGATTGTTTTGAACCTCTGTAATTTCGGATCCTCTGCTATTTCGGACTATTTTGAACCTCTGCAATTTCGGGACTGTTTTTACCCTCTGCAATTTCAGACTGTTTTGAACCTCTACAATTTCGGGATTGTTTTTACCCTCTGCAATTTCGGGACTGCTGTAAATTACCTCCGAATTTCCTCAGTCAAAATCAAATTTCAGAGCTCTCGCCATTCTAATTTCTAAATGAAACGTCACTGGGTATTTATACTGGTTTTCCATAATTTTTACTGAGCCGACTTGCATATATATTTATTTTTTAATTTTTAATTTTATTTCTTTTTGGATTGGGCCGACTTCTCATTAATTTTAAATACCATCTCTCCCTTAAGGAAATCGACCTCAACAAGGAGTAATTAATTCTTTTAATGGGCAAGCCGTAAGGTTTTGTATGTGATCTTCAAGGAGAGACCATGGGCTCCATACATATATGATCTTCATCATCATAAGAGAGCATAACATGGGATTTAACGACATAGCAATGGCTTCTTTATTAAACCCAAGGGCTTTCCATAGGTATGGGCTTCATTTGTATGAACAAAAGACTTTGTCAAGGGTTTGCATATGAAGCCACATCAATATCAACTAGGTATGACATTATGAGGGTTGCACCATCAAATTCAAGACCCATCAAGCGTATGTGCAAGGGCTTTTAAAAACAACATGCCAAGTACATGGATTCCAAGATCCATGTGTGTGGGGCTTCAAGGTCCAAGCTGCCATATGTAAGTGGGTCATATGTCCATATCATGACCAAATCATGTTTTCTTCAATTGATAAGAGTGCAAACCAAACTTCATCATGTGCAAGGGTGTAAGGACACTTGTAAGGGCATTTCAACCATGTGTAGGGTTCCAAGACCCAAGTCTTTGTCTTTGTCATTAAGTCTTTGTCCTAGTCAATCACTGAGTTTTCCATGTCATCAACAACCACAGCCTTTGTCATTAATGGCTTGTCATCAATGACAACCATGCTCAACATTAAGGACCACATCATTCCCCACATTTCAGGTAAGGATCGTGCATTTAAAATGTGGGCAGCGTTTACTAGTTTATACCAAAGCACTAATGAGAACCAGAAGATGGTTCTAAGAGAGAAGATGAAGGGTATAAAGATGAATGGTGGAGAAGGAGTGACATCTTACCTTACCAGGATATCTCAGGTTAGAGATGAGATAGTAGCAGTTGAGGAGGTAGTTTCTGACTCTGAGCTTGTGCGGACAGCAGTGAATGGGGATTCCAAGCCTTGGGGTTCTTTTGTGCAGGCCATAGTGGGCAGGGAGAACTTACCTTCTTGGGATAGACTGTGGGATGATTTTGTATAGGAGGAGACCAGGAGAGGTCTTGTACAGGGCAGGAAGAAGAAGAAGGGCCCCAAGCAGGGTGGGGCCAAGCAACAGCGGCAACAACAGCAGGGTGGGCAGAAGAAAGATTTGAGCAAAGTCAAGTGTTTTGCTTGTCAAGGATTTGGGCACTATGCATCACTAGCAATGGCTTCTTTATTTAGCCCAAGGGCTTTCCATAGGTATGGGCTTCATTTGTATGAACAAAAGACTTTGTCAAGGGTTTGCATATGAAGCCACATCAATATCAACTAGGTATGACATTATGAGGGTTGCACCATCAAATTCAAGACCCATCAAGCGTATGTGCAAGGGCTTTTAAAAACAACATGCCAAGTACATGGATTCCAAGATCCATGCGTGTGGGGCTTCAAGGTCCAAGCTGCCATATGTAAGTGGGTCATATGTCCATATCATGACCAAATCATGTCTTCTTCAATCGATAAGAGTGCAAACCAAACTTCATCATGTGCAAGGGTGTAAGGACACTTGTAAGGGCATTTCAACCATGTGTAGGGTTCCAAGACCCAAGTCTTTGTCTTTGTCATTAAGTCTTTGTCCTAGTCAATCACTGAGTTTTCCATGCCATCAACAACCATCAACAACCACAGCCTTTGTCATTAATGGCTTGTCATCAATGACAACCATGCTCAACATTAAAGACCAGATCATTCCCCACATTTCAGGTAAGGACCGTGCATTTAAAATGTGGGCAGCCTTTACTAGTTTATACCAAAGCACTAATGAGAATCGGAAGATGGTTCTAAGAGAGAAGATGAAGGGTATAAAGATGAATGGTGGAGAAGGAGTGACATCTTACCTTACCAGGATATCTCAGGTTAGAGATGAGATAGCAGCAGTTGGGGAGGTAGTTTCTGACTCTGAGTTTGTGCGGACAGCAGTGAATGGGGATTCCAAGCCTTGGGGTTCTTTTGTGCAGGCCATAGTGGGCAGGGAGAACTTACCTTCTTGGGATAGACTGTGGGATGACTTTGTACAGGAGGAGACCAGGAGAGGTCTTGTACAAGGCAGCTCTTCACAGGGTAGAGAGGATAAGGAGAATGTGGCATTGACTGCAAAGGGCAGGAAGAAGAAGAAGGGCCCCAAGCAGGGTGGGGCCAAGCAGCAGCGGCAACAACAGCAGGGTGGGTAGAAGAAAGATTTGAGCAAAGTCAAGTGTTTTGCTTGTCAGGGATTTGGGCACTATGAATCACAGTGTCCAAAGAAGAAGAAGAAGCAGCAGACAGCAGCCTGAACGGAAGTTGATGATTTTGGAGAGAGATTTTAGAGAGAGTTTTCTCTTTGTGTTGGACATGTTGAGAGAGAGAGAGAGCCTCTAGTATTACCAGCATTGATTTGGATATGGAGATGGAGTATTCTTTGTTGACTAGCCATCAGATGGGTGCATCCACCACTAGCACTTGGTATATTGATAGCGGAGCTTCGAGTCACATGACAAGTGCTCGAGAGATGTTCTCTGAGCTTTCAAAGACAGGTGCTCATGTGGAGGTTGTACTGGGAGATGACACCATTGTCAGAGCAGTTGGTCGTGGGACCATTACCTTTCAGAGGGAGTCTATGAGTCCTATGATTCTGAGGGATGTGTTGTTTGTCCCTGGGCTGAAAAAGAATTTGGTATCAGTTTCCACCATTGAGGATAGGGGACTTGGGGTTTGTTTCTTGGATGGACGAGTGCAGGTATTCCCCAAGACTATAGGACTATCTACCTCCATGGACATTGGGGTTAGATGTGGAAAGCTATACAAGCTCTTATTTCAGCCGCAACATGCCTTGGCACACACCAGCAGCAGTGAGCTCTGCGAGCTATGGCATCGGAGGATGGCCCACTTGCATCACCCAGCTTTGAGATTGTTGAGGAGTATGGTTACAGGATCACCAGTGTTCAGCACAGAGCATAGTGATGTTTGCAGGGGGTGTGCTTTGGGAAAGTACACCAAGACTGCTTTTCCGAGCATCGACAGCAAGTCAGCAGGGGTGCTTGATTTGATCCATACAGATATATGTGGTCCTATGTCATTAGTTTCCTTGACAGGATTTGATTACTATATCTCTTTCATCGATGAGTATTCCAGGAACACCTGGATCTACTTCTTGAGGAGCAAGAAGTCACCCTTAGTATTGAGGATCTTCCAAGAGTTCAAAGCTCTGGTGGAGAATCAAACAGGGAGGAGGATTCGGGTCCTGAGATCGGACAATGGGGGTGAGTATACCTCCAATGAGTTCGATGAGTTTTGCAGACAGGAGGGCATACAGAGACAGTTGACAGTTCCATACACTCCTGAGCATAATGGAGTAGCGGAAAGGAAGAACATGGCTATTGTGGGAGCAGCAAGAGCTATGCTTCATGATCAGAGTCTTCCTTTCTTTCTTTGGGCAGAGGCTTGCAGTACTGCAGTTTACCTATAGAATAGGAGTCCCCACCGTGCCTTGGGGAGGAAGACTCCTGAGGAGATGTTCACAGGCAAGAAGCCTGAGGTTGGCCATTTTCGCATCTTTGGTTGCTTGACTTACTCTCATGTCCCTTCTGAGAAGAGGACAATGTTTGATCCCACTGCATAGAGAGGCATCTTTGTGGGCTATGATGAGACTTTGAAGGCTTACCGGATTTATCTTCCTGGCCAGAAGAAGGTTGTTGTGAGGCGGGAAGTGAGATTTGAGGAGGAGAGAGCCTTCAGGAAGTCTCGAGATTTGGAGCATGGGGAGCCACCGGCTTCCACACCTCAGGTGACACAGGGATCTTTAGTACAGATCACAGGTTCACAGGTTTCCGGAGTTACTAGGCCACAGGTTCTACAGGTTCAGTGGTTCAACCAACAGGTACTCCAGGGACAGGTTCTGGTTCTCAGGTTACAGGTTCACCAGTGACTAGTTCACGGGCTACTGGTCCACAGGTTGCTAGACCATCTCGTTCTGGCAGCTCTTCAGATGAGGAGAGACCAGTTTGGGAGGAGCCTTCAAGGAAGAGGAAGCCTAAATGGCTTCGTGACACCTTGGAGGAAGCAGAGGCATTTGGTAGGCCCCAGGAGGAGGTCAAGACAATTGTGATGCCGGATAGATTGGGCATGGCTCTAGTTGCTAGTCTTCGTGATTCAGAGCCTTCCACATTTGAGGAGGCCTCTCAGCATCAGGTTTGGAGTGATGCCATGATGGAAGACTACCATTCCATCATGAAGAATGATGCATGGGATATAGTACCAAGACCAGAGGGGAAGTCTGTTGTGACTTCCAAGTGGATCTACAAGGTGAAGCATGTTGCAGATGCCAGTGTGAGAAGTACAAGGCTCGTTTTGTGGCACGGGGGTTTTCACAGATAGAGGGAGTTGATTACGATGAGACCTTTGCGCCGGTTGCTCGTTATTCTTCCATCAGAGCAGTGATTTCTATAGCAGCAGAGATGGTTGGAAGATCCAACAGATGGATGTGAAGACCGCATTTCTCAATGGTCTTCTGCAGGAGGAGGTTTACTTAGAGCAGCCATAGGGCTTTGAGATTCATGGGAGAGATTCTCATGTGTGCAGGCTGAGGAAAGCCTTGTATGGACTGAAGCAAGCTCCTAGAGCTTGGTACTCCAGGATTGATGCGTATTTGACATCGATGGGTTTTTAGAAGAGTGAGGTTGATCCCAACCTTTACTACATTGTGGTTGGTGGAGATCCTCTCATTCTTTTGTTATATGTTGATGATTTGTTTATCACTGGGGAGGAGCATCTCATTGCACATTGCAAGAGAGACCTTGCTACAGAGTATGAGATGACAGACATTGGGTTGATGCACTATTATCTGGGGATGGAGGTTTTGCAGGATCCTAGTCATATTTTCCTGGGACAGGGAAAGTATGCAGTAGATATTCTGAGGAGATTTCGAATGGAGGATTGCAGGCCGATGTCCATACCTATGATCACCAACTAGAGGAAGCTTCATGCTTCTGAGAGTAAGTTGGTGGATCCTACACTATACCGTCAGCTCATTGGGTCATTGATGTATCTGGTCAATGCCAGGCCAGACTTATGTTTTACGATGAACACTCTTAGTCAGTTCATGGTGGAGCCTAGGATTGTGCACTAGGTAGCCGCGAAACATGTGTTGAAATACCTTGCAGGGACAGTGGACTATGGTTTGGACTACAGGGGTTTGGGTGGATTCAGTTTGGTTGGTTTCACTGGTTCAGATTGAGCAGGTAGTGTGATGGATTGGAAGAGCACTTCTGTTTGTTGTTTCAGTTTGGGCTCGGCAGCAGTGTCGTGGTTCAGTCGGATGCAAAAGTCCGTTGCTTTGAGTTCTGCTGAGGCTGAGTATATGGCAGCCAGTCAGGCTACTTGCGAGGCACTGTGGCTTCGTAAGTTGTTGGTTGATTTATTTGATCAGGAGCTGAGACCTACGGTGATTTACATTGACAATCAGAGTTGCATCCAGCTTTCTGAGAATCCAATTTTCCATGATAGGTCTAAGCACATAGAGATCAGATACCACTTCATCCAAGACTATGTTCAGAGAGGAGTTGTGGAGTTACAGTACATTTCCACTGATGAGTAGGTTGTAGATATTCTGACAAAATCTTTGGGGAGGGGCAAGTTTGTCTTCTTCAGAGACAAGTTGGGAGTGGTGCAGAACACCTTCCTCGGTAAGAGGGAGTGTTGATTTTTGTACCTAGGAAAGTGTTCCCCTAGGTGACTTTTTCCTAAGTCACTTAAAAGGGGGAAATAAAATGACCCTTGCATTAAATGACTTGAGATCAGCATTTAATTTGACTTTAGACAATAAGTCACTTTTTGGAAAAATTTAAGTGAAGTGAGTGAAATTAATTTTAAATGAGATTTAATGAGCATTTAATCTCATCCACTCATCTAAGCCAATCTCAATCGTTGGATTAGAAGTCCATTCACTTACCTTAGGGTTTTTCACCAAAAAGGAAAGGAAAGGCAAAGATGAATTCATTCTTGAGAAGAAAGGTGAAGGAGAAGAGAGCTGAGAGAAGGGCGCAAATTTTGAGGCAGCTCATGGAGCATTAAATGAGCAGCACAGTTTTCGAGGCAACCGTACAGTACAACATTGGCATGATTTTCGAGGCACGGTACAGCAGGGCCGTACAGCAGAATTCTGGGCACAAAATTCGAGGATAGTAGGTGGGCACATTTCCCGAGGCAGGGCACACATTTCTAGTAGAAATCTGAGCACGATTTCCTAGGAAATTTCAGGCACAAATTTCGAGGTCCGTACAATCTGTACAGATTATACTTTCAGCACAAATTTCGAGACTGATTTTCTGCACATATTTCAAGGCATTTGGCACAAAAATTGAGGTGTTTTTTGGCACAGAATTTGAGGCAATGTTCTGGCACAGAAATCAAGGCAGTGGATTGGCACAGAAATCGAGACAGTAGTTTGGCATAGAAATCAAGGCAGCTTCTGGGTGATTATTTTTATGGTTGAGATAAGTACATTTTGACTGTAAATTTCTGTACTGAAGATACCTGAAGAAATACAAATTCTCTCTCTCTAACTGGTTTTCCCCTTGTGGGTTTTTCCAGGGCTATTGGCCAAAAATTTATGAGTCTGAAATTATTTATGGCATTCATGAATATTTAATTTTCTGCTTGTAAAATTGATTTTTAACTGTGTTTTCAAAGTCTGAAATTTACATGTCATTTCCAGCCATGATGAAAAACTGTGTTGGGCATTAAACTATGGCAAGTTGACTTGGAAACCGGTTGGGTTAAAATATCAGAAAACTTTCACAATTTGTGTTACAAATGTCTTTGCTCTTTCTGGTTTGTATAAAGTATTTATGCATGCACAAAGTACAATCAAAGAATTATGAGTTATCTCAGTTTTCTCTTGTACCTTTGGAATATATATTGAAAGTCACTCTTCAATTTTTGTGTGAGTGTTAATAGGATTGGATTCATTGTTTACTACCTAGTTTAAGTACTTATGTATTGTTGGATTCATTTTCTTTAAATGCCCAACAAAACCATTTACATGTCAAGAATGCCTAAAGACTTCCATAACTCTTAAGGTGTTTGTGATATTTCTTTCATCTTTGAAAACATTGACTTCCTTACTGTTATATCAAAGATTCATTGTTCTTCCTAATTCCTCCATCTATCATTTTAAGCTATTGTGCTTTACAAATTAAGACTCCAATGCCCAATGGAAAGGCCTTTCATCTAAGAGATTACTATTATCTTATTCCAATTTCCTACAACCTTTTTATTCTTGTTTTTATCACTTAAAATCTAACATTTTGTGTTGAGTGTTGTTAGTCGTTGTTGTAGAGAGAATCACTAAGGGTTCCCCCTCTGATCCAAGACCTAGCATGAGGCCTAAAGCAAGTCCCAAATTCCCCGCCATAGTTACTTCGCAGCCATGAACATCTCAAGGAACAATAAAAGTAATTACCACCATGTCCTCTTCTTTCATTTTTCATCCAATGACATTTAGTTGTTCTATAATATTCTTAATATTTACGAAATGTTCACGTAAAGATCCATTCTCATTCATTTTAATAAAACAATATATTTTTCATGAAAAAAACTCTACCTTTGTATGAAACTTCATGCAAGTATTTCAAGGGCTTCCAAATGGTTGCAGTGTCTTTCATAATTCCATCACCCTACACTTTTGGAAGCATCTCATCAGTCATAGATATCATTATAAGCAACACCGCTTCTCTATTTCGCTCATCCTATTTCTCATGATCTTTATATGTTGTTGTTTGTTGAGTTTCCTTACCAACACAAGCCTAACATATGATGTTTCCAGGTACTATACTTTTCACCCAGAGAAATTATGATGTTTCCAGGTACTATACTTTTCACTAGAGAACATATGGTTACCCTCCAACATGATATTGGACAAACTAACCATTTTGTCAAAAAAATTTGTAGATATAAGTGCTGAAATAAAGGTTAAGATGCTAAAAAGATGCCCATAAAACCAAGGGTTTTCTCCAACACCACTAAATCTACCACTACTCAATGAAATTTCTACCAAAACTATAGAATTTTTTAAATACAACAAAAAATGCACAAATTTGCCACAATGCCCACCAACTACTAGAATATAGAGACCCCCCACTCTAAAATTGCAAACATACTAAAAAAATCAAAATTCAATATGAAAAACATAAATTACAGTGAAATTTTCATAAATCTAAAGCTGATAAACAAAACCTAGAAAATTTTTGGTTTGCAATATGGATTTCGTACAGTTATATGGATCTATTCATACAAATCATCTGTACAATCACATGATATATACATACAGTCATACGGTTGGAAAAAACAATTGCCCCAAAAAATGTCAAAAACCTCTATTTATGTATTTTTAATCTACGATTTAACCTAGAAAATTATTTAAATATGGCTATAAAATGAAATAAAATTGATTCTCTTAAATGTTTGAACCTAGCTTCAAATCGAGCAAAATAATGATGCTCATCTTTTAAACCAGAACAAAAAAAAAATACCTAGTTTCAACTAGTTTAAAAACCCTTCAATTCTCAGTGTGTATTGAACGAAGTATCTTGGTCCATCATTGAACTTGGCAATCCCTATGCCCTTCTATTGCTTCACTTCAACTTCCTCTCACTGTGGCTCTAATACCATATTAGAAAAAACGAACACATAGAGAGTTGAATGAGAGAAAATGGTTCTTTTATATTCCCAATGAAGAGAACGACATTCTCTTTATAATAATGAGATGACAAACCCTAACTGCTCAAACCCTAATTATGTAAACGCTAAAATGACTTAAGTGTACTTCAATTAAATGTTTAAGCATAAAGCAACCTAAAGTCACCAAGTGAATTTATTAATATGCTTAACTTTATAGTCTAAATGGCATTCTAAAATTTTAATAATCTCACATTATATTATTCAATACATTATATTTCTCTATGTGGATTCTTTAATGTTATTCTATTTATTTTAGAATATCACTATATGAACCAATTAGGTTCATTACAATGGTCTACATGGCTATTGTTTATTATGTTTTAGGGATGTTTGCATGGTTAGGAATATAATATGAAACAAACCTAGGAACAGTTGGTCGAGTATTTGAGCCCTTTCTACCAACATCATAAGCCGTTTCCAAGGGTTTATGAGAGGCAAAATGTATGTACTTCATTACTAAAATGGAGATCTAACTCTAAAGTATCACATTCTTTCAAAACATAAAATATTGCTTGTCCAAAGTATAGGTGTAGGTTTGTTTGGAGGTTAATGGCTTTTATCACTTTAGTGGCGTTACATTAGATCAATTGAATATCCCAAGATAAACCATTAGACATTGCTTTTCCATTCTACTTGAACTTGCAATTACACTGCCATTTATCAACATCAAGTCATAGCATTGTTTGGATATTTACAATATGGCTCGGAACAAAAGCCCAGAAGTAGTCATGTTTGAAAAAATGCAAATGAATCCGGTGCATTCATGCATAAATGATGGCAATGTTGTTAAAATGTCCTCATCAAATCATAGTACACGTATCAAATGCCTATTTTGATAATAGAAGAAAGAAATTCTGGATCACCGTGAAATCATATTGGGAAGATGTTTATACATCACTCACATGTTCTCCATGGATGATATTCTACTCTTTTGCAATGGATATATACAGGGCACTCTCAGGCTAAAAGAAATAAGCTATAATCTGGTATTAAGTACCTTGGATTTTATATCAAAGCAAATGATTATACAAAAAAACATTGGGCTTGGATGTTATCCAAAGTGGAGAAAAGACTTGCACTATGATACAAGAAGTGGTTGACAAGAAGTGGAATATTGGTTTTTGGTTAAGACAGTGCTCGAGGTAATACTTGTTTATTGGGTATCACTTTCTTTCATTCCAAAAGGAGTGCTTGATCAGGCAAGCAAACTAAGCCTCAAATTTCTGTGGGCTGGGAACAGTGAAAAGAAGAACTTCCCATTGGTGTCATGGAAAGGGATTGTAGTGCGAAGAGAAATGGGAGGGGGAGGCATAAAGAATATTAATTGTTTTTGTTAGATTGTGGTAACTTCGGGATGTCCTCCATGGTTCAGATGCCTTACATGGAGGTACACTAGCTACATAGGCATCAGGATGGAGTAAAGGGTGGGATATACTCTACTCAGTGGCATGAGTCCAGTGGTGGTTGCATGCGGACCTTCTGGAGTGTTTTGACCCTTGCATACATGAGTTTTGCATGCACTGTCATGCGATCATTGAATGCATACAAAAATCACTTTTGCATGCATTGAGAAGCAGGGGGTCCCTAGATGAGGTTACTCAGTTGCATTGTCAGAGAGAGATATTGCTAGAGTGAGGAGGGTGTAGCTTTGCATGCAGGGCGACTTTCTGAGAGAGAGGAGCTGTTGCAGGAGCTAGGAAGGTCATATCTGAGCTAGATCAGTGACCTTCAGTTCCAGAGTCACCAGGGACCCAGTATTGTGAGCTGAGATAGCTCATCAGTGTGTTTTCTGATCAGTTTGGAGGAGGTCGAGTTCTCTTGGAGGGCACATTTCCCAAGGAGGGAGAAGCTTGTTTTGAGCTGGATTGACCGATTTCGAGTCTAAGTCTTCCTGGATAGCCTTGCCTCAACATTTGAGGAAGGTTAGGGATGATCAAAGCTCAGATCTGCTGAGATCCGGTTCGATACGAGCATTTGGCATCTAGAGGGGAGGGTGCACTATGGCATGCAGAGGAGGACGCGTTCATCAGAGGGAAGTCTTCAGAGCAAACAGATCATAGCAGAGTGATACAGAGAGGCAGATCAGTCAGAGGCACCTACAGAGACACTCAGATCCAGTTTTTCAGTTAGGACTTACTCTTCCAGTGCATGCATCATCTGGATGCATGCAGATCTAGAGTCTGTCCGATTTCAGGAGATTGAGTTACCTGTTGAGGTAATCTTGTATTGTACTTGTCATTTATACATATGCTCTAGGCTCGAGAGAGAAGATAGCCCCACAGTTTGCTGGTTTTTCCCGATGGGGTTCCCACGGTATATCTGTTGTTTATGTGTGATTGCATTTATTTCAGTTTGGTAAATGCAGATCTAGTTGTTTGAGTCTATATTCATATGAGCATGTATTGATATCGAGACTCATATTGCTTGAAATCTCAGGGCGATTCAGAGGGAGTAGTGATCTCTGAATCAAATATTTACATGGTATCAGAGCCCTGTTGAGGATTAGAGTGGGAAATCACACATAGATCTGTGGTGTTGGTGACTAGATCTGAGATAGATCTAGTAGATCTGTGGAGATAGAGACCAGATCTACCATATCTAAGCAGCACAGTTCGGAGTTCAGGTTGTAGAGGTCAGATCTATTAGTTCAATGGGTTATGTGGTCAGATCTGTGATCGAGAGAGACTCTTGTTCACTGTGGGTTACAGTTTCTTCAGTTTGGTGAGTATGGCTACCAGTTTGAGGGTGGAGGACCAGTTGGATGGTGCCTCCAACTATAGTGCATGGAGGGAACGTATTACTTTCTTGTTGAAAGAGAGTGAGCTATGGGATGTTGTGAACAACACGACGACAAATCCCGTTACAGTTCCATCTGATGCCACTGCTAAAGCAGTGTATGATAAGAAAAATGTGAAGGCTCAGAGGATCCTTCTTAATGTGATAAAGGATCACATCATCCCACATATCTCTACCAAGGACAATGTGTTTGAGATGTGGGATGCATTAACTGGTTTGTACCAGAGCTCCAATGCAAATAGGAAGATGGTTCTCAGGGAGAAGCTAAGAAGCATCAAGATGGGGAAGGATGAGAGCATGATGGCCTATCTCACCAAGATAACTTAAGTGAGAGATGAGTTGGGAGCAGTTGGTGAGAAGGTAGACGATAGTGAGCTGGTTCAACAGGCCTTGAATGGCGTGACTGTGCCATGGGCAGTGTTCGTACAGTCTATCATAGCTCGAGAGAACCTTCCCAAGTGGGATCGTTTGTGGGACGATTTCACACAGGAGGAGATACTGAGAGGGTACATACAAGATTCAACTTTTGTTATTCCAGAGGAGGATGTGGCTTTCGCAGCAAGCGGGAAATAGAGAGGCAGACAAAAGAAGGATCTTAGCAAGATCAAATGCTTCACCTACAACGATTATGGACATTATGCGAGATAGTGTCCGCATAAGAAGAAAGGGAAGAAGGCGAAGGACGAGTAGGTGGCAGCAGCAGAGGAGGTTGATGAGTTTACTTCTCAGTTTGAGAAGGAGATCTCATTAGCCTCAGTTCAGTCAGGACATGATAGTAGCCTACCAGAGGCCCTAGTTGATAAGAGTTGGAGGGTGGACTGCATGCTCAGCAGCCACATGACAGGGGTGCGGGATGCATTCCTTATCTTAGATCACACACCCTTGCAGTTGGCTTGGGATGTGCAGGGGGTTGATCACTTAGTCACTAGAGTGGGCAGAGTGAGGTTTCTCCTTGACCGTGGGGAGCTCCTGGAGATTTCAAGAGTGCTCTTTGTTCCAGGATTGAGAGGGAGTATCCTCTCCGTGGTAGCTTTGGTAGTTGCTGGTTGTCCAGTGGTGTTTCAGCGGGATCAGATATTCACCTACCCTAAAGTAGACCCGGTCTTGTTGGGTCACAGGATTGATGGTGAGTACTTGGTTCATGGACAGCCTACCTCAGGAACTTCGAGATGGCTGAGTGCATCCTCCTCAAGGTCACAGAGGGATGATGAGCGAGATGCTCATAGCAAAGATGAGGCCAGGAGGAGTGAGCCTAGTCAGCAGATGGGTGGGGCGTGATGCTCAACATGATGATGATCAGGGGAGTGATTTTGGAGTTCAGATGGATGAGCATGATGCTCTTGATAGTGATGAGTCTCAGGAGATTGAGCCCTTGGGTTCATATCAAATGGATGGGCATGCTGCTCATAGAGGCACCAGTCAAAGATTGAGCTGGTATGATATTGTTGAGATGGACTTAGCTCAAGAGAGAGTTGAGTCAGCTCAGAGACAAAGAGAGTTGACTTACAGAGCTCAGTCAACTCAGGGACATAGACATACCACTTACAGAGCAGTGGATCCACTTGAAAATAGTCTTCAGGACTGGTTACAACAACAGAGACTCATAGGGACTCTGAGTCAGAGAGCAGTGACAGTGTCAAATGTGGTTGATCAGGGGGCTTCTTCCGAAGCCACACTTATGGAGATTGATCAGGGTTCTTCAGGTCAGAGGGAAACAGTGACAGGAAGATCTGCTAGATCGGTGTCAACAGCAGGGGACTTGTTGGATCCAGGCATCAGTGTCAGGACTTCCCTCGTTAAGAGGGAGTGTTAGATTGTGGCAACTTCGGGATGTCCCCATGGTTCATATGCCTTACATGGAGGTACATTAATAGCATAGGCATCAAGATGGAGTAGAGGGTGGGATACACTCTACTAAGTGGCATGAGTCCAGTGGTGGCTGCATGCGGACCTTCCGGAGTGTTTTGACCCTTGCATGCATGAGTTTTGCATGCACTGCCATTGGATCATTGGATGCATGCAAAAGTGACTTTTGCATGCACTGAGAATTAGGGTTTTGGCAAACCTAATTCATCGGTGAGATTATTTATAGAGGCAGGGGGTCCCCAGATGAGGTTACTTAGTTGCATTGTGAGAGAGAGATATTGCTAGAGTGAGGAAGGCGTAGCTGTGCATGCAGGGCAACTTTCTGAGAGAGAGAGAGAGGAGCTGCTGCAGGAGCTAGGAAGGTCAGATCTGAGCTAGATCAGTGACCTTCAGTTCCAGAGTCACCAGGCACCCAGCACTATGAGCTGAGATAGCTCATCAGTGTGTTTTCTGACAGTTTGGAGGCCGAGTTCTCTTGGAGGTGGGCGCATTTCCCAAGGAGGGAGAAGCTTGTTTTGAGCTGGATTGATCGATTCAGAGTTTGAGTCTTCCTAGATAGCCTTGCTTCGGCATTTGAGGAAGGTTAGGGACGATCATAGCTCAGATCTGCTGAGATCCGGTCCGGTACGAACATTTGACATCTAGAGGGGAGGGCGCATTTTGGCATGCAGAGGAGGCCGAGTTCATCAGAGGGAAGTCTTCAGAGCGAGCAGATCATAGCAGAGTGATACAGAGAGGCAGATCAGTCAGAGGCACCTACAGAGACACTTATATCCAGTTTTCTAGTTAGGGCTTACTCTTCCAGTGCATGGATCAACTGGATGCATGCAGATCTAGAGTCTGTCCGGTTTCAGGAGATTGAGTTACCTGTTGAGGTAATCCTGTATTGTACTTGTCATTTATACATATGCTCTGGGCTCGAGAGAGAAGATAGTCCCACAGTTTCCTGGTTTTCCCCATTTGGGGTTTCCAGCGTATCTCTGTTGTTTATGTGTGATTGCATTTATTTCAATTTGGTAAATGCAGATCTAGTTGTTTGAGTCTATATTCATATGAGCATGTATTGATATCGAGACTCATACTGCTTGAGATCTCAGGGCGATTCAGAGGGAGTAGTAGTCTCTGAATCAAATATTTACATGGTATCAGAGCCCTATTGAGGGTCAGAGTGGGCAGTTACACATAGATCTGTGGTGTTGGTGACTATATCTGAGATAGATCTAGTAGATCTGTGGAGATAGGGACCAGATCTACCAGATCCGAGCAGCACAGTTCAGAGTTGAGTTTGTAGAGGTCAGATCTATCAGCTTAGTGGGTTATGTGATCAGATCTGTGATAGATCTACCAGATCTGTGATCGGGAGAGATTCTTGTTCACTGTGGGTTACAGTTTCTTCAGTTGGGTGAGTATGGCTACCAGTTTGAGGGTGGAGGACCGGTTGGATTGTGCCTCCAACTATAGTCCATGGAGGGAACGTATTACTCTCTTGCTGAAAGAGAGTGAGCTATGGGATGTTGTGAACAGCATGACGGCAAATCCCGTTACAGTTTTGTCTGATGCCACTGCTAAAGCAGTGTATGATATGAAAAATGTGAAGGCTCAAAGGATCCTTCTTGATGCGATCAAGGATCACATCATCCCACATATCTCTACCAAGGACAATGTGTTTGAGATGTGGGATGCATTGATTAGGTTGTACCAGAGCTCCAATGCAAATAGGAAGATGGTTCTCAGGGAGAAGCTGAGAAGCATCAAGATGGGGAAGGATGAGAGCATGATGACTTATCTCACCAAGATAACTCAAGTGAGAGATGAGTTGGGAGCAGTTGGTGAGAAGGTAGAGGATAGTGAGCTGGTTCAACAAGCCTTGAATGGCGTGACTGTTCCATGGGCAGTGTTCGTACAGTCTATCATAGCTCAGGAGAACCTTCCCAAGTGGGATCGTCTGTGGGACGATTTCACATAGGAGGAGATACGGAGAGGGTACATACAGGGTTCAACTTCTGCTATTCTAGAGGAGGATGTGGCTCTCGCAGCAGTCAGGAAAAAGAGAGGCAGACAGAAGAAGGATCTGAGCAAGATCAAATGCTTCGCCTGCAAGGATTATGGACATTATGCAGGACAGTGTCCGCATAAGAAGAAAGGGAAGCAAGCGAAGGACGAGCAGGTGGCAGCAGCAGAGGAGGTTGATGAGTTTACTTCTCGGCTTGAGAAGGAGTTCTCATTAGCCTCAGTTCAGTCAGCACATGATAGTAGCCTACCAGAAGCCCCTGTTGATAAGAGTTGGAGGGTGGACTACATGCTCAGCAGCCACATGACAGGGGTGCGGGATGCATTTCTTATCTTAGATCACACACCCTTGCAGTTGGCTTGGGATGTGCAGAGGGTTGACCACTTGGTCACTGGAGTGGGCAAAGTGAGGTTTCTCCTTGACCGTGGGGAGCTCCTGGAGATTTCAGGAGTGCTCTTTGTTCTAGGATTGAGAGGGAGTATCCTCTTAGTGGTAGCTTTGGCAGCTGCTGGTTGTTCAGTGGTGTTTCAGCGGGATCAGATATTCACCTACCCTAGAGGAGTAGATCCGGTCTTGTTGGGTCACAGGATTGATGGTGAGTACTTGGTTCATGGACAGCTTACCTTAGGCACTTCGGGATGGTTGAGTGCATCCTCCTCAGGGTCATAGAGGGATGATGAGCGAGATGCTCATAGTAGAGATGAGGCCAGGAGGAGTGAGCCTAGTCAGCAGATGGGTGGGCGTGATGCTCACCATGATGATGATCAAGGGAGTGATTCTGGAATTCAAATGGATGAGCATGATGCTCTTGATAGTGATGGGTCTCAAGAGATTGAGCCCTTGGGTTCATATCAGATGGATGGGCATGCTGCTCATAGAGGCACCAGTCAGAGACTGAGCTGGTATGATATTGTTGAGATGGACTTAGCTTAGGAGAGAGTTGAGTCAGCTTAGAGACAGAGGGAGTTGACTTACAGAGCTCAGTCAACTCAGGGACATAGACATACCACTTACAAAGAAGTGGATCCACTTGACAACAGTCTTCAGGACTGGTTACAGCAGCAGAGACTTAGAGGGAGTCTGAGTTAGAGAGCAGTGACAATGTCAGCAGTGGTTGATTAGGGGGTTTCTTCTGAAGCCACACTTATGGAGATTGATCAGGGTTCTTCAGGTCAAAGGGCAGCAGTGACAGGCAGATCAGCTAGATCAGTGTCAGCAGCAGGGGACTTGTTGGATCCAGGCATCAGTGTCAGGACTTCCCTTGTTAAGAGGGAGTGTTAGATTGCGGTAACTTCGGGATGTCCTCCATGGTTCACATGCCTTACATGGAGGTACATTAGCTGCATAGGCATCAGGATGGAGTAGAGGGTGGGATACACTCTACTCAGTGGCATGAGTCTAGTGGTGGCTGCATGCGAACCTTCCGGAGTGTTTTGACCCTTGCATGCATGAGTTTTGCATGCACTGTCATGCAAGCATTGGATGAATGCAAAAGTGACTTTTGCATGCATCGAGAATTAGGGTTTTGGAAAACCTAATTCATCGGTGAGATTATTTATAGAGGCAAGGGGTCCCCAGATGAGGTTACGCAGTTGCATTGACGAAGAGAGATATTGCTAGAGTGAGGAGGGCATAGCTGTGCATGCAGAGCGACTTTCTGAGACAGAGAAGAGCTGCTGCAGGAGCTAGGAAGGTCATATCTTATCTAGATCAATGACCTTCAGTTCCAGAGTCACCAGGCACCCAGTACTGTGAGCTGAGATAGCTCATCAGTGTGTTCTGATCAGTTTGGAGGAGGCCGAGTTCTCTTGGAGGAGGGCACATTTCCCAAGGAGAGAGAAGCTCGTTTTGAGCTGGATTGACCAATTCAGAGTCTGAGTCTTCCTGGATAGCCTTGCCTCAGCATTTGAGGAAGGTTAGGGACGATCAGAGCTCAGATTTGTTGAGATCCTGTCTGGTACGAGCATTTGAAATCTAAAGGGGAGGGCGCACTTTGGCATGCTGAGGAGGTCGAGTTCATCAGAGGGCAGTGTTCAGAGCAAGCAAATCAGAGCAGAGTGATACAAAGAGGCAGATCAGTCAGAGGTACCTATAGAGACACTAAGATTCAGTTTTCTTGTTAGGGCTTACTCTTCCAGTGGATGCATGCAGATCTAGAGTCTGTCCAGTTTCAGGAGATTGAGTTACCTGTTGAGGTAATCTTGTATTGTACTTGTCATTTATACATATGCTTTGGGCTCGAGAGAGAAGATAGCCCCACAATTTGCTGGTTTTCCTCGTTTGTGGTTTCCAGGGTATATCTATTGTTTATGTGTGATTGCATTTATTTCAGTTTGATAAATGCAGATCTAGTTGTTTGAGCCTATATTCATATGAGCATGTATTGATATCGAGACTCATACTGCTTGAGATCTCAGGGCGATTCAGAGGGAGTAGTGATCTCTGAATCAAATATTTACAGTTTTGCAAAAGCACCAGCAGCTATATGTATTTGGAGACTGATAGAAGGGGAAGTTCTATGGATGAAAGTTATCTGGCAAAAATGCATTGCCCCATACTCAGTGGAAAAATGGATAAGAATCCCTAGGAAGTCTTTTCACAATGCATTTGTTATCTGGAAGGCAATAGTTTTGGCTTTCCCTCTTATAGGGAAATGGTTTGTATGGAAAGTAGGAGCAGGTACAAGAATGTGACTAGGAGAAGATCCATGGATGGGTTGTGATGAAAAGTTTAAATTACCAAGGAACATGGTAGTTTCTGTAAGGGATAGAGGATTCGTCTACCTATCTCAAGTATTAGACCCTATCAACTCCTTTATATTTAATCCGAAATGGTACTCAGCTGCAACTAGGGAATTTTTTGGAGATGGACTTATTTGGGGAAGTCATTGTCACTTTAAAAAATTGTGATGTCAGAATAAAAGATGTTAGAAGATAAACTTGTCTACTTATCTCAAGTATTAGACCCTATCAACTCTAAATTTAATCAGGAATGGTAATTGTTACCTACTTATTTGTACCATAGTTGGATTATCTGAAGAGCCGCCATATAACAAACATGATAAGTGTTTGTGTTCCAGTGTATTAGATGACCCATCCTTTGTGCCTAGCCATTTTTGGCTAGTCAATTTGTTGTTTGTCTTGAAATGACCATGCCCCGCAAGGTTTTTGTAATAAAAGTGTGCTAGTAGGGTTTGAGTGACTCGGTCACCCATGACTGGTTTATCAACTAAGGTATTCCAGGGAGTTTTTTACCTTGACCAATTATACTTTGCCTTCAGCCGAGATATAATTGACAAGGATTTCTCCTGCTTTCTCCAAAGCTAGAATGCCCGATTTTGAAATTCTGGGCATGGGGGGTTATTAGAGTCCAACTGATGAATATGAACCTACTAGACACTATGAGTCGAGTCAGTGGTCATTTCCCAGTTCTGTAGTGGTTTTTAAACGTTGTCCAAAAAACATTTACCGGACGCATTGGACAATTAATTATTTTATTTTTTAATAATTAATTTTTCCATAGTTTAAATGGAAAAATTTAATTTGTAATATGCCAGTCATCCAGGGTCCGAATTCAGAGTTTGAAAGCTTAAACCTTAAGCCAAAAATCATACATGACCGCCAGACCAACTAATCCTAAGTTTCGGATGTCAATTCAGTCTCATAATTAATAATTTCTCAAAAAACCCATTTACAGAGAAATTATTAATTAAAATATTAAAAATGAATATTTTGGAGATAATCCAAATCTCTCCAAAATAATCCAAAAAGAATAAAATAAAAGACTAATTGACATGGCAATGGACATTTATGAAGATTCCAATCATCTCAGTCATCATTCAGTTAATTATCCAGTCACCAGCAGTGATCTCCTTCAAGTGAATTCGCCCTCCTTCATCAAGCATTCGAATTTAGTGTGTTGGCACATGATGAGTGGGTTGTTGGTTTGCATTAAGCCTAGGGTGGGCGCCTTCCTCAATTGGTGGCCACATCACATACTTGGCTCCCTTTAAGACTCGAGTTAACTTATGCATCAAACTCCAAGCCATCTCATGTGGCACTCACGCCCTCCTCTTGTTCTCACGTCAATCTAGGGTTGGAGCTCGAATATTACACATGGAAACTCTTTATTCAATGGTGAAGTTTCCAAAGATGGGATGGGGGGCGCCTTACCAAGGTGGAGGCCACCTCCCCATCCACATAGATTGCAACTCGAGTTCATTAATAATGTTCACTCCAAGTTTGCTCTTGATTGGATTTTGATTGGAGATTGGATGGAGTTCGAATTGATGTCTAGTGTTATTGGTTCCCTCTATAGCCAATTCGAATTAGGGTAGCTTGTGCTCTAGTTTTTGTATAAAAGGATGGCATTGCCTCCTTATTTCTCATGGATATTTTGGGCAAACTTACTCTGCCAAATTGTAATCGTTATAGCTTTTGCTTATTGAAATAAAGTGACTTTGGAGGTCCATATGGTGTTGATGCTTGTCATGGGAAGTGCTTCATCTATATCAAGGTGATTTTGTTCTTGTTTATTGTTTATATTTCATATCTTGATCAATTGTTAGCTTAGAAGGCTTTATTAAGTCCATAGGGTGGGCATTTGAGTTCAATTTGTCCATTTATGCTGGGTTTAGTGTGATTTGGAAGGAGTAGACTATTGTTGGAAATACTTATACTCTTCTAATCCCACTTTTATTTTGCATACTATTTTGATCAAGGTGTGTTTGTGAGTAATTTCTTGTGCAGATCTCCCAGGTTTGAAGAGAGGTGAGCTTGGTTGCATCTCTCATCTCTTCAAAAGACCTATTTTTCTGACATTTATGTGCATTTCAGGAGCTCCTAAAAGTCGATCTCAAGCATTAAAGATTTGGCAAGAAGTGCTAAGTTCGAAGATCCATCTCTTAAATCCTATTCAAAACTGGTTACTTGGTTACTCTTCTCTTCTTTCTGTCTTCTATATCCAAGTTTTGTCTTGAGAAAGTAGCTTAGGATTTGATCCCAAGTGCCACATAATTTTGTGGTTACTTCTCTATCCTCACTAGCATCCTTGTGTACATCCAGCTAGCTGGAAGGTTTTCGGGTCTAGTGCTTCTAGTGGTCACCTTGTTCCAAGGTTGATCCCACTTTGCTTGTCTTTTGCCTTCGTTTTTTACTCCCTTTGGCCTTTCGTCCACCTTCCTTCTAGTCTCCCTCTTCTCTTCGTTTTCCACTTTTCTTCTTCATCCTAGCTTTCGTTTTTCCCTAAGTCTCCCTCTCCTACCTTAGCTCTGTTTCTCTCCTCCACTTTGCTTTCATCTTCTTGTCTTTCCTCCCTCCAAAGCCCTCTCCTAGCCTCCTCTCGTCCACCTTGGTTTAACCTCTCGTTTTCCTTTAATCTTCTCCTTTTTTTTCCCTTTCGTTTTAGTCCTTTTTGCCTTCTTCTTTCGTTTTTGCCTTTTGATCTTCTCTATCTTCTTACTCTCGTCTCTCCTTTGCTATCATTCCTCTCTTGCTTGCTTTCGTTTTTTACCATTGCGTATCCCATTTTCCTTCCTAAAAAACCTTAAAAGGAACTTGTAAGTCCTAGTTAGTTTCATTCTAGTTTGTTAGTTTGTTAGCTTGCCCTTTGTAGATCTCATTCCAAGCTTAATATCTAGTTTATTTGGAACATTTGCATCTAGATCTCATTGGAAAATCTGCATTTTATTTTAAATACTTAGATCCTAGTTGCATTTAGTTTCATTTTCATTTATTTTTTGGACTAATGCTAAAGGGTGCTTGTAGTTATTTTGCATGTTCTTGTAAATTTGAAATAAAACACTTGAGAAGGAAGATCAATAAGAAGAGGAAGATCAAAACCATCAAAGAGCAATAAACCAAAGAAGATCACTTGAACCAAGGAAGACAAAACCAAACACTCTCCTTTTTGTACAAGCCACCAAGGCTTTCTTCCATTTTATATTTTCCAAAGTTTCTCTCAAAGTGGTTGAAAATCCAAAATATTGTACTTGATTAATAAAATAAGGTTAAGTGGAATAAAGGCTTCCATAGTTGGTTCTTCTTCCCCATTTGGGGAAGAGTGTCTTGTGTGTTTGCTTTATTGTTTTAGCTTAGTTTGCTTTCGCAAGTAGCTTAACTTCAATTTTGTTGTAGAACACTAATTGTTAGATTAGTTCATTTTACAAGTAGTTTATTAATTGTTAAATCATTGTTTTCATTTGTTGAGCTATTATTTGTGTTCTTTGCTTACAAACTGCTTGTCTTCTAAAAAGAACCAAAGACTCTTGAACTTGCCGTAACCCAAGTCAAGAGCACTCTCTGTCGAAGAGCATAAGCACTGCATTTTCCCCGCATTCAACATATAGATTAGTTAAGGTCTCTTGAACTTCTGTCATAAGACGAAGTCAAGAGCATTCTCTGTCGGAGAGTTTTCACTGTGTGCTCTTAATAAAACACTTTCAAACTCACATTCCCCTCTAAAATTTACTTCATTGCTTTCCATCACTTAGCATGCTTTGTCGACTCTAAAAAGTTGGACTCGTACTCAAAACGGTGATTGGATTTGTTAATCTTGCAAATGATAACCATAATAAAATTTGCACCCCACAACCAACGAATCGACGTTATTTCGAGAAATACTCGGGTAGTGGGCAAAGTTCCTAACTGGTGGCACCGAAAATCACCATTGTCATAGAGTTCGAGCTTACTGGTTAAATCCACTGGACACCTAGCCTTGAACACTGGACGGTCCGTCATGTCACCAAGGGGAAACCACTGAAGGTATATTTTTCCGATTGGACTTCATCTTTGCTTTGTAAACCCTAATAATCAAGATCACTAAAATTTACTTTAAAATTTACAAAAAACACTCGCAAAACGATCTCACGAACACACTAAACTCTTGTATCAAGCATCCAAGCACTCTATTTTTTTGACTCCATTGCCCAACGGATAAGGCACTGGTTATTTATTTATTTCAATTATCTATCTGAAGTGCATACTTTGAATTTATTGTCTTGTCTAAATTGTGGATGCTTTGCTTATCAATCAGTTGTGTTTCTTTTAAATAACATTGCAAGTATATCTTTGTGCTGCTTAATTTCCAATTATTGTAAAGTTGTGATCTCTCATCAAAAAACTCCTAAACAACACCGATCCACATCACCACTTACAAAAACATTTAAAAACACAGAACCATAGAAACTCTTTGTTAGGGACAACCCCCCTTGGCTTCGTTAGGAGTTAGCCTAAACGGAGGAGCTGGGATTCAGGTGACAGTACATGGCTCATTGCTTGCCCCCAAGGCCACACCTTCCCCACTTGTAGTGAGGGAACAACTTTCGAAAGATTTTTGCTATTGGTGTGCATCTCGGCGGACAACAGTACTCAGCTGCAACTACGGAATTTTTTGGAAATGGAATTATTTGGGGAAGTTATTGTCACTTTAAAAAATTGTAATGTCAGAATAAAAGATGTTAGAAGATAAACTTACTTGGTCAAAGAATCCTATTGGGGGTGGATACACACCAAAGCAGGGCCATAAAGCCTTGAGAGAAGATGGGGTTCAAGAATTAGCCTGGTGGTGTAAGGAAGTCTGGAAATTCAAATGTCCACTCAAAGTTAGGGTTTTCACATGGCTAGTAATCAATTAGAAAGTTCCTACTTTGGGAAATCATGGAGAAAAAAAGTTGGAATGGTCCAGGAAGATGCCCAATGTGTAAGAATGATGAGGAAAATCTAGCTCATATGCTTATATTTTGTCCTTACGCTATATTATGGCCCGGAAAGAAATAGAACAGCATATAGGTCTGAGAAATGTATGGTGAGGGGAGTCGGTACTAGAATCTCTTACAAGCTGGTGTGAAAATATGCAAACCAGACCTTACAGGACACTACCACTCACTGTTTCTTGGGCAATATGGATTGATTGTAACACCTGTTTATTTGAAGACAAAAATAAGCCTCAGCTGTGTGCTACTCAATGTTTAATCATATTAAAAAGCTTCAAGCAGATACAGGATCCAAAGGCTCCAAGACAAATTAGAGAAGAAATTATTGACAGGTTCGGAGCATGGACATACATTGATAGGGCTGCACAAGGGATACCATCTGTGGGAGGAGCACGAGGGATATTATACACACCAGAAACCACTTTCTGGAAGTTTAAAGTTAGGCTAGGCAGAAGCACCAACATGGCAACAACAGGGCAGGATTGCTAGCTTTAAAGTTGGTTCTAAGGATATCTGTGGAAAAAAGGATTAACAAGCTCCAGGAGATGGTTGACTCTAAAGTTATTATTGACTGGATGAAGGGGACCACTACAATGAGAAATTTTCATTTAAGACCAATTTTTGATGAGATAATACACCACCTTTAATCACATTTACAGAGAAAGAAATGCCCTTACTGATTCTTTATCTAAATTGGGTGTGCAGAATCCAGATGGCTCCAGGTACTTGGCATATCTGGGCTCAACACGAAGGTCTGCTAAATGAATTTGATCCTGGGCCCTTCATATAAGTACTTACAGCTTCAGATTTCTGGTGTTTCTTCAGTTACAATATGGTAATTTAAAGTACCTATCCCTTTCTTTTTGAAGACATAACAGCAGGGTGAACAGAACATCTTAACGTATATTATATAGAATGACTACAGGAAATGTAATGGTCTGTGAACAGATAGAATAGTGGACAATCTGAATTTTTGTTGTAGACATAGATGATCATTTTTTGGAACCATACTGCTTAGATAAAAAGGAATAGTTATGTTTCTCTGTCATGCGGTCATTGACTTACTGTGTTTCTCTGTCATGCAGTCATTGACTTACTGTGAGGAACGTGAAACCGGTATAAAGTATACTTATTAGGTTTCAGGAATGCTTCCTTCACTCACCAAGCAGAAGTATGATAAAGATCAAGAAGTGCTGTTTAAGCATCTTTAGATTGTAACTTTGTTATCTTCTTAATAAAATTATGAAATTTTTCCAAGGATAAAAAAACGCCTACTTTGATAGGCATACCATAATTGGAATAGGAAGTATTTCCATACCAAGAAGTTTGATGATAGAAAGTTAATCCATTCAAAATTCAGGGATATCTCAAACCAACAGAATTTCCTTTTAAAAAATGAAGAGGTCCCAAAAACTGGACAATAAAATCTAACTAGCAGTATGATAATGTATGCCATTGTTATATCACAATACACTAGAGGCAAGAGAAACTACTTGAAAGCATAACATGTAAGGCTAAAATACAATACAGGTTCGCAAAATAAAGGACAAAAAGCTTGAGAATCAAATGAAATGTCTGAGTGAAACAGTACAAATGAACACAATAAATGTTTGTCAGTGGTGTGCAAACCTGCATCAGCACACATGCATGGACAAGTGCAAGCATATACGGAAATTAATGATACATAATTAATCCATCAAAATTCAGGGACATCTCAAACCAACAGAATTTCTTTTTAAAAAATGAAGAGGTCCCCAAAACTGGACAATAAAATCTAACTAGCAGTATGATAATATATCCCATTGTTATATCACAATACACTAGAGGCAAGAGAAACTACTTGAAAGCATAACATGTAAGGCTAAAATACAATACAGGTTCACAAAATAAAGGACAAAAAGCTTGAGAATCAAATGAAATGTCTGAGTGAACAGTACAAATGAACACAATAAATGTTTGTTAGTGGCATGCAAACCTGCAACAGCACACATGCATGGACAAGTGCAAGCATATATGGAAATTAATATACAAAACAGGACACAATTTGGAATAAGTTGATCTTCAACTCATTCTAATAGCTTGCAAGGATCCCGTAGTAAGAGTACTCTATTCAGACTTATTCTAGTTTGTTACAAAATGATGAACCAGATATTTATACTCTACAAAAGATAAATTATAGCTCTGCATCTGCATAATTTAGGCTTACAATACAAGTTCAAAAGCTTCACACACACTACATCTCATGAACAAAGCAGATATTTCAAACCGACTTTCTACACAAAATCTTGGTTGGGCTTTACACCCTCTGCCATGATGTTCTTCCAAGACATCTGAAAGATGTTTTCGCAAAACTTCTAAATCAACCTGGTCAAGAGATAGCATCCACGAGGTGATTACCAAATTTGTTTTGTAATTAAATTATAATAGTAGATAACTTCACAAAAGGACAATGTGATTCACAATCTAGATACAACGAATAAATTTCTTCTAAAATTATGATAAAGAAACTATTCAAATTTCAGCTTCTGCCATCCACATGAACAATAAAAGACTCAATTCACCTCCCAACCATTGCATCTTCTGTATATTCCATGATCAAGAAAAGTGGCAATCATGTCCAAGTTGCCAAATTACATTTTATGGGTATATGTGAAGACAAGGAAGCCAGCATATTCTGCAGTGATCAGTGTGAATGAGAATGAAATTATTTCTGGACTGGTTGTTTGTATTCTATTTTCCAAAACATTAATCTCAGACTCCAAAATATTTTTTCTTGTAGAGTGCATATTTCATTTTGCATGCATATCCACTTGTATCTTTTTGTGCCTTGTATTTGTTATTGATGTCCACAAATGACAAAGGAATGGTCAATTGGATTAGACACTACAATCAGTGGACACTAGATTATGGGAATGTCTACAACACTCTAGATGCTAAAATGTTATCAAAATATAAGAGATCCAAATAACAATAAAAGAAAGGCAGGAACATGAGCTCGGTAAGCATAAGAGACCTCATCCTTTTTCCTACAGTTTAAAACAAGTTGATATAAAAATGAATTCAAGACATTTTATAACCAATGTTAATCTTTTGGATGACAACAGAGAGCATTTAATAATTATAAAAACTTCTCAATGCTTCGACATTTCAAAGACATCAACTACAAGTGCTCTCTTAATCATTTTAACAGAATAGAAGCATTTGATTCAACTGAGTTTGAAGAGCCTCTTTCTTGATTTCTGCCATTCTGAATTCAATATTACTCTAAACTCTTCTGCTTAAAGGCGATACATAAATAAATCTCCCATAATGGGAAACATGTAGAAGCATTATCAATCTATGATAAAGAGTATCTTTATTGTTGAAAGCTGTGGATTTGAGTCTCATTTATGGGATTTAATTCAAAATGGTTGGTATAAGAGATTTCTTACCACTGAACCATTTGAGACGATAAAGAGTTACTTAGGTCAAGGCATTCTTCGCTCAACATTTGATCCAATATGTGTTAATACATCATACTTTGGTATGTCTCCACAGGCTATTCCTCATGTCATTTTGCTTCTTCCACACTTTTCCAAGGAATGATTACTTTTCCCACAATACTCAAATGGATTCCAAAATTTACTTGCATGATGACCATCTTTACAGAACATTGCAAATAGTTGGCATGCTGGTTTTCTTACACTTTGGAACAAGTGGAAAAAAACGTAGTTGATAAATTAAAGCAACTTCAAATAATCTTAAATATTTTGGATGAAATTTAGAATCTGAAGCAAGAATGAGGACCGAACATACTATTATATAATATCAAGTTCAAAGCATTGTTATGAAAATTGAACATGAAAGCCATTAAAAGACAATGGAGATGATGCTCTTCAAAGGATATTCAATAAAATGAAAACGTGAGTGGGTCCACCAATTTAGATATCAACAAAGTGGTAAAAGTAGCCTCTCAACTTTAAAAGTAGAGTTAAAATAAATTTCTAGACTCTAGAGTCATGCAAGTTGTTACCTCCTATTACCCCTTTCTCAACAAGGGGTGATATGTTGATTAGTTGTTCCTAAGATGAGATTTGTGGCTTCTCCATAGGTCATTGGCCAGAGGTCCTTCCAGCATTTTCAAATGGTCCACATGCCTTGGATGTGCCTACCAAAGACAATGTCAGATGTGCTAGTGCTGTTACCTTTTACCCTCATTTACACTCAGAATGTTTACTTATATGATGATATGATTGCATGGGCTGCTACTTTTATGCTTGTATAATGACTCATAACACTTAAAGCTGTTACTCATGTCTTAATCTAACTTTGGTGTCATTCTGCCTTAGAAGTGCGTCATTCCAAAGGTTAAGTTGTAGCTTGGTGAACTAAGTTAAGTGATTTCACCCATTTCATAACATTTTTCCTAGCCATTTTTCATTTCACTAGCCAATTTATCCATCCCCTTCATTTTCCCATTTGTAAATGATCTATCATTAGTAACAACTTAAGGTCTCATAGTCATAACTATTCCCATGTATGAATGCCTCAATAAAGCTAAAAGAGTCTAGTACTCTAAAGTTGACGCTACTAAATTAAATTGGAAACATATGGGAGATATCCCTAAGCCAATGAAAAGGCTAAAAAATGCAAATAAATGAAAAATTAAGTAAAAGGGGTCACAAAAAAAGGCACAAGGATGGGTGACCCATGACAGCACTTACTTCTAAGGCACACATGTGGAAGAAATATCTTAAACCCTAACTCTTGAGAGTTAAGGGTATACCTATCACACTCAATTGCTATGATGGTTAATTTGTAAAAAACCCTTTCTTTCCCTAAGTACACATTCACTTCATGTACCCTCACCTTAGAAATAAATGTAGGAAATCCACCTTAACCTAGGGCTTTCACATATAATGAGGACTTAAAAAGAGTCACACCAATGCTCAACTGGAGGAGTAAAGGTTAGATAAGTTATTGAGTTGTTAGAAAGGTGTAATTGTAAATAAGTTTCCTAAGTTCTATGTGAGCTAACCCCTTAGCACTAGAGCACTTTATCATATCTACATGTTATGACACTTGATGTGAAGTTCCATGATGATATCTAGGTGTTCAATGTGGAGCGCTACCTTTGATATGCTTCACTTGATTATTATGGTCTCTAGGATGGGGCCACTCCCTTCCACATGATAAAGACCCTCACTTCCTTGGTATGTGGGAAACATTGCACTCCTTTGGACCATGTTCCATCACACTTGGACCATTCCTTCATAACATTGGGTCGTTGGAGATTGATCTAGATGCTTCTATTGGACCTGTTGCCACAAAATCCAGCACCCCAAATGCAAGGACTCACAGGGTTCTAGCCAAGTACAACTATGGAAATATAGTTGTCACCTACTTCTACTTCCCTACACTTCGATTGTCTTAGATAAACCACTAAAGGGGGATTCCATAATGCAACAAAGTCTAGGAGACAAGGCAAATAACATATATTAAGGTTGGATTATGGGACATATGTGAAAAGATCTTACAACAACATCCATGAATCCATTAGGTTGCTTGCAATCTGAAACAAGTAAAACTAGCAACACAAGATCATTAAGTGATTTGCCAATGTTAAAGAGTGATAAACTTGTTGCAATGAATCAGATCATTAAGTGTTAGATGTGTCATCTACTAAGTTGTACTTAGTTGGATTTCATGTGAACCACAAAAGACTTGAACAACATACTGGTTCATTGCCAGTGTTCAGAAGTTCAGCATGCCAATTTTGGCCCTTTTTGTAAAATACGCATGTCCATACCCCATGGGGGAATCGTAATAAGTTGGTCTAGCATGGTCGTTTTTGTAACAGACTTGGCTTGCCTTAGGTTTATCTATCAATGTGGTACTCTAGAGTGTTTTTTCCTTAGTAATTATGTGTTGCTTTTCAGCGACGCATAATTTCTGAGTTTTTCACTCACACCTCCAAAGCTAGAGTATCTGCCTTGGTGTCTAAACCTTGGAAGGTTATTAAAGTCAAAATGTCTATGTATTTTTACATGCTAGCCATCAATAATGAGTCATATGGACATGCACTAGGTTCCCCTAGGTATTATTTTGTTTTTCAGACATAATTTGTTTTCCCGCAAACAGGGCTATTTTTTAATGTTTTAATTAAAAAAGATGAAAATCTCATAAAAAAGTGGTTAGGAGGTGAAATTCGGTGCTGGTTTTCTAACCCGGAGCACCCATATTACCCTTAAACCCACTTTCCCTAAGTTTTAAGTGATTATTTTTCACTTAAATAAAAATTCTCTCGAAAATAATAAAAGAGAATTCAAAAATTCAAAAAATAAAGATATGAGAGAAAATCAAATTCCTAAATCAAACGAATTTGGTCCAGATAAATAGCCAGTTCAACTGGCAATTAGTATCGGAGGCAGATTCAATCAAATCTGGGTGATTTCAATTAAGTTTGAGCTCAGGGCGAGTTGATCTATTGTTGGAGATGTGCCCTCATCCAAAATGAGGGCGACTTCCATTATGTGGCAACTTTGGTATGGTTGGAGAAGTTTACAAAGAGAGGGGGCACACCTCTTGTTGAGGTGGCGCCCACCTCATCAAATCTTCACACAAATCAAGGCATGGATTGTGGAGAGAATAACTCCATAACTATCTCATGCACCCTAGCTCTCTAATTCGCCCCCCCCCCCCCTCTCATGCTCTATTTAAGTGAGGTCAAGCTCCATCTTTTGGCATGGAGCATTGAACCTCTGCTCATGTACTATTTGGCTATTTTGCTATGTTGTTGAATAAAAAGTGAAGGCTTTGGAGGCTCATGTGTTGCATTGCCCCCATGGTTGTGCATGCTGGTACTTATTGAGGTGATATTTAGCTAGCTATGCTTTCTTTCTTTCAAGCTTGCAGGTTGATTCTAGGCTTCTAGCTATTTGAACAAGTATTTACAGTTGCTAATTTACTTGTTTATGTTCTATTATTAAAGATCTTAGGAGTAATAGGTTGTAGTTGGCAATGTTTGAAAAATCAAAATCGGACTCGGAATCGGAATCGGTAATGAATCGGTCATAAATCGATCGATTTGAATTTAATGAAAAGGTTTGCTCAAAAATACATAAAGTATTTAAATTTTTAAGAAAAACAACATTTTCAAGATTCTAATTCATGATTCCATAGCAGTAGAAACAAAATATCCAATGTCTGCTCATGTATATACCATATAAGAGTCAATATCTCAAAATGGCACAAAGTGTACTGTGCAATACATATCTAGGACACTGGAACTGGAACAAAATACATAATCCATGAGACCTATAGGCTATATGGCCAGTAGAGTCCAAAAAATAACATGTTATATAGTCAACTACATAACATCGTCAATTGTGTATGTCATACATCATCACTAATCAATCATTATGATCAAACTCATCACCACTGCTACAGCTAGGAGTAGAAGTAGAACTAGAACAAAAAGAACCATAAGTTGAAGGACTAGCAAAGGCATCAACATCTGGCTAAATCTCAGGCTCCTCGGGCTCAGGCGCACAGTCATCTACTACTGCAGTAGTAGTACTGGTTGAATGCCTACATCGTCGTCACTTATAAGTACGAGGTCCTGGTCCACTAGTGCCTGCCGTGCCTGAAATATCGGGATCGACACCTGTATGAACTGATGGCATCGGCAATAGAGGATCTAAATCTATATGAGGCTGCAACAAGTCCTCCATCTCAACATCCAGATCATCACCAAACTCTGGCCCTGCGGTCTCCACTACCCAATCTGAGGTTGGATCTATATCATCTAACATAATGGGATCCGTATCAGGTCTTTTGTTCATCAATTGGTTGTATCTGAGTTGCAGGTTGTACTGCACGAAGACTAGATCATTTAACCGTTTATGCTCTAAACAGTTTCTCTTCTTCGTGTGAATCCGCTCAAATAAAGACCAATTGTGCTCACACCCAGAAGTGCTGCAGGTTTGACTCAGCACCCGAATTGCAAACTTTTGCAATTGTTTACATTGACCACCAAATGCCTTCCACCATTGTGCTGCAAATGCAAAGAGTCAAGGCAGTTAATTCAGCAAATTAGATTGTGAATTTGGCTAAGAAATTAAGAATCGAGGTATTTACAATTTAAACTTTAAAGTTAAACAACATAATTTAATAAAACAAGGGAATTGTTTACCTGGTTGGCCCTCATCTATTGCAATCTTAGCCACATTTTTGCCAAAGGTACCTGTCGAGGCACTGAAAGAGGTGATCTGCCGATGTATCTCCAATTGGGTCGCCTCATTCGGGACCATGCGCTCAAGGCAAGTATACAATCCATCTGATATCTCCCCACTCTGATTAGCATCAATGTCATCTCTATAATGATACCTCGGTTTAGGAAATACCCAGCTGCATGTATAGGGCGATGGAGTTGATTGTTCCATCTCCTATCAATGATCTCCCAAATAGGCCCATACTTGGCTACTCTATCTTTGTATGTTGCCTTTATTTGCTCCTTTGCCTGATCCATAGCTTCATAAATGTATCCCATGGCCAATTTTTCCCCATCCACCAACCGCAACACCTTAACAAGTGGCTCAGTAATTGCCACAACCTTTGCTGTTTTTTTCCAAAATGAAGAGCTTTTAATTTTCTTCTTAATGTCTTTTCCATCTTGTGTGCGAGCCCAATTAGATGAATTCCATTCATCACTTGAAAACATCTGCTCCAAGTTCTGTGCTTGGAAAAGGAGAGATTGCAACGTGAGGAAGTGAGTTGCAAATCTAGTAACTGCAGGCCTAACAAGCTCCTTGCCCCGTGTGTGTCTCCTCATCAAGCTCAATACCCAACCGTGGTTGTAGATGTACTTGGTGATGCTTTTGGCATACTCCACAGTGAACTTGATCCAGTCCTGTTTGCATACATCCTCAAGCATGAGGTCTATGCAATGTGCCGCACATGGGGTCCAGAATATGGTTTTCCTCTAACATCTTACCAGCAAGAACATAGTTAGAGGCATTATCTGTGATGATTTGCACAACATTAGCTGCCCCCACCTCCTCAACAATCTCATCCAAAAGATGAAATAACAGATTTGCATCTTTCACCTTATCAGATGCATCACATAATCTCAAAAACATGGTTCCCTGTGGGCAAGAGACAAGAAAGTTTATAAGGTGTCAGCCCTTCTGATCTTTCCATCCATCCGACATGATAGTGCTCCTGTGTTTATCCATGAAGCTTTGAAATCCTCCAGGTATTCTTCTATGGAAAGATCTCTATTTGCAAAAGAGATCCCCTCAAGTCATGCATACTAGGGCCTTTGAAGCCCTTACCAGCAGCTACAACGGCATCCCACATAGGTTGGTAATAAGAAGAGCGGGCAGCATTGAATGGGAGATCAACATCATACCACCATCTTGCAATGTACTAATGGGCAACTTCTTTGTACTGCTTCTTCCAGTGGGCATCTAAGGTGGGTTGAATTTGTGTTGGATGTTGCATCTGAGAAGCATTGACACTAGCAGAAGTGGTGGGAGGTGTGACATAGCTTTCAATGCTACCCCTCTTTTTGGCTTTGCCCTTATCTTGTGTAGTCTCGAAGGAGGGAACATACTGGAAAGGATCCCTAAGAGTGGTAGAAGGGATAGATGAAGAGCCTTCTTTTGAATTTGAACCAGGGGCATAGGTCCCACCCATCATTTCAGCAAGCCTCCTCGTCTTCCCTATTTCTTCCTCTATCTCTCTTTGCTTAGCCTTTCCCTCTTCGATTTTCTTAAAATGTTCTTGCATCTCAACTCTAATTTGTCCAATAACATCTAGTGGGGCTTCACATGCCTCAACTTGGCCTTTGATGGCAGCCAAGTGACGTTTAAGCCTAAAAATTCCCCCACCCTTAATCAATTTCTTGCAATACTTGCAATAGATGTCCCCCTGAACAACATCTGCATGGATCCATGCAAGATCTTTTGCTTTTGGGGCCATGATTCTATAATGCAGATCTAGATTTTGAGCAAAATTCCAAACATAATTAGAAAAATTTAATTGAATTTTTAACTTCTGATAATAAGAAAAATTGATTTTTAATTTCTGTTTAAATTTAAAATATAAAAATTATGCGTAATTCACAGATGTAAATTTTTAATTTCTGTTTAAAATTTAAAATATAAAAATTATGTGTAATTACCTTGCAAATTTTTGTTGGAAATTGTAATACATGGTCCACTTCCACACAAGTGACAGTGGCTCTCCCCACAGTCCAAACTCTCCCCACTCCATAGTCCACGGTCCACTCCACACACTCACGCTCCACTCCACTCCACAATCCGCTCCACTCCACTCCACAGTCCACTTCACACACTCCACGGCCCACTCCACAGAGTCCACACTCCACTCCAGTCGCACTGTCGGCCACTCTCTCATTGTCCACACTGCCACAGTGCACACTCCGGAGTCCGTGGCTGCTATCACACATCACAAAACACTTTGCGAATGGGGTTGGGTTGGGGGCTCGAGAGGGTAGTATAGTAAGTAGGTTAAAAATTAAAAAAACATAAAAAAAAATATTTTTTATTGCCCATGGGCCCACACAAAAATCGACCGATTTTTGTCATAAATCGATGGATCGGACCGGTTCGGTACCGAACCGGTCCTCCGATCCGATTTGGAAACCGGTTCGAACCGGTCTGGCCTTAAATTGGTGAATCGGTCGATTCCGATTCCGATTTAGCCGATTTTTAAAACATAGGTAGTTGGTGATACTAATATTCTCCTTGTCTTTCTTAATAAAATGTACTAGATTAATCTTGCTTGTCTAGAGAATTGTGTAGCTTTGCAAGTTACCAAAGGTGAAGGGGATTTGGAGCTCGATTGCATCCATTTTCTGTTCACTACATTCAACTTCTTGGATCTAACATGTTTTGTTCCACAGACGCTTTCTCACCTCCACAATATTCAAGCTTGAGTTTGAGTACTTCTTTCTATCATCTCTAAAACTCATACTATTATTGGTTACATTGTCTTTTTATGCTTAATAGAAGTTAGATCCATAAAGATTAATCATTCATCTTCTTTTCTTAGGCATACTTACTAGATCTAAAAGCTCTTAAAGTCTTTATTCCAAATCTAGATCTCGATTAGTTTTTTAGTGCTTGTTTTCATCAAATTTTTTCAATCTTTTCCAAGTACTAAAGTAGTGTAAAATTTTGTATCATTTTTAGCTAATCCAATAATTTTAACAAGAATTTGTTGGCTTTTTTTTCAGACTTGACGAAAAAAGAGAAGGAGACTCTAGCAAAATTTCGACAAATCTAGCCATCCAAAGCCCTCGAGGCTCTTACTCTCTTTCCTAGTCATTTCTATAACATTGTAAACCTCCCTGATCCAAATTTATAAGGATCAAAGGTGTTCTTTTATCATTTTTAGTACTTTGTAAAAAATATTAAAAAAGCAAATGGGATACATAGCGCCCACAACCCCCTTCTCCCATCCGGGGGAAGCCTGTATCCGTCTTGCGTGTGTTGCTTCTTTTTTTCTGCTTTAGATTAGTTGCTCATTAGATTAGAAGTTTTCATTTTTTATAAGTAGATCTAACATGTTTCAATTTCTTTTCAACTTTTGCAAACTAAATACTTACCCACTGTGCTCTCTCGAAGTACCGAAAGGGGAAAGAGATTCACAGTGTAGTAATTAGAAAACCTTTTACTTTCTGCATTTGTTAGTTTGTACATTTTTTACAAGTCACTATTTCACAATCATAATAATTTGGTATTTGCTTTCCTGAAGTACCACATTGTGCAAGGGCTTGCCTGATACAACGGCGTGTGGAAAGGAGATTCTTGCTAAAAGTAGTTAATTTACATTTTTGCTCACAATACTGAATTGGAATAACCCATTTAGCTTTAGCCGCGTATGCTCTTTCCCTTTGCAGGCTAGTCTGAGCGCTGGGAAATCAGAAATGGATCTTATTGAAATTTTTTAAGATTCAACATTTCTTTTTTTTTGCTCGAATCTCCCTGACTTGCTGGAGTGGCCTGTGGTCTGAGAAACCACGACCCAGGGGCATCTAAGCCGTCAAAATCACTCGAGGATCGCACCCGTCCTGGACCGCACCAGCCTCAACTTGACTGGGATTCTGGGTGTTGCCTCCCAACTAAATCACCCCTAAGGGGAATTGAACTCGGGTCGCCTTGCTGACGAGACCCACACCTTAACCGAGTGAGCTAGCGGGAATTGTCCCTTATGTTAGGAGGGCATGGGGGTGGGCTTTGATCCACTTACGTGTCCACGAGTCACGAGATCATGTAATACAATCTCTCTGGGTGGAACCACACGTTCGACCACTACCTCAAGGTGCCCCCATGGCTCCAGTATGCCCTCATTGGAATTGAACCTTGCCCATTGGTGAAAAACTCCTTGCTCTTCACCAATGGATCCAACCCCTTTGGGCTTAAATGTTAGGAGGACATGGGGGTGGGATTTGATCCACTTATGTGTCCAAGGGTCACGAGATCATTTAATACAATCTCTCTGGGTGGAAACACACGTCCGACCACTACCTCAAGGTGCCCCCATGGCTCCAAGTTCGGCCCTCATTGGAATTGAACCTTGCCCACAGGTCAAAAACTCCTCGCTCTTCACCAATTGATCCAACCCCTTTGGGATTTTTTTTAGGAGGACATGAGGGTGCACTTTGATCCACTTATGTGTCCACGGGTCACGAGATCATTTAATACAATCTCTTTGGGTGGAACCACAAGTTTGACACTACCTCAAGGTGCCCCCATGGCTCCTAGTTCGGCCCTCATTGGAATTGAACCTTGCCCACTGGTGAAAAACTCCTCGCTCTTCACCAATGGATCCAACCCCTTTAGGATTTTTAAGATTCAACATTTAACTAAGTAACTCATTTTAATAAAATTTACTCCCTTTAAACCGACAAAAATTCGATGTCACAAACATTAACTTGTGTGGGGAAATTCTTCAAAGAAAGTGGGAACTACTAGACAGTGACCTCGAGGCCCCGTTAGGCTACAGCCTCATTTGGTGTAGTGTTGGACATCTCCCCGAGACTCCATCTAGCCCACACGTTTGTTAGAGTTTGCACTTTAATTCAATTTAATTAGATCTTTAACTGAAAGACAGACAAGCACATCAAAACACAAGAGACACAATAATTTTCATCGGGGAAACCATAAAGGAGAAAACCCCGCAACTTCCTCAGAAATAGATTTGTCACTAGTACAATATCAAGCAAGATAGAAAACCAAAATATAAGATATCTTCTGCAGCTCTCTCTCTTTCTACTCCAACGAACTTGTCTTCTCTCTCTCCTTATGCGAACTTGCTTGAGTGAGTGTTGTGTCCAAATGAGAAAGCAAGCCTCACTATTTATACTTTAAGTGTGGGTGACCTTTTTCCTAATGGAGCGACCTCACTAACTTGACTGCGCTGACCTGTCCTAGGGAGATTCAATAATACAATTTACATTTATCTTTTGGGCAGCTATTGTAAATTTTTTTTAAATCCAATCTTGAGTTAAAGTATGCCAGTTTATTTTTAATTAAACCCCAATTATTACTTTTAACCACATGGATATCTTCACAATGTAGCGGAAAATAAATACTAAGAGAAATATAACATCAATCACATCAAATAGAGACACCAATATTTTTGGGTATAAACCCCCGGAAAAACCCAAGATGGGAAAACCGCTGCAGCAGTCTGAAAAGATATTTTATTATAAAGATATAGAACAATACAATCCAGAAAATCGATTTTTACCCAACCTGGCAAAATCGAGCCACCGAACTTCACTGAGGCAACCACACAAACTGCACGGCCCTCATGCGTCATTGTACGATCCTCTACATCACTGTACAGAATTCGTACGGCCTCTTCGACCCGTTGAAGGTCATGACCTTGGTTTTAACTAGGTTGATCATCAACTTACAAAGATCACGAAAGAGGGCTAAGGCATCTAGTTATCTAGGCAATCCCTCTAGAGATGAGACCAAGAGGACCACATCGTTAGCGAAGAGCAACAATAAGATCGAGACCTAGTGAGAAGGCACCCATCTCTTTCTTGAATGTGCCCCTATAGGAAGGACTCTAGCTCGTCGATGTAGATCCAAAATAAAGTAGGGAATAGGGACACCCTTGCTTGGCCTCAATGGTACTTCTGATAAAATTTGATACCCTGTAGGCTGTGTGAAGATGACCAAGAACCGACTCATATAACCTCATAATGGCAGCCATAAGGATCTTGCAAATGCTAATGTCTCCGAGCCTTTGGAAAAATGCCACTCTAGGACCAGAGTTGAATTCTTTCTAAAATTCTATAAAGCAACAATAAACTTTCGAAGAGCAATGGTGTGCCTCCTTGATGATGTCCTGGAGCGTAAGAATTGTGTGCCTCCTTGATGATAACCTCCCAAATATCGTGGGAAGTGAATAAGTAGCAAGAGGCGGGGGGGTTAGGGGTGTGAGAGGTAACCTGGATAAGGGGCTTCTGAAAATTTTTGTAACCCCAACCTGGTTTTAAGTTTAATCTTTCACTTGAAGTTTAATGCCCAAACCCCATCATTGCATATTAGCTTCAATGCATAAAAAAATAATTTTTCTTGAAACATGGAATTTTTTTTCAACTTTAAACAAATCAGAAATTTTATGACAGCCAAACCCCAAAATTTAAAGACTCGGAATATAGCCAAATAGGCTCAGGATAAACGCCGAAGGGAAAACCTAATAGGAGAGAAAATTTTATTCTTTCAGAGAAATTACAAAAATTTACAGCAGTACTCATCTCCCTTTTTTGCCTCGAAAAACATGTCAGTATCTCACTGACAATCTGTTGTACGGCTTGCTAATTGACTGGAAAATCAGCACCTCGAAATTCGCGTTGTACGTGTTAGTTTTGTACCTAGGGAAGTGTTCCCCTAGTGACTTTTGCCCAAGTCACTTAGAAAGGGGGAAAAAGTGACCCTTACATTAATTGACTTGTGAAAAGCATTAATGAGACTTTATAACCATAAAGTCACTTTTTGATAAATTTAAGTGGGTGAGGGAAATTAATATTTATGAGAAATAAATAGGAGCATTTAATTTCAACCGTCGATCTAATCTAATCTCACCCATTGGATTTAGAGAACCCTAGGGTTTGATCAAAAAGGAAAGGGAGGCATTTCATTTCTCATTTTTTTGAGAGATTCAAGTGATGAGAAGAGAAAGAGAGAGCAAGAGAGAAAGAGGGCACAGAAATAGAGAGTAGAAGCTATCCGTACAGCAGTGTTGTCCGCCAAACTGCACACCAGCAGCAGAAATCTTTCGAAAGCTGTCTCTTCACTACAAGTGAGAGAGGTGTGGCCTTGGGGGCAAGCAATGAGCCAGGTACTGTCACCTGAATCCCAGCTCCTCCGTTTAGGCAAACTCCTAACGAAGCCAAGGGGGGTAGTCCCTAAAAGAGAGTTTCACTAAGGCTCTATTATTTATAGTGTTTTTAGGTGTTGTGATGCGGATGGGTGTTTTTTAGGAGTTTTTGAATGAGAGACAATTATAAAAGTTGAATATAAGACAAGATAACGCAATCCACGTTGCAAACATAAGATGAAAGATACACTTGGACAATAAGCAGATCACTTCACATAAATATAAGCAGATACTCAAATGTTGATACTTAAGCAAGCAAAATACAATATGAAGGACCAGTGCCTTATGGAGTCAGAAAATAAAAGTGATTGTAAACTTGACACAAGTGCTTGAAATGTAAAGTTTGTGAGAACGTTTTGCAGCTTATCTTGGTAAATTCAAAGTTTTAATTGTCTTGATTATTAGGGCTAAAACCAAGGATGTTCAAAGAGTGTCCGGAAAGTAGTTTTAAGCAGCTCCTTTAAGAGACCTGTCGAGGCCTGTCTGGAATCACGGCGAGGCGCGCAATGCTAACCAGCCACCGTGTCGCAGATTGGGCGGTCCGGTGCCTCCCCTGAGAACTGATTAAAATACTTTATGACAACGCCGGTTCGTTGGTTATGGGGGTGAAAATTTTAATTAGATTTTCGCTTGTAGATTAACAAATCTTCCACCTTTCTGAGTACTAGCCCAACCGTTTCCGGTTGGCAGAGCATACGGGTGTAGGACAGAAACCAAGGTAAATTAATTAAAGGGTGTATGAGTGGAAAATTTTATTATTAGAAAGCCTTGTTCAACTCTCCGACAGAGAGCGCTCTTGACTTGGTCTTATGCCCACAGTTCAAGAGACTTGCTATTTTAACAATACCTAATGCAGGGAAATGCAAAAACTAAAATGCCCTCCGATAGAGGGTGCTCTTGACTTGGATTCGGCCAAGTTCAAGAGACTTTGGTTTATTTTAAGAAGCAGATAAATTGTAGTAGCAGTATATCTCAGATTGAAAATAGATTTAAACAATAAGATGATCAGCAGGATATGAATTACTACTAACAATATTATTTGCAAGACAAAATGAAATTGAGCAAATCTAGTGTTCTACCATACAAACTTTAATCTACCAGGTGGGATTGATCTCCGAACAAGATCAACCACTAGAACCGCCTGCACTTGAGAACTTCCAGCTAGCTGAAAGCTCTGCCAAGGAAACCGACGGGGAAGGAAGAGTAACCACAAATTATGTGGTCCTGCCCTTGAGATGAAGTCTCAAGGATACTACTTCCAGTCGAAGTTTTTGGAAGAGAAAATATGAGATAAAACTGACAGTAAATCTAGACTACCCAAGAGTCTCTTTCAGGTCAAAGACCCTACTCGGGAGAGCATGGGGGTAAGTAAATATGGAAGATAAGCAAAATGACTTACTAAAACAAAACTAAACTAAGAGCATATCAGAGATCTAAGCTAGAAACTCAAACCAATCAAAGACACTACAAAACTTCCCCAAATGGGGAAGTTTGGGGTGGGGGATTAAAGACCCCACAAATCAGAGATTTTATTAAACAAGTACAATATTTAGGAATTTCAACCTTTTGACGAAGCTTTAAAAAATTTAAATGGAACAAGCCTTAGTGGCTTTTTACAAAAGGAGAATGATTGGCACTTTGGTTCAAAATCCCAACAAGTTTGAGTCTTCTTGGTTTTGGTGCTTGATTTTGGGTTATGCCTCTTCTTCTTAGCTTTTTGCACTTGTTCAATTTTCTTTTGCCTTGTTGGTTATGGATCTTTCGTTTAGGCACCTACACAACAAAGCTTAAACACCCGTCATTTGTTAATCAAATCAAAATGAAATTTGAAACTAAACTAATCTAAGATCAAAAATGTAAAAAATGAAATCTAAGATCGATACTAAAAAGTTGCATAAACAATGCAAGCCTAACTTAACAAATGAAATCTAGGATGCAAAATTGATTAACAAATAGACTAGATGCAAGTTAGATCCTAACAACACCAAATGCAAAGTATAATAATATCTAGCAATGCCTAAATACTAATCTCATCAAAGCATGAGATCTAATGCAAAGCTCAAAGTTGAAATATATGCAAACTATAAATATGCACTAAGATTATAAGATCTAAAACAAAACTAGTAGATTGAAATTTTAAACTAAGATCTAACCATGCAACCTATCAACCACTAACAACTAACTATTAATAACAATTTGTTGCTTGTTTTTTGTGTTTTAGGGCCGAAGATAGGGATGGACGAGAGGGAAGAGAAGGTAAGGCTAAAAAGAGGTAACGCTGCAAAAAAGAAAAGGCAGCCAACAGTGAGGAAATAACAGCCAACAATGAGGGTGTAGGGCTGCCAAAAAGATGAAGCAAAGGGCTGTCAACAAATAAAAATGAAAGACAGCAGTGAGGGGAAGAGATGGGATAGTCAAAATAGGTGACTGTAAAAGAATAGGACAGTCAACTTAATGACAGAAAAAGAGGAATGGGACAGTCAGCTAGGGCTGCAAGAAAAATGGAGAGAAAAGTAAGGGAATGGGACACGAAATAGGAGTTTTTTCTAGGGTGGATGAGAGGCCCAAAAAGGAAGAATGACGAGAGCTAGGGAGAATGCAAAAAATGGGAATGATAAGGTAGGACGAAACTAGGGCAAGGAGGAATAGGCTAGCATGTCGAGATAAAGGATTCAAGGAGAAAAACTTGAGGTTTGAAGAAGAAAACCTTTGGGATGTAGTAACCAAATTTGATAAAATATTTGATGGATGGAGTTTAAAACACTTTTCAAGGTCAAGCTTGAACCATTTGATTAACTTTTGGAGAGCCCTGAAATGCCAAACATGTTAGAAAAATGTTTGTGAAGGAGAGAGAGATGCATCCAAGCTCAAACTCCTCTTCACTTCTATATATCTGCACAATACATAAAACTCACAAGAGCACTTGATCAAACTTAGTATGTCAAATAAAATGGGACTAGAAGATGCATCAATATTGCCGACTATAATTTGCACTTCTACATCACATGAAATACAACATAAATGAACAACTTGTACCTTCAAATGTTCATCATATGGTCTTAGAAAAGACTTCTAATCAAAAGAATGATCAAATACAACAAATATGAGCAAATATAATAGCACAATATCACCTTATCATGTGTAGACAATCCTCATGAACAAGTAAAGCACTCCATATAGACCTCCAAAGTCGTTATTTTATTTCAAGATAGCAATTGCTACGATCTAGTACAAATTTGCCAGAGTAATGGTGCGCAAAAATTCCATGCTAAGAGAGAGCAAAGCACCTCTCTTTATACAAAAATATGAGACATTAAACGTAAATTCGAAATTGGCAATGGAGAGCCAATTCCTCAATCGAATACCAATCGAATCATGAGCTTGGAGCTTGATCCAATCCATCAACACCGAGTTCTGAGATGATGTGGCCTCCACATGGGTAATGGCGTCAACCATCAAGCATAAGAATCATCACCAAACCAACGAATGAGTGCCACCTTACCAAAGCCGTGAGCATGCAAGAGGGGCGTGAACTCACACAAGAAGAAGCCAAATCGTTGATTGAAGAGAAATTCACGTGATAGATAAAGCTCGGAGTGTGAATGGTAGGTGGAGATGAGGTGGAGCCCCACTCCCAATGCCTTCGACTTGGAGCAAAACGCCCACCAAATACTCGCATGGTGATGGTCCACGCTTATCCTTCACGTCATTCATATTTAATAAATTTGGATTTCCAAACTTTATAAAACATGTGCTCTAATCTTATATATGGTAGCTCACCACTTTAGAATGGGCCCCTCACTCATAACCCATGCAAACTTGACCCACGTGGATGTATGCTCACGTTATCACTTGAATCCAATTTGCTATCCAAACTTCTAATTTGCATGTGCCTTTAATCACCTAAGTGGGTCGTACACCTCTTAAAATCAATACTCAACCCTTTCCATGGATTATTTTAATGAATTTTGACTTATTTGATTTTTGGACTTTAGTGCATTTTGTCATTTTTTGGCAATTAAATGTCAAAATGATGCATTTTTAGCCAAAACCACTCCTGGGGTGATGTAACTGCCCGGAAACTGAAGAATGAAGGTGCCAAGGTGAAGAGGATGCTCTGAGCGTCAAAACGAGCCTCCCCACGCCCAATTCCGCCTCCGTATGAGGTTTTTATCACTTCTTGAAAAAATTTAATTAAACCATTAAAAAATGGTCTAATTTTATGAAAAATTTATTTTTTGCCGGAATCAAACGAAACTCCTAGGGGACCTAGTGCATGTTCATACGACTCAATCGATGTGGCTAACCCGTAAAAAATCCTAGACACAAGACTCTAATAACCACCTTAGGTTTTGACCACCATGGGAAATACTCCAGCTTTGGAGGTTTGAGTGAAAAACTCGGGGATTATACGCCACTGATGAGTAGCGCATAATCCCTAAGGAAAAAACACTCTAGAGTATCCCCCAAATGGCTAAACCTACGGATAGCCGAGTCTTTTATAAAAGGACCCCATTTAGACCAACTTTTTACATTTTCCCCATGGGGGTATGAACATGCAGTTATTACAAAAGGGGCAAAATTGCCCTGAAATTGACTTCTCAACTTCTGAATGCTGATGATGAACATGAATCATGTTCAATAAACTGGCGGCTCATCGGAAGTTCAACTATTTGTTCAAATGTTATATCTTTTGTGAAATGTAAATACCTAGGTAAACAAGTTGTCTAAAGACACAACTAGAAGTGCTCAGGTAAACAAGTGCCTTAAAAACACACCTGCAGCAAGAAGCCTAATAAAATGTAAATCTATGCAATGTGTTTATAAACACACATAGATCAAAGGCTATGTAAACTATAGGCCCAAAAAGCAATGGAACTTAAACTCTATATCAAAAAGATTGTTGGCCTCATTTGTATTATGGATTGTGCGCATCTGTCAAGGTGAATAAACACTCTTTGAACAACTTACCCATTTGTGAGACACCGCCATTCCCTGTGTTATTGCTCATTCCCTGCGTCATTGCTCATTCAGTATATGCTATGGTGTGTATTCCCTTTCTTTTTCCGAAGTGTCACAGTGTTAAGTAAGTAAGTCATCCCTTAGCCTAGCCATCTTTATTTTAGCTTTCACCCTTCACTAGCAAAATGGTCACAACTATGAAGTGAGTATGGTCTTGAAAGTCTAGTCTGAGTAATAATAATAATTAATGACTTTATATATTTGGATTTAGATCGCCAGTAATGATTACTTTTTGCTATAATTGTTATTTGAGTGAATTGTAGAGCATGCACTAACCTCCAACACTTGCAGCAACTTCTAATGATATTCTAAGTTATATTTTGGTCATGTTGACTTGGTCAAACCCAGTTAGACCAAGGTCAACCAAAGGACATGAGATGGTTAGACCTTATGATGATGCAGATAGATGGTATATGGTCTATGTACAGGTACATGATGGTTCTATGCAGCAGATTAAGGTTTATGATGATGATTTGTGGTTTTCAGCATTATTTGATCATTTACAGATTATTATTATTTCATCTGTCCAGGCATATTGGATATATTATATGATCATGCAAAGATCCATATGGTGTATGAGTACACATCTTAGATGGATTTGGGCTCTCTGAGTCCAATGAGACAGTCTACTTTCAGTTCCGGGCAGTTACAGTGATGATTTAGCCTCAGTTGGCTATCCTAGTGCAGTTTTGGCCTGTCAAAGCATTGATGAGATTTGATGGGTTCACCTAGGGCGCTGTGCACGGAGGGGGTGGTCCAGCCACACTTGTTATTACCATATTATCCCCCTCCCAGACACATTGGTGAGCTTACCTTGATAGCGCAGGCACTCCAGGAGGCAGTTTGGGCAGTTTCACACTTCCCGAGGCAATCCAGAAATGGTAAAAATGGCTACCAAGGAATTCGATTTGGGCTACTGAGGCAAGGTTATGGCATGGGATGATGTTTGATGATGAGTGGGATGTCTTGCACACCACCTCCAGTAGTTTCAGCTTCCAGTGGGACCCACACCCATCACTTTTGGCACTTTATGATGATTTCTGGAGCCTCCAAAGCCTCACGACTTTCCCACAGAGGCACGATTTGGTGCTTAGAGGATTATTTTGATGACATTGTGCTATGGGGATTGACCAAGGGTGTTAGAAATTACACCTTGGACCCACCATAAGCTATTTCTTATATTTTATCATTGACATTTGGTGGGACCCCCTCATTATGGGTGATTTGTCCATTATTATATTGTATTATTGAGTTGATCCATGTATTGTATTGTTGAGCTCATCTCAACCATTGATTAGATCATTTGATCTTTTAATCTTAGCCACTCATTCAAAAAGTGGTTAGGGTTATGGCCACTCTCCATCCTATTTAAAGGAGAGAGCTTCTCATTGTAAAGGGTCTTTGGCTTTTGGAATCTTGATATAGAAAAACGTTTATGTGGAAATTCTTGTGGTCTCCTTTGAATCTGGTGTTCTTAGATGGTGATTGAAAAGTCTATTGTATCCTAGCATTTGGGCATTTGTTGGAAGATCTATTTTTCGTGGAAACTTTGTCTTGTCTACAGGAGGGCGAATTCATCTTGGGTGTTTTTGCAAGGCTTCTTCAACTTGCTCCACTTGGCATTCGCTTGTATCAGGGGGTTATCATTAGTATCATTGTGATCTATGTTTTTCTCTTGTTACTTCTTCTGTAGCAGTAGTCTTTATCTCTTGATGCAGTAAATCTGATATTGTTGACGTTTATTGTGCAAGAGAGAGGGCGCATTGGCTTCCTTGGGCAAATCGATTTCATAGAAAACTACTCCAAATCGCTCCAAATTGATCAGGCTTGCATAGATCATCATCATCAAGGCATATACAAGGTTATCCAGGTAAGATCCACAGGTTTGTTCTTCTTGTCTTGGTTCCAATCCATTGGCATAGCTACTTCATTGATAAAACCCTCATTTTACAATTTCTCATATCTAGCAAGATCTACTTGGCTTTTGGGTAAGAAATTTAAAACCCACCTCTATAGCATCCACGACGATTCGAATCTATAGTTTGGTGTGGATTGGCCTTCATCTGACCCATTTCCCAAGGCAAATTAGCCTCTTCGAGGGAGGTCGCACTTCCTAGTTGGGTGAGTTTGCTAAGATCTAGCACCTGGGTAGGTGATATCCCACTTTATCCTTAATCTACACAGTTGATAACCTACCCCTAGTGTGTCACTTCAGTGATTTTCACCTTGTGGGCCCCATTCCTCATTTTGAGGGTTGAGCCCCACTTGGGTCACTTGGTGATACATTTCAATCTCAGATCTACTGAGATCTAGCCATTGGATGACCCTAATTTTCAAGATCCACCTAGCTTGACATCTCAACATCCCTGATCTACATTTTGGTGGACATCCGACTCCATTTGGCCCATTTCCCAAGGCACTGATCTTCTCCAAACCAATTCGACCTTCTTGGATTGTTGAGTTAGCTTGTGGTTTGATCTTTGTCTTGCATGCTTGAACACCTAAACACTGTCATATCCACTCATCAAGCTCATCTTTGGTACTGGTTAGCCCCAATTTGGTCCCTAACTACCCTGCATTGGACACGGTTCCCAAGGCAGTGGATTTTCCCATTTTTGACTAGTACCCTAATCCCAGATCTGGTATCAAACCTCATAAGTCACTCACATAACCATGTTGGACCAAATCTACATTGTTTAAACCTCTTGATCCAACCTATCATTCATCTTGTGACTTCATCCATAGATCTAGGGTTTACCATACACCTTACGTACTTCATCCATACTTGATTTGATCTGGTGTCTTGGTCTGATCTCTCCTATCGGGAGTAGATCTGGGTCTCCCCCTTTGTTGTCTTGGGCTAGATAATATAAAGTGAAGATTGCCTCGATTGGCGTGACAACCATCCATTGGGAGTCAAGGCTATCTTGGTTGCACCTCTTTGGTTCCCTATCCCCTCTGCCATCCATCTTGGATCTATCTCTAGGGGCAACTACAAGTTTGGTGATAACAGTCCCAATAAGGGTGAGGCCAAGCAGCAGCAGCAGCAGCAAGGTGGGTAAAAGAAGGACTTCAGTAAAATCAAGTGTTATGGTTGTCAGTCATTTGGGCACTATGCTTCACAGTGTCCAAACAAGAAGAGGAAGGGACAGTAGACTTCAGCTTCAGCGGAGGTTGATGACTTTGGAGATAGATTTCAGAGAGAGTTTTCTCTGTGTGTTGGACAGATCGAGAGAGAGAGAGCCTCTTTAGTTACCAGCACTGATGTGGATATGGAAATGGAGCATTCCTTGTTGGTAGGCCATCAAACGAGTGCATCCACCACTGGTACTTGGTATATTGACAGCGGAGCTTCGAGCCACATGACAGGTGCTCGAGAGATGTTCTTCGAGCTTTCACAGACAGGTACAGATGTGGAGGTTGTACTAGGTGATGCCACCATTGTTAGAGCAGTTGGTCGAGGGAACATTACATTTCAGAGGGAGTCTATGAGTCCCATGACTCTGAGGGATGTGTTATATGTCCCTGGGCTGAAGAAGAACCTTGTATCAGTTTCCACCATTGAGGACATGGGTCTTGGGGTATGTTTCTCAGATGGGAGAGTGCAGGTATTCCCCAGGACTACAGGAGTGTCTACCTCCATGGACATTGGGGTTAGATGTGGAAAGCTATACAAGCTCTTGTTTCAACCGCAGCACGCTCTAGCACACAGCAGCAGCAGTGAGCTATGTGAGCTATGGCATCGGAGGATGGCCCACTTACATCACCCAGCTCTGAGATTGTTGAGGAGCATGGTTACAGGTTTACCCGAGTTCAGCACTGAGCAGAGTGATATGTGCAGGGGGTGTGCTTTGGGAGAGTACACCAAGACTGCTTTTCCAAGCAGTGACACCAGAGCAGCAGGAGTGCTTGACTTGATCCATTCTGATATTTGTGGTCCTATGTCATCAGTCTCTTTGACTGGTTTTGAGTCCTATATCATCTTCATCGATGACTACTCCAGGAAGACCTAGATCTGCTTCTTGAGGAGCAAGAAGTCACCCTTAGTATTGAGAGTCTTCCAAGGGTTCAAAGCCCTTGTGGAAAAGCAGACAAGGAGGAAGATTCGGATGTTGAGATCGGACAATGGGGGTAAGCATACCTCTAAGGAGTTCGATGGATTTTGCAAACAAGAGGGTATATAGAGACAGCTGACAGTTCCCTACGCTCCTGAGCATAATGGAGTAGCAGAGAGGAAGAACAGGTCGATTGTGGGAGCAGCGAGAGCGATGCTCCATGGTCAGGGTTTACCGTTCTTTCTATGGGCAGAGGCATGCAGCACTGCAGTTTATCTGCAGAACAGGAGTCCTCACTGTGCTTTGGGGAGGAAGACTCCAAAGGAGATGTACATAGGTAAGAATCCTGAGGTGAGCCACTTTCGTATATTTGGTTCTTTGATTTACACTCACGTCCCTTCTGAGAAGAGGACGAAGTTTGATCCCACTGCAGAGAGAGGCATCTTTGTGGGATACGATGAGACTTCGAAGGCCTATCGGCTTTACCTTCCTGATCAGAAGAGAGTTGTTGTTAGGCGGGAAGTGAAGTTTGATGAGGAAAGAACCTTCAGGAAGTCCAGAGAGATAGAGCAAAGGGAGCCACAGGCTCCCACACCTCATGTGACTCGGGCTTCTTCGATATGGGTTTCAGGTCCACAGGTTTTCGGAGTGACTGGATCACAGAGTACATGCACAGCTCCTACAGGTTCAGTGGTTCAGGTGACAGGTACTTCAGGGACAGGTTCAGGTTCTGGTTCTCAGGTTATAGGTTCTTCAGGGACTGGTACATCAGTCACTGGTCCTCGAGGTGTTGGACCTTCTGCTTCTGGGAGTTCTTCAGATGAGGATAGACCAGTATGGGAGGAGCCTTCAAGGAAGAGGAAGCCCAAATGGCTTCAGGATACCTTGAAGGAAGCAGAGGCATTTCGTAGACCCCAGGAGGAGATCAGGACAGTAGTGATGCCGGATAGATTGGTTATGGCTCTTGTTGCGAGTCTTCGTGATTCAGAGCCTTCCACATTTGAGGAGGCTTCTCAGCATCAGGTTTGGAGAGATGCCATGATGAAAGAGTACCATTCCATCATGAAGAATGATGCTTGGGAGATAGTGTCGAGACCAGAGGAGAAGTCTGTTGTGACTTCCAAGTGGATCTACAAGGTAAAGCATGCTGCGGATGGCAGTGTGGAGAAGTGCAAGGCTCGGTTTGTGGCTCGGGGGTTTTCACAGGTTGAGGGAGTTGATTATGATGAGACCTTTGCACCAGTTGCTCGGTATTCTTCCATCAGAGCAGTGATTTCTATAGCAGCAGAGATGGGTTTGAAGATCCACCAGATAGATGTGAAGACCGCATTTCTCAATGGTCTTCTGCAAGAGGAGGTATACTTAGAGCAGCCACAGGGATTCAAGATTCATGGGAGAGATTCTCATGTGTGCAGGCTGAGGAAAGCCTTGTATGGACTGAAGCAAGCTCCTAGAGCTTGGTACTCCAGGATCGATGCGTACTTGACTTCGATGGGTTTTCAGAAGAGTGAGGCAGATCCCAACCTTTACTACATTGTGGTTGGTGGAGATCCTCTCATTCTTTTGTTATATGTTGATGACTTGTTTACCACTGGAGAGGAGTGTCTCATTGCACATTGCAAGAGAGACCTTGCTACTGAGTATGAGATGACTGACATTGGGTTGATGCATTACTATCTTGGGATGGAGGTATGGTAGGAGCCTGGACATATTTTCCTAGGACAGGGGAAGTATGTCGTTCATATTCTAAAGAGATTTCGGATGGAGGATTGCAGGCCGATGTCTACACCTATGATCACCAACTGGAAGCAGCTTCATGCTTCTAAGCGTAAGTTGGTGGATCCTACACTTTACCGTCAGCTCATTGGGTCGTTGATGTATCTGGTCAACACCAGGCCAGAATTGTGTTTTGCGGTGAATACTCTTAGCCAGTTCATGGTGGAGCCTAGGAGTGTACATTGGACTGCCGCAAAACATGTGCTGAGATACCTAGGAGGTCCAATGGACTATGGTTTGGATTAAAGGGGTTCGGGTGGAGTCAGTTTGGTTGGTTTCACAGATTCAGACTGGGCAGGCAGTGTGAGGGATCGGAAGAGCACTTCCGGTTGTTGTTTAAATTTGGGCTCGACAGTAGTGTCGTGGTTCAGTCGGAAACAGAAGTCCGTTGCATTGAGTTCCGTCGAGGCTGAGTATATGGCAGCCAGTCAGGCTACTTGTGAAGCACTGTGGCTTTGCAAGCTGTCAGTAGACTTATTTGATCAGGAGCTTAGGCCTACGGTGATCTATTGTGACAATCAAAGTTGCATTTATCTCTCTGAGAATCCAGTGTTCCATGACAGGTCAAAACATATTGAGATCAAGTACCATTTCATCCGTGACTACATTCAAAGAGGAGCAGTTGAGTTGCAATACATATCCACTGATGAGCAGGTAGCAGATATCCTGACAAAATCTTTGGGGAGGGGCAAGTTTGTCTTCTTCAGAGACAAGTTGGGAGTGGTGCAGAACACCTTCCTTGGTAAGAGGGAGTGTTAGTTTTTGTACCTAGGGAAGTGTTCCCCTAGTGACTTTTGACTAAGTCACTTAGAAAGGGGGAAAAAGTGACCCTTACATTAATTGACTTGTGAAAAGCATTAATGAGACTTTATAACCATAAAGTCACTTTTTGATAAATTTAAGTGGGTGAGGGAAATTAATATTTATGAGAAATAAATAGGAGCATTTAATTTCAACCGTCGATCTAATCTAATCTCACCCATTGGATTTAGAGAACCCTAGGGTTTGATCAAAAAGGAAAGGGAGGCATTTCATTTCTCATTTTTTTGAGAGATTCAAGTGATGAGAAGAGAAAGAGAGAGCAAGAGAGAAAGAGGGCACAAAAATAGAGAGAGCAGCAGCCATCCGTAAAGCAGCATGCTTTTCTAGGTTGCACACATTTTGAGGCAAAGATATTTTCAGTGGGCACAATTCCCAAGGCACCATACAGCAGGGTTATTGGCATGGTTTTCGAGGCACATTAACAATAGGTTAATGGCACGGTTTTCGAGGGCCATATAGTAGCAATAAAGCTGTACCATACTGCACAGAAATCGAGAAACTTTTTTGGGCACATTTTTCGAGGTATTGGCACAGAGTTCGAGGTCCGTACAGCTGCATTTAATGTTGTTGTACCGTACTGGTTTTCTGAGCATGATTTGCTGGGAAATTTGGCACAGAAATCGAGGGTTGAGTTTGGCTGGGTTGTGGCACAAATTTTGAGAAGAGGTTATGCATAGAAATCAAGGCAGCTTGGCACAGAAATCGAGGCAGCAGTCTGGGTGTTTTGGTTGGTTGAGATAAGTACAATTTTTTACTATAAAAATTATTGTACTGAACATATTGTTGAAGAAATAAAATCTCTCTCTCTCTCTGACTGGTTTTCCCCGTGGGGGTTTTTCCAGGGCAAATTATTGTACTGAACATATTGTTGAAGAAATAAAATCTCTCTCTCTGACTGGTTTTCCCCTTGGGGGTTTTTCCAGGGCTATTGGCCGAAAATTCTAAGTCTGATTTTTTAATGGTGTGCATGTTAAAATTTATTTTCTGCCTATTAAAGTGTATTTGCAGCGCGTTTATTGTTCTGTAAATTTCATAAGTAATTTCCAGCCAATGCAAAACCGGCTGGGGATGAAAAACACTGAAAACTTGGCATAAACCAGTAAGCTGATTTACACAGAAAAATTTACAGTACGAACCACATGCATGAGGTTGTCCTCGAATTATGTGATGTAACTTCTCGAAATTTGTGCACAGTAACATCATGTTTCTACCTTGAAGTTCATGCCCTATACGATCCTGCTGAAAGCAATAAATGTTGTACCTTACCTCGAAAACTGTGCCAAATTTCTTCCTTGTTTTATGTGCAGTAGTACGGCCTCACCTTGATTGCTGTGCAAAATGTGACTGATGTTAATTCCTCGATTTATGTGCCAGCCTTTGTCTAGAAATTTGTGCCATCTCTTTGGGAATCGTACTCATCTCAAGCTCCCTGGGATTCATGCCAAATTTTTTCTCTTTCTCTCTTTGTCGAATTCTCTTCAAACCCTAGCTTTCTCTCTTTTCTCCTTTCTCCACTTGCTCTCCAAATCTATTAGATCACAATGATTGAACGAATGCTTCAATCCCTAGTTTCTCCCATTTTTGTTCATGGTAACTTTTTCCTGACATTCAATGGCCAAGATTAGATCTTGGCTCAATGAGATCTAAGGCTCACATAAAAGGCTCATTAATAATTTAATAAATGAATTTAATGCACTTTTCACTTAAATACATTAATGACCCTTTTAATTTCTCACCCACTTTATTTCTCATAAAGTCAATTAAAAATTAGAACCATGAGCGAACTTTATAAAGTGACTTTAAAATTATAAAGTGCTTCTCACTTTAATAAAGTGACTAGGGACCACTTTTAATGTTTTATCCACCCCTAGGCATTACAAGGTGGAAAACCACTTCCTTGGTACTTTTTCAACAGCTTCTCCAGGATATCATAGAGAGAGGAGGTGTGGGAGAATATGGATTTTGGATCAAGATCAGGTAGGAGATGAGAGTGGTGGGGGGAAGATGGTACACCAAAAATTTCCAGAATTTAGTAGATAATAAAGAATAGAAAGTTAAAACCATGAAAACTGAAAATTTCAAGATGCTATATGCCCATAAAAATTCCATAATTAAGATTAGTTTGCTGTCCTAATTTTCCAGAATTAACTTAGATAAATTATGAGCCATATAAACACATAAATCGAACATGAAACTTAAGTGAGAAACCTAGAAGTTTAATGTCATTGTTCCAAGAAGGGAGGGGGGGGGAGTTGGGGTTGTGAGAGGTAACCCGGATAAGGGGCTGCCCTGGGATATCATAGAGGGAGGAGGTGTGTGAGAACATGGATTTTGGATCAAAATCAGGTGGGAGATGGGAGTGGTGGGAGAAGATGGTATGCCAAAAATTTCCAAAATTCAATAGATAATAAAAAACAAAAAGTTAAACCATGAAAACTGAAAATTTCAAGATGCTAGATGCCCATAAAAATTCCGTAATTAAGATTAGTTTGCCATCATAATTTTCCCGATTTAATTTAAATAAATTATGGGCCATATAACCACATAAATCAACCATCAAACTCAAATGACAAACCCAGAAATTTAATGTGATTATTCTAGAATGAAACCCTAACCTAAAAATAAGAATTTATGGAGTTATTAGGACTGTTTTATTTATGTTTTTTTTGCTGTTAGGAAATGAACTCAAAATAGAAATAAAACTAAGGAAATCAAGCCTAGAAATGATGCTAAAGTATGCAAATTTACCTTGGTTTGATGGAGGATGAAATCTGAAAATTATTGCAGCCTTGAAGAAACCAGATTTCATCCTAGAAAACAGAAAGGAAAATATTTTTTGAGATTTTGTGGTTGATGAGATAGAGTGGTAGACTAGTGCCTTTGATCCTTGGGCAAATGGGGTCCTAGAATAGTTCTCCTTGGGTCTTATTTGAGAGTACTTGGCTGGAACACCTGCAAAAAATGACAAATTCCCTGCAAGCCTTTGGGGTTTCATGCAAATCCTTTTAAGGAAGGGTCACCCTAGAGCATGCACCTTCAATACCTAGATTCTAGCACATACCCTGACCTATGCAAACTTAAAACTTGCAACTCTCCTAAGTTGACAATCACAAGCAAGCTAGAAGACTAGAACATGAAACAAGTAAATAGATTCTTCCCTACTTAGTTCCAATGGAGTAAGATTACCCTTCTATTGGACTAGATCTAGAAATTTGACAATGCAAGAAGATACATGTTACGTCAAGATAGAATCGCCATGATATGCCTCAGATGTAAGAAAGATCCCAAAGAAACCAAGAGCCTTTAGTGCAAAAGATAGCTTTATTCTCCCATCAACAACAACAAGATACAATGAGGAAGAAGCTCTCTTATATAGGAGAGTAGCTCAACTTCCTTTACAATAAAATAATAATAGATTTACCAAAATCCTAGATCTATCTTAGGGAGGCTCAAAGAAGTCTCTAGACATGTTCAAAAATGATAAACAACTCTCATAAGCCATCAACAATCCCAAGACAAGGGGGCCACACCACCTTGTCAATGGTCAATACATGGAAATGATACAATACAAGCTCCAAGAAGGGGAGTGCTCTCCTCCAAATGGTTAAAAAGACAACCAAATACATGAATAGGCTCCCAAAACATGGAACACTCCTATCTATACCCCACACGTGTGGCTCAAGTCCTCTATTCAAGGTGACGTCTAGGCTCCAAGGTCAACAAATAAGTGGTACATGCCTTGAGAGAGGGAGCACCCTTCATAAAATGAAGTGGTAGCAATCAACCAACCTAGGGTAAAACCCTATAATGCTCCTCCAAATCCTTATGAAAACACCTCTAAATGATCACATGTGTGGGTACGGCCTTCGAGGATGAGCTCCAATGGTCCTATTACCCCTTTACATGTGTGGGGTGACTTAATCATCATTTCCTATGTGATAGTGATCTTCAATCACATCCAACAGTTCCACAAATGAGATCTATGGTTTGCACAAAGACACGTTTAGCTTGCTCAGCTTGCCATGCCATATGTCGGAGATAGATGAGGACATCCAGTTGATACCGGTGTTATGACATATCTTGCCTACTTGACCTATGGAAAATGCTTTCTCAATAATAGGAGGTCAAAGGTGTTACTCTATAATGGCTCATGTATCCTCAAATATTGTTTCAGTAGCTTAGGGAGCATCATGGTGTGGCTATAATTCTTCTTTCTTATTAGATTAAGTGTATGGCATTATGGGTTAGGTGTGTCCCTAGGGTCTAAGCAAGTGTGGCCCTCATTTCATGTTATTCACAACATTTTACCTAGCCATCTTTCATATCATGCCATTCCACTATAGATTGCACCCACTTCCATCATGTCCTGCTTTTGCAATTAATTTATTATATGTCATGTTCTAAGGTCTCTACATACTATTCCTATGTATGGTGCCTATGTCAAAGTACTTTAAGGAAAATGGGATTAAATAATGAATGTGAGCTATGTCCCCTTGCAAAAGCCATGATCCTTATGTCCCAACTTATCAAAGCCAAATCCAAAGAAAGAGACCAATTTTGTAAAAAGAAAAAGAAATAAAAACAAAAGGATCGGAAAAAATGGTGGAAGGAAAGGGTAACTTAGAAGGAAAATAATTCCCTTCCAAGGCACACATATGGAAGAAAAATCATTAACCCCTAGCTATTGAAAGCTAAGGGGCAGACTTAGAACTCAAACACCCACTTATGATAGTTAATTCACTAACACCTTTCCCTAACATCATAGTTAATTCACCTTTCATTAACATTACATTCATTTCATTACCCTTACCTTGCTTAGAAACTTAGGAAGTTCAGTTAGTCTTAATGGTGTAACATGAAAATTTGGAACAATTATAGTTACACCATGGTAATTTTAAGGTTATTGGGATAATTAATTAGTGAGTTATAAAAAATACACTTAATAGCCAACCTTTTATGTTAATGTTTGCATATATGAAGGTATTTTTCCTAAGTCATACATTATATGCTCTAACACTTGGATTGGATTGTATGTTGATATATATTCTCCATATGATGAGTGCCATCCTTGTACACACAATTGGAAGCACATGTGGTACCTTTTGGCATTTTTGATGGGACACTTTTTTGGAAGGGAACCTTGGCTACGGGAGCAATTATATTTTGACAAAGTACCCATAATTTTTCCATCTCAATGACATTAGAAGCAGAGTGGCTATACGATTTCCGAAAGTGGTTATAATAGAAAATCTGATAGATATTGAGGAATCTGACAATTTTAGGACCATCGCCTTGAAGAATTCGTCGTTTTATGGGCGATCGCCTTGGAGCATTCATCACTTTACATTGGTTTTGATGAGAGCACTCCTCTCTTTGTCCACGTATCTTGGAGAGTGAGTTGTTAGTTTTGACTTGTCAATGAGGTTGTTACATCATTGAGCGGTCAAGATCTAGGGTTGCTAGTTTTGCTGTTGTTTTTTCAAAAATTCCGACTTTGGAAAAAATCCGCAAAAATTGAGAAAAATCAGCTACTGGCGTAATGTCCATACTTCCTGCACCTATAGCATTGAACTTGAGATACATCCTTCTTCTTCTTTTGTTCTTGGCGAGGACTTGATCTCCATTCTTCGTGCTTGTGTTTATGGAACTTCTTTCCTTTTCCCTTACCTTTCTTGGCATGGGAAACAAACGCTTGAGTCTCTTCAGGTTGAGTGCCATGGCGTCTTTGACGTGCTGCAATCCTTGCCTCCTCCTGAGAGCAATCTGCCCAAAGCTTGTCAAACTTTGGTAGTTTGGATCTACCACGTATGCTTTGGATAAAGGACTCCCATGATGGAGGAAGACCATTTAAAGTGTGTAGGACAAGCTCCTTATCGCCAATAGGATCTCCACTCGTGCTGAGCTTGTCTCTGAGCTCTGTGATCCTCATAAAGTATGAGGCAATGGATTCTAACTTTGCTATCTTCATATTTGAGAGTTGGTTTCTCAAAATCATGGATACATTTAGGCTAGTGTGTTCAAACAACTTCATAATGGTCTTGAACATTTTCCTAGCATTCTTATTTCCTGAGATTTGAGGAACCAAATGGTCTCTCACTGAATCCACAAGAATCCTTCTTGCTTTAGCATCATTCTTCCTCCATCGAGATTTATCCTCTTCGGCTTCTGGCTCAGGGACCTTCTCATTTACATATAGCAAGAGACCATTTTCTTCTAGGAGTAGAAGAACCTGTTATCACACAACTTGTAGTTGCCCCTAGAGGCATCCCATCCGGGACGGTAGAGGAGTCAGGCAACTAAAGAGGTGACCCAAGAGATGCCACGGTTCCCAATGCAATGTGGGAGTCACGTCAACCGAGGCACTCTTCGCTTTAGGTCAAGGTGTAACTAGACCAAGGGGGAGACCCTATACCCCAATCACTGTTGATTGGACCCAAACAAAGGTTTCTAAGGGTAGATAAGTAATGAGTTACGGAAACCAATGCAAGGCTAAGTGGAACTAAGGGTTAAGGTATGGTTGAGGGTGATGTAAGAGATTGTTAGTGTTTCACCCTATGTATGGTTTAGGCCACCTGATGGGGTACGGTAACTAGGTGTAGTACCATGTGTTTACACAAGTGGGTCCAATGTTCTTGGGAAGTGTGAAATGGTTCTAGGTAGGCCCACAAGGTGAAGTTAGGTGTGAGGTTGGTACTATAGGTTAGATGTAGGCTAGATCTATGAGTTTGAGTTGGTTGTAGGAGTACCCATGTACTAGATCTAGGGTTTGACACAAATCCCAAGGAGTGCGACTTGCTTGGAGAAGGACTAGTGCCTTATTGGATGGGCTAATGGGGTCAAGAAATATGTCAAAGTGTAGATCGGGACACCTAGAAGCCAAGTCAAGTGGATTGAAGGAGATCCAATGGTTGGATCTTACTAGATCTAGGTTTTTATGTGATTACCCTAAGTGGACCACAATCCCTTGAAACAAGGAATGCAACCCCCAAAGCGGATCATGACAAAAAGACAGTATGGACCTAGGTTTCAAGGTATGGGCATTCCAAATCCACAAAAATCTCAAGCACCCACCTCCTCAAAGTGGACCAACTCAAATTTCCAAGGGGGTGCGATTTGCTCAAGGAGGGCTAAAATGAGGGTTTGGTGGACCAAATCAAGTCCAATGGCCACCAAACTGTAGATCCAAGTAACTAGTACCCCAATCTATGTATGTTCAAAATTTCAAGTGAACCCAATGGCTAGATCTTAGTAGATCTGAGTTTTAAGATGCCAAGAGAATCAAAAAGGGGGTTTTAACCCCTTAAAACATGGAGAGATATCCACAAGGTAGTTTTCACCAAAGTAAAGATGTGGGTATAGGTTATCAAGTGTCTAGATTTCAAATCAAGTGGGATCTCACCTACCCATGTGCTAGATCTAACCCAACAAGCTTCTCTTAGGAAAATCGATTTAGGTTCAAGAGGGCTTTTTGCATTGAAAAGTGTGTCAATTTTTAGCCAATCACCACCAAACTATAGATCCAACTAGGGGTGGATCCTATAGAGGTGGGTTTTTAATATCTTTTCAATTGCAAGGCTAGATCTAAGTAGATCTAAGAAATACCAAAATTGGGGTTTTGATTAATTAGGGTTTTATGACCAATGAAGATAGAATGGATGAATGAGGCACATACCTTGTAGATCTTACCTCAATTGCTTGTGGCCACCTTGCAAGTTGATAGCATTCTCCTATGTGTATATTCAAGAGTGAGATCTAAGTGCTCCAACCAAAACATCCTTCTCCAAGATAGCAAAATCGTCCTCCTCCTACAAGACAAGATCAAAGAAACAAGTCAAGCAAGATGATTATGAAAATGGTAGAAAGATGTAATAGAAAGCATCAACTATGTCACGAAGATACAATAATGATACTCCCTGTCACAAGATCAACCCAAGAGAGAATATGTAGATCCCTCCAACAATAACCCTCATGAAGTCGCCCTCCTCTCTCCAATTCGACTTTCCTGTCAAAAGATTAGTAAAAGCACCAAAATCCACAATGATACATAGAAGAGATACTGTATATTCAATTTGCAAGAGAATCCACAATGTAAGAGAGATGTGCTCCACAAAAAATCTTCTATTCCAATATTCCATGGCTCCAAAGGTGAGCTTTACAATGGGAGGTCTACTCCTTATATAGGATAATAAAGACCAAAACCCTATACCACTCTACAATACTACATCAAATGAGTGGTTGAGATTAAAAGATCTCATCATACAATCAATGGCTAAGATGACCCATAACAATATATCACATGGATCACTCAAATAACAATAGCGCCCTCACTAAATGGTACAATAAGAGGGTGACGTCATCCACTAGAGAAAGATAAGCACCCACAATCCACCTCATGGTGACTAGGACATGACATCATAAGCTCATGGTGGGGCTAGGAGGTATTAATCCTTACTAGCTCATCCCCAAGGCACAATAAAATAATAAAATATGTCCAATATAATATAAATGATCAAAACTGTCCTCAGAATCCATGACAGTCAAGCAGTAAATGTCCTCCTGTGATCAATCTGGGCATACCCACATGGTGAAAACTGACTGGAAGATGGTGATGCCACCCTGGAAGACCTCTGTGAAGACCAAATGCCAAAACCTTGCCTCAATTGCCCAAATCGATTTCCTCAGTGACCACCTTATCCCATTTTTTAACTGCCTCGGGAACTGTGAAAGTGCCAAAACTGCCTCCTAGGTTGCTAGCGCTGTCAATCTGAGCCCACCAGGCTCTCCGGAAGGGGGGATAAATGGTAATAACAAGTGGCTGGACCACCCCCTCCATCATCAGCGCCCTAGGTGAACTGGCCTCTCGGGGCCCCTGCTGCTCAGGCTGGGAAATCAGCCCCAAATCTGGTCAACAAGTGTAAAACTGCATCAATCACTGTCAGAAGTGCCCGGAACTGAAAGATAAGTGTCTCAATGGATCCAGAAGACCCAAATCCACTAGGAATGAGTACTCATACACCCTGGGTTGCCCTAATGGGCCTGCTGTAGGGTCCACCATATATGGACAATGTATAATCTGCTGATCTGAAGTAGTAATAAACCTGCTGAATTGGATCAAACATCATCTGTATCATATGTCCATCATATGATATCATCATCAAACATGTGGGGCCATAAATCATCATCAATAATCATCCATACATGGTCCACATCATCACGGATCCCAAGAATATATAATCAAGGATAAATCACATCAGTAGACTAAGACAATGCTTCTCTAATCATTCTCACCGCTAAGCTCAAAGTATAAATTCCATTCAGTGGCATTAATCAAGTTAACATATTCCGTTGTTATATAAAATTACTTGCACAATAGTTCAAATGACAAACTTACCCATTGGACATGGTCAAACTGCTAGTGAAGGATGAAGGCTAGGAGCAAGGTTGGGCCAAGGGTTTGACTTGTCTAACTTAACTCAAAAATACTTTGAACTGGGAGAAGGGGGAAGCTACAAACTCTGTGCTGGACAAAAGAACACGGGGGATGGCTGTGCCTCACAAATGGATAAGTTGTTTAGAGAGTGCTTATTCAACTTAGGCATCATGTCTACATCAAGTTGATCCAGTTTCATTAGGATCATTCAATTTTATTCCATGGCCTTTTTGGCCTACATAACCCTTCGGATTTCAGATGTGCTGAGAAGCACAACTAGTTGCAGCTTGCATCCAGGGCATGTTTTTCATATATTTATACAAGGTCAGCAATTGTTTAGATATAGCTTTTAAGAACCATTGCTTTTTGGACCTTTCTTATACTCTTCGAGGAGTATTTTTAGCTTTTCATTGCTCTTGCCCTTTTTTTTGTTTCCATAGGCGAATTTATTAAGTTTCCACAGGTAGAACATGAGCTTTCAGTTTTAGCCAACAACATCTCAAGTGACTAGGGGGAGTTCGAGCCAATGCCAAACATCGGGACAACCGACCAGAATGATTTAGGCCTACAATCCAACTCACCAAAGGCAAGTTCTGTCACCAACTCAGAGCCGAGACACTGAATAAACAGGGATGCGGTCCAAACACAGAGGTAGAAAAATGGGGAAGTCCTCAGTATCAGAAAGTCAAATGAGACAAGTCAGGGTTTAAAATCAAACAGGAAGGTCATGTATGAATGGAGACAAGTGAATATGGAGCCTACACTAGCAGACAACTGGTGTCGGGAAAGACCATGTCTATGTAAGGTGAAAAACCAGTAAGTTTTGTTAAATGACCTAAAAGTGCAAGCAATTGTCCATTTTATGATTTACAGTTCATTTTAAATAGTTTGCCACATCAGGAATAATATACCAAGCACATGCTGTGATCATGACTAAATCAACAAGATAATAATCCACAGTCAGTGAGAACATATCCACAGATCATATAACATCATAATAACCATCATGCATCATCTGAAACACTGCTGAAATACATCTCTAGGCACTGAACTGAAACTGTAATGGGATAAGTGGTCACATCAGTCATCAAATCTGAACTCTCAAGGCTCAGCCTTGACACAAGGTCATATACAAAATCTGAATAATGTACTGCTCTGATCATGAGTGATCCAAAATATATAGCCATGCTCTGGAATAATGTAAGCTCTGGAATGTGTAGATATCTGCTGTACAAGAATAGTAGCCCTGCTACTATGGTGTGATAACATCTGGCTCCAACTGGGACAAGTGCTCTAAGGGAGAGAGCGCTTGAGAACCTCAGAATCTCTGGTCTCGAACTGCTCTGCATCAATCTTCAATCCAGCACTGCACCATCCTTGCTTTCAGCTTTTATCTTGCACCTGTTCCTGCTCTCACAAACACTAGAATACCATCATGGAGCATGTATGGGACAACTATAAAATAAAACTGAACTGCAATCTAGTCTAAAGCATAAACTGAAATGCGCCAGAATATAAATATAAACTAACATATATTATTCATTTATCATTTTCATTTACTGTGCAGGAGGAAAAGAATACTTCTTCAATCAGGCAATCTCAACTTGCACAGGCAGCCAACAATAGAAATGCTAACTACAATTTCTTAAATGCATGCAGGAGAAGAGACAAGCTTAAGAGGGAGCAAGACTCAACTCAGGCAGAAAAAGAAAAAGGGACAATACTCGGCACACAGAAAAAAAAATCACACAAATCCTACTGCTCAAGTGAGCTTATTCAGAGGCTACCTACTCTAAACAGGCAAGGCAAGGCATAGTCATTCAAAAGGAATAAGGGGGTAGTAGTGTTTCAACAGTACCCCATTTACTGGCAGCTCTAATTCATACCCATCCAATGTTTCCAACCAAAAGGAGTTTTTACCTACAACTCTACTTATTTGATAGGGACCCATCCATATCTTTTCAAACTTGCCATGGTTCCCAGGTTTTTCTTTGTTCTTATCCCACAGTAGAACTATATCACCAACTCCAAAATTTATGTCCCTGCTTCGTTGATCAAAAGTTCCTTTTGTTCTTTCTTGTTCCAACACCATTTTATCCCATGCTTCCCTTCTGTTTTCGTCAAGTTCTACTAACTTGTCAATTCTTGCTTGCATGGCTTCTTGCTCAGTGGAACATTGTCGCAGTAGTTCATACACAGGGATTTGAAGGTTGATCGGAAGCCTACAGTTTTGTCCATATACTTTTTCAAAAGGGGCTTTTCCTGTTAATCTTTTAACTGTTGTTCGATCTGCCCAGAGGGCATACTTAAGCTTGACATCCCAAGTCTTTTTGTTTTCGCCGACCATTCTTTTTAGAAGCCTGATTAGGTTCTTGTTGCTTGACTCAGCCAATCCATTTCCCTGGGGGTAATAATTGGAGGAGTGGGATAGAGTGATGCCATGGTCAGAGCAAAAGGTTGTCATCTCTGTTTTGCTAAAAGCTGGGGCATTATCGGTTGTGATTTTACAAGGGCAACCATATCTGGAAACGATATTTTCTTCTAAAAATTTGACCACTACTTCTGCGGTGCATTTCTTGGTAGGGACAGCTTCAACCCAGCGAGTAAAATAATCTGTGCAGGTCAAAATGTATTTATATCCTCCTGAAGAGCTTGGGTTTATTGGTCCTACAAAATCCATTCCCCATTGTTGGAAGGGAGCTTCTATAATAACTGGGGTCAAAGGCAAGGAAGGTAGTCTAGGTTTTCCTGAATAAAATTGACACTCTTGACATGTTCTAACAAATGTGTGCACATCTTTGAACAAGGATGGCCAATAATACCCAGCTCTCATGATCTTAGCAGTTGTGGTTCTAGGTGCATAATGTCCTCCGCATAATCCAGAATGCATTTCCTTGATGATTCTCTGGGAGTCATCATGATTTACACATTTGAGTATGATTCCATCTGGATTCTTCCAACCCAAACCATCTTCAGTTAATACATACTTAGATGCTTTTAACCTCAAAGCTCTTCTTTGGTGGTCTACAAGGTGGTCTGGACAGGTCATATGTCTGAGGTAGAAAATGATGTCTTTGTACCATTCGTGATCTTCATCAATATAAAGGATCATGTTATTTTGCTGTAGTTTGGAATCAGTTAATAGTTGTGCTAACCCTTGGCCTTTTACTATCTTGACTGGTTTAATTTCAATATCATACTCTTGAATCCTAGAAATCCAGTTTCCCCTAACCCCTATGCCATCAGGCTGAGATAAGACATCTTTCACCGCTTGATAAGGGACGTAAGCAATAATTTTGGAGTATCCGATATATGTCCTAAAATGTTTTAACGACTTGACCAAGGCATAGGCTTGTTTTTCAGTGGTTGTGTACTTGAGTTCCGCGTCTCTAAGGTTTTTACTCATAAAGGCAACAGGTTGCTCATGGTTTTCTTCATTCTTTTGTAGCAACACACCTGCTATGGTATCCTCGGAAGCATAAGAATAAATCAAAAACTCCTTATTGTAGTTTGGGCTTACTAGGACAGGTGCAGAAGCAATGGCTTTCTTTAGAGACTCGAATGAGGCATCACATTTCTTATCCCAAACAAATTTCACATCCTTCTTGAGCAAACTATTCAAAGGTTTGGCCAATTCAGCTAAGTTAGGGATGAATCTCCTTACGAAGTTTATTTTTCCGAAAAATGATCGCAATGAGCTGACATCCTTTGGGGGAGTTATGGCTTGGATTCCTTGCACTCTTTCCGGATCAATTCTAATGCCTTCTTTGGACACAATGTGACCTAACAACTTCCCTTCATCCACCCCGAAGGTAGACTTTTTAGGATTCAAAGATATTCCAAATTTTCGACATCTTTCAAAGATTCTCCTTAGATGCTTTATGTGGTCTCCCCTGTCTTTTGAGAAGACAGTTAGATCATCTTGATAAATTGCAATGATTTTGCCAATTAGGCCCTCAAATGCATGATCCATTGCCCTTTGAAAGGTTGATCCTGCATTCAAAAGCCCAAATGGCATTCTTATATACTCGAAGGTTCCCCATGGGGTGGTGAAGGTTGTCTTCCCACGATCTTCCTTCTTGATTTGGACCTGGTTGTAACCAGAAAATCCGTCAAGTAAGGATAACATGCCAGCCCCTGTTACACTTTGCAATAGATTTTCCATATTGGGCAAAGGATAGTTGTCTTTTAGAGATGCTTGATTCAGGTTCCTAAAGTCAATACAAATTCTAATCTCCCCGTTTTTCTTCCTTACGATTACAGGATTGGACACCCAGGTTGTATGCCTAACTGGTCTAATGATACCTGCTGCCAACATCATTTCCAATTCCTTTTTAATTAAGGGAGCTAGCTTAGGGTTCATGTTTCGCAACTTTTGTCGATATGGTTTGGCTCCCTCTTTGAGAGGAATAGTGTGTTCTATAATGGACTGATCATAAGTTTTTAAATCATCATAGACCCACGCAAAGACATCTTTATACTCTCTGATTAACTCAATAATTCTTCTTCTTTCTTCTTCCGAGGCATTTATCCCAATTCTGATCATTTTTGGGGAACAAGCAGAACCTACATTTATTTCGATGACCCCATCTACCGGCTCAGATCTCTTACCCTTGTACTCATCATGCCTATTGAAATTTTTCTCAAGGGGGAAAGCTATTTCTGTGACATCCATACCTTCAATTGAATCACCTTTTATCTCATCCTCGAAATTCACCATTGGGGTTTTGTAAGCATTTAAAAATCGGATGATTTGGGCATCATTGTCAAAAACTTGCCAATGGTCTTCATTATCAGGGACAGAGGGTCTGAATAAAACTTCAAGTTTGCAGTTTTGTTGTTTTAAAGACTCAGATGTTTGAAGAGTACTGGCCATCACGGATAGTTCATCAGCCAAAGTATTTTGTTCTCGGGGAACAGCCTTAATCCCGAAGGCATTAAAGCATTCAATGGTGTCCCATACAGCATTTCTATAATCTCTGAGTCTATTATTCTTCGCAGCGAATTCGTTTTTTACTTGGGACACAATGAGGTCAGAATCTCCTGTGACAGATAAAGTTTTGATGTTTCTTTCTCTGGCAATTTCTAGGCCTAAAAGCAATGCTTCATACTCAGCCACATTGTTAGTGCACTCAAACTCTAAACGGAAAGAAAACAAACTCTTTTCTCCCGATGGTGAAATTAAAACTATATCGGCTCCTGCACCATGTCGGGAACGAGCCCCATCAAAATGCATTTTCCAGACTTGTTCATGTGAAAAAGGCTGCTTTTTAACCTCCTCCCAGTAATTTGCTAGAACCATGAAGTTTCCAATCTCATCACTTGAATACATTGCCTCAGTGAATAAGTGTTCAGGTGTCTCAACATGCTCTTGCATAGGTGGTTCATTAAACAGAGTTATGAATGAACCTTCTTTGGTCGGGATTGTGGCATATGTTAAATCCATTTGGACACTTCCCCCCAATCTTGCCGACCACTCCCTGGATAGTAACATTCCCCATGCATCAGGGATATCTAGGACTAAGACACTCATCGAGAGCTCAATGTCAGAGCAGGCAGCCAACCTAACAGGCAAGTTTTCAATTATCCCAATAGATTTCACAGTTTTGGAATCCATTCCACATACATTTCTGTAGGGTCTTGTGGGTACTAACTCTAGTTGTTCCATGACTCTTAAAGGCATGACACTTACTTCAGCCCCTGAGTCTAACATGCAGTTATGCAATATCAAACCATTTACCTCCAATGCAATATAAAAGGGTGGGAAGTTTCCTGAGTTGTCACCAGAGACACTTTGGATCATGACAGGGGAATCCTTAATTTCTGCAGAAGCTTTCCTAGGAGCTTACTTCCTTGTTTGAATCCCGAGATGAGTAGTAGCTCTTTTGTGGAATGAAGGGATCTTGAAAATTTCACAAAAGGGAATTGTTATCACACCATAGTAGCAGGGCTACTATTCTTGTACAGCAGATATCTGCACATTCCAGAGCTTCCTTTATTCCAGAGCATGGCTATATATTTTTTGGATCACTCATGATCAGAGCAGTACACTATTCAGCCAGTTCCTTTACATTTGAGATGCTGAGATGAGCATCTATATTGGATCACTATCAGATTGTGGATAGCAGTTGTATTCCCCATGCCATGACTGAGTTTCAGGACACTCAGAGAGATGACCGATGTAGCCATTATACCATTGGTACAGAGCAGACAGTAGTGCCCAGAGTTACAGCAGCAGTTTCAGAGGACAGATGATGGTACAGGTTGATGAGCTTTCAGGTATATGACTCAGCAGGTATATCGTGGTGTTATGGTTAGATTGCTTTTATACTTATTCTTATAGCATGTCTTAGCACTTAGTGTCATGATCTGGCGATCATATAGATATATGGACCTGGTTGATCTATTATATATATTATATTGTCCCTACTCAGACTTAGAAGTTCACTATTCATACTCATTGGTACATACCCTCCTTAGGGAGAATAGAGGTGATCATTACACCATACTTTGGCTTGCTAGTGTTGGCTCCATCATTTCATTGTCTTCATCCATCCATGGCCTACCTTTTAGATTATCACCCTGACTTACTACTTGACTAGTGGCATGGAGGACTTTTCCCCACTGTAGCCTCTGTATTGGATGAGCTTCCCTGTTTATTGTGTCTCGGCTCTGAGTTGGTGACAAAACTTACCTATGGTGAGTTGGAGTTCCTTGTGAATTCCCCCTAGTCACTAAAGTTGTGTTGGCTAAACCTGAAACTTTTAGTGCTGCCATGAATACAAAATCTGGAAAAATGAAATGCTATATCTTGTATGAAAAGCCCATTCATGCAATGCGTTTCTAAACACACATGAATGAGAGGCATGCCAAATGAACATGGCAATGAAAATAAAATGTTATATCTTTTGGAAAATAAATACCTAGGTAAACAAGCTGTCTTTGACACACCTAGAAGTGCTCAGGTAAACAAGTGCCTTAAAAACACACCTGCAGCAGAAAGCCTAAAAAAAAAAAAATGTAAATCTATGCAATGTGTTTATAAACACACATAGATCAAGGTTATGGAAACTTCAGGCCCAAAAGCAATAGAACTTAAATGCTATATCTAAACAATTGCTGGCCTTATTTGTATTATGGATTGTGCGCATCTGTGAAGGTGAATAAACCCTCTTTAAACAACTCATCCATTTGTGAGACACCGCCATTCCCTGTGTTATTGCTCATTCAGTATATACTATGGTGTATTTCCTTTCCCTTGCCAAAGTATCACAAAGTCAAGACAATAAAGTCATCCCTTAGCCTAGCCAGTTAATTTAAGCCTTCATCCTTCACTAGCAAATTGATCACAACTATGAAATGAGTATGATCCTGAAAGTCTAGTCTGAGTAATAATAATAATTAACGACACTATATATTTGGATTTAAAGCGCCAATCATGATTACTCTGTGTTATAATTGTTATTTGAATAAGTTGTAGAGCATATATTAACCTTGACACTTTGCAGCAGCTATTGATGATGATCTGAGTTATATTTGGTCTTGGTTAGACCTAGTTTGACCATGGAGGACCATGGGACATGAGATGTTGGACCTTATGATGATATGGATAGATGATATATGGTCTATGTATACATACATGATGACTCTATGCAGCAGCTACAGGGTTATGATGATGATTCTGGGGTTACAGCAGTGTTTGTATATGTACAGCGCATTATTATTGGCCTTAATCCGGTATATTGGATATTTATTTTGATCATGCAGAGATTCATAGGGTGTATGAGTACACATCTTGGATGGATTTGGACCTTCTGAGTCCTATGGGGCAGTTTGTTTTCAGTTCCGGGCACTTACAGTGATGATTTAGCCTCATTAGGCTGTCCTAGTGCAGTTTTGGTCTGTCGGAGGCCCTGTCGGAGCAGATGTGATTTTTATTCGGTTGACCTAGGGCGCTGATGATGGAGGGGGTGGTCCAGCCACTTGTTTTTACCATATTACCCCCCTCCCGGACACATTGGTGCCCTCACCTTGACAGCGCCAGCACTCCAGGAGGCTGTTTGGGGCAGTTTCACGCTTCCCGAGGCATTTCAGGATTGGTAGAAATGGCTATTGAGAAAATCGATTTGGGCTACTGAGGCAAAGTTATGGCATGGGATGATTAGTGATGATAGATCAGGACCTTCCACACCTTCTCCAGCAGTTTCAGCTTCATCGGGGCCCACATCCATCACTTATGGCACTTTCTGTGGATTTTTGAGGTCTTTTGAGGACCACGACTTCACTATGGAGGCACGATTTGGTACTTTCATGATTATTTATTGGTTATTGTGCTATGGGGATTGACCAAGGAGAGATAAAATTACCCTTTGGACCCACCATAAGCCTCTTATGATATTTTGTCATCATGACTTGGTGGGATTCCCCTCTTATAGGGCGATTTTGTCCACTTATATTATATTTTATTAGTGATCCATGTATTTCATTGTTGAGCTCATCTCAACCATTGATTAGACATTTGTATCTTTTAATCTTAGCCACTCATTCAAAAAGTGGTTAGGGTTTTGGTGCCTCTCCTTCCTATTTAAAGGAGAGAGCCTCTCATTGTAAAGGCACCTTTGGAGCTCTGGAATATTGGAATAGAAGATTTTTTTTGTGGAGCACATCTCTCTTGCATTGTGGATTCTCTTGCAAATTGAATATACAGTATATCTTCTATGTATCATTGTGGATTTTGGTGCTTTTGCTAACCTTTTGACAGGAAAGTCGAATTGGAGAGAGGAGGGCGACTTCATGAGGGTTATTGTTGGAGGGATCCACATATTCTCTCTTGGGTTGATCTTGTGACAGGGAGTATCATTATTGTATCTTCGTGACATAGTTGATGCTTTCTATTACATCTTTCTACCATTTTCATAATCATCTTGCTTGACTTGTTTCTTTGATCTTGTCTTGTAGGAGGAGGACGATTTGGCTATCTCGGAGAAGGGCGATTTGGTTGGAGCACTTGGATCTCACTCTTGAATATACACATAGGAGAATACTATCAACTTGCAAGGTGGCCATAAGCAATTGAGGTAAGATCTACAAGGTATGTGCCTCTTTCATCCATTCTATCTTCATTGGTCATAAAAACCTAATTAAATCAAAACCCCAATTTTGGTATTTCTTAGATCTACTTAGATCTAGCCATGCAATTGAAAAGATATTAAAAACCCACCTCTATAGGATCCACCCCTAGTTGGATCTATAGTTTGGTGGTGATTGGCTAAAAATTGACACACTTTTCAATGCAAAAAGCCTTCTTGAACCTAAATCGATTTTCCCAAGAGAAGCTTGTTGGGTTAGATCTAGCACATGGGTAGGTGAGATCCCACTTGATTTGACATCTAGACATTTGATAACCTATACCCATATCTTTACTTTGGTGAAAACTACCTTGTGGACATCTCTCCATGTTTTAAGGGGTTGAAACCCCCTTTTTGACCTTCTTGGCATCTTAAAACTTAGATATACTAAGATCTAGCCATTGGATTCACTTGAAACTTTGAAGGAACATAGATCGGGGTACTAACATCCCGGATCTACATTTTGGTGGCCATTGGACTTGATTTGGTCCACCAAAACCCATTTTTGGACCCTCCTTGAGCAAATCGCACCCCCTTGATTTTTTGAGTTGGTCCACTTCTAGGAAGTGGGTGTTGGAGATTTTCGTGGATTTGGAATGCCCATGCCTTGAAACCTAGGTCTACACTGTCTTTTTGTCAAGATCCGCCTTGGGGATTGCATTCCTTGTTTCAAGGGATTATGGTCCACTTAGGGTAATCATTTAAAAACCTAGATCTAGTAAGATCCAACCATTGGATCTCATCCAATCCACTTGACGTGGCTTCTAGGTGTCCCGATCTACAATTTGACATACTTTTTTGACCCCATTAGCCCACTTAACAAGGCACTAGTCCATCACCAAGCAAGTCGCACTCCTTGGGATTGGTGTCAAATCCTAGATCTACCACATGGGTATCCTTGAAATCAACTTCAACTCATAGATCTAGCCTACATATAACCTATAGTACCTACCTCACACCTAACTTCACCTTGTGGGCCTACCTAGAATCACTTCACGCTTCCCAAGAAAACTAGACCCACTTGTGTAAACACATGGTACTATACTTTGTCATCATACCCCATCATGTGGCCTAGACCATACATAGGTTGAGATGTTAATAATCTCTTACACTTCCCTCAACCATACCTTAAACCTTAGGTCCACTTAACATTGCATTGGTTTCCGTAACTCATTACTTACCTACACTTAGAAACCTTTGTTTGGGTTCAATCAACTGTGATTGGGGTATAGGGTCTCCCCCTTGGTCTAATTACACCTTGACCTAAAGCGAAGAGTGCCTCGGTTGACGTGACTCCCAATTGCATTGGGAACCGTGGCATCTCTTGGGTCACCTCTTTAGTTGCCTGACTCCTCTACCGTCCCGGATGGGATACCTCTAGGGGCAACTACAAGTTGTGTGATAACAGGAATAGGCATGTTTATCTTTTCCAGGAAGCTTGTGACATCAATGTTTAGGTTGTGGGGGTTTTCCTTATCCCTTTCATTCGTACCTAAACCTAGGAACTTCATAACGTCATATTTGACAGATGGGATCTTGATTAGGTCCTTTAAGGAAACCGACGTAGATGAATTGGTTAGCTTACTCGGAATGTTTGTTTTAGGAAGCTCCTTATTAGGTCTTAGAATCGTAAGAGGTTTTGGTTGCTTTCTCCAAAGGGTTGCTTTGGGAACATTGGTTTTAGGGGGAGGATCAATTTTTATCGCTTGATCTGTCTTTTTGTTTGCAGGAGGAGATTGGCTAGTGTTGGTCACAGCTTTACCCTTTGAGATGACCTCAGGAGAAAACTTTGGAGCTTTTGGCAAGATTCTTCGGACAGGTTGATGCACTGCCTTGCTAGGTTGTGGGTCAGTCGTTTTAAGTTGCTGAGTCTTGGGAGGACTAGCCTTTGGAGGGATTGAATTGCTACAGATGGATTTTAACATTTCTTTGGTTTGTTGATCACGTCTTTTGAAATCCTCATCTTGATTCTTAAGATATGTAGCAATGTTGGTGACCATTTCACACATGTTTGTCATAAATTCCATGGCCATCTCGGGAGAGATGTTATTTTGAGTAGACATCTCTTTGTGGGTTCTCTTCTCAGCGGAGTCACGATTAGGAGTCGCCAGGTAGATTTTTTCAGCTCTACTACCAAGAGGTATGTCGTTTAAAGTGCGGAGAGATAGTGAAACACAAAGGTGTGTTGAACCAAGCTAGGCCACTACCTCCCCGGTGTTATCAACTGATTTGTACAATAGTTGAAACCTTATTGAGCCGCCAGTGTTGGAACACATCAGTGTTCACTTCCAGAGTATCTGGGTTTCATTATTTTTGGGTCTAGCCAGTTTTGGCTAGCCAGTTTTGTTTTTGAGTCGACATGACCATGGCCCCATGGGGGTTTGTATCAGTGTGCTAGTAGGGTCTGAGTGGCTCGGTCTCCCATGACTGGATTAAACAACTAAGGTATTCCAGGGAGTTTTTTCACCGTCAGATTATACTTTGCTTCAGGCGAAATATAATCTCTTGGTTTTTCTCCCGCTTCCTCCAAAGCTGGAATGCCCGATTTTGGAAATTTGGCCATGGGGGGTTATTAGGGTCCAACTATAATGTATAAACCTACTAGACACTATTAGAATAGGTTTTGGTCATGTCCTAGGTCTCTAGGACCCCCAGAAAAAAATTTCGAAAAATTTTTACCGGACGCGTCGAAATTGGGGTTTTTAATTATTTAATTATTTTTAAATTTTAATTAAATTTCTCTATAGTTTAAATAGAGAAATTTGAGTCTGTAATATGTCAGTCATCCGGGGTCCGTTTTCAGTGTTTGATGGCTCGTTTCATAAGCCAAAAATCACACATGACCCATGGAGCAGCTAAACCCAACTTTCGGATGTCAATTCCGCCCCATAATTAATATTTTCTCTGAAAAGTCATTTACAGAGAAATTATTAATTAAAATAATAAAATTGATTATTTTGGAGATAATCCAAATCTCTCCAAAATTAATCAATTTGATTAAAATAAAGGGCTAAATGACATGGCGATGAGCATTAAGGAAGATTCCAATCAACTCCAAGCCCATCCAGTCACTCACCCAGTCACCAGCAAAGAATCTCCTTGAGTAAAATCGCCCTCCCTCATGCATAATTCGATTTTGATGAAGTGTCAGCTGATAAATGGATTGGTGGTTTTGTATTAATGATAAGGTGGGCGCCCTCATGACTCACCACACCCACCATTACTTGGCTCCCTTCATAGCTCGAGTTTTACCAACCTAGGATCACGTGTTCCTACCTCAAGCAATTCGCATATCCCATAAACCTCCACGTCATCCCTATTTCCTCTCACGTGAACCTTAGTTGGATCCTTTCTATTGGTTAATATAAACACGAGTTAGCTTGGCTCTCTTCATTTTTCGAGTTACACCTACCATTCTCCACGTATCTCCCTCACAACCAACTCGCAATCCCTTGTCCTCACGTCAATCCTCTCCTACCCTCACGTGGCTCTTAGTTAGGGCGTGTTCATTGGTTAATGGAATCTTTGATTGGCTTGGCTCTCATCCAAAACTCGAGCTTACACCTACCTTGTCCACTTGTCATCCAACAAACTAGCACTCAACCTACCACAGCTCACGCCCTTCACGCCCTTGCTCACGTCAAACCTCTTACCAGCTCGCACTTCCCTTGTGTAGCATGCCCATTCGCTGTGTCTCCTTCACAAAGTCGAGCCCTTTGCCACCTATTCAATCCTACCAACCTCAAACTCGACCTTGGACCATTGTTTACCATGCCAAGCCCTTGATTGATTGGAATTCGACCTTCTCCATTGCCAAATTCGAATTAGGGTTTAGGTGTGTAGTTTTAGTATAAAGAGAGGCCCATTTGGGTTGTTATCTCATGGATTTTTGATGTAAAGTTACTCTGCCATTTTGTGATTACAAGCTATTGGCTTAAGGAAATAAAGTTAGACTTTGGAGGTCCATGCGATTTGTGCAACATTGATGAATGTTTCTATTGTGAGGTGATATTTTTCCATGCTTTCAATTTAAATGCTTATGTGATTGATCAAATAACTAGCTTTAGAAGTCTATATTCTAGAACATAAGATCTATCATTTGTGGTTTGCAAATTGGTTTATTATGCAATGTTTATCAATGAGTTATATGAATAGGATGTATTCGGTTGACTAGCATTTATATAACCTTGGTTCTCGTAGCATACTAGTCATATTTTTGATCTCACTTTGGCATTGAGTTGTTTGTCTTTGGATAGGTTTCTCCAGGTGTAGGGGGGTGTGAGCTCGGTCGCATCTAGCTCATCTTCACCATCACAAGTAAACTCTTAATATTTGTTGTCCTTCCAGGATCTATATAAGGTTGAGTTTGTTTTGAGAAGAAGCACAAGGGGTTTTTTGCTCTAAAATCCATCCATTTATACTCTTAAAAATTTGGTTACTTGTCACTATTGGCTTTCACTTCTTCAAGCCTTCCCATTTTTGCTCTTTGAAACCCTTTTACTTGCATGCTAAACCTGTTCTAGCCTTTCTAGTTGTAATCCAAGCTAGTTGCTTTTCCCATTTGCCTCTCTCCTCCTTGCCCTAGTTCTCCTTTTCTCTACCATTTGCCCTCTCTTTCTTGCTCTCGTCCCATCTTGAAAAACCCTACTTTCTCCCTCTTCTCATTACACTTCTAGCCCATCTCCATCTCCCACACCCTTGCGTTTTTTCCCTTCATCCTCTCGTCCCTCTCCTACTTCCTCTCCTCCTTCCACTCGTCCTTCTCCTTGGCTTTTGCCTCTTTACTTCCATCCATTCCCATTTTCCCTACAAACACACAACAAACAACAAAAAAACAAGCAGGTGTTAGGAGTTAGTGAGTAGTTAGTGTTCATTTTCATACTTAGTCAATTGCTAGTTAGTGTTTAAATTTGTTTTGAGCTTAGTGACTTTCATTTTCATAAACACTTTGTGGGCTGCCATACACCCATTTGAGGACTGTCAAAGTTTCAATTTTCTGTCATATGTCTGCTTGACTGTCATAGGGTATTTTGTTTGGCTGCTTAATAGGACATCCACACTTGTTAATTGCTTTAAAAAGACTCTATTGGATGCCATCTTGAGCACTTTATTGACTGTCCTTTAAACTGTGGGTTGTCTTTGAGCATTTTGAGGATTGTGAAGAAAGTGAGGACTGTTTGTTTAACTTGTGGTTGGCTGCCATATGAACTATTGGAGGACTGTTATAACACTTGTGTTGGCTGCCATCTAGCATGTTAGAGGACTGTTATACATCATTATTGACTGCCCCTTCAAGTATCGAACCCTTGCATTTTAAATAGTTGCTAAGATATTGGTTAGTGATTGGTTGCCATTCACACTCTAGATCTCATACTTGGTTATTTTGTAGTTGTTTTTTGCATAATTAGATCTCATTAAAAATAGATATCTTGCATTCTCTTTTGAAGTGCTTAATCAGTCCTCATCTCCATATTATCATAGCTTGCATCTAACTAGTATTTGGTTTAAGTTTATGTCATTTTCCAAAAGATAGAAAATTTTGCATAAAAATATTTCAAAAATTTTAAGTCTTAGATCCCATTTCTAGCATATTTAGAGCATCTTTTGTTCGCTGGTCCGTTTCACCATAGTTAACATTTTATGATAAATTTTTATGCATTTCACATTTTAGAGTTAAAATTTCAAATCTAGACTTAATTAGTTGTAATTTTTTGTCTTTTGCTAACAGTTAACGGGTGCCTTGCTTAGATTCTTTGTGACTTGTGTAGATCATTTGAGGAAGAGATACATTTGATAAATATCTTGAAACGAAGAAGTAAATGTAAAACAAAGTGAAGGATCCATGAGGATGACTTAACCATTGAGATACTTATCCTTTTGTAATAGCAAGTGAAACTTGCTTCTTCTTCAGTATCTTTCAAGTATTTCCATTCTCAAAAGACCTTGCAAGGTTTTAAACCCAAGGCATTTGTAACTGCTTAATAAAGAGTTTTCAAGTGGAGGGGTCCTCCACCTTTGGTTCTTCTTCCCCATTTGGGGAAGGGTGTTGGGTCTTGTGGTTAGCGTTAGCTTAGATTTACATCTTCATGTCCTTAGTTTAAATTTTGCTCCAAATAAGTTATCTCGATTATATTTCATATTTTACTTACCCCCATGCTTTCCCGAGTAGGGTCTTGAACCTGAAAGAGATTCTTGGGTAGCTTAGTTCATTTTTATCATTATATTGTTTCTCTTCCAATCCTTGACCAGAGAATAGCTAACTTTGGGATCGTATCCCAAAGGCCACATAGTTTTGTGGTAGCTTCTCGCTCCCCCATCAACTTCTTGTGGACATCCAGCTAGCTGGAAGGTTTCCAGGATTGGTGGTTTCTAGTGGTTGATCTTGTTCGGAGATCAATCCCACCTAGTAGATTAGAATTTGTATGGTAGAACACTAGTTTTAGTTTTATCTCATATTATTTGGCAAAGTAGTTATTGTTAAAAGCATTAATTATATCTTTCAAGTTATCAAGTGGTTTCATCTTTCTCAAGTTAGTTTATTGCTTTTCACAACACAACTGCTCTTGTTTGCTTAAAATAAACCAAAGTCTCTTGAACTTGGCCAAATCCAAGTCAAGAGCACCCTCTATCGGAGGGCATTTTTAGTCTTGCATCATCCCCTGCATTAGGCATTGTTAATTTAGCAAGTCTCTTGAACTGTGGTCATAAGACCGAGTCAAGAGCGCTCTCTGTCGGAGAGTTGAACAAGGTTTTCTTAATAATAAAATTTTCCACTCACACACCCCTAATTAATTTATCTTGGTTTCTGTCCTACACCCGTATGCTCTGCCAACCTGAAAAGGTTGGGCTAGTACTCAGAAAGGTGGAAGACTTGTTAATTTACAAGTGAAAATCTAATTAAAACTTTCACCCCCATAACCAACCAATCCGGAGTTGATCGATAAGATAATTTCAGTGGGTAATCTCTTAGTGAGGGCGCCGGTGTTCCATGTTCAGCCTCTAGTTTGCTGGCTTGCATTGCGCGGCCTGGCTAGAGCACTGGGTGGCCCGACATGTCCTTGAACGGAGGCACTTGACATTGTCTTTTCCGGACTTTCTTGAATACCCTTGGTTTTAGCCCTAATAATCAAGACAATTAAAACTTTGAATTTACCAAGATAAGCTGCAAAACGTTCTCACAAACCTTACATTTCAAGCACTTGTGTCAAGTTTACAATCACTTTTATTTTCTGACTCCATAAGGCACTGGTCCTTCATATTGTATTTTGCTTGCTTAAGTATCAACATTGGAGTATCTGCTTATATTTATGTGAAGTGATCTGCTTATTGTCCAAGTGTATCTTTCATCTTGTGTTTGCAACGTGGATTGCGTTATCTTGTCTTATATTTAACTCTTATAATTGTCTCTCATTCAAAAACTCCTAAAAAAACACCCATCCGCATCACAACACCTAAAAACACATAAGTACACAAAGAGCCTTAGACAACTTTTCTTTTAGGGACTACCCCCCTTGGCTTCGTTAGGAGTTTGCCTAAACGGAGGAGCTGGGATTCAGGTGACAGTACCTGGCTCATTGCTTGCCCCCAAGGCCACACCTCTCTCACTTGTAGTGGAGAGACAGCTTTCGAAAGATTTCCGCTGCTGGTGTGCATATTGGCGGACAACACCCGGCAACGGCGCCAAAAATGTTATCACACAACTTGTAGTTGCCCCTAGAGGTATCCCATCCAGGACGGTAGAGGAGTCAGGCAACTAAAGAGGTGACCCAAGAGATGCCACGGTTCCCAATGCAATGTGGGAGTCACGTCAACCGAGGCACTCTTCGCTTTAGGTCAAGGTGTAACTAGACCAAGGGGGAGACCCTATACCCCAATCACTGTTGATTGGACCCAAACAAAGGTTTCTAAGGGTAGATAAGTAATGAGTTACGGAAACCAATGCAAGGCTAAGTGGACCTAAGGGTTAAGGTATGGTTGAGGGTGATGTAAGAGATTGTTAGTGTTTCACCCTATGTATGGTTTAGGCCACCTGATGGGGTACGGTAACTAGGTGTAGTACCATGTGTTTACACAAGTGGGTCCAATGTTCTTGAGAAGTGTGAAATGGTTCTAGGTAGGCCTACAAGGTGAAGTTAGGTGTGAGGTTGGTACTATAGGTTAGATGTAGGCTAGATCTATGAGTTTGAGTTGGTTGTAGGAGTACCCATGTACTAGATCTAGGGTTTGACACAAATCCCAAGGAGTGCGACTTGCTTGGAGAAGGACTAGTGCCTTATTGGATGGGCTAATGGAGTCAAGAAATATGTCAAAGTGTAGATTGGGACACCTAGAAGCCAAGTCAAGTGGATTGAAGGAGATCCAATGGTTGGATCTTACTAGATCTAGGTTTTTATGTGATTACCCTAAGTGGACCACAATCCCTTGAAACAAGGAATGCAACCCCCAAAGCGGATCATGACAAAAAGACAGTATGGACCTAGGTTTCAAGGCATGGGCATTCCAAATCCACAAAAATCTCAAGCACCCACCTCCTCAAAGTGGACCAACTCAAATTTCCAAGGGGGTGCGATTTGCTCAAGGAGGGCTAAAATGAGGGTTTGGTGGACCAAATCAAGTCCAATGGCCACCAAACTGTAGATCCAAGTAATTAGTACCCCGATCTATGTATGTTCAAAATTTCAAGTGAACCCAATGGCTAGATCTTAGTAGATCTGAGTTTTAAGATGCCAAGAGAATCAAAAAGGGGGTTTTAACCCCTTAAAACATGGAGAGATGTCCACAAGGTAGTTTTCACCAAAGTAAAGATGTGGGTATAGGTTATCAAGTGTCTAGATTTCAAATCAAGTGGGATCTCACCTACCCATGTGCTAGATCTAACCCAACAAGCTTCTCTTAGGAAAATCGATTTAGGTTCAAGAGGGCTTTTTGCATTGAAAAGTGTGTCAATTTTTAGCCAATCACCACCAAACTATAGATCCAACTAGGGGTGGATCCTATAGAGGTGGGTTTTTAATATCTTTTCAATTGCAAGGCTAGATCTAAGTAGATCTAAGAAATACCAAAATTGGGGTTTTGATTAATTAGGGTTTTATGACCAATGAAGATAGAATGGATGAATGAGGCACATACCTTGTAGATCTTACCTCAATTGCTTGTGGCCAACTTGCGAGTTGATAGCATTCTCCTATGTGTATATTCAAGAGTGAGATCTAAGTGCTCCAACCAAAACGTCCTTCTCCAAGATAGCCAAATCGTCCTCCTCCTACAAGACAAGATCAAAGAAACAAGTCAAGCAAGATGATTATGAAAATGGTAGAAAGATGTAATAGAAAGCATCAACTATGTCACGAAGATACAATAATGATACTCCCTGTCACAAGATCAACCCAAGAGAGAATATGTAGATCCCTCCAACAATAACCCTCATGAAGTCGCCCTCCTCTCTCCAATTCGACTTTCCTGTCAAAAGATTAGTAAAAGCACCAAAATCCACAATGATGCATAGAAGAGATACTGTATATTCAATTTGCAAGAGAATCCACAATGCAAGAGAGATGTGCTCCACAAAAAATCTTCTATTCCAATATTCCAGAGCTCCAAAGGTGAGCTTTATAATGGAGGGTCTCCTCCTTATATAGGATAATAAAGACCAAAACCCTATACCACTCTACAATACTACATCAAATGAGTGGTTGAGATTAAAAGATCTCATCATACAATCAATGGCTAAGATGACCCATAACAATATATCACATGGATCACTCAAATAACAATAGCGCCCTCACTAAATGGTACAATAAGAGGGTGACGTCATCCACTAGAGAAAGATAAGCACCCACAATCCACCTCATGGTGACTAGGACATGACATCATAAGCTCATGGTGGGGCTAGGAGGTATTAATCCTTACTAGCTCATCTCCAAGGCACAATAAAATAATAAAATATGTCCAATATAATATAAATGATCAAAACTGTCCTCAAAATCCATGACAGTCAAGCAGTAAATGTCCTCCTGTGATCAATCTGGGCATACCCACATGGTGAAAACTGACTGGAAGATGGTGATGCCACCCTGGAAGACCTCTGTGAAGACCAAATGCCAAAACCTTGCCTCAATTGCCCAAATCGATTTCCTCAGTGACCACCTTATCCCATTTTTTAACTGCCTCGGGAACTGTGAAAGTGCCAAAACTGCCTCCTAGGGTGCTAGCGCTGTCAATCTGAGCCCACCAGGCTCTCCGGAAGGGGGGATAAATGGTAATAACAAGTGGCTGGACCACCCCGTCCATCATCAGCGCCCTAGGTGAACTGGCCTCTCGGGGCCCCTGCTGCTCAGGCTGGGAAATCAGCCCCAAATTTGGTCAACAAGTGTAAAACTGCATCAATCACTGTCAGAAGTGCCCAGAACTGAAAGATAAGTGTCTCAATGTATCCAGAAGACCCAAATTCACTAGAAATTAGTACTCATACACCCTGGGTTGCCCTAATGGGCCTGCTGTAGGGTCCACCATATATGGACAATGTATAATCTGCTGATCTGAAGTAGTAATAAACCTGCTGAACTGGATCAAACATCATCTGTATCATATGTCCATCATATGATATCATCATCAAACATGTGGGGCCATAAATCATCATCAATAATCATCCATACATGGTCCACATCATCACGGATCCCAAGAATATATAATCAAGGATAAATCACATCAGTAGACTAAGACAATGCTTCTCTAATCATTCTCACCGCTAAGCTCAAAGTATAAATTCCATTCAGTGGCATTAATCAAGTTAACATATTTCGTTGTTATATAAAATTACTTGCACAATAGTTCAAATGACAAACTTACCCATTGGACATGGTCAAACTGCTAGTGAAGGATGAAGGCTAGGAGCAAGGTTGGGCCAAGGGTTTGACTTGTCTAACTTAACTCAAAAATACTTTGAACTAGGAGAAGGGGGAAGCTACAAACTCTGTGCTGGACAAAAGAACACGGGGGATGGTTGTGCCTCACAAATGGATAAGTTGTTTAGAGAGTGCTTATTCAACTTAGGCATCATGTCTACATCAAGTTGATCCAGTTTCATTAGGATCATTCAATTTTATTCCATGGCCTTTTTGGCCTACATAACCCTTCGGATTTCAGATGTGCTGAGAAGCACAACTAGTTGCAGCTTGCATCCAGGGCATGTTTTTCATATATTTATACAAGGTCAGCAATTGTTTAGATATAGCTTTTAAGAACCATTGCTTTTTGGACCTTTCTTATACTCTTCGAGGAGTATTTTTAGCTTTTCATTGCTCTTGCCCTTTTTTTTGTTTCCATGGGCGAATTTATTAAGTTTCCACAGGTAGAACATGAGCTTTCAGTTTTAGCCAACAACATCTCAAGTGACTAGGGGGAGTTCGAGCCAATGCCAAACATCGGGACAACCGACCAGAATGATTTAGGCCTACAATCCAACTCACCAAAGGCAAGTTCTGTCACCAACTCAGAGCCGAGACACTGAATAAACAGGGATGCGGTCCAAACACAGAGGTAGAAAAATGGGGAAGTCCTCAGTATCAGAAAGTCAAATGAGACAAGTCAGGGTTTAAAGTCAAACAGGAAGGTCATGTATGAATGGAGACAAGTGAATATGGAGCCTACACTAGCAGACAACTGGTGTCGGGAAAGACCATGTCTATGTAAGGTGAAAAACCAGTAAGTTTTGTTAAATGACCTAAAAGTGCAAGCAATTGTCCATTTTATGATTTACAGTTCATTTTAAATAGTTTGCTACATCAGGAATAATATACCAAGCACATGCTGTGATCATGACTAAATCAACAAGATAATAATCCACAGTCAGTGAGAACATATCCACAGATCATATAACATCATAATAACCATCATGCATCATCTGAAACACTGCTGAAATACATCTCTAGGCACTGAACTGAAACTGTAATGGGATAAGTGGTCACATCAGTCATCAAATCTGAACTCTCAAGGCTCAGCCTTGACACAAGGTCATATACAAAATCTGAATAATGTACTGCTCTGATCATGAGTGATCCAAAATATATAGCCATGCTCTGGAATAATGTAAGCTCTGGAATGTGCAGATATCTGCTGTACAAGAATAGTAGCCCTGCTACTATGGTGTGATAACAGAACCCTAGACTTCCAGGAGATAAAGTTGGAGGCTCCTTCCAAACGATCTTCAACCTTCATCCCAATCATCTTGATTTGCAGATCTGGTTCAGAAACCCTAGCAGGAGCGAGGTCAAAAATGAAAGTTCTCAGAATTGAATTCCGTCTTCACCAATGGATTTGTCTTGCCAAAAACAAAATTCCTATGGCTCTTTTTTTCTTCAAAATGGTGGGTGAAGACTTCACAAGATGGAACCCTAATTCCAACAGGGTTCCGAGAATGCTTCGGCAATGGCTTCTTCTAGAACTGCTCTGATACCATGTTAAATTTCATACATTCATAGCATAATAATATAAATGCATAACCAAGATCACTAGAAGCAAGACAAAGCACAAAACAACAACACGGAGTTTACCCTGGGAAACCCAATTGGGAAAAACCCAGCAACCTTCGCATAGAGATGATAATCCCGAGATCAGAGTACAAATAAGAAAAGAGAAGAAATGTGAACGTGTCTTCCACAAGTAGATACCCCAAATCAGCTACCTCCTTCAAGTGATGCGAAATCAGCCTCTCCCAAGTGATGCGCACTTACTAAGCGAGTGAATGAGATAATGAGGTGCACTAGCCTCCTATTTATACAAGTGCAAACCTGGAAAATTCCCTAACTGGGCCGACTTCACCTGGGGGCAATAAATAATTTAAATTTAATATTTTTATTTGTTTCTTTTGCACCCCAAGGCTTACATTGATTCTTTCATGTGTTTACATAATTGATTACATAAAGTTCATCTCCCTTAGGAGGTACAAACAAGTACAATGAAGGTACAATAAATTATAATGAATAATATCTTCCGAAGTTGTGCAAAATCCAACACTCCCTCTCAACGAGGAAGGTATTCTTCGGTCTTCATCTTCATCACGATCATCTAGGTTTCATCTTGTACATCCATTCTGTCTCCATCATCTCTATGCATATTGAAGGTTGTCCACACAGTCTCTGTGCATCATCATCACCAGTCCTTCGGTGAGTCCAGGAGAATCACTCAATCCTGGATATCTGATATTATCAGGTGTACCATCTCTGTTATACAATTTGCTACCTGTCTGTCTCATCTGCCAATGGGCTCCTCCCATACCTGGTTGAGATCTCAGACGAGCAAAAGGGCACGGCCATCTACTGACTGTCTGACTCTTCTGCCTATGGGATTTCTCCCATATCTTGCTGAGTACCTAGACTGTAGAGGCACCTGTGCAACCACACGGCCAACTTCTAACTGTCCTACTCATCTGCCTATGGGAATTCTCCCACATCTGGCTAAGTAACTGGACTGCAGAGGCACCAGTGTGAACCCGACCAACTGCTGACTGTCCTACTCATCTGCCTATGGGATTTCTCCCATATCTGGCTAAGTAACTGCACTGCAGAAGGTACCTGGGTGAGCCCGGCCAACTGTTGACTGTCTTACTCATCTACCTATGAGATTTCTCCCATATCTGGCTGAGTAACTGGACTGCAGAGGCACCTGGGCAAAGCAGGGTAAGCATCTCAATGTCATCTTTCCCTCTCAAGGAGGGATACGTTCTCTTCAACTCCAAGTCTTCCGTGAAAGTATTCGAACTTCACTCTGGGAAGAGCCTTGGTGAGAACATCTGCAGTCTGGTCGTTTGTCGGCACGTACTGTAACTCGACCGCACCTTTCTGCACCATATCACAAATGAAGTGATATCGAATCTCAATATGCTTCGACCTGTCGTGAAATATAGGATTCACTGACATCTACACACAGCTCTGGTTATCACAGTGAATCATGGTCGGCTCTGGAATCTGACCGAACAATCCTGCCAGGAGTTTACGAAGCCAAACTGCTTCTCGAGCTGCTGTGCTAGCAGCCATGTACTCGGCCTCTACAGTACTGATGGTTGAGAAAACTAGTGGTTGAGATCAAAAGATACAATAGTAGGGATGACTTGACAGGTGAGGGAGACCAAAACCCTAAACCACTTTTGAAAACTAGTGGTTGAGATCAAAAGATACAATAATATAATCAACGACTAAGATGAGCCGGCACAAATATGACATGGATCACTCACTAAAAGGAGGGCACACATGACTAAGACGCCCTAGGGGGGATGGCGCACAACATAAGGATGACTAAAATACCTGTGTGCCACATAAGATGACTAGGACAAGTAACTAGGAGCAGATGGTGGGGCTAGGAGGTATTATTCCCCTTCACTAGCATCACCCCATGGCATAATAATATAACATGAGACTCAATGACATGTCCAAGTACACAAATGATCAAATCCTGACCCCCTCAACTAAGAGAAGAATACATCAAATCACATCCAGATGATTGTGTGGATCCCACTAACTGCTGCAAATTGATCTGGAAGGAGTGGGATACACCATAGATGAGCTCAGAGCAGACCTCATGCCAAAAACTTGCCTCAATTTCGCAAATCGAATTCCTTTATGACCATTTTATTCCATTTTTAATCCTCCTGAAAAACCATCAAACTGCCCATAGCTCAATGTTTGATGCTTGCGATGAGAAACTGACTGTGCCATTATGTCCAGAGGGGGGGTAATATGGTAAAAACAAGTGGGAGGACCACCCCCTCCCTCTATAGCGCCCTAGGAAACGACTAGCCTCCAATGCTCTAGTTGGACAGGCCACATCAGCATGGCCAAACTGGTCAACAGGTGGAAAGACTGCTCAAATCATGCCCAGGAGTGCCTGAAACTGAAAGATCAAGTGTCTCAATGGATCTGAAAGACTCAAATCCACTACAGATGAGTACTCATAAACCTCATGGCAACCTGTAAGATCATCTGTAGGGCCCACCATACCTGGACAAGTGAAAATATGATCATCTGGAAATAATAATAATCATAAAAAATTACATCAATCATCATCTGAAGTCTATGCCCATCATATGGAATCATCAAGAGGTATACAGGAGACCATAGATCAACATCACATAATAAAACTGGTCCATCTCATCACGGATCCCAAGGTTGACCTTGGTCAAACTAAGTTTGACCGATCAAACTGATCAAAATATGACCCTGGCCAAAGAAGCCATGATGCTGCAAGTGCAAATGGTTAAGACATGCTCTCTAAATCATTCTCATAGCAAGACTCTAAAGTATTAAGCATCATTTCACTGGCAGTTAATAAATAGTAATAGGTTATTTAAATAACTTACTTTCAAGAAGAATCTCAAGAATATACTTGTTTGTAAACACGATCAAATTGCTAGCAAAGGGTGAAGGCTAAAGATACAAGGCTAGGCTAAATAGGGATGACTTGACTGACTTGACACTGTGATACTTTGAATGAGGGGCATGGTGTTACACACTTAAGCATGTGCTGGACAAGGAGTACACAAGGAATGGCGGTGTCTCACAAATGGATAACTTGTTCAGAGAAGTGCTTATTCAACCTTGGCAAAAATGTCTACTACTAGAACCATCGTGAACTAGGTGCCCAGCTAACCGTAACTTGAGGTTCTAGGGGACACTTAGAATTAGTTGTCCCTTGCTCCATCTCATATAATAACCCACAGGCTCAATGAGGAAAGTTTCACATAAGGTCGGCAGTCTTTAGATTTGGCATACATTTAACCAATGCTTTTTAGGACCTTTCAATTCATTTCACAAAATTTCATGGCCAACAATCTTTAGATTTAGCATACAATTATCCATTGCTTTTTAGGCCTAATATGACCCCTATGGGATTTTGCATGTGCTTACAAGCACAACTAATCGCAGCTTTCATCTGGGGTGCATTTACATTTCATAGCATTGAATTTCATTTCCATTTCATAGCCCCTTTCATTGGGAATTACAAGATATAACAATAGTTTCCAAATGTAGTACAATTTGCTTCAGGTTTTAGTCAACACAACTCAAGCAACTAGGGGGGACTTCCGCAAATCAAAACCACACATCGGGGAAACCGACTAGAGTGATAAAGGCATAAAATCCAACTTACTAAAAGCAAGTTTTGTTGCCAACTCAGAGCCGAGACACAAAATAAACATGGATGCATGTCCAACACAGAGGCAGAAGCGAGGAGGTCCTCCATATCACAAGTCAAGGTGTAAGTCAGGGTGAAGATCAATAAATGGGGAAGGATAAATGGATGGACGGAGACAAGTGGAAAGGGTACCTACGCTAGCAAGTCAAAATAGACAATAAATGATCATGTTCACATTCATAGGAAGGTAAAGACCAACAAGTATCAAGCAAGAGTTTCCAAATGTCAGTAATACAATCATGCATATAATCCATAACAACCAATTTCATTTCAATATTAATATACTGCCAGATCATAATTACTATATACCAAGTCAACGCTATCAAAATGACCTAAACATCAAGGTAATAACGTCAATGCACATCATATATACACTGGGTCATATATCAACATCTGTAATCTGAACCAACTACAACCACTGAGAATACTGCATCTGAAACACTGAACACTACCCTGTATCTGTATGGAACATAAGGTCATATCGATCATCAAATCTAAGGTCTCAAGGCTCAGCCTTGGCATAAGGTCTACTAAATGTCTGATATAAAGATGCTCTAATGTGTGAGTGATCATAAATAATGCTGCTCATCATAGCTAATCTCACTAAAAATATGCAAAGGCAAAGCTCGAAAAAGTGCAGATATTTGCTCTGCTGACATGGTAGCCCAGCTACTATGTATGTGATAACAAGTACTTAGTTACTTCTTTATTTCTAGCACTTTGTTTAGAAATTCTATTTTATAACTTACTAGAAATTAATGTTGTTTTAACCATTCAATCTCACTTGCAAATACATATTTTAGATTAATAACCTTAAATTGTTGGATTATTTATGGAATGAATGAATGACATTGTTTATGATTTATTGAGTTAATTTGTGGGATTCATTTCATAATTAATTCACAACTTTCTTTCAATCTTTAAATTAACAACTTCAAAATCTTTCTTATGATTTAAAGTTTTATTTCTATTGTTGGTTATGTACATTTAACTCATCACTAATCATACACTATAACATCAATGTCACCTTGATCAATACTTGTTAATGGGATGCACTTCACTTATTCATCTTGTTTCCATCGGATGCACACCTGGTTAACGCAGCAAAAATCTCCAAGCTACTCGGCGTGCCCTTGGGGGCAAGTCTCAAGTCAAGTATTGTCACTTGTTCTTTGGAGGAAAAGTCTTTTGATTTGAATAAGACCTCTCTACGACAACCACTCTATTCTGCATTGTTTTGAGTTGAGTGACGTAGTTGGCTTCCATTGCCTCCATACATTCATTCATTTCCTTCATTTTATTTTCATAAGACTCTTGCATTTGGCTCATGGGTGCCTTTTCCTTGGGTTCATGATGCTTATTAGAAACAATACCCCCTGTGAACCCATGGATGTTAGATTTGCCCGATGACTGCATGTTAAGATCAATTTTGACAACCAAATCGTGGGCAGCTTTCAGAGAGTCTGGTTCTTTATCCCTTAACATGAATCTGATCTCACCACTTAATGCTTCCATATAGTAAACTAAAATAGATTTGTCAGTTGGCTTGAAATCAACATGGAAACTGGCAACCAAGTCTCTGAATTTCTTGTTAAACTCCTCCATTGTTACATTCTCATTTCTTCGGATGGAATGGAGGGCGTTCAAAAGGTAGCAAGGCTCTTTCTCTTCTCCACACCTTTCAATGAAACCTTTGGTCAAGGCATCATAGGAGTCATAGGTTTTGCCAGCGAATCCTATGAACCATTCACAAGCATCTTCCTCTAATGATAAGGAAAAAAGCCTCATGTAGATATCTTTGTGCTGCTGGGCAGGGGTTTGGCACTAGACCAGGTTCCTAGAAAACTTTTAAAGGTGGGTTGCGGTAGCGACGACATTATTTCGTTGAAATGTGGGTAACTTCTCTATAGCTTTATCGGGTAGCTCATGAGGATATCCTAAATTCTAGGAGAAGTTAAGGGGTTTGAAATTTTTTTCCATCGGAGACGAGTCTTTATTTATACTACAATTACTAAACAAAAACTGGATGTCTAAGAGGGACTCGGATCCTAAATGTTCAAGGATCCTACAAGAAGTTAGTCTAGCCTACCTCCTTTGATAAACCCTTTCAGGTTCGGGAATGAACCTAACTGAACCGTCAAAAGTTCTTCTTGTAGAATACCTAGTTGTGTTTATTGACAGTGGAGTCGCCAGGTGGATCAAGTGAATCTTAGATTATTCGACAAGACACACCAAAAGGTAAAAAACAAAAAAGAAACAAAAAGTCGTATACAGGGGTAGAAAGATTTATCCCCGGCAGCGGCGCCAAAAATGTTTCCACTGGATGCACACCTAGTTAACGCAGCAAAAATCTCCAAGCTGCTCGGTGCGCCCTTGGGGGCAAGTCTTGAGTCAAGTACTGTCACTTGATCTTGACTCTTCCGTTTAGGCTAACTCCTAACGAAGCCAAGGGGGGTAGTCCTAGGAAAAGTTTATAAGGCTATTAAGTTTTCTTAGTTTTTGAGTGGGGTTGTTTTTAGGAGTTTGAGAATACAAGACTATCCAAGTTATGCAAAAATTATTTAAATCAACAGCATGAAATACATACACGACATTAATGAAACCTTAAAAAGTAAAGCACAATAACGATTCAAGGCCCCCAACTAACCCCAACAATGTAGAAGATCCCTAGACGTCCTCCCCTTTAGCAAGGTAAACCTTTCTGGATGAGGATGACGCAATGGTGATGTGAGCACATATGTACCAAGAGGGGTCATACAATAGAGAAGGTCCAAGTGGGCATAAAGGAGATGTGCTAAACCGGGTATAACAACCCTTACATACGGAATAACCTCATACATAGCGAAACATTGAAGAAAATTGACTTAAAATATGAAATGGCCCATTTACACATTCTATCAAACACTTTAAGAATCTAGGGTTTTAACTTTAAATTTATGAAAGTAAAACCACACTTCTAAAATGTACTTCAAAAATACTGTTGAATACTAAAACAATCTTTAAGCAAATTAACACAATTATTTTGGTCAAAGACCGGGCAAAACCCCACAACTTGGGGAAAACCCTAAGAAAGAATTTTCATTAAGAACAGTACAGAAAATTCAATGTACAGAACTTTTCTTTCAACCCTCATTGACAAAATTTCATAAACAGAAAACTAACCCAGAAATTTCAGTCAACCTCGAAAATTGTGCCAAACTCTGTTGTACGGCCTGTTGTACCTGTTGTACAGCTACTGTACGGATTGCTGCAGTTTTGCATCGATTTTTCGGCCCACACGAGTCTGCCTTTACTGTTGTACGGATTGTATTTAATGCACAGCAATTTTTCTTGGGATTCAAGCCAGTTATCTAGGGATCCAAGTCCACACGTGCAGCTGTCATTAATGTTGTTGTACAACTGTTGCAAACAATGTACTTCTCCTTGGGAAGTGTGCTACTTCTCTACCTTGGAAATTGTGCCAATCTTTGCTTGGGAAACTCTTCATGGTCTTAATCTCTCTTCTCCTTTCTTTGATGGTGAGTGAATCAATTATCCCTCTCACTTTGTTTTATACTTGTCTTTTGTAACTAACTTCATCAACTACCTAATCTAGGGTTGAGAATTAATTACAAAATCAAGGGTCTCCATTTAATTCACTTTTAATAATTGAAAACATTAATTATTAAATACATCACTTAAGTGTGACCCACTTTTCTAAAGTATAAAATCACTTTCACTTTATTTACATAAATGTCACTTTGTTACATAAATACATAAAGGACAACTTTTTTTGGTCCTCCACATCACACCCACACCAAAAATATGGGAGGACCTCCAGAGTTAATTTTTTCAACACTCCCTCCTAACGAGGGAGGTCCTTCCGGCACCATCCAAATCTCTACCTCTAACTCCTAATGCAGCTCCCTCCTGCTCTGGAAAGTCTCTCGGAGAAGAGTGCCCACCACTAAAATAAAACTCTGACTCCTGCGATTCTTGAACCTCATCAGCCTACTCATCACCATCACCTGTCTGGCTGAGTCTTCTACCAGTACTCTGGAGAGAATCACTCTCCTCATCAAAAGAAATGTAAACAACATGTTGATGAATTGTATCTTCTGCCCCGTCCTCTGACTCTGACAGCCATCCACCTGTCCATGGACGTACAACATGTCCTCTCAAAATATATAATCTGTCCCTGCGATCACTAAGCAAAATAGTAGTCCTGACAGGATCATCTCTCCGATAAATGAAGATATGACCATCCCTGACCAACATCCCATAACCATCATCTTCAAGAGATGACAATGAGAGTTTGCTAACTCTCATCCCAGGTACAAAGAGGACTCCATGTATCTCCAAGACCTCTCCAAGGTCTAGTTGGAACCTGACTGTTCCAACCCCTTGAATAGCTATCTGTAGAACGTCAATATATGTTTGAATGTAGCGTCCTGGTCCCAACTCTGTGATAATCTGGAATGCATCATATATTCCAATCATATGTCTAGTTGACCCTGTCGCCCGCCGATGTGCACACAGCAGCAGAAATCTCTCAAAGTTGCTTCTGGGGAATGTGTGGCCTTGGGGGCAAGCAAAGAGTCAAGTGTTGTCACCTGATCCCGACTACTCCGTTTAGGCAAACTCCTAACGAAGCCAAGGGGGGTAGACCCTAAAAAGAGTTTCTAAGGCTCTTCAGTGTTTTAAATGTTTTAATGGATTAGGATGGGTGTTTTTTAGGAGTTTTGAGTACTTTGCAATAAAATTATGCCCAAGTATGACTTTGCAAGATAGATTGCATCCACAATATAATGATGAAAGAATTAAAGAAACATCCACAGCATGATATAATTAAAGCAGATAACAAAAATCTTCCAGATAGATAATAACCAAATGAAATACTGAACAATTGTTGATGTTGTATAAGTGACCAGTGCCAAAAATGGAGTCAATGTCTTGAAATGCTTTGGAGTACTTGAGGATGTTTTGCAAATGTCTCTTGGTAAATTTTATTGTAAATTTTATTGTAATGTCTCTTTTGGTACAGGAGATATGTCTGGATTACAATCTAAGTGGCTCTGTAAAAGGACATGTGGGCTGGCCGGAGTCTCTACAACGAAGTTCTAACTGGTGCTCTGAGGTCTCGTCCCAGTGGTTCCCGCGTCACCAGGCATAATTTGCCCACTTTTGATTGTAGCGATCAACGCCGAATTTCAAGTTGGTTTTCTCGGGAATGTATTTTATTAAGGTTGAAGTGGAGTTAAATGTGAGGAATTAAACAATCTACATCTGCTTCTGGGTATCCCACAAGTGGGTGGAGCATACACAGTGTAGTAAAAGGTTCGTTCCAATTTTATTATGTGATGAAAACAAGAACCAATGACTCTCCGATAGAGTGCACTCTTGATCCGCCTTACGGCGAGATTCAAGAGATTTATGAGCAAGAAAATGCTAAAATAAAACTAAACTACTTAAAGAAAAAAGCTCTCTGACAGAGAGTGCTCTTGATCCACTTTTCAGTGAGATTCAAGAGTCTTTATGTTCTTTTTAGCAATTTTATATGAAATGAAAAAACTAAGCAACTAAGAAACAAATGAGAAGGCTCTCCAACAGAGAGTGCTCTTGATCCACCTTGCGGTGAGATTCAAGAGACTTTATGTTCCTTTTAATCAATTTATATCAAAAGACAACTAAGTAAAAACTTGAAAGAAACTAAACTAAAGCTACAAATTCAAGATCTAGCAACTTATCAAATTGAAACTAATCTAACCTTTTCTATTCTACTTGCAGGTAAAAAGCAAATAAAGAACTCAAGACAATACAAGCTTCCCCCAAATGGGGAAGTGGGATGTGGGAGCCTTTATCCCACTTGCTCTCTATTGATATTTTGTACAATGAATTGGAGTTAACCCTTTGAAGGCACAAAGATAGAAGGGGGAATGAAGGAGAAGGGAAAAAGGAGTTTTTGTGCTCTTTAAGCCTTTAGGATTTTGCTTTGCTTTGCTTTTTAGCTTTCATGTAGATAAGAGCTTCAAACAAAGGTTGGTTAATGGATTAGTATTGTTAGTGTATAAATAAATAAATACAAACTAAAGTACTTGACGAATGAGTTAAGCAAGAGATACTTCAAGTACTAAAGAAAACTAGATCTAGCACTTAGGATGCTTTGAGACTCGTCCTAGCTTCTCACTTGGAGAAGAAGGGGTTCGCTCTAGATCTAGGTTAGGGGAGTGAATAGATCAAAGGAGAATGAAAGCTTTAGAGACTAAGATCTAGATGCTAGAGTAGAGTAGATCAACGAAAGATAAAAACTTTTGAAACTTTGAACTACTAGCAAGGAGGAGCGAAAGGGTTTGAAAGAACTTTGAGCTTTAAACCTACTTTGCTTCAAGAAGAGCGAAATGCATGAAAAGATAGAACTCTTAAGCTAGAACAATTCGCTTTAGTAACAAAAAGGAAAAAAGAAAGTTGATTTTGATTTTAAAGGGTGAAAGAAGGAACCAATCCCAAGGTTGAATAAACTGAAGGCTTGTAGAGATCTACAAGACAAGATTAGAACAATGATCACTTGTTGAAGAGGAGAGAATCAAACTTAGGTTCGCTTCCAAACCAACTTGAGAAATCCTGCATCAAACATTCATACACTTGCAAGAAAAAGTGGATTAAATCTAGAAGATATCAACTGTTAAGAAAATGTGAAGAGTATTTTGTATATCTGACAATGCATACTACTCCCTATTCTCTTAATAACATATCAAAAGCATTCAACTCAAAGCCTATGAATGAATACCTCTGTGCGCTCAAAGGCCTTCCTAGCTAAACCATCCACAATATTCCAAATAGAAAATGCATAAACATGAGATACAAGATTACCTCAGATATGAACACACACCATAACACAGATCTTGCACACCTCTTTGACCTCCAAAGTCTTCAACAAATTCTCATTAACAAAAATAGAATAAAGGAGCAGAGGTTCCTTGCACAAACTTCCACCTTCAATGGTGGAGCAAGGACCTGATTTTATAGAGTTACAAAGGGCAGGTCAAATGCATGAAGAGAAGGACGAGAGCACCATTTGTGGAGACTTGGCGCATGAGGTAGGCGTGAAGAGTTTGGTAGGTGGAGTTGGTGGGGAATGAGGTGGTTGCCACCTCATGAGAGGGGTGCCCCTCTCCCATAGTAAACAATGCCCAGCACCATTGGATATATCACCCACCATATGAACCTTCCTTCGCTCAACCCATGAGCCTGAATCCGCCCACGTGAGGGAGGCCCACGTGAACCTTAGCTAAATATTCCAATCGCTAATCCAAAGTTTATTTCAACATGTGCTTTATTCATTCATGATGGTCGTACATCACATAAAACCCACTTTCAACCTTTCCATGTGATTATTTTATCATTTTTTTACTTTTTTAACTTTTGTCACATAATGCAATTTCTCTTTTTTTAACAATTAACTGTCAATTTGATGCATCTTTAGCAGAAACTGGCCCAGAGGTGACGTAATCGCCTGGAACCTGAAGAAAGTGGGCACTAGGGTAAAGAGGACACTCTGAGGGTCAAAACGAGCCTCCCCACGCCAAATTCTGCCTCTAGACGACACTTTTATTACATTTTGAATTTTTCCAATTAAACCATTAAAAAATGGTCTAATTTACGGAAAAAAAAAAAAAAAAAAAAAAAAAAAAAAAAAAAAAAAAAAAAAAAAAAAAAAAAAAAAAAAAAAAAAAAAAAAAAAAAAAAAAAAAAAAAAAAAAAAATTATTTTCCTTGGAATCAACTCAAACTCCTAAGGGACCTAGTGCATGTCCATACGACTTATTCGAGATTGCTAGCATGTAAAAAATCCTAGACACGAAGACTTTAATAACCTCCCTAGGTTTGACCACCATGGTAAATACTCCAGCTTTGGAGGTATGAGTGAAAAACTCAGGAATTATACGCCATTGAAGCGCAACGCATAATGCCTAAGGAAAAAACACTCGAGTATTCCCCTAATAACCAAACCTAAGGTAAGCCAAGTCTTTTATAAAAGGACCATGCTTAGACCAACTTATTACAATTTCCCCAAGGGGGTATGAACATGCTGTATATTACAGAAGGGGCAAAAAGGCCCTGCAAAAAGACTTCTGAACTTCTGAACACTGAAGATGAACATGTGTCATGTTCATGAAACTGGCGGCTCACAAGAAATTCAACTATTGTACAAAATAGTTGGTAACATTCGGCTCCAACTGCGGGACGTGTGCTCGATCTGGCCTTCAAGCAAGGAGAGGATACGAGAACACCAGAATCTCTGGTTTTATATAACCTGTAAAAACATCTCAACTTGACAAAAAACCTTCAGTAGCACAAGTTTTATATAAAATTAAAAAAAGGCAATGAACCACAAGCTGCGTCTTATTTGAAACTACAAAACTAATAAAAAAAACTGCTAAGTACATAAAGGAAAATACTGAAAATGAAGTGCAGAAAGTAAGGGCTCACTTTGAGGAGCTTATTTTTCCTACTCTAAGAATAACATAAAAGAAAATGTTAAGTGTAATCAGAAATCCAATGTAACCATCTAAGCATGTCATCAATATAATAATTTTTTACCTTGTCTCTGGTTACCAGCCAAAGCAAGGACATGCTTATTAGAAAGTGCAACCTGCCTAGATATTCTGGATGGGAGGGCAAGATGGGAAATCATAAGTATGTGATAGATCTTTGAAGTGCTTCCCCACATGGTAAATCCTCCTACAGGCTTCTTCTATCCATGACAGGATAGGGCTGAGAAAAAACTCGGAATGATAAGGCAGTCCAAGTACCTCATTATACTGATCTAAAGGGCTCTTCTGATAGTAACTTTCTGTGAAAGTATAAGCCCCAAGCTGCTCCAAATCATAAGGAATCTTTGTATGTAGAGACAATGGTTGAGACTGCTCTTCAATAAGTTGTATCTGATTCAGCTCTTCACTGCACTGCTTCTCCAAGTCCTCATTGTCGATACTCATGCATGGCTCTAACTGCTCATATGAAAAATTTGCATGCTCCTTCTCCATGCAAAGATATCCCAAGTTTTTAAGGTCCATGCTTCCTTCTTTGAACACCTCACAAATGGGATTTTCAATAAAATCATCAAGAGCTTCTAACTTAAACTCTCTTTCTACAGATATGTCATATATGGGATTTTCAATTATGCTCTCAAAGGATTCAGGCTCATCATTTACTTCTTCAGACATAGCATAGATGGGGTTCTCTATGAATGTTCGTTTATCCTCATAAATATCTATGTCAGTCATGATGGATTCTTCGTCACTTATATCATGCTCCAGGCTATGTCTGTCCTCTTCATGCTCATAATCCTCCTCTTCAGAAAAAAGGTCATAAGGAAGTAAACCTTCTGATCCTACATCATTATACACATTACAAACCTCCTCATGTATTTCAATATGGGCTTCTGTAATGGTTTCTTCTGGAGGCGGATCATGAGTACACATGTGCTCATTGTCACTAAAATAGTCTTGAAAAAACTCCCAATCTTCAATGTCTTTTATTATGGTGGTATGAGGAGGGTCTTCAACAACATTTGGACTTTGATAAATTTATTCAATGGGATCATCATGGATCTATTCATGAGAAGGCCTTTCTCCATAGGTTTTGGTCAAGTTATTTATTTCTTGACTATATTGCCTAGCTTGCTTCCAACTTTCCCTAAGAATGGCGTGGATATCACCTACCATATTGACAAAATTAGGCTCGCTTGAAACCTGCTGACTGTTGCTACCCTCCGGAAACCCATGTTTCTGAATATAACATGCAAAGTAACAAGTGGATTCCCCATGGAAATCTCTACATGCCCTACAGAAGGGTGTATAGTTCTCAACCATGTTAGCAGCTTCTAACCGGTTAGGACCCTTCTTTGGCCAATTTTTCTTTGGAGGGTAATTTCTCTTAATGGGTTGGGTCTGAGCTCTTTCCATGGCTATGACCCGATTCTGCATTTCCTTTAATTGAGAAAGATATTTCATTTCCATGTTTTCTATCATCTCTGACATCTTTCTATCGTGGATATCCTATTGGGAAAAGGAAGCCTTTTCCTTAAGTTCAGTTTGCTTCATGGGAGTCAAGGCCTTTGAATAGCCAGGAATGTTGGACTTGCCAGATGCCTGCATGTTTCTGTCAATTTTAACAGCCATATCTTGGGCCATCAAAAGGGTGGTGGGCTCTTTGTCTCTAAGCTGATATTGCATTTCACCACTTAGTGCCTCAATGTAATAAACCAAAATGGACTACGCTGGAGGCTTGAAGTCCGCATGCATACTGTTTATTAAGTCCGTGAACTTCTTGTTAAACTCATCCACAGTTTCATTTTCGCTTCTCTTGATATTGTTTAAGGCAGCTAGCTAATGACGTGGCTCTATCTTTTCCCCAAATTTGTTGGTGAAGGTTGTTTTGAAAGCCTCTAAGGTTGCAAAAGAGTTGTCTGGTAGGTTTCTGAACCAAACACCAGCATCTCCTTCTAAAGATAGGGAAAAAAGCTTCATATAGACATCTTCATGTTTGTTTGTTGGATCCCTGACCCAACTACTGAGACATTTGGAAAAGTTCTTTAGATGATGACTTGCGGAAATGGCATCAGTGCCAATAAAGTTAGGCAGTTTGTCGATAGCTTTGTCTGGCAAATCATGTGGTTGACCTGCTATCTGAGTAATGTTAAGGGGGCTGAAATATTCACCCATTATGTCAGATCAACATTTATTATTTTTTATGAAAAGACAATGAATGTCCAAAACAGACTCAGATCCTAAATTCTCAAGGATCCTACGAGAAGATAACCTGTTTAATCTCCTCCGATAAACCCTTTCAGGTTCAGGGATAAAATCAAACAAGCCTACAAAGTTCCTTCTTGTTGAATACCTCGGTAAGTTTAAAGACAGTGGAGCCACCAGATGGATCAAGTCTAATTTCAGAGAGTTATTTAGACTAAAAATCTATCAAAAAGATTAAGGTAAAAAACTAAGAAAAAACTAAGGTAAAGTCGTCCAAGAACAAAAAAATTGCCCCTAGCAACGGCGCCAAGAATGTTGTCCGCCAATGTGCACACAGCCTTAGAAATCTCTCGAAGCTGCTTTTGGGGAATGTGTGGCCTTGGGGGCAAGCAAAGAGCCAGGTGCTGTCACCTGATCCCGACTCCTCCGTTTAGGCAAACTCCTAACGAAGCCAAGTGGGGTAGACCCTAAAAAGAGTTTCTAAGGCTCTTTAGTGTTTTAAATGTTTTAATGGATTAGGATGGGTGTTTTTTAGGAGTTTTGAGTACTTTGCAATAAAATTGTGCCCAAGTATGACTTTGCAAGATAGATCACATCCACAATATAATGATGAAAGAATTAAAGAAACATCCACAGCAGGATATAATTAAAGCAGATAACAACAATCTTCCAGATAGATAATAAGGAAATGAAATATTGAACAATTGTTGCTGTTGTATAAGTGACCAAAGCCAAAAATGGAGTCAATGTCTTGAAATGCTTTGGTGTACTTGAGGATGTTTTGCAAATGTCTCTTGGTAAATTTTATTGTAAGTTTTAGCGTGAGGTGGATTCTCATGGGAAAAGGGATCTCCAAGATATACCTTTCGATACAGGAGATATGTCCGGATTACAATCTAAGTGGCTTCATACAAGGACATGTGGATTGGTCGGAGTCTCTAGAGCGGTGTTCAACACTACACCAACAAGGATGTAGTCTAACTGGTGCTCTGAGGTCTCGTCCCAGTGGTTCCCGTGTCCCCAGGCAGAATTTGCCCACTTTTGATTGTAACGATCAACGTCGGATTTCCGTTGGTTTTCTCGGGAATGTATTTTATTAAGGCTGAAGTGGAGTTAAATGTGAGGAATTAAACAATCTACAACTATAAAATGGCTCATTTACACATTTTGTCAAACACTTTGAGAATCTAGAGTTTTAACTTTAAATTTCTGAAAGTAAAACCATACTTCTAAAATGTACTTCAAAAATACTGCTAAATACTGAAACAATCTTTAAGCAAATGAACATAATTATTTTGGTCAAAGACCGGGCAAAACCCCACAACTTGCGGAAAACCCTAAGAAAGAATTTTCATTAAGAAGAGTACAGAAAAATTCAATGTACAGAACTTTTCTTTCAACCCTCATTGGCAAAATTTCATAAACAGAAAACTAACCCAGAAATTTCAGTCAACCTCGAAAACTGTGCCAAACTCTGTTGTACGGCCTATTGTACGGATTGCTGCAGTTTTGCCTCGATTTCTGGGCCCACATGAGTCTACCTTTACTGTTGTACAAACTGCATTTAATGCACAGCATTTTTTCTTGGGATTTGAGCCAGTTTATCTAGGGATCTGAATCCACACGTGTGGCTGTCATTAATGGTGTTGTACGGCCGCTGCAAACAGTGTACTTCTCCTTGGGAAGCATGCTACTTCTCTACCTTGGAAATTGTGCCAATCTTTGTTTGGGAAACTCTTCACAGTCTTTAATCTCTCTTCTCCTTTCTTTGATGGTGAGTGAATCAATTGTCCCTCTCACTTTGTTTTATACTTGTCTTTTGTAACTAACTTCATCAACTACCTAATCTAGGGCTGAGAATTAATTACAAAATCAAGGGTCTCCATTTAATTCACTTTTAATAATTAAAAACATTAATTATTAAATACATCAATTAAGTGTGACCCACTTTTCTAAAGTATAAAATCACTTTCACTTTATTTACATAAATGTCACTTTGTTACATAAATACATAAAAGACAACTTTTTCTGGTCCTCCACATCACACCCACACCAAAAATATGGGAGGACCTCCAGAGTTAACTTTTTCAACAAACATAAGTATGCCTAGGAGCCCCTAGGCCATGTGCCCTAATGGATTCATCCCAAGAAGTACCAAACACTAACCCAAGGCACAAATGGCCCCACATGACAGGGGACTTCCGCCCATCAAGAGGCAGTCAACAATGCCACTAAGCCAACACTTCTTGGAATGAAAAACCAAGAGGACTTGCCATGATCAAATCATGGGTCTTGAGCTCAGCAAGACCGCCACTTTTACATAAACAAGCCCAGACTTGGCCTTTCACAATGGCAAAAGACCCCCTCACTCTGGTATATCCAAGCAATTATGTTGAGGACAATCTGGGACGTAACAACTAACTCCAACTGCAGGACATGCACTTCTCCTGGGAGTGCAAGAGAACCTCTAAATCAATTGGGACCTGTAGACCTACACACACATCTAACAACAAATATGTCAAATGCATCAAAGGTAGAAACTTTCGTCCTTCTTTGTTCAAATCAAAATGAAATGCAATAAACAACAAGTGCAATGCATGAGTAAAATTAAATGCTAAAATCAAATGAAACTACATCTACTATAGTACAAGGGATGTCTTGATGACATCAGATATCACCTGAGCAAAAAGATTTCAATGCTTGCCCATTTACGAGTAATGGTAACTTTTCTCCATTCAAATGACTCAAGAAGAAGGAATTGGTACCTGCAACATCTTTAATTTGATAAGGACCTATTATCAAACCATAGTAGCAGGGCTACTATTCTTGCTTGGCAGATATCTACACATTCCAGAGCTTCCATTATTCAAAGCTTGGCTATGATGATTGTACATTTTGAGATCACTCATGATCAGAGCAGTGTATTATTCAGACTTATGTTAGACCGTGTGTCAAGGCTGAGCCTTGAGAGTTCAGATTTGATGACCGATGTGACCCTTTATCCCATACAGTTTCAGTTCAGTGCTTAGAGATGTATTGCAGCAGTGTTTCAGATGATATATGATGATTATTCTTGTGATGATGTTATATGACCTATGGATGTTTTATCATTGACTGTGGATTATTATCTTGTTGCTTTTGTCATGTTCACAGCATTGGCTTGGTATATAATTCATAATGTGGCAAACTATATAAAATGAACCATCTTGATAATAATTTAAAATGGACTTTTTACTTGCACATTTAGGTTGTTTGACAAAACTCACTGGTTCACTACCCTGCATAGATATGGTCTTTCTTGACACCATTTGTCAGCTAGCTTAGGCTCCACCTTCACATGACTCCATCCATACATAACTTTCCTTATTTGACTTTAAACCTTGACTTGTCTTACTTGACTTTCTGGTACTGAGGACTTCTCCTTTTTCTACCTCTGTGTTTGGACCGCATCCCTGTACGTTTAGTATCTCGGCTCTGAGTTGGTGACAAAACTTGCCTTTGGTAAGTTGGATTGTAGGCCTAAATCATTCAGGTCGGTTGTCCCGATGTTTGGCACTGGCTCGAACTCCCCCTAGTCACTTGAGATGTTGTTGGCTAAAACAGAAAGCTCATGTACTACTTATGGAAACTTATATAAATTCGCCCATGGAAACTAAAAAGGGCAAGAGTGATGAATTGCTAAAAATACTCCTCGAAGAGTATAAGAAAGGTCCAAAAAAAGCAATGGTTCTTAAAAGTTATATCTCAACAATTGCTGACCTTATATGTATATGTAAACATGCCCTGGATGCAAGCTGCAACTAGTTGTGCTTATCAACACACCTGAGATTCGAAGGGTTATGTATGCCAAAAAGGCCATGAAATGAAATTCAATGATCCTAATGAACTTGGATCAACTTGATGTAGACATGATGCCTAAGTTGAATAAGCACTCTCTAAACAACTTACCCATTTGTGAGGCACAGCCATCCCCCGTGTTATTTTGTCCAGCACAGAATTTCTAGTTTCCCCTCTCTCCCAGTCCAAAGTGTCTTTTAGTTGAGTTTAGACAAGTCACCCCCTTTGCCCAACCTTGTTCCTAGCCTTCATCCTTAGCTAGCAGTTAGACCATATCTGATGGGTGAGTTTGTCATTTAAGCTATTGTGCAAGTGAATACAAATAACAACGAAATGAACAAATATGTTTAATGCCACTGAATGATGTTGTACTTTAAGTTAAGCTGTGAGTATGATTAGAGGAACATGTCTTAGTCTATTGATATGATTTATCCTTGGTCGTATGTTGACCTAGTCAAACCTAGTTTGACCATGGTCATTTCTTGGGATCCGTGATGATGTGGGCCATATATGCTTATGGATGATGATTGATGGCCCCACATACTCTTGATGACGATGCTATATGATGGACATATGATTCAGAAGATGATTGATGCAGTTCAGCAGGTTTTATTATTACTTCAGATCATCAGATTATACACTGTCCATATATGGTGGACCCTACAGCTAGCCCATCAGGGCAACCCATGGTGTATGCCCCATGGTGTATGAGTACACATTCCTAGTAAATTTGGGTCTTCTGGTTCCAATGAGATACTTATCTTTCAGTTTCGGGCACTTCTGACAATGATAGATGCAGTTTTACACTTGTTGAACAGATTTGGGGTTGATTTCCCAGCCTGAGCAGCAGGGGCCATGAGAGGCCAATTCACCTAGGGCGCTGTATGAGGAGGGGGTGATCCAGCCACTTGTTATTGCCATTTATCCCCCCTTCTGGAGAGCCTGATGAGCTCAATTTGACAGCGCAGATGCCCTAGGAGGCAGTTTCAGCACTTTCACAGTTACCGAGGCAGTCCAGAAATGGGATAAAGGGGTCACTGAGGAATTCGATTTGGGCAATTGAGGGAAGGTTTTGGCACTTGGTTTTCACAGAGGTCTTCCAGGGTGAACCCACTATCTTCCAGCCAGTTTTCACCACTTAGGTGGGTCCACAGAGATCACAGGAGGTCTTTCACTGATTGTCTGTCACAGATTTTGAGGACAGATTTGATCATTTATACTTATCTTGGACATATTATATTATTTATTGTGCCATGGGGATGAGCTAGCAAGGATTGATGCCTCCTAGCCCCACCATGTGCTCCATGTGTCATGTCCTAGTCATATGAGGTGGGATTTTGTACTTTTACCCCCTCTAGTGGATGATGTCACTCTCCATGAGTACCTTCTAGCTATGACGTCATCATTATTTGAGTGATCCATGTGTTATGTTATTATGGTTCATCTTAGCCATTGATTATGTATTGAGATCTTTTAATCTCAACCACTCATTTTCATGTTGTATTGTAAAGTGGTATAGGGTTTTTGTCTTTATTATCCTATATAAGGAGGAGACCCCCTATTGTATAGCTCACCTTTGGGCTTTGGAAAACTTGGAATGAAAAGAATATTTTGGAGATCTACTTCTTGGCTTTGATTGGGTTGCTCTTGCATATGTTCTTGGATATCTTGCTTCTAGACATTGTTTGCTTTTCAGGTGAAATCGACGTCAAGAGAGGGAGGCCGAATTGCTCAACCTAGCTCATCGAATTGCTTTGTGGGAAGACTGTAGGGGTTGCTCACATCCCCCATGGGAAAACCGACTTCATAGAGAGGGAGGCCGAATTGCTCAAGCTAGCTTATCAAATTGCTTTGTGGGAAGACTATAGGGGTTGCTCACATCCCCCATGGGCAAATCGACTTCATAGAGAGGGAGTTTTTCAATTGTGCTTTGTCCATTGATTGCTTTCTTGATATGACATGCTTAGATCTTATGGATTTGTAGATCAAATCTAACTTGATGTAGTTTGATTTGCAGGTTTTCATGAGACATATTTCCTCCTAGGGTTTGGATGCTATTGGTTGAAGACACTTGGATCAAGCTTGGAATTGTAACTAGGGCAAAGAATTCTCCATATGCTAAGAGGCCGCAAGCTTTTGAGGTGAGTTCTACAAGGTACGTATTGATTTCGCTTGCTATCTATCCCATTGGTCAAAATTACATTAAAATCAAAACCCTCATTTTTGTTTTTCTTAGATCTACTTGGATCTAGCCTTGCTTTTGAAAAGATATTGAAAACCCACCTCTATAGTATCCACGGCAATTCGGATCTATAGTTTGGTGGTGATTGGGTTCCATTTGACACACTTTTCAAGGCAAAATAGCTCTCTTGAGGCAAATCGCACCCCTTGGGAAAAGCTAGTTTGGTTAGATCTAGCACATGGGTAGGTGAAATCCCACTTGATTCACACTCTCCTCACTTGATAACCTACCCCTAGTGCTTCACCTTGTTGATTCTTGCCTTGTGGGCCCCCTTCCTCATTTTGAGGGTTGTGCCCCACTTGGGTCAATTTGGTGATGCATTTTAAATCTCAGGAGTCAGATCTATGGAGATCTAGCCATTGGATGCCCTTGATTTTCAAGATCCACATTGATATTTGCCTAAACTACTTGGATCTACAATTTGGTGGCCATTGGACTTGATTTGACACACTTCACCATGCTTTTAGCCCTCCTTGGGCAAAGTCGCACTCCTTGGGTGATTTAGTTTGCCCACTTCTAGAACCTGGGTAGTTGAGATTCCATTGGATTTGGAAAGAGCATACCTTGAAACCTATATCTAGTGTCTCATTTTGTGAAGATCTGCCTTGGGGGTAGCATTCCTTGTTTTAGGGGATTGTTGTCCACTTGGGTCACATCATGAAACATTAGATCTAGTAAGATCCAACCATCACACCTTAATTAGCCCACTTGATTTGCATCCTAGGTGTACCGATCTACAAGTTGACATCTCTTTTGACTCCATTAACCCATCCATCAAGGCACTAGTCCACCTAGGGCAATTCGCACTCCTTGGGAGTTGTGTCAAGTCTTAGATCCCATATGTGGGTATCTCTAATTTTACCTTAGATCCTTAGATCTAGTCTTTGCATACCCCTTGGTACCATTTGCACCCCTTAATTCCACCTTGTGGGTCCCATTTGAGCCATTTCCATATCCCAAGGAAGTGGGTCCTGTTATCACACCATAGTAGCAGGGCTACTATTCTTGTACAGCAGATATCTGCACATTCCAGAGCTTCCTTTATTCCAGAGCATGGCTATATATTTTGGATCACTCATGATCAGAGCAGTACATTATTCAGATTTTATGACCTTGTGTCAAGGCTGAGCCTTGAGAGTTCAGATTTGATGACTGATGTGACCACTTATCCCATTACAGTTTCAGTTCAGTGCCTTAGAGATGTATTTCAGCAGTGTTTCAGATGATGCATGATGATGATTATTATGATGATGTTGTATGATCTATGGATATGTTCTCACTGACTGTGGATTATTATCTTGTTGATTTAGTCATAATCATGGCATGTGCTTGGTATATTATTCCTGATGTGGCAAACTATTTAAAATGAACTGTAAATCATAAAATGGACAATTGCTTGCACTTTTAGGTCATTTAACAAAACTTACTGGTATTTCACCTTACATAGACATGGTCTTTCCCGACACTGGTTGTCTGCTAGTGTAGGCTCCATATTCACTAGTCTCCATCCATACATGACCTTCCTGTTTGACTTTAAACCCTGACTTGTCCTATTTGACTTTTTGATACCGAGGACTTCCCCATTTTTCTACCTCTGTGTGTGGACCGCATCCCTGTTTATTCAGTGTCTCGGCTCTGAGTTGGTGACAGAACTTGCCTTTGGTGAGTTGGATTGTAGGCCTAAATCATTCTGGTCGGTTGTCCCGATGTTTGGCATTGGCTCGAATTCCCCCTAGTCACTTGAGATGTTGTTGGCTAAAACTGAAAGCTCATGTTCTACCTATGGAAAATAAAAAATTCGCCCATGGAAACAAAAAAAGGGCAAGAGCAATGAAAAGCTAAAAATACTCCTCGAAGAGTATAAGAAAGGTCCAAAAAGCAATGGTTCTTAAAAGTTATATCTAAACAATTGCTGACCTTATAAATATGTGAAAAACATGCCCTGGATGCAAGCTGCAACTAGTTGTGCTTCTCAGCACATCTGAAATCCGAAGGGTTATGTAGGCCAAAAAGGCCATGGAAATGAAATTGAATGATCCTAATGAACCTGGATCAACTTGATGTAGACATGATGCCTAAGTTGAATAAGCACTCTCTAAACAACTTATCCATTTGTGAGGCACAGCCATCCCCCGTGTTCTTTTGTCCAGCACAGAGTTTGTAGCTTCCCCCTTCTCCCAGTCCAAAGTATTTTTGAGTTAAGTTAGACAAGTCAAACCCTTGGCCCAACCTTGCTCCTAGCCTTCATCCTTCACTAGCAGTTTGACCATGTCCAATGGGTGAGTTTGTCATTTGAACTATTGTGCAAGTAATTTTATATAATCACGGAATATGTTAACTTGATTAATGCCACTGAATGGAATTTATACTTTGAGCTTAGCTGTGGGAATGATTAGAGAAACATTGTCTTAGTCTACTGATGTGATTTATCCTTGATTATATATTCTTGGGATCCGTGATGATGTGGGCCATGTATGGATGATTATTGATGATGATTTATGGTCCCACATGTTTGATGATGATATCATATGATGGACATATGATGCAGATGATGTTTGATCCAGTTCAGCAGGTTTATTATTATTTCAGATCAGCAGATTATACATTGTCCATATATGGTGGACCCTACAGTTGACCCATTAGGGCAACCCATGATGTATGAGTATTCATTCCTAGTGGATTTGGGTCTTTTGGATCCATTGAGACACTTATCTTTCAGTTCCTGGCACTTCTGACAGTGATTGATGCAGTTTTACACTTGTTGACCAGATTTGGGGCTGATTTCCCAGCCTGAGCAGCAGGGGCCCCGAGAGGCCAGTTCACCTAGGGCGCTGATGATGGAGGGGGTGGTCCAGCCACTTGTTATTACCATTTATCCCCCCTTCCGGAGAGCCTGGTGGGCTCAGATTGACAGCGCTAGCACCCTAGGAGGCAGTTTTTGGCACTTTCACAGTTCCCGAGGCAGTTAAAAAATGGGATAAAGTGGTCACTGAGGAAATAGATTTGGGCAATTGAGGCAAGGTTTTGGCATTTGATTTTCACAGAGGTCTTCCAGGGCGGCATCACTACCTTCCAGTCAGTTTTCACCATGTGGGTATGCCCGGATTGATCACAGGAGGACATTTACTGCTTGACTGTCATGGATTCTGAGGACAGTTTTGGTCATTTTTATTATATTGGACATATTTTATTATTTTTATTGTGCCTTGGGGATGAGCTAGTAAGGATTAAAACCTCCTAGCCCCACCATGAGCTTATATTGTTATGTCCTAGTCACCATGAGGTGGATTTTGATGCTTATAGTTTCTCTTGTGGATGACGTCACCCCTCATTATACCTTTTTAGTGGGGGCGCTATCATTATGTGGGTGATCCATGTGATATATGGTTATGATTTATTATTAGCCATTGATTATGTTGTGAGATCTTTTAATCTCAACCACTCATTTCAAAAAGTGGTTTTGAGATCTAGGGTTTTGGTCTTTATTATCCTATATAAGGAGGAGACCCCCTCATTGTAAAATTCATCTAGAGATTTTTGGCTCTTGGCTCTTGGAATAAAATTTCTATCTTTTGGAGTACATGCTTGGATTGGAGTGAATGTTGGTTGTTTCGATTGTAAATGCTATTGTCCATTGCACTGGAGGATCTATTGTAGCTATCTTGCATATTTGCCATACTTTATTTGCAGGTTGAGAGGGCGACTTTGACAAGTGCGAATTGGTGGGGAGGCTTGCCCTTCAAGCTTGGTGGAAGTCGTTTTGGGTTTGACAGGGAGTAGTTTTGCCTTTGTGTCAACTATTCTATGTTTTTCTCTCTCTTGCTTGTATCTACCTTCAATTTGTTAAACTGATTGATGCTTTGCTCCTTGGCTTGACAGGTTAGAAGGAATTACATGTGGCTTGGAAAAATCGATTTGGCAAGAGGGCTTCAACAATTCTCCATTTGATCTTTGGCAAAGTAATCCTCGTCTCAACTAGCATTCATCTCTTCATCCAGGTATGTTCCAAGAGGTATGATCTTCTCTTCCTTGAATCTTCCATAATTTCTAGATCACAAAAACCCTAATCAAATTAAAACCCTTGTTTTGGTATTTTTCAGATCTACTTAGATCTAGCCTTGAAATTGAAAAGATATTAAAAACCCACCTCTATAGGATCCACCCCTAGTTGGATCTATAGTTTGGTGGTGATTGGCTAAAAATTGACACACTTTTCAATGCAAAAAGCCTTCTTGAACCTAAATCGATTTTCCTAAGAGAAGCTTGTTGGGTTAGATCTAGCACATGGGTAGGTGAGATCCCACTTGATTTGACATCTAGACATCTAATAACCTATACCCACATCTTTACTTTGGTGAAAACTACCTTGTGGACATCTCTCCATGTTTTAAGGGGTTGAAACCCCCTTTTGATCTTCTTGGTACCTTAAAACTTAGATCTACTAAGATCTAGCCATTCAATTCACTTGAAATTTTGAAGATACATAGATCGGGGTACTAGCCACTTGGATCTACAGTTTGGTGGCCATTGGACTTGATTTGGTCCACCAAACCCATCTTTTGCCCTTCCTTGAGCAAGTCGCACCCCCTTGAAGTTTTGAGTTGGTCCACTTCTAGGAAGTGGGTGTTGGAGATTTTCGTGGATTTGGAATGCCCATGCCTTGAAACCTAGGTCTATACTGTCCTTTCGTCAAGATCTGCCTTGGGGTTGCATTCCTTGTTTTAAGGGATTGTGGTCCACTTTTGGTCATCCTTTAAAAACCTAGATCTAGTAAGATCCAACCATTGGATCTCATCCAATCCACTTGACTTGGCTTCTAGGTGTCCCGATCTACACTTTGACATCCTTCTTGACTCCATTAGCCCATTCAACAAGGCACTAGTCCTTCTCCAAGCAAGGCGCACTCCTTGGGATTAGTGTCAAACCCTAGATCTAGTACATGGGTAATCCTAGAACCAACTCCAACTTATAGATCTAGCCTAGATCTAACCTATAGTACCATCCTCACACCTAACTTCACCTTGTGGGTCCATCTAGAACCATTTCACACTTCCCAAGAAACTAGACCCACTTGTGCAAACACATGGTACTATACCTAGTAATCATACCCCATCATGTGGCCTTAACCATACATAGGTTGAAACACTAACCATCCATTACACCACCATCAACCATTCCTTAATTCTTAGGTCCACTTAGCCTTGCATTGGTTTCCGTAACTCATTATTTACCTACCCTTAGAAACCTTTGTTTGGGCCCAATCAACTGTGATTGGGGTATAGGGTCTCCCCCTTGGTCTAGTTATACCTTGACCTAAAGCGAAGAGTGCCTCGGTTGACGTGACTCCCACATTGCATTGGGAACCGTGGCATCTCTTGGGTCACCTCTTTAGTTGCCTGTCTCCTCTACCGTCCCGGATGGGATACCTCTAGGGGCAACTACAAGTTGTGTGATAACAGGTCCCACATGTGTATTTCATGGTACTAGATCTTGTCATCTTATCTTATCATGTGGCCTAAAGCATTCATTGGTTGACACATTAGGCATTCCTTAAGCCTCCTTCAACCATACTTAAACTTTTAGGTCCACCTAACCTTGCATTGGTTTCCGTAACTTGTCTTTTACATATCCCTAGGAACCTTTGTTTGAGTCCAATCATCCTTGATTGGTTATAGGGTCTCCCCCTAGGTCTTGATTTATCTTGATCTAAAGTGAAGAGTGCCTCGGTTGACGTGACTCCCAGCTTGCATTGGGAACCGTGGCATTTCTTGGGTCACCTCTTTAGTTGTCTGTCTCCTCTACCATCCCGGATGGGATACCACTAGGGACAACTACAAGTTGTGTGATAACAAGACCCAACCAAAGACTTTCAAAATTACCACAATTACCTAGTTGTTATTTTTATTTGTTCCACAAGAGGACAAGATCACCTTTCTCGAAGCTTCGTTGGTCGGCTTTCTTGTCAAACTGACCTTTTGTCTTTTCGTGGTGCAGCACCATGTGATCAAATGCGTTTCTTCTGCTCTTGTCAAGTTGTATCAAATGTGTTATGAACATAAATATATCAATAAACACAAAATAAATAATAATAATTAATAAATAATAATAAATATCAAGGGATGCAACTCTTTGTGAAAAGACACCAAGGTGCTCTTCAGGGATTATATATATTGGTCCTCTTATTTGTAATCATATCATCTCATATTATCCCATATTTTATACATTTATTAATTATTATCCTATATTGATTATAACTTGTTGTCCTACTTAGATTGGATATTCAGCTATTGAATTATTGTGCATATTCAGGAAACGAATCTTGTTCGTCTCACTGGTACGTCCTTTTCCAAGATGTAAAAGCAACATCAAACAAGAAAACGGAGAGATCTTTCCAACATCGACCAAGAAAGAGAGCAGGAGATACTTCTTAAGTCCTTCCTTAGCCACAAGTTATTACAACCATTCTTAGGATCAACCCTACAAAATAGCATAAACCCTAGAAAATTCACCATTCACCATTCATGACATACAAACCAACCCAAAGAGAGAGGTGTGCATCACTCAAATGCTACAAAAACCAAGATAAAAAGTAATATATGCATATTAGAAACCTTGTTCATGTTTACAAATGAAAGTTAGAAGCCTTATTTATATGAGGCTTCCTTGACTTAACTAACTTTAGAGCCTACCTTACTAAAAAGAAAAATAATTTAATTTTAGGATTTATCACCTACAAGTCGGGGGCTAAACCACAAAAGTAAAATGGTGCAATTGGCCTCATCCAAATGAAGTGATGAGCTAGGGGAGGACGTCATGCCCCAACTAACCCCAACAATGTAGAAGATCCCTCAGCGTCCTCCCATTTAGCAAGGTAAATCTCTTTAGATGAGAATTACGCAATGGTGATGTGAGCACATATGTACCAAGAGAGGGGTCATACAATGGAGAAGAAGGTCCAAGTGGACATAAAGGAGGTGTGCTAAACCGGGTATGACAACCCTTACACGCACAATCACCTTATACATAGCAAAACGTAAGTATGGCCATGAGCGCTAGGCCATGTGTCCTAATGGGTTCTGTTATCACACTATAGTAGCAGGGCTACTATCCTTGTTCAGCAGATATCTACACATTCCAGAGCTTCCATTATTCCAGAGCATGGCTATATATTTTGGATCACTCATGATCAGAGCAGTATATTATTCAGACTTATGTTAGACCTGGTGTCAAGGCTGAGCCTTGAGAGTTCAGATTTGATGACTGATGTGACCTTTTATCCCATACAGTTTCATTTCAGTGCTTAGAGATGTATTGCAGCAGTGTTTCAGATGGTACATGATGATTATTATTATGATGATGTTGTATGATCTATGGATATGTTATTACTGACTGTGGATTATCATCTTGTTGATTTAGTCATGATCACAGCATGTGCTTGGTATATTATTCCTGATGTGGCAAACTGCTTTAAATGAACTGTAAATCATAAAATGGACAATTGCTTGCACATTTAGGTCATTTAACAAAACCCACTGGTTTTTCACCTTACATAGATATGGTCTTTCCCGACACCAGTTGTCTGCTAGTGTAGGCTCCATATTCACTTGACTCCATCCATACATGACCTTCCTGTTTGACTTTAAACCCTGACTTGTCTCATTTGACTTTCTGATACTAAGGACTTCCCCATTTTTTTACCTCTGTGTTTGGACCGCATCCCTGTTTATTCAGTGTCTAGGCTCTGAGTTGGTGACAAAACTTGCCTTTGGTAAGTTGGATTGTAGGCCTAAATCATTCTGGTCGGTTGTCTCGATGTTTGGCATTGGCTCGAACTCCCCCTAGTCACTTGAGATGTTGTTGGCTAAAACTGAAAGCTCATGTTCTACCTATGGAAACTTAAAAAATTCGCCCATGGAAATAAAAAAAGGGCAAGAGCGATGAACAGCTAAAAATACTCCTCGAAGAGTATAAAAAAGGTCCAAAAAGCAATGGTTCTTAAAAGCTATATCTAAACAATTGCTGACCTTATAAATATTTGAAAAACATGCCCTGGATGCAAGCTGCAACTAGTTGTGCTTCTCAGCACATCTGAAATCCGAAGGGTTATGTAGGCCAAAAAGGCCATGGAATAAAATGGAATGATCCTAATGAACCTGGATCAACTTGATGTAGACATGATGCCTAAGTTGAATAAGCACTCTCTAAACAACTTATCCATTTGTGAGACACAGCCATTCCCCGTGTTCTTTTGTCCAGCACAGAGTTTGTAGCTTGCCCCTTTCTCCCAGTCCAAAGTATTTTTGAGTTAAGTTAGACAGGTCAACCCCTTGGCCCAACCTTGTTCCTAGCCTTCATCCTTCACTAGCAGTTTGACCATGTCCAATGGGTGAGTTTGTCATTTGAACTATTGTGCAAGTAATTTTATAAAACAACGGAATGTGCTAACTTAATTAATGCCACTGAATGGATGTTATACTTTGAGCTTAGCTGTGAGAATGATTAGAGAAGCATTGTCTTAGTCTACTGATGTGATTTATCCTTGGTTGTATATTCTTGGGATCCGTGATGATGTGGACCATGTATGGATGATTATTGATGATGATTGTTGGGCCCACATGTTTGATGATGATATCATATGATGGACATATGATGCAGATGATGTTTGATCCAGTTCAGCAAGTTTATTACTACTTCAGATCAGCAGATTATACATTGTCCATATATGGTGGACCCTACAGCTGGCCCATTAGGGCAACCCATGGTGTATGAGTACACATTTCTAGTGGATTTGGGTCTTCTGGATCCATTGAGACACTTATCTTTCAGTTCTGGGCACTTCTGACAATGATTGATGCAGTTTTACACTTGTTGACCAGATTTGGGGCTGATTTCCCAGCCTCAGCAGCAGGGGCCCCGAGAGGCCAGTTCACCTAGGGCGCTGATGATGGAAGGGGTGGTCCAGCCACTTGTTTTTATCATTTACCCCCCCTTCTGGAGAGCCTGGTGGGCTCAGATGGACAGCGCTAGCACCCTAGGAGGCAATTTTGGCACTTTCACAGTTCCCGAGGCAGTTAAAAAATGGGATAAAGTGGTCACTGAGGAAATCGATTTGGGCAATTGAGGCAAGGTTTTGGCATTTGGTTTTCACTGAGGTCTTCCAGGGTGGCATCACTATCTTCCAGTCAGTTTTCACCATGTGGGTATGCCCAGATTGATCATAGGAGGACATTTACTGCTTGACTGTCATGGATTCTGAGGACAGTTTTGGTCATTTACATTATTTTGGACACATTTTATTATTTTATTGTGCCTTGGGAATGAGCTAGTAAGGATTGATGCCTCCTAGCCCCACCATGAGCTTATATGGTCATGTCCTAGTCACCATGAGGTGGATTTTGGTACTTATGTTTCTCTAGTGGATGACGTCACCCTCTTATTTTACCATTTAGTGGGGGGCGCTATTGTTATATTGAGTGATCCATGTGATATATTGTTATGGGTCATCTTAGCCATTGATTGTATGATGAGATCTTTTAATCTCAACCACTCATTTGATGTAGTATTGTAGAGTGGTATAGGGTTTTGGTCTTTATTATCCTATATAAGGAGGAGACCCCCCATTGTAAAGCTCACCTTTGGAGCTCTGGAATATTGGAATAGAAGATTTTTTGTGGAGCACATCTCTCTTGCATTGTGGATTCTCTTGCATATTGAATATACAGTATCTCTTCTATGTATCATTGTGGATTTTGGTGCTTCTTCTAATCTTTTGACAGGAAAGTCGAATTGGTGGAGAGGAGGGCGACTTCATGAGGGTTATTGTTGGAGGGATCCACATATTCTCTCTTGGGTTGATCTTGTGACAGGGAGTATCATTATTGTATCTTTGTGACATAGTTGATGCTTTCTATTACATCTTTCTACCATTTTCATAATCATCTTGCTTGACTTGTTTCTTTGATCTTGTCTTGTAGGAGGAGGACGATTTGGCTATCTCGGAGAAGGACGTTTTGGTTGGAGCTCTTGGATCTCACTCTTGAATATACACATAGGAGAATGCTATCAATTTGCAAGGTGGCCATAAGCAATTGAGGTAAGATCTACAAGGTATGTGCCTCTTTCATCCATTCTATCTTCATTGGTCATAAAACCCTAATTCATTAAAACCCCAATTTTGGTATTTCTTAGATCTACTTAGATCTAGCCTTGCTCTTGAGAAGATATTGAAAACCCACCTCTATAGCATCCACCCCTAGTTGGATCTATAGTTTGATGGTGGTTGGCTTAAAATTAACTCACTTTTCAAGGCAAAAAGCCCTCCTTGACCCAAATCGCACTTCCTAGTGAGAGGCTTGTTTGGTTAGATCTAGCACATGGGTAGGTGAGATCCCACTTGATTTGCAATCTAGACACTTGATAACCTACCCCCAGATTCTTACTTTGGTGAAATCTACCTTGTGGACATCTCTCCATGTTTTAAGGGGCTAAAACCCCCTTTTGAATCTATTGGCACCTCAAAACTCAGATCTACTAAGATCTAGCCCTTGGATTGACTTGAATTTTTGAACATGCATAGATCGGGGTACTAGCTACTTGGATCTACAATTTGGTGGCCATTGGACTTGATTTGGTCCACTTAACCCTTGTTTTAGCCCTCCTTGAGCAAAGTCGTACTCCCTTGGGTGAGTGAGTTTGCCCACTTTAAGGAGGTGGGTGTTTGAGATTTTCATGGATTTGGAATGCCCATACCTTGAAACCTAGGTCTAGACTGTCTTTTCGTCACGATCCGCCTTAGGGGTAGCATTCCTTGTTTCAAGGGATTGTGGTCCACTTAGGGTTATTACTTGAAAAACCTAGATCTAGCGAAATCTAACCATTGGATCTCATTTAACCCACTTGATTTGGCTCCTAGGTGTCCCGATCTACACTTTGACATACTTCTTGACTCCATTAGCCCATCCAACAAGGCACTAGTCCTTCTCTAAGCAAGTCGCACTCCTTGGGAATTGTGTCAAACCCTAGATCTAGTATGTGGGTACTCCTAGAATCAACTTAAATCCACAGATCTAGTCTCTACATAACCTCTAGTACCAACATTACACTTAACTTCACCTTGTGGGCCCACCTAAGGCCATTTCACACTTCCCAAGAAAAGAAGACCCACTTGTGTAAACATATGGTACTACACCTAGTCATCATACCTCATCATGTGACCTAAACCATACATAGGTTGAAACACTAACAATCCATTACACCACCTTCAACCATACCTTAACTCTTAGGTCCACTTAGCCTTGCATTGGTTTCCGCAACTCCTCATTTACTTACCCTTAGAAACCTTTGTTTGGATCCAATCAACTGTGATTAGGTATAGGGTCTCCCCCTTGGTCTAGTTACACCTTGACCTAAAGCGAAGAGTGCCTCGGTTGACGTGACTCCCACCTTGCATTAGGAACCGTGGCATCTCTTAGGTCACCTCTTTAGTTGCCTGCCTCCTCTACCGTCCCGGATGGGATACCACTAGGGGCAACTACAAGTTGTGTGATAACAGGTTCATCCCAAAAAGCATCGAACACCAACCCAAAACACAAATGGCCAAGTTCCCAACATGACGAGGGACATCTGCCCATCAAGGGGCAATTAGTAATGCCACTAAGCCAACACTTCTTGGAATGAAAAACCAAGAGGACCTGCCATGACTAGACTATGGGTCTTGAGCCCAGCTAGACCATCACTTTTACATAAACAAGCCTAGACTTGGCCTTTTTACAATGGCAAAAGACCCCCTCACTCTAGTATATCTTGGAAATCATGATGCACACGATCTTCAGGATAAATCTTCGAGATTTGAAAGCCATGTGCAAGAGGATAAATCTTCTTCGCCTCAATTGCCGGTATAGCCACACCAACAAATGCCTATTTTGTTGGGTGAATGGATTTGAGGCGCTAATTGGAGCTCTGGACAAGCATTTTGACAATATGGGGCTCAAAAATCGATTAGTTCACGGGTTCGACTGAGTCGAAATGGAGGAAACCCTAAACTTCTGCCAAGAGATAGTTAAGCTTGTTGAAATTTTAGTTTTGAGCTAAGACAAGTCGACCTTGCCTAATATTTTGTGCAATATCATGTGTATCATTTACTTTGAGGGCGAACACAAAAAAGACATGGGTAGGATCGTGCGCATCACTCATGCTATGCTTGACGATGTGCAGCTACCTTTGTTCGATATCTACTTCCACTTTATCTATCACCACTTGCAAAATCCATTCGCACTCAGTACTAAGCTCTCCATCTTACGAATCAATTTTTAATGACAAGTAATGACAATCCGCCATTGACCATATATCCTCTGTGTAAAGCAATAGGCACACTAGTCTCTCGGTTTTATGATGACGGTGAGAATAACAAGGTTAATGAAGAATGTGATCAATGCACGGCCCTGGAGAATGTTATGAAGGTTATGTGTTGGCTCTGTGCCAAATATGGTATCCTCACTGTTTCCATCGCCATAATTGCTTGGACGACGCCTTATCAAGAGGAAGCAGTACATTCATTAAACTAGCACAACTCTACATTAACACTTTGTGACCGAAACAACTAATATCTTATTAAGATGCAAAGTTCTCGTGTGAAGTATTCATCTATATACAAGTATTAAAGTAAAGGATATTTTTTAAACAAGTGGAAGGGGAGTATCATTATTTAGCTTTTTAGTATTAAATTAATAAAGGGTTACTTAAAAGTTATTCAGATATTTAAAGTTTACACAGCAAGAAGAGGACTTAGAAGAGACGAGACAAGTATTAAAAGAGAAAAAGTATTAATCGAAAGAAAAATAAATTATTTCAAAGGATTCTTATTAGTTTTATTTATGCGTTTGAACTTTCTACAATGCTTTGAAGATGAAGATAGTCAAGATAGCTTTGAGGACAAAGCTCTTTGAAAGAAGGCAGCAATGTTATGAACATAAAATGTCAATGTTATGATATATTTAATTATATTTAAATATTAATATTATTGTATTTATGAAAAGGTGTATCACGTAAAGATGTAGCTTTACATGACAGGTCACCTTAAGGCCTATATACACCCAGGCCATTCATTGTTTTATCTTATTATTGTTATTATTCAATAACATATATAAATATATTTACTGTCTTGCACAAATAAAGACTTAATATCAAACACTTTCGCTACAGTCTGCATATTATGTTCAACATGGATATTGTATCTGTATTATTTTTATTACTATCATCTAGCTTTATTGCTTTTTAAATTAGTGATAGGAGTTGTTTTTGCACTCCCACTGTGTACTTGCACTGGTTGTACTTTTTAGTCCCATTGGCCCACTATCATGGTCATTCCATTGGACATTAATAAGATTATCTTATCTTAGATTTATCTCAGCATGGCAAAATTGTAAAATGAGAAAAGAGGTATATTTTCGACAAAGCCATCCTCTCTAGTTATTGAGATGATTGCAAAGATAGTGAAAAGAAAGAAATAGTCAATATTAATGTCCGCAAATGACCAAAAGGGGACAACATGTGAATAAATATGCAGCATATGATTATCCAGTGATAATCAGTGTTTAAAGCATTTCTAACCTATATCTACTTAACAAACTAAAAATAAAATGCGGTGTCTAATCCAAATTAGCCTAGAAGCTTTGCAATGTCCACTGGATGAAAGAGACTACACCTAGAGAAGGATCTAAAATGGGTTATGAGAACTTAAAGCTAAACGCAATATAGGAAATTTGGTGATTCTCATAATTCTAGAAGTAGCTTTCTTTAAAACTTACTATGTATATAAAAGAAGCTCTCTTTAAGATTTACTCCATATGCAATGATTGAGATCTCAACAGACAAGGAATAAAAGGAAAATAACAGACTGCAAAGTACTGAGTAGAAATACAGAAGACACAATGTCTTTATAATCATACTCTCCAAAATTGTATGTAGGCAAGAAGACCCTTCAACTGGCAATCATGTTTATTTGCTATCATTCTGTCAAATATAAATTTTCAAATTTACTTGTACCATGTAAAAAGCCTTCAATTAGAAAGCATTGAATGCCTTTAACCATTCATTCCATCCAATTGCAGCAAACACAAAATTATAAGGAGAATTACTCTAAAGGACAACATTATACAAATTTGATTACTCCCTCCACTCAACAGTTTCACTATGAGAGTTATATTTAGTGCACGGTTGTTTTCATTTGAATGAAATCTGGATAGCAACTAATGATACATTGATTGAACCCAAACAAAGAGATCAAACTAGTTGTCAATGACATGGAAAGCAAAGAGAATACCAACAGAAAAAATAGATTGATTTAAACACACTGAAAAAGAAGAATGCAAATCGATACTTCTGATAGCACAAATTTGCCTTGGCATAATCTTAATGGTAAGGAATATTACCACAAAGCACTAAAAAGTTAAAAGCATTTCATTCAATAATGTGCATTAAAAATTTGCAGACAATCTGACATTGAGGCTCTTAGAAGCATAAACAAACCATCCTGAAGAATTTTGCAACAAAAATACTAACTCATAAAACATTGGTATTTTCATTAACTTCAAATGACATGAGAAATCATTCATACATAATTAAAATCATACAGGTGATCAAAGATACCTGATCATTCTGAGTATTAAGTTTAAGTTGGCAACAATCACAGTAAATGAACTGCCGCAGTTGGTTCAAATATCCTTTCCTGCATATTGGACAAAACAGCCCACCATTCTGCCAAAAGAGATTTTATTTTAGCAACGTGCCTCAACTATAAAGAAAGTTGTATATTGGTCCCAAAATTTAAATAAAACTAGCCACCTATGAAGTACATAAAACAATTGAAATCAAAATTTTCCCATACAAAGGAAGATATGAACATGCAAATTGACACAATGTGATGTATGTAATGACTCTAATGGGGGAATATAAGGGAATAAAGGGTCAAATGCATATGTATATAGTGGGTCAGCCAAATTGTGGGCCTAGATGGGAAATGAGTGAGGACTGGTATATATAAGAGGTCAGTAGTCAGTCTTTAACACAGTGACCTACTGTAATTGTACTTGGATGTAATGGATATTTGGAGTGCTCCTTATATATAAAGGAATTATTGTATAACAAATTACAAAAATATTTTTGCCAGCTGTGCTCTGTTACTGCTCAGTCAGCACAAGGATGATTGCAAGGACAGAAGATGACAAATTACCAGGGAACTTGCAATTCCAAGGCTTATCTCAAGCATTCTTTTTCTTCTTCTTCTTCATCTTCTCTATCTCTTTTGCCCATGGTCAAAAGAAGATCGTTGTAAAATGACATGACATCTATATTATATGTATATAAGGGCTAGCCCAACCATGACACTTATACCAAACACTGCTCTGGAGTGCTTTTCTTACTTAGATAAATTTACATCCTTGTAATCTAAATTGTCGAAGTTTTTTTCACTCAGTCATGCCTCCAAAGCCATGAGCATTCTTAGTATATCTTCCATATGCTAGTGTTCGTAGCCCTTAGTCTTTGTCATACATTACTAGTGTGTCGCCATGTTTTTCATGTTTTAGGTGTCAGTTTAGGTCCCATGGGGAGTTAAATGTCATAATGTTGTATTGTTTGATGAAAGAGGGTGTCAACTGTCGAACACTTGATTAACCCCTTTAGCCCCCATCATGAGGCCTAGCGCACCCTTCTAGGACAAAATCCCTTGATTTGTGTGCCCTATGGACCAAATCCATGATTTTAGGATGTTGGTGAAAGGGAATATTCCTTTTGAGAGGGGCACACTCTCTTGACTCACAATTCACTCTAGAGGTGGCACATGTGTACCTACTCAACTCCATTTTACTGCAGATGCGTCCCTCTCTCTCCCAGTTGACACCAAAGGTGGTGCATGAAGTCTTAGAGGTGGCGCATGAGGTCCTAGTTCACTCTAGAGATGGCACATGGACCTCTAGTCAGATTCTAGACGTGGTGCATGGTTTCATGCATGAGCTTGACACATAGAGGGGTGCCTCCCTTACTCCTTTTGCTATTTGAGCAAGTGTGCCCCCACCCCCATCATTTGTTGTTGGTTGTTTGCTTTGAGTATCATTGTAATCTTTCTCTATTGGAGACTTTTGGTAATAAGAAGGAAAGGCTTTGGAGGTTATCTATGGACTTGCTTCTCATTGTGTGGCTCATTCTTGCTTATTGTTTCTATGTGGAGGTAATCTTTATCAACTTTCTTTTGCTATATTTATTTGCTTCTTCTTGCTAGGCCATTGAAAGGGTACTACTACCCTATTGGATAAGAAACACGTTAAATTAATACTTAGTATAGATCTTATAGTTAGTCGATGCTAAAGGGTATTAATTTTAGCATACTTGTCTTAATAGGATTACGTAATACTTGTGGCCTTCACATGCCTAGGTAAGTGGCCAAATGGGTATCCAGATATGCTTTTACATCTTTATTATACCTTGTAGAACTCAAGATAAGAATACCCCACCCTTCAACCCCCCAAAGGGTTGACACATTGGCTCTACAAACTCTGATAATCTGAAGATAACCTGGTAACTTCTCTGTGGCATTGAAGAAGACGTACTAGAATCATAATTGTCCCTGATGGATCGGTGTCCATGTGGACCCATACATAGCAGATGTCATTAACTATCAATGTTGAGTCATCATATAACTAGTCATGTATACATGATTATATACCTACACCACAAGTATCTTCAAATAGGTTTTTGAGAAGCAAGATTTACCTACTAACCAGATCCATGACAACATTCAGGCACTTGGAAGGACTAGTTTCTTCAATGGGGGTGAGTTAGATGGAAAACCATGGTTGGACAAGTGAACTTATTGATGCTCTAAGGTGATTAGGTTGACTCAAGATGTACGAATAAAAGAGGTCCCTGTGATCTCCACCACTTAGGCAAACACTAGGAAAGTGTCTCACAAATGGCTGATTGTGTAGTGAGATATTCCCCCACCTAACCATCAGAAATTAGACTTCCCCCTATTTGACTTTGACTTTTTGATTCAACTCCTTCTTGGACTTAGTCTTTGTGGACTAGTCTTCATTATTTTCTTGGATTCTTCATTCTTGTACTCTTGTGTTTCTGGAGACCTTGGCCTTTTATTTTGGAGACCTTCTTCATTGGCAAGCTTTTTTACTTGCTTTTTCATTTTTCTTGATTTTCTTTATTTAACTTGGTCTTCATCTTTTGACTTTGACTTTGCAGGTACAAGGAGTCTTGGTCTGGGAGCTTCTTTACACGCCCTCATTTATTTTTCAGGCATAGGAAGGGGAAGGACTTTCATGAGAACAATTTAGGAAAATCATTGCTCTACAGCAACTTACCCCCCTTTACATAGTCAGTCCATGGGGTTTTACAAGCGAACGAACATATGTCATCAGAAAACATCATTGCAACAGAACATTGCCCAAGACACTAAGAAAAACTGGGAGGCCTTCATGGTGAAGGGGTCACAAAAGGGAGATCAAGAGCTCAATTTCATCAACCTCAGACCAAGGATGCAGACCAGATTCATGGAGTGAAGTGGATGTATGGATGGCCATAATTTGGATCCAAAGAAGGAGGTTCAAATCCTTGCAAGACACTTGAATATTACCTAGGTTCAATGGTACATAAGTAAATCAAGGATCTATTACCCTCGTCAACTTGAAAGTGTGAGACTACTAGCTATACTCATCAAACAATTAATATATCAACCAAACATTTAGAAGCATCTAGTACATCATTATACATCATCATCATCATGGTATTGGCATAGCAGCAAAAACATTGGCATATTACTGATCATCACATTCATCTCTTCTCTTAAAGGGGGAGGCCTAAGAGCAGCAAAGATGGGCCTCAATCCTCTGGCATGCATCTTGCTCAAAGCAAAAATTCGTCTGTGGAAAGGGTGCCCCACAAAGTGTGGCACAACAGGACCTGTCAGTGAGAAAAAGTTACATTTCCAGAATAAGCGTGTCAGACTTGTCAGCAGTGTGGCAGCATTGGTCAGCATTTATTAGTAATTACAATCTGATAATCGCACTCTTTCATTGACAGCGGCAGAAAGCACTTGAATGGACTGTTACATACTGATTTTACTACTTTAGCACCCAACAGGCACATTCATTACAAGAGATGCACCCTCTTTTTCTTAGCATAAGGAGGGCGCCCCTATGAGGAGTTATATTCTTCACACATCATAAGGATGCAATATTCCTGGCAACAGCAGTTATTAATGAGAAGATCATTTGGTAGGGGGGGTTACACTTCCCATGGAGAGTGCACCACCTAAGAGTTACTTATGCTATTTTCTATCTGCTAAATCCATTTTTTGAGACATTAGTGTAACCTTTCTGCTCACTTCTATAAGAGACAGGGAGGGTGATGATCCCATCAGTGGTCATTGAGTCCTTTTCCATTTCTTCTCTGCCATTTCATACTTTTCTATCTGCTAAATCCATTTTTTGAGACATTAGTGTAACCTTTCTGCTCACTTCTATAAGAGCCAAAGAGGGAGGGTGATGATACCATCAGTGGTCATTGAGTCCTTTTCCATTTCTTCTCTGCCATTTCATACTTTTAGGTCATTTTGAGGATTGGCGGCACATATAGAGCAGTGATATTCTGAAAATATGGAGTTGATCACACAGTTTTGTCATTGTTGAAAATATTCTTAATACTGGTAATGCTGAGATTTTCCCTCTGGATATAAAATTCATCGTTTTATGTTGAGTATGTCTATAATAATAATGCATTTTCCGTGTGCTTTTCATCGTGACATCAATTGTCTGCAGGAGTATGTCAAATAAGAAGATTTCTCTCTTTCTTCCATCACTGAATTTAACAAGGCACTGGTCAACCTTGGGATGTGCTTGTCATTGTCCCAAAAATCCATAGTGTCCAAGTGTTTTTGAGTTCAGATCTGCAACTGATCATCACAAATTTGAACCATTTTACAGCAGATTTAAATTTTACACGAGCCATTGCTTCATTTGATTCATCTAAGTGTTCATTGCACCCCCACTCACTAAGTTTTGGACTTAACTGCCTATTGCTGCATGTATCAGTGAATTCATTTGAGATTTAATGCACTAATTTCTTATTGATTTTGCATATTATAGCCTTAGATTTCCTTGGTGATGCCACCTTGTGGCTGGCATGTACCAGTCTGAAGGGATAAGAACCAGCTAAAGTAACAATGTCAGTTGGGTCCCTGAATGTTAAACCTGAAATTACTTGCGAGTTTGTGGCAGATCACAAGGACAGTTTTGAGTAACAGGTAGCCTGCAGGAGGAAAAATAGATCCTCCTAAGCTTAAGTATTTTTGTAGGCATTATTTCAAGTTATGTTACCTATGAATAGAATTAACACGGGGAATTGAGAAATATCATGTGCCATCCTGAGTTGCACTGTCCAAGAATCTAGAGAAAAATATGGCAGAAAAGGAATGAATAAAAAACAACACCAAAAAAGTAAAGAAAAAGAAACTGAACTGCATTTATGCCGACCAATGATGAAAGATAGTAAGAACCTGTTCTTGTATTTTCATGTGCTCAAATAGAGCAGCAGCTATGGACTCTTCCTCTAGTGCACATGTTTTCTCATAGTCCTCAACTAACGCTGCATCTGCATCAGATGATGTTCTTTGAATTAAAACCTGCATTATAAATTAAAATATTTTATACCTAAGTTATTCCCTATCAGAGGGAGGTGACTCCTATTACCCCAATGCCAGCACAAATCATGAGATATTGAATTAAACCAATTGTCCTTCCTTATCTTATACCATTTTGAAAAAACAAAGTAATTATCTTGAAGCAGGGCAAATATTGCAACCAATCAGTGGTGAATTTGGCACAAACTAATCTATTTCTGCCTTGGAATTGGCTATAGCTATCAATCTTCTTCCATATAAAACTTCAGAGGGCCTCTTTGGATTTGAAAACTGCAGAAGAGGTGGGATTCACAAAAGATATAAGATTCAGCTTCATGGTCCTTACAACTCTACTATATAGTATAGATAGCTATAGATGATTTCTCAAGGTCAATGATGAACAGATCAGCAACCTAAAGACAACCTATCACAGGTCCACAATGCTTTTCTCAATCACGGATCTCGGGCATCTCACCCCTAAAAACTCCCGACGACTACCTATCATAAATAGCAGCCCTACTATCCATACATGGATCCTTAAAAGATTTCAACAAATATGCCCCAATACCATGTCAAAAATCAAATCATGGTAAGCAAATTCTGCACTCTAGAATCTAACCTAAAACCATAGGTAGCAAAAACTGAAAACGAAAATCAAAATTTCTGCCATCGAATACTTTAACCTACAAACACATAATGCTGATAATGAAAACAACAAACACACTAATCAGAACACTCAAAACAGCATCACTGATTTCATAGTAAATCTGAAACGAAAAGCTAAAGCTATAGCTCAAAACTCAAACTCTTGAAACATAAAGAGGTGCAGACCTGCTTCTCCTTTATAAACTAGGAAGAAAGGCAGGTACAATGAGTATGGATGCGTGCACAACAATGCATTAACTGAGTGTAAACCCCTATCCCTAGAGTGCCTTCCTTGCATTGATAAGCAAGCCAACTAAGTGTGCCTCTACTAGGGATGATCTGAGCCATGCAAGCGTACATCCTCCTAGAGAGTTGTGCCCTTAACTTAGACTAAAATCTTCATGCATGAATGCCTAGAGAACTGCACCCTCTAACTGTGCCTACAAATCTATGTAAAGCAAAACCTCAGAATCAGAACTGAACTGCTAATTTGGGAAATGCATCTAAACATGAAACTAATTGAGGATGCCGCACGCATGCATGCTTGCCAAATGCATGTGCCCCCTATTTCTCTCTCCTCCATAAATGCTGCTGAACCTCATAACTGCTATGAAAGAAAATTTCAGAAATAAAAAGATCTATTTATTCAAAATTAACCAATACATCTAAGTGAAATCTAAAATCCTTTTTTGGATTTTTATTTTAGGGTTAGATTTCACCAACTAAAACAAAGAAAATACAAAAGAATTAATTTTGTTTTTATGGATGGTTGCAAGAGAAATAAAAGAGACAAAAATGCCTTACCTTTTTTTGGGCTATGTAGTCAACAAAGAAATTCTCCAATGGACTTCTTCCACAAAGATCACCTAGGAAGGATAAGTGCTCAAGGCCTTGTTGATGCACAACTTGGCAGCCCAAAAAGATGGACAAGTTGATTGATTGTTAACTTGACAACTATGAACTCCCTACCCAACGTGTCACTACCGACCGGGAATTCGTCACTATAGGCTTCCTGAACCCAACAATAAACGAGTCCGGACTATCCAAAGCGGAGACCCTAGCCAACCTTTAGCCCAAAGCTATCCTACGGGAGCAAGATGACTTCGAGTATACACCTAGCCACACTTTCTTTAAAGAGGCGTCTGTTATCACACCATAGTAGCTGGCCTACTATTCTTGCTGAGCAGATATCTGCACATTTCAGAGCTTTGCTTTTACAGAGATCGGCTATGATGAGCCTGTTATTTGAGATCACTCATGGATCATAGCAGTACATTGTATTAGACTTTTATTAGACCTTGTGCCAAGGCTGAGCCTTGAGAGCTTAGATTTGATGACCGATGTGACCCTTTGTTCCATACAGTTTCAGTTCAGTGCCCAGTGATATTATTACAGCAGTGTTTCAGATGTTTATTGATGATTATTATGATGAGATGTGACCTATGGACTTCTGATTATTGGCTTTGGATTATTATCTTGTTGTTCTAGTCATCTTCACAGCATTGAATTGGTATATGATTCATGATGTGGCAATACTATTTAAAATAAAATGAAATACCTTGAATGATGTTATAAATATAAAATGGATATATTACTTGCACATTTAGGTTTTCTGATGGGAAGATTGTAGGGGTTGCTCACATCCCCCATGGGCAAGACGTCTTCATCTTGAGGGAGTTTTTCAATTGTGCTTTGTCCATTGATTGCTTCTTTGACATGACATGCTTAGATCTCATTGATTTGTGGATCAAATCTAACTTCATGTAGTTTGATTTACAGTTTTCATGGGACATCTCTCCTCCTAGGGCTTGGACGATTTGGGTTGAAGACACTTGGATCAAGCTTGGAATTGTAACTAAGGGCAAGAATCATCCATATGCTAAGAGGCCGCAAGCTTTTGAGGTAAGATCTACAAGGTACGTATTGATTTCGCTTGTCCTCCATCCTATTGGTCACACCAACAATTAAAATCAAAACCCTCATTTTTACTTTTTCCTAGATCTACTTGGATCTAGCTTGGCTTTGGGGATAATCTTTAAAACAAAGTTACAAATATCGTGTCGGCGAATATATCGCCGAGGGTCCAAAAAGAAATTATCGGATTTATCGGCGAAAATGTCGGCAAACATCGGCAATATATCGGCAAACTTTAAAAAATACAAAAATATTCATTTTTTGTTCAATTTCTAAACATCTAAAGCAACAAGAACATCAAATAAACACATTGCCACATGCATATGGAAAGAAAACTGATATATAAGATGTATAAGACGTATTGCTAGACATCACACATCAAAAATGAATCGTGTCCTTCATTGTTTTTCAATTTTCTAAACATCTAAAGCAACAAGAACATCAAATAAAGTTTAAACACATTGCCACATGCATATGGAGAGAAAACTGATATATAAGATGCATAAATAATAAGACGTATCGCTAGAGTCTAGACATCACACATCAAAAATGAATCGTGTCCTGGATCCTGAGTCCCCGACTCATGAATCACCAAAAAAATACAATCAATGTATCTCATAGAGTCAATTGTCATCTGCAATGAAATCGACTAAATAAAGTAAACTATGGATTCCCTCTACCCCTTCTACGGGTAAAGGTAATCGCTCTAGTAATGGCTCTGCCTCTAGAGCTAGAAAGCCCAAGTGCTCGTGGGGGTCGTCGTGGACTCTGGCCGCGTCCTCCGCCTCTAGAAGTGCCTGGCCTTTGATGTACTATAGAAGAACTAGAAGAATGATAAGGTACTAGGTCACCCTCATCAAGTCCTCTACCACTGCTACTGCTACCACTGCCCCTATATCTGGGTCCCTCTGGCTGAGACGATGGCCGTGAAACCGGTGGCCGTGCAACAGGTGGTTGTGCAACTAGACAGTCTACTGGTGGCTGTGCTACTGGTGGCTCCGATGGTGGCACACTCTCAAAGCCAAACCCCTCATCCTCCCATATCTCATTCTGGGGATCCTGTGTATCATGATCATCCTCTAACCAATCAAGGGCTGCCTCCATAACAGGTTCCTCAATCTCCACTCTCCACGCAGTAGTGGTGTCAATGTCATCCAATGAAATGGCCTCCACATCAGGTTTTTTCTGAAGCTGCTTCACCCACGACCTGAGACTGTAGGAGACGTACACTAGATCATTCGGGCGTCGGGTATCCAACCTGTATGAGGACAGTAAATTTATTAAATTAGAATTTAGAATACATAAATTATAATTATCCATGGGACATAAATTACAATACATAATGAATTTCGAATTTAATTTCAAATTCTCTAACCTGTTGCGCTTCTTGGTGTGTATTTTTTCAAATACACTCCAGTTGCGCTCACAACCAGAAGAGCTGCATGTCTGGCTAAGGATCCGAACAGCAAGACTTTGGAGATGGGGTACTCGTGCGCCATAGGTTTCCCACCAATTATCTACAATGAATTGGAGAAAGTTAGAAACATAAGAGAAGACATTGAAAATTTAAAATTTAAAACAAAGAAATAAATAAATTGAATTTTCATTCTTGAAAGTTGAACTTGAAACAAGGTGAAGCTTACTTGGCATTTTGTTCTTCCTGTCCCTGATAGCCATAGCAAACCCAAATGTTCCCATGGCCCCCTTATAGATTTCCAACTCTTTGGAAATCTTTGAACGATCATCTTCACTTGGCACCATCCTCTCGACACATTCCAAGAACCCATCCATTACCTCTCCATCAAACCGGAAGCCACAGGAGTAAGAGAATGCGGAGTTGAGGAATAGCCCTGCAGCATGAATGGGGTGATGAAGTGTGTTGTTCCATCGCTGATCAATCACCGCCCATATCATTTGTTGCTTCGCTTGCCCATCCTCTCCCTTGTCCTCACAGTAGGCACGAATGACCTCTTTGGCCCTATCCATGGCCTCATATAGGTAGCCCATTGCGGGCTTGTCTCCATCAACCAAGCGAAGAACCCTTACCAAAGGTTCACAGATGGCACACACCTCCGTCACCCCATCCCAGAAGCTCTCCTGGTATGACACTAGTCTGGATATGGCAAGTCCCCCCGCTTTAGTGCTAATTGATAAAGCACGCCACTCAGCTGAAAGGAACATAATTTGCAAGTCCCACTTAGAAGTAAGGAGAGACTGAAGAGAGATGAAACAAGTGGCAAAGCGAGTGAAGGCGGGACGAACCAACTCCTTGTCATGAGTAAACTTCCTCATCAAGCTAAGCACAGAAGCATGATTGTATATAAATTTGGTGATGCTTCTTGCTGGATCAATGACATCCCTGATAAACTCAATCTTTTCCATATCCTCTAAGATCAAGTCGATACAGTGTGCAGCACAAGGGGTCCAAAACAAAGAAGGATACCTGTCCATAAGCATCCTGCCAGCTGCCACATAATTCGCAGCATTGTCCGATATAACTTGGACAACATGCTGCGGTCCTACCTCCTGGATGAACCCATCCAACAACTCACATAGTAATGCTGCATCTTTGATATGTGCAGATGCATCCACGGATTTTATAAACATTATGCCCCTGGGACAATGAACCAAGAAATTGAGAAGGGTCCTACCCTTCGTATCGGTCCAACCATCTGACATCACTGTGCATCCCGTGACCTCCCATGAACCTCGAAGCTCCTCCAACCTAGTAGTGCAATCAACCTTTTCATTATCAAGGAGGGGCCCTCTCAACTCCTCATAAGTGGAAGGCCTATACCCCGGCCCAACAATAGCAACGGCATCAAACATAGGAACGTAGAATGGGTTCCTCGCAAAGTGGAATGGTATTGTTATCACACAACTTGTAGTTGCCCCTAGTGGTATCCCATCCGGGACGGTAGAGGAGATAGGCAACTAAAGAGGTGACCCAAGAGATGCCACGGTTCCCAATGCAAGGTGGGAGTCACGTCAACCGAGGCACTCTTCGTTTTAGGTCAGGGTGTATCAAGACCTAGGGGGAGACCCTATAACCAATCACAGTTAATTGGACCCAAACAAAGGTTTCTAAGGGTAAGTAAATGAAGAGTTACGGAAACCAATGCAAGGCTAAGTCCACCTAAAAGTTGAGGTATGGTTGAAGGTGGTGTGAGAGATTGTTAGTATTTCAACCTACGTATGGTTTAGGCCACATGATTGGGGATGATGACAAGATGTAGTACCATATGTTTACACAAGTGGGTCCTATTTTCTTGGGATGTGTGAAATGGCTTTAAGTGGGCCCACAAGGTGAAGCTAGGGATGAAATTGGTACTAGATGTTATGTTATTGGTGGATCTATAGATTTAAGTTGGTTTTAAGAGCACCCATGTACCGGATCTAGAGTTTGACACAAATCCCAAGGAGTGCGACTTGCTTTGAGGAGGACTAGTGCCTTGTTAAATGGGCTAATGGGGTCAAAAAGTATGTCAAAATGTAGATCGGGACACCTAGAAGCCAAGTCAAGTGGGCTAAATGAGATCTAATGGTTGGATCTTGCTAGATCTAGGTTTTTCAAGAAATGACCCTAAGTGGACCACAATCCCTTGAAACAAGGAATGCTACCCCAAGGCAGATCGTCACAAAAAGATACCCTAGACCTAGGTTTCAAGGTATGGCCTTTCCAAATCTCCAAAAATCTCAACCACCCACTTCCTTGAAGTGGGTAAACTCACCTTCCCAAGGGAGTGCAACTTGCTCAAGGAGGGCTAAAAGATGGGTTTGGTGGACCAAATCAAGTCCAATGGCCACCAAACTATAGATCCAAGTGGCTAGTACCCCGATCTATGTAGATCCCAAAAATCAAGTCAATCCAAGGGTTTAGATCTTAGTAGATCTAAGTTTTGAGGTGCCAAGAAATTCAAAGGGGGGTTTTGACCCCTTAAAACATGGAATGATGTCCACAAGGTAGAATTCACCAAAGTAACAATCTGGGTGTAGGTTATCAAGTGTCTAGATTGCAAATTAAGTGGGATCTCACCTACCCATGTGCTAGATCTAACCAAACAAGCCTCTCACTAGGAAGTGCGATTTGAGTTCAAGAGGGCCTTTTGCCTTGAAAAGTGTGTCAATTTTAAGCCAATCACCACCAAACTATAGATCCAACTAGGGGTGGATGCTATAGAGGTGGGTTTTCAAAATCTTCTCAAAAGCAAGGCTAGATCTAAGTAGATCTAAAAAAATACCAAAATTGGGGTTTTAATGAATTAGGGTTTTATGACCAATGAAGATAGAATGGATGAAAGAGGCACATACCTTGTAGATCTTACCTCAATTGCTTGTGGCCACCTTGCAAATTGATAGCATTCTCCTATGTGTATATTCAAGAGTGAGATCCAAGAGCTCCAACCAAAACGTCCTTCTCCAAGATAGCCAAATCGTCCTCCTCCTACAAGACAAGATCAAAGAAACAAGTCAAGCAAGATGATTATGAAAATGGTAGAAAGATGTAATAGAAAGCATCAACTATGTCACAAAGATACAATAATGATACTCCCTGTCACAAGATCAACCCAAGAGAGAATATGTGGATCCCTCCAACAATAACCCTCAAGAAGTCGCCCTCCTCTCCACCAATTCAACTTTCCTGTAAAAAGATTAGTAGAAGCACCAAAATCCACAATGATACATAGAAGAGATACTGTATATTCAATATGCAAGAGAATCCACAATACAAAAGAGATGTGCTCCACAAAGAAATCTTCTATTCCAATATTCCAGAGCTCCAAAGGTGAGCTTTACAATGGGGGGTCTCCTCCTTATATAGGATAATAAAGACCAAAACCCTATACCACTCTACAATACTACATCAAATGAGTGGTTGAGATTAAAAGATATCATCATACAATCAATGGCTAAGATGAACCATAACAATATATCACATGGATCACCCAATATAATAATAGCGCCCCCACTAAATGGTATAAAGAAGGGGTGACGTCATCCACTAGAGAAGAATAGGTGCCAAAATCCACCTCATGATGACTAGGACATGACAATATAAGCACATGGTGGGGTTAGGAGGCATCAATCCTTACTAGCTCATCCCCAAGGCACAATAAAATAATAAAATATGTCCAAGATAATATAAATGATCAAAACTGTCCTCACAATCCATGACAGTCAAGCAGTAAATGACCTCCTGTGATCAATGTGGGCATACCCACATGGTGAAAACTGACTGGAAGGTAGTGATGCCACCCTGGAAGACCTCTGTGAAGACCAAATGCCAAAACCTTGCCTCAATTGCCCAAATCGATTTCCTCAGTGACCACTTTATCCCATTTTTTAACTGCCTCGGTAACTGTGAAAGTGCCAAAACTGCCTCCTAGGGCACTAGCGCTGTCCATCTGAGCCCACCAGGCTCTCCAGAAGGGGGGGTAAATGGTAAAAACAAGTGGCTGGACCACCCCCTCCATCATCAGCGCCCTAGGTGAACTGGCCAATCATGGCCCCTGCTGCCCAGGCTGGGAAATCAACCCCAAATCTGGTCATCTAGTGTAAAAATGCATCAATCACTGTCAGAAGTGCCCGGAACTGAAAGATAAGTGTCTCGATGGATCCAGAAGACCCAAATCCACTAGAAATGTGTACTCATACACCATGGGTTGTCCTAATGGGCCAGCTGTAGGGTCCACCATATATGGACAATGTATAATCTGCTGATCTGAAGTAATAATAAAACCTGCTGCACTGGATCAATCATCATCTGCATCATATGTCCATCATATACTATCATCATCAAGCATGTGGGACCATGAATCACCATCAATAAGCACATATATATGGTCCACATCATCACGGATCCCAAGAAAATATAACCAAGGATAAATCACATCAGTAGGCTAAGACATGCTTCTCTAATCATTTCTCACAGCCAAGCTCAAAGTATAACATCCATTCAGTGGCATTAATCAAGTTAGCATATTCCGTTGTTATATAAAATTACTTGCACAATAGTTCAAATGACAAACTCACCCATTGGATATGGTCAAACTGCTAGTGAAGGATGAAGGCTAGGAACAAGGTTGGGCCAAGGGGTTGACTTGTCTAACTTAACTCAAAAATACTTTGAACTGGGAGAAAGGGGAAAACTACAAACTCTGTGCTGGACAAAAAAAACACGGGGAATGGCTGTGCCTCACAAATGGATAAGTTGTTTAGAGAGTACTTATTCAACTTAGGCATCATGTCTACATCAAGTTGATCCAGGTTCATTAGGATCATTCAATTTTATTCCATGGCCTTTTTGGCCTACATAACCCTTCGGATTTCAAATGTGCTGAGAAGCACAACTAGTTGCAACTTGCATCCAGGGCATGTTTTTCAAATATTTATAAGGTCAGCAATTGTTTAGATATAGCTTTTAAGAACCATTTTCTTTTTGGACCTTTCTTATACTCTTCGAGGAGTATTTTTAGTTGTTCATCGCTCTTGCCCTTTTTTTGGTTTCCATGGGCGAATTTATAAGTTTCCATAAGTAGAACATGAGCTTTCAGTTTTAGCCAACAACATCTCAAGTGACTAGGGGGAGTTCGAGCCAATGCCAAACATCGGGACAACCGACCAGAATGATTTAGGCCTACAATCCAACTCACCAAGGGCAAGTTTTGTCACCAACTCAGAGCCGAGACACTAAATATACAGGGATGCGGTCCAAACACAGAGGTAGAAAAATGGGGAAGTCCTCGGTATCAGAAAGTCAAATGAGACATGTCAAGGTTTAAAGTCAAATAGGAAGGTCATGTATGGATGGAGTCAAGTGAATATGGAGCCTACACTAGCAGACAACTGGTGTCGGGAAAGACCATATCTATGTAAGGTGAAAAACCAGTGGGTTTTGTTAAATGACCTAAATGTGCAAGCAATTGTCCGTTTTATGATTTACAGTTCATTTTAAATAGTTTGCCACATCAAAATAATATACAAAGCACATGCTATGATCATGACTAAATCAACAAGATAATAATCCACAGTCAGTGATAACATATCCATAGATCATACAACATCATCATAATAATAATCATCAAGTATCATCTGAAACACTGCTGCAATACATCTCTAAGCACTGAACTGCAAGTGTATGGGATAAAGGGTCACATCAGTCATCAAATCTGAACTCTCAAGGCTCAGCCTTGACACAAGGTCTAAATAATATACTGCTCTGATCATGAGTGATCCAAAATATATAGCCATGCTCTGGAATAATGGAAGCTCTGGAATATGCAGATATCTGCTGAACAAGAATAGTAGCCCTGCTACTATGGTGTGATAACAGGTATATCACTCCATAAAAGGCACCGACTCACAAGTTTGTCTGCTTCCTTTTTCTCATTTATCTTGAACATTGACTTTATACCTGGTTGTCCACCAGGCCCGGATCTCGGAACATAGAAATTAGATGTTGTTGAAGGCATGGCGGAAGATGAGGAAAAGGTCTCACTCCCCATTCCCCCTAAAGTGTGTCCGGCTGTCCCGGATCCTAATGACACTCTCATTCCAAGTACCTGCCTAAGAGCTTCCCTTTCATCTTTCTTCTTGCCAATACTTTCAATTGCGAGTTTGGCCCTATGAATAATTTCAGGTGTGGAGTTTTTGCAAATATCCACCTCATGCCCTGAAAGTTGTGCGAGGTGGTATTTGAGCCTACTTATCCCCCCCGTCATCTCCTTTCCACACAAATTGCATTTTAGCTTTTGGCGATTTTGTGGATCAAGAGGCTCTCCGTAGTCCCAGAATGGATCCAAAGTCTTCGGCATGTTTGTTGAAACTTGAAACTTTGAACCTGCAGGCTGCAACATAAAACAAAAAGGTTTTTTTAGCATATTTTTATTGCAAAAAATTGAAAAATAGCAAACCAGAGTTTTATTAATTAATTAACAAGGATACAAACTCTGATTTTTAATAATTAATTGCTCATTTTTAAATTTTAATTGCTCATTTTTAAATTTTAATTGCTGATTTTTAGTGGCACATTAAGGAATGGGGGCACCGGGCAGACTGGCAAAGTATCCTGGTTACATTCGATGGAGAAATCAGAGAAATGAAAAAAACAATAAAAAAAAACAGTGAGAAAGCTAAAAAAATAAAAAATAAAACAGTTAGCAAGCTTCAATGTTGAATGCACAATGGCAGACTATCCCGATTCCCTGGTTCCCGTTCTACTTTGATGGAGAAAAACGAAAATAAAATAAAAAATAAAAAAATAAAAAGTTAAAAGTTAAAACAGTGAGCAAGCAAGCTAAAAAAAAAAACAGTGAGCAAGTGGCACTGTGGCACATACCTGGAGTTGGAATGCTAAGTCGACAGCTCCTCAGCCACACAGCCACGACTCACTCCAGAGTCCAAGCAGCACCCACGCAGACTCAACCCCGGCGGCGACTTCACTCAGCACTCTCGACAGTGACTTCACTTAGCGAGTCAGCACTCACGACTGTGGCAAACTCAACCCCGACGGCGTCACGAACTCGTGACTGTCACGAACTCACGACTGTGGCGAACTCTCGGCGGCCAATTTTCTCAGAACCCGTGCCCTAGCTCTCCCACTCCGGACTCACGACTGTGGCGGACTCTCGACGGCGACTTTTCTCAGCACCCGTGCCCTAGCTCTCCGCTCGAATGATGAATGCAGCCCGAGTGAAAAAAACCAATAAAAAAAGTCGTTTTAAGTTGTTTTGACCCCGCGGAAAGCATCGACTCGCGATATCTTGCACAGAAATCGCGATATATCACCTAAAAAATCGCCCTAAAATATCGCCGCGATATTTGGCGATAATATCGTCGTAGAGTTTGTCTCGCGATATCGGCAATATATCGCGATATTGGCAATATATCGCCGATATTTGTAACACTGCTTTAAAACCCACCTCTATAGCATCCACGGCAATTCGGATCTATAGTTTGGTGGTGATTGGCTTCCAATTGACCCACTTCCCAAGGCACCTAGCCCTCCTTGAGGCAATTCGCACTCCTTGAGGAAGGTTAGTTGGGCTAGTTTCTTGACATGGGTAGGTGAGATCCCACTTGATTTGCATAGATCCACCTTGATAACCTAACCCTAGTGCTTCACCTCTTTTATTTTTGCCTTGTGGGCCCCATTCCTCAATTTGAGGGTTGTGCCCCACTTGGGTCATTGGGTGATGCATTTTCAATCTTAGATCTATGGAGATCTAGCTCATATTGGGGCATGCCACTTCAAACCCACCTTGATAATTGCCTTAACTACCCCGATCTACATTTTAGTCAAATTTGGACTCCATTTGCCCCCTCATCTCAAGGCACTAGTCTCCCTTGGTCAATTCGCACTCCTTGGGGTTAGTGTCATTTGCTAGATCCCATATGTGGGTATTGTCTATCCCATCCTAAATCCATAGATCTACATCCTTGCATACCCCTTAGTGCCATCTCACCCCTAACTCTACCTTGTGGGCCCCATTTGGACCATTTTCCACTTTTTAAGGAGTGGGCCCCACTTGTGTCTTTTCATGGTACTAGATCTAATTCAATTGAGCTTCATAAGTGGCCCTAATCACTTCATTGGTTGAAACACTTGTCACTTCCTAAGCCTCTTCAACCACACTTTAACTCTTGGGTCCACTTAATCTAACTCACTCATTGGTTTCCGTAACTCACTCACACATTTCCCTAGTAACCTTTGGGTTAGCTAATCTTCATTGATTGGCTAGGGTCTCCCCCTTGGTCTTGATTTATCTTGATCTAAAGTGAAGAGTGCCTCGATTATCGTGACACCCAGCTTGCATTGGGAACCGTTGCATCTCTTAGGTCACCTCTTTAGTTGTCCATCTCCTCTACCATCCCGGATGGGATACCTTTAGGGACAACTACAAGTTGTGTGATAACATTTTTGGCGCCGCTGCCGGGGAAGGTAGAGGCCTACCCTCGTTCGACATATATTTTCAAGCTCTACTCCCGTTCTCTTTGCCAACATTTTTGGCGCCATTGTCGAGGAGGTAGAGGCTTACCTTAGGTGTCTGCGAGTATCCATGCATAATTCATATCTTATCGCATCCGGATTAATCTAGATGGTTATCAGTTCAATCCTTAATCTAAACATAGCCATCTATTTCACTCATTTCTCCCCGCTATCCTAACGACATATCTTTTGGTAGGAAAGAATTAAAATCTGCCTGGCGACTCCACATAAGCGACTCCAATGGTGATCGATCCTATCGTTATCTAGAACCCATGGGGTGCATCATTTTGTATTTAGGTTCTTGTTTTAAAAAATAAAAAAATTTGCCATCCATGGCTGCTTCTGAGCGGCCTATAACTTTCGGTCGATTAAAAGCCTTTGACTTCTCAAAAATTGTTGGGTATCCTCATCATATTCTTCATCAAGCCCGTGAAAGGTTGCCTAAATTCTATGGAAGTTATGAGATCTCTGCTAAAAGGCACCTTTTCATCTTTAGAGAAGTTATTAACGAATTATCTATAACCGATGAGAATGTATGTATGAAACTATTGGCCTCATCTTTCCAAGGAAGAGCTGAGCTCTGGTTCTTGAAGTTGAAGGCCACTGGCATTTCCCGATATGACATGTTTGAAAATAAATTCTTAGAAGAATGGGAAAGTGAATGCGATGAGATATATTCTTCAGATCAGGCCCAAGATCAAAACCTTCCCCTTTCATATCCTATCATTGAATCAATTGATAATCAAATATCAAGTGAATTGTCAACATCCGAAGATGACCCCTCCTACCCAATTTCTTTTGAGGATAAGTCTTCCACGTCTGAGTCAATCGAAATTCAAATCCCTAATCATTGTATAAATCATAAGTTTTCAAATTTCTTTTTAGGTAGTCCTAGTCCTGATCCCGAGGAAATTTCTGAGGATGAGCCTTTAGTCAACAAGTCTATTGAAGTTCCTCCTCCGGAGAAACTCATTAGTCACTTTATTGATCATTCAAATCCTTATCACCTTATTAAAAAAAAAAAAAGTGGGGACGGTGACCAAGATCCTTTAGCAATGATTTCACATGATCATTGTGCAAATAATCAGGATGTTTTAAATTAACTTGTTAATTTTCTCCCTGACAAATTAAATAAAAATGATCATTTATCCTCATATGAATTTAATGACGAATCAATAGAAGGTCAATCTCAAGATGAGGATGAATTAGTGAATCACACTAGATGCTCTAGTCTTTGTTCTACTTCTTATAATGAGTCTTTAAATTTTTCTTTTTCCATCCTTAGACAAGATAGCTTTATCCAATTCTTAGATTAGAATCTTGTCCTCAATTTGTAAATATTAGACTTGATCAAAAGCTTGAAATCATTCCCAGAATAAAGAGTGTTACTTTGAAAGGCCTTTCTTTTTGTCAAATTTCAAGGCCAAATTTTTCTATCCATCTGGGAGAATGTACATATGTTCAATCCACCCTCCCTGCCCAACTTTTTCAATCTTCTTTGGGTCGGTAGTCTAATCAATCTTTTGCTTTTGAAATTTTTAGTAGGAAGTATAAGCATGGTCTCATCATTAGAGAAAAAGTACTCCATTTCCCTTTTCAACCACTTTGGAACAATAATGCTTGTTGCCAAGTTATCAATCATTCTTGGTGGCTACAAAAGGTGTATAAAGATCAATTTCATCTTTTCTCTATTTTTGAGCAACAAGTAGGTTTGATTTTGATTTTTCGTCTTCTAAGCTTTGATTTATCCCCATTTGGTTTTTATTTGATCATCAGTCCCAGGGAGAATCAAATTGAATATGTGAGAGGAGTGAATGAGGAAAGTAGTTTGTATAAAAAGAATTTGAATCACGTGCCATGTGTTTTCCCTCCATCAATTTTAAATAATAACTTGCATAAGTTCTATGATCCTATCAATTCTTTGATGGAGGATGTTTGCATCAATCATTCTTCTCCTTGGCATGATTTCATTTTGCACCATTCAAACCCTTCTTCAATTTTTGAACAAATCAGGAAGATTGTGCTTTCAAATTTATTAATCTTTAACCCAACCCTGACTTGTTCTATTAACGAAAATCAAAGAAGAATCATTAACTTGTTTGATGAATGGTTGCATTGGATTTATGATTTTACCTAGCATTTGTGTTGGTTGGTTAGAGTAGGTAGGCCATTGAATAAGCTCATTTGAGCAGTAGGATTTGTGTGTCTTTACCCCTTAGTAGGTCATTGAATAAGCTCATTTACCCCTTAATGCCATCTCACCCCTAACTCTACCTTGCGGGGCCCATTTGGACCATTTTCCACTTTTTAAGGAGTGGGCCCCACTTGTGTCTTTTCATGGTACTAGATCTAATTCAATTGAGCTTCATAAGTGGCCCTAATCACTTCATTGGTTGAAACACTTGTCACTTCCTAATCCTCTTCAACCACACTAAAACTCTTGGGTCCACTTAATCTAACTCACTCATTGGTTTCCGTAACTCACTTACACATTTCCCTAGGAACCTTTGGGTTAGCTAATCTTCATTGATTGGCTAGGGTCTCCCCCTTGGTCTTGATTTATCTTGATCTAAAGTGAAGAGTGCCTTGGTTATCGTGACACCCAGCTTGCATTGGGAACCGTTGCATCTCTTAGGTCACCTCTTTAGTTGTCCATCTTCTCTACCATCCCAGATGGGATACCTTTAGGGACAACTACAAGTTGTGTGATAACGGTGTCTAATGGGTAAGCAACAAGGGAAGCTAGACAAACTCTAGGCTAAGGTGATTAAATATTAATGTCCAATGTTACATTGTTACACCATTAACCATATATTCCATAATGACATCATAGCATATAAAATAAAAGTACATCATCATGAAATGAAAGGGAAGCATGATACAATTTCATTAGAACATCATTAGAGCATATATCAGAAAGAACAAATTTGAACCATGAAATTGAGCAGTAATATTTCCCACCAAAAGCTTGGGCTTGAGATAGATAGGTTTCTGGATACCTATGGGGTCCCTAATATACTCGATGGTATGTGGGGTCCAATTCCGAGATCAAAGTCTATCTAATGTAATACTACTCGCATAGGATACCAAAAGGAGTGACAACGATGACCAACATAGCATCCAGCTATCCAGAAACAACCACCTGCACTTTCAGCATTAAGCTATCAAACCTACTGTTTTCAAACCAGTAAGGTTCATCAGCCGCAAGATTAAACGCGTAACAACAAATCTTTAGCGATATCTTTACAGACGCCAAAACATGTCTTCTACCCAATAATGAAATCCCAAATAATATATTCCAAAGATCTTTGATTAGCAAAATTGCACCATGTTAACTAGATAACATTAAAAGAAATATACCATGAAACATGTAATGTCATCCACTAGATTGCACTTAGAAGATATTGTTAGTTTTTATTAAATTCCATATCTGATTACTATTTCAACTGAATTTTATGCCCAAAATTTTAATGCAGCAACATTACATTACACATCTGATTCAGTAACAGCAATACACTGGAAAATAAAAGTGAGATTGAACAACGGAACAATAAAGAACCATCACACAATTATTTTATCCTGTAAACCCCAACTTGGGGAAAACCAACAACAGAGGCTTTGTCTTTTATTAACTCGCGAATATGCTTCAAAATTTATAGGCAACTTGAATCTGTCACTAACCCAATTAGACGACCTCGGAATCTATCCTGAAGAGACTCAATCTCTTCTTCAAACCATTGCACCTCCGTTTTCACTGAACACCATCCCTACACCCAAGAGAATTTGCCTGTATGATCTGTAGTACGAATCTGTACACTCTTGTACGACAGTCATACAAACTGCAGAAGTCCCCTCACACGTGGCTAATAAGAGAAGAGGAAAATGCCCTCTCTTTCACAATCTCCGGAAGAATATCGTCCCTCTTTCCTTTGGTGCAAACTCACACCCTTTCAGTCAATTACAAACCCTCAACGACTTGAAAGAATCACTCTTTCCAAATTCAGATCACTCACTGATCAAGGTCACTCGATGTGTCTAACGACCCTCCATAGACCTCCTTTTATGTCATTTACAATATGTAAATATCATGGGTTGTAATACCATGGCCCTATTATCACATACATTGTAGTTGGAGCTACCATGATGCAGACCAAATTTTTTTCACATCCATGAGCCAGTCCTGTGGTTGAGATGAGCCTATTGATCAGCGGTGATGCATATATTTCTGAGCCAGCAGCAGCAGCTTGCCCCCTTGTCATGACTGATCCTGCATGACCCCATTGAGACATACTTGTTGTATCCATGGTTCACTAAGCAGAGTTGCAGAGTGCAGAGCACACAGCTGGTACATTTCCCTTGCCCCATGAGCAATTTGAGTTGGTTTCATGATGATCATCAAAGAAAAGTATATGGTCAGACAGGTATATGTGTGTATTTGGGTGCTACTAGACTGTCTTGCTCATCTCATTAGCCTTAACTGGACCCGGCAACTCATTTTGGTGATTATGTATTGTAGTGCTCTCATGGACTTGTTATTATGAGTTGATCTATGATTTTAAATGTTAAGACTTTTCTATATGCTCACTAGTATTGCGTACCTTATGGAGGCTTACCCTTACCTTGCTATGTATGGCATCACCTTTTCACTGTCTCCGTCCATCCAATATCTCCCATCTTTTGGTTTGATCCCTGACTTGATACTTTGACTTGTGAGATTGAGGAGCTTTCCCCCACTTTGACCTATGTATATGATAGACTCCATGTTGTTTTGTGTCTCGGATCTGAGTTGTGAGTCAAAACTTGTCGAAGCCTTGACCCTTCTGGGCCGAAGGAACACGTCAGTGTTGGGTCCTGAGACTAGGTGAGTTTGGATTCTGAAGCCTTCAACTCTCTGGTTGGTTGCCCCCAACATTTGGTCCTCATTGTGGATGATTCCTGCTAGTTGACCACATGCTTCACTTATGGGCCAAGAGTACCCATTAGTGTTGCTACATGAGCTAAGACTAGCTAGTTGACCGAGTTGTGTCAGATAGACTTGAAGCAAGTGATCCTATCTATTGCTGCCTGGAATCACACCAGGGAAAACGCGGCAAAAATCTTCAAGCCGTTGGTGTGGCCTTGGGGGCAAGCCAGAGTCAAGTGTTGTCACCTGAACCTCGACTCCTCCGTCTAGGCTTACTCCTAGCGACGCCAAGGGGGGTGGACCCTAAAAAAGTAAAAATAAAATCTAAGGTGTTTAATCTTATGAAAGATAAAGCAACTAATCTAGGAGTTAGAAAATTTTATTTTCAAGAACAAAGCACTATAAAAGATAAAATCATTCATTGTCCCACATCATCATTATCATTTGATACATAACATCCATCATCATAAAATATCCAATAATAAGATCAATGTTGATAAATGGAGTCAAAAATAAAGTGCTTGAAATGAAATAACGATGTTTTGCAATTGTTCTTGGTAAATTTTATTATTTTGTGGTAACGAGTTTTTATTATGGATGGGGGATTTCCAATATACCGTAAGGTACTAGAAATATGTCCGGAATTTGACAAGGTGGCTCCTCACTTGGACATGTGGGCTGGATCGGTGTCTCTGGGAGGTGTGCAACACTATACCAAACGAGGGTATAGTCTAACGGTATCCCAAGGTCACTACCCAGTGGTTCCCGCTTCCTTTGAGAAATTTGCCCACCAATGTCAATAATCGTTTACACCGGATTTTCATAAAGGGTGGTTAATTGGGAAATGTTAAACTAATTGCTAGTCACTAAGTCCCTTTCTAGTTGATCAACATGTTCAAACAAAGCTGCAGTGATCCAAAGCATACAGGGACAAAGCCTTGTTAATTTTTATGTATTTTTGAACAAATATTTTACTTTTTTATGCCCCAAGAGTCTCATTTCAGGCCAGTACTTGGAGAAGCCCTTATCCTGAAACCGTACTTCGGGAAAGCAAGGGGTTGTTTTGAAAGTAAAGAAATTGTAGATTGTAAAAAAAATGATAAAAACTAATTCCTGAGTGAACTTGTGGCCCGCCAATGCAATGGACCAACAAGGTTAATTTTATCCCTAGTTAATTTTAATTAAGTGTCGGAAAAGAAAATCTAAACTAAAAATGCAAACCACAAAATTTTGAGTCAACACAGTTTCCCCCCCTGGGGGGGTGTGGGCGCTAGGTAGCCCACTTGCTCTCGTTTAATATTTCTTTTACAATATGATCATAAGTGCCACAGTCATTTAAAACTGACTCAAAGGCTTACAAAATTAGACAGAAGGAGTTTATGGATGAAAAAAGTATGTTTTTGGGTGCTCCGAATGGCTCGATCCACCAAAACTTAGGCAAAGTTTCCTCCTATCTATTCATAAAGTGATGCAAAACAGCAAGCTAATGTCAATAAGAAGTGCCCAAAAACACTTAGAAAGTGAGTTTGGGTCACCCAAAAAAATTCGCGAAAAAAGACTAAGTTAATCCTATGATAAATGACAAAAATAACCAAGGAAGGCAAGCTTTCCTTGGGATCTTGGTCTGCTTGTTTAAGGAAGCCAATGAAATGCACTTTTAATTTGCAAGATAAACTTTTAAAATTCAGAGCTAAGCATTCTAGTTCAAGCTTTAAAATTTGACATTTTTTTTATAACTTAAAATGAGATGCTTAATCAAAGAGATCTAATCTAAGAATGATAAATCTTTTATAAATGAAATAGATCAGATTTTTTAAGAGTAATTTTCAGATCTACTTAAGAATATGTATATTAGAATGTAAATCACTATTACTCTTAAACTGTAACCAGTAACCAGAAATTAGTGAGAGTAGAGAGAGATAGAGATGGAGAAAACTTGGGATGAAACCAGAAGCTTTGGAGCTTGACTTTGTGGAATACCAAGGGACTGCATCTGCAAAACAAATGTTAGAAAGGGGAAGAAGGAAACAAGATCAACATGATGATGTCTATATGAAACTCTTTGCTCTTTCCTTGGATGGAAAAGTTGGTGATTGGTACAGCAATTTACCGAACAAAACCTTTGCCACACTTGCAACTTTCAAGACTGCTTTCACCAACAAGTTTGGTGAAAAGAAGGAACCTAGGCATCAACTAGCTTCTTTAACAAACATAAAGAGGAAGGAAAATGAAACGATGGATGAGTTTAACCAGAGGTTGACAGAATTGTCGAATGCCATTCCCGCCACTTACAAACCACCTGCACCATCTATCTTGGTCTATTACATTGAAGCACTTAGTGGGAAGATGCAATATCAGATCAGGGATAAGGAACCCACTACTCTTCTAGAAGCTCAAGAAATGGCAGTCAAAATAGACCAAAATATGCAATCATCAGGTGAGTCCAACCTTCTTGGTTATTCGAGATCTTCAACTCCTTTAAAGACACCTGAACATAAAGAAAAAGATCCCTTAAAGGATAATTATGAAAAGCCAATGTTGGAAATGAAAGAAAGACTTGAAAGGATGGAACAAACAGAAGTGAAACATCTTGCACAAATGAAGGAGATGCAGAAGAGGTTCGTAACCATGGAAAGATCACAAACTCAACTTGCTCCAAGAACTTTTCCTACAAAAAATAATTGGCAAAGAAAAGCACCCAACCATGAACAGAGGCCTCCTCATCAATTGGAGGTTGCTAACATGGTTGAGCATTACACACCATTTTGTAGGGCATGCAAAGACTTCCATGAAGAAGACACTTGTCATTATGCATGTTATGTTCAAGAGCATGGTTTCCCTGAAGGGTGTGGTGGTCAGTCTTCATCAAGCGAGCCTGAGTATATAAACCATGTAGGTGACATTCACAGTATTCCCAGAGAAAGTTGGAGACAGGCAAAACAGTATAGTCAAGAGCTAGATAACATGACCAAGTATTATGGTGAAAAGACTTCAACGGATCAGGTTAACAACATGCAGAGGTACAAGGGTATTACCTACCAAAGGAAAGCAAATGATGGACCTTCTACTCAAAATGCACCTAAGGTAACAATTCCAAATGATGCTAATGAGTCAAATAATTTGAGCTTTGATTTGGGTAATTGGTTGATTAATACAAAAGTACCTGTGCCTGTTTTAGAATTATGTAAAATACCTGGCCAAAGAGAAAAGCTTTTGAAAATTTTAGATCCTCCAACTTCAACAAAGCCTCCTACACCTTTGAAACCCCCTACCCCTAAGAAGGTCGCTTTTGCTGAAACTATAGAGCAACCTTCCACAAGCAATTACAGTGCCTTAGAAGACCCCCTTGTAATTCCACATACCAAGGACCCAAGAAAAGAAGATCATCCCCCTTTCTATGTATCATTGATGATAGGTGATCTTCTTCTACACAACTGTATGTTAGATCCAGGGTCTTCTTCCAACATCATTACCAAAAAAGTCATGCAACAACTCAATCTAAAAACATCAAGACCATATCAAAATGCTTGTGCCATGGACTCTAGGCAGGTTGAAGTTGTGGGAATCATTAAACATCAATCAGTGAGGTTGGCTAAATATCCGGATATCCATATAAATATGGACATCCTTGTCATTGATGTTCTGGATAAATGGGGGATGTTGCTTTCTAGGAAGTGGGCTGCCACTTTAGGAGGATGGATCCAAATGGATTGGACCTATGCCACTGTGCTAGCATCTGAGGACTCACTAGTTAAATTGCATAATAGAAGGAAAAGAAATACCATGTTGAGAATCCCAAGAAGCCATTTAATCAATATGTTTATAATACTGATGATCTTGGGACTTGTGCAATTTACTCTACCTTTCTAGCCCCTATCCAAAAAGAGGTTAAAATTGAGGAGGATAAACATGGCCTGGAGCATGATATAAGTGATGATGAATCCATCATGGATGACATAGATATTGATAATGATAAATGGACTTTTATAGAGAACCCTATCTATGCCACATCTAAAGAAGTTAATGACGAGCAGAAATCCTTTGGAATTTTTGTCGATAATCCAACTTATGAGCATGTGGATACATATAGCCAGGAATATGATAAAGCTTACAAGGACTCCCCCATATTTGATAAAGATGTGGATGATGACTATTGGACATACATTAGAGAACCTATTTTGATAAATCTAGAGAAGGCAGTATGGATTTTGAAAATTTTGAGCATTTGGACATGGAGGAAGAGCTTACTATTCTTTCATATGAGCAGTTAGAGCCACACATGAATATCAACAAAAATAACTTAAAGAAGCAGTACAGTGAAGGGCCAGATTAGGTACAGTCAATTAAGCATATATCTCAGCCATTGGATGTCCCTTGTAAATTAGAGCGGTTCGAGGCTTATACTTTCAATGAAAGTTATTTTCAGAAGAGCCTTTCAGATCAATATGATGAGGTACCGAGACTACCTTATCATCCTGAGTTTTTTCTCCACCCTATCCTATCATGGATAGAGGATGCCTGCAGGAGGACCTACTATATTGGGAAGCACTTCAAAGATCTATCACATACTTATGATTTCCCATCCAGCCCTCCCATCCAAAATATCCAAGCAGGTTTGCACTTTCTGATAAGCATGCCCTTACTCTCGCTGGTAACCAGAGACAAGGTAAAAAATTATTATTATATTGATAACATGCTTAGATGGTTCAATTGGATTTCTGATTATACTTAACATTTTCTTCTATGTTATGTTAGAATAGGAAAAATAAAGCTCCTCAAAGTGAGCATTTACTTTCTGTATTTTAATTTTTTGAGCATTTAGAATTTATTTTCAAAAATAAAATATAGTTTATGTTTCATTTGGCTTTTTCATAACACTTGTGCTACTGAAGGTTTTTTGTCAAGTTAAGATGTTTTTTCAGGCTATATAAAAACTAGAGATTCAGGTGTTCTCGTATCCTCTCCTTGCATGAATGCCAGATCGAGCACACGTCCCATAGTTGGAGCCAGATGTTACCAGCTATTTTGTACAATAGCTGAACGTCTTGTGAGCCGCTAGTTTATTGAACATGATTCATGTTCATCATCAGTGTTCAGAAGTTCAAAAGGCATTTTTAGGGCAATTTTGCCCCATTTGTAATAACTGCATGTTCATACCCCCATGGGGAATTTGTAAAAAGTTGGTCTAAACGGGGTTCTTTTATAAAAGACTCGACTATCCTTAGGTTTAGCCATTTGGGGGATACTCTAGAGTGTTTTCTCCTTAGGAATTATGCGCTACTCATCAGTGGCGTAAAATCCCTGAGTTTTTCACTCATACCTCCAAAGCCGGAGTATTTACCATGGTGGTCAAAACCTAAAGTGGTTACTAGAGTCTTGTGTCTAGGATTTTTTACGTGTTAGCCATCTCGATTGAGTCGTATGAACATACACTAGGTCCCCTAGGAGTTTCATTTGATTCCGAGAAAAATATTTTTTTCCGTAATTTAGACCATTTTTTAATGGTTTATATGGAATTTTTCAAGTTGTGATAAAGACCTCATCTAGAGGCGGAATTTGGTGTGGGGAGGCTCGTTTTGACGCTCAAAGCGTCTTCTTTACCCTAGCGCCCTCATTCTTCAAATTCTAGGCGACTATGTCACCTCTGGGGGAGTTTTGGCTAAAAATGCATCATTCTGGCATTTAATTATTAAAAAGTGACAAAATGCACGAAAGTCCAAAAATCAAATAAGTCAAAAAAATTAAAATTTTGATTTTTAAAGGTTGAAGGTGGATGGCATAAGGTGTACGACTACTTTAGAGATAAAGTTACATGTTTCAAAAGTCAAAGTTTTTATTATTGGATCAAATCGAAATGGCTCATGTGGGCATCTTGCATGAGCTCACGGCTAAGGTTGGGCAAATACTCCATGTGGTGGGCTATCATTTTTATGATAAAGCGTATGTTTTAAATAACCTTTGGATCTACGAGTTGCATTAAGGGGATGACGTGAGCATTTGTTGAGCGTGGGTTTCATTCACGAGTTTGACCGTACAGCCGTTCTCTTGCATAAAATGGTGGGCGACTTCTTCAAGGTTGAGAGCGTTGGTTACTATGGAGAGAGGCTCCACCTCATCTCCCACCAAACCCAATCATGCCAACCGAATCTATGTTAACTCCAATTCACATCAATCAAGGCTTGGAACTCCAGTTGGTTGGTGTGATGCGCTTTCAATTGGCTCTATCTCAACCCATTCGAATGGCCTCTTAGCTCTCTCAGTTTTTGTATAATGAGCAAGCCTTTGGGCTCTCTTAGGATGGATATTTTGATGTAAGATTACTTTGGAGAATTTTTGTAATAGCTTTTGCTTTGTATTGAAATAAAGAATTCAACTTTGGAGGTCCATGAGCTCTCGTTCTTTGTGGTGAATACTTCTATGGTTGAGGTGATCTCTTTCCAAGCATTTCTCTTTCAATACTTATATGTTGTGATCAAATGCTAGCTTTAGAAGTCTAAATTCTAGAACACAAGATCTACCATTTGCAGTTGTCAATTTGGTTTATTATGCAATGTTTGTCAAAGTTATATGAATATGACGTACTCAGTTATACTAGTATTGATATAACCTTGGTTTTCTTAGCATACTGGTTTATTTTGATCTCACTATTGTACTGAGTGTTTTGTGCCTTGGTTAGGTTTCATCAATTGAAGAAGGGTGTGAGCTTAGTTGCTTCTATCCCAAGCTTCAAGAACTTCAAGATTTGATTTAACACTTCGTGACTGCAGGATCTACAAGGCTTGTGATTTTTGCCATCAAAAGAAGGACAAGAGGAGTTCTTCTTCAAATATTCCATCCTTAAAATCACTTTAAAACTTTGGTTACCAGTTACTCAAGAAGAAGCCCTAAGCTCCAAGTCCCATTTCTTTGGCTTCTCCCCTCTCTAGCCTTGTTTGGCTTGCCTTTTTGTTCCTCCTTTTCCTTGTATTCGTTTTAGTCCCTTCTTCTCCTCCTCTAGCTCTCGTCTTTCCCTTCTCCCTTGGCTTTCATCTTTCTCCTAGATCTCCCTTCTTCCTTTCGTTTTGGTCCTCTTTCTCCTCCTCTTGCTCTTGTTTTTCCCTTCCTCTTTAGCTTTCGTCCTACCTCCTTCTTCCTCTCGTTTTTGCTTCCTCCTCCTTGCATTCGTTTTAGCCTTCTTCTTCATATTTCTTCCTCTCCTCACTTGCTCCTCTCGTCCTCCCTTTTGTTTTATCTTCTATCACCTTTCGTTTTTCTTCTTCTCTCTTAGTCCTTCCTTTGCTTTGACTTGCTTCCCCTCCCTTCCCCTTTATCACTTTGGTGAAGGTTGCTTAGATCTCAAGTAGTTTAGTTTGCATCTAGTTTCCTTTTTAGCTTTGCATTAGATCTCATTCTTAGCTTAGTTTGATTTAAAAAGGTTTGCATCTAGTTTCTTTAAGTTATAAGCTTGCACTTAGTTCATTTCATAGCTTTGCATCTAGCTTACATTTTCTACTAGATCTTAGATTTGCTTTGTTTTTGTTAACAAATAATGGGTGTTTGAGTCTTTGGCTTGTTGTAGGTACTTGGAGAGAAGAAGCAAAGATCAAGAGCAAAGAAACCAAGAAGATTTAAACCAAGAAAAGCAATAAACCAAGAAGAGCAATAAACCAAGAAGAAGATTTAAACCAAAGAAGATCTAATGACCACTCTCCTTTTTTGTAAAAGCTCCTAAGAAGCTTCTTCCATTTCTTTCAAGTTCTCTTCAAAGGATTAAAATCCCAAGCATTGTAATCGATTAATTAAAAGAGCTAGTGGGATTTTTAAGCTCCCACAACCCAACTTCCCCAATTGGGGAAGTTTGTAGTGTATTGCTTTGTTTACTTCATCTTTAGATTAGTTTTCCATTTTTTGCAAGTAGATTACTAATTGCTAGTTTAGTTTCACCTTTGCATCCTAGAATACTAATTGTTAGATTAGTCTTCTTTTATTTTATTTGAGCTATCTTGTTGTGTTTCTTGCTTATATTTGTCAATCATAAAAAGAACACAAAAGTCTCTTGAACTTGTCATAAGACAAGTCAAGAGCACTCTCTATCAGCATATTGTTGCATCTTGCACTTGCATATAGATTAGATAAGACTCTTGAATCTCACCATAAGGTGGATCAAGAGCACTCTCTGTTGGAGAGCTTTGTTTTTTGCTCTAAGTAAAATCATTCACAACTCATCGTTTCCCATAAAAACTGGAATTAACCATTTTCTTTACCACGTATGCTTTGCTCCTCCTTGAGAAAGGCTGGGTTACTCAGAAACGGTATTGGGCTTTTTAATTGTTCACGTTAATTCCAACTTCAACCATAATAAAATTCACCACCCCCATAACCAACGAATCCGGCGTTGATCGATACAATACTCGAAAGTGGGCAAATTCCAAGTGGGGGCGCCGAGTAGCCATATTCAGGTTCTAGTGGTTGGTTAGTTATTGAACGCCTCACTAAAAAACTGGGTGGTCCGTCATGTCTTCGAACGGAAGTTGTAAGTAAGTTTACTTTCATTTTCTATCTTTTCATGTATGATTGGAAATAAAAAATTTGCATGTTAAATAAGTTTATTTGCATGTTATTTTAATTTCTATTTGTATGTGTTTACAAGATCTCATGGGTAAGCAAGTTTTTGTGATTTAGCTTCCAGGTTGTCAAGCTTGAAGAAGGATTGGATCAAGTTTGACTCCACTCCATCTTCAACAATCTTCAGGAACATTGTCCCTCAGCACTCCACAAAGAAGCATTCTCGGTTTGATATTTTCTGGTAACAAGCTCTCTTCTTCTTACTCTTTCTCTCATGAAAATTATTTCTTCTTGGTTACTGTTTTTGGGTACTTTCAGATCTGATCTGCTTAGTAAGTTTATCATAAAATCAGATATGATTTTTTATGCATAGATCCAAGTTAGTTCAAAGTAATTATTTCATTGTTGGGTCTTGCTTGAAAAAGGGTCTTTAAATAATTTTTTCAAGTCTAATTTTAGGATTGTTTAAAGATTTCTTCTTTTAAAAGTTTTAAGGTTTATATCAAGCAATCAAGTGCTTTATTGGCTGCATTTTCTGTTAATTTTTAGTGCAGCTGCGAGACCCATTCTCAAAGAGAATGGTACCCTCGTCAGTTAACTAGGGTTCCTGGTCAAGTTAACCAGGCAGAGTAATGAGTAAGACCCTAGAAGGTACCCTAGGGCCCCCAGCTGTCTCCTGGGGTTCTTGGTCGAGGACCAAGCAGGTTGATGCCATGGCAAAGTCCCTAGCACGTGGCTAGGACCCCTATTTGTCTCTAGGGTATTCTGGTCTAGAATCAGACAGTTTCTTGGTCATGAGGACCAAGCAGATCCTGCAGGTTGAGATAGAGACATCCTAGGTCCTGCAGATGGTTGATCAACATTCAGTCTAGGACTGAATGCTCAGCTTGAGGCTGAAGACCATTCTCTGGGAGAATGGAGAACCTGGTCATGGACCAGATGGTTGATCAACAGGTCCCAGTCTAGGACTGAGGCTCAGCCTTGGGCTGAGAAGCCATTCCTTGAGAATGGAGGCACTTGGTCAGTTACCAAGATTATGATGTGTGATGTCCTCTTCTCCTAGGTCTTCAAGATGGATGAGTTGGTTGGTCTTCTCAAGGGACTGGCCACCCCTTGTGGAAGCTACTAACATTTGACCTAAGGAGCAGTTGAGAGAACCACATGATCACATCATCTGTGTGAACCCTTCCTTATACAATGATGATGAACTTTCAGGTTATATGGAACATTTGTACATTTGAGAGAGAGATGATTGGTTGTACCTTTCCACCTTGGATAATTTACTTTTGGTCCTTGCACCTTGTTGCTTATTAATCTTCTGGTACCCTGTCTTTGATTTGTGGTAAATAGGGTCATTGACCCACCTTTTATTTATACCACCCTTGTTGTTTTGATCTTATGGGTATTTTGGATGTTTGTCCACTTTATGAGGTTCTTTTATTTTTTATTTTTATTTTTATTTTTTATTTTTTTATATATTTTATATTCTTTATTTTTATCTTTTATTTTTTTATTTTTTATACTTTATTTTTTATCTTTTATTTTTTTATGTTTTATTCTTTTTATTTTTTTATCTTTTAATTCTTCCCTAAATTTATGGAGCCCTAATTTAAAGGATTAAATTATTAGCCCTTCTAGAAGATCTAAGCTCCTATATATTGAGACCTTTTGTTCCTCATTTAATAATAGGATGATAAGATAACTTTTATCCTAGCTCTGATTTATCTCTGCTTGACGTCAAGGGTTTAGAAGTTCTGCTGCTTGCTTTGGAGGCTGCCCACTTGCTGATGTTTTACATATACCTCATATCTTATTTTTTGTTGATGTCAAGGTCTATTCTACTATTGTTGCTTGTGCCGTGGTTTTGTTGAGGGTTGTTATGTCAAGTTCTTCTACCCATGAATTTTAGAGAACAAGTCTGCTACCTGTGAGGACTGTTAGGGCCAAGTTAGAGTTCCAATTTGCTTGATTTAGGTCTGATAGAAATCTGATCTGCTTGCTGGGGTTTGAATGAGATCGATCTGCCTGCTGATTGCATCTGTGTGGAGGCCGTGAGGTTTGGAAGTTAGATTTAGTCTGATTGGTGAAGGCCATGATGCCTGAGGGTCAAATCTACTTGTTATGCAAACCGTTTTGCTTACTGTTGGCTGATTTGAGGTGGCCGTGGCCCCTATAGATCTGATCCCACTTGTTAGAGTTACAGTTTTGGTGGCCACACCTTTTGTTGACTGTTTTACACCAGATCTATGCTAGACCTTTACTGCTGAGACTTGCCTTGACCAAATCTAGTTTGCTGAGACTTGTTTTTGGTCTGATCCTTTTGCTGAGAACTATTTAGGACCTGATCTATGTGCTAATCCTTTGTACTGTTTAATTGAGGTCATATTTGGTTAGGGTTCAGACCTCTTGTGTTTATTTCTTTTGGACATCCATTATGCTGAGACTTGATTAAGATTGTCACTGTGTTCTTGACTGTCTTTGACTATTTGACTGTATCTCAACCTGTCATCTCTCTCTCGCTGGTTTGTCCTACCCTCTTGTAAGGTCAGCTAGTTTCCAGAATTTGACTGGCCTCTCTGAGGCACAGTCTTCTACTAAAAGTAACTCTTCTGAGTATTCTTATAGGAAGGGTTTCACACCCAGGTAAGTATCTCCAACTATATCTCTTTTACTGTTATTTGATCAATTTGTTTATTATATGTTACTGAAGATTACTTTAACACGGTGATCTAACTGGTAGTGTTAAAGGAGAAGATTACTTTAACACAGTGACCTATCTGATAGTGTTAAAGGTGTGAAGTTGAAAGATATGAAAATTATGTTATGATAGATTTTACTACTGCACTATTTCATATTCAATATTTGTAAATGTTTACTATTTTCTGCATTAAAGTATGTTGAATTGTTATTTTTCTGTACATAACCCTAACTTGATGAAAATTTAACATGGTATCAGAGCTTAGGGCTTGTAGCTAACTCTGTTTTCCAGGCTATCAGAGTCTACATAGATCCTAAGGTAGGGTTTTGAGTACCTAACCAACTTGACATTGAAAGTTTCTTGGCAAGAGTTCTTCAAGTTGGCAAGAAAGGTTTAGAGAAATCAGAGAATCAGAATTGACTGGACACATACAAGCATTATTTGGCTGGAAATAAAAGATGTGGCAGTGATATTGCTAATCCATTTGACAACAAAAAATAGATGATGGAATTAGCAGGCTAAATGACTATATTTCTAAAAGGTTTATCTCAGGTATGTATTTCTGAGGTGAGTAAGGAGCCAGCCTAAATCTTTATATCAAGGGCTTACATGAACATGGTACTTTCTAGAAATCTTTTGATTCATTGTGATCTGAATATGCAAGTGTAAAGAAGTTTAGTATCCATACATGCATGAAATTATCATGATCTGACTTCTTATATCTAGGATTGTGATCTAACCTAGTTTGTGCTAATGAATGATATTATGATGCCATTACACACTTGAGAAGTACATGTTCAATATGATAACAAGATCAAAGATGCACACTGTGAGTTCTGCATAAGGGCAGATATAAAGAGGGTAGAATTTTCTATCCCAACTAGTTTTGATTATTTAAATTGTCATGATGAAACATATGACATGTTATATGATCTTGATTGATTCTAGATAGCTATCCAATATATGAATGGATGCTAATTTGATGATTGATTATTGTTGACTATGAAGTTGAATATTGATGTGACTTGCTCTAATAATAAAGTTTACAGATCCTGCTTATGCACAAAGTTAAGTGCACAGCTACAAAGGGAGCTAAGTGCTTAGGTACAGAGGGAGTAAGAGATTCCACAAAATGCAGGATCAAATATTTATTCTCCCATGTGTCAACAAAAGAGAATCTAACATGTAGTTGTTTGTGAAACAACTGGGAAGATCAGAGATCAAGAGGGAGCCAACTGTGCTCTTCAATCCCCAACAGAGTGGGATTGCAGAAAAGAGGTAAGAGATGTGACCTCTCAATGGTATAGATATGAAAGTGCAAGAAGCACCAGTCCTTGAGACATCTCGTTCAGAGAAACAGAGGGAGAAGGCCAAGAAGCCTTAAGTTGATCTCTTTAAGAAGCCTATTGAGACGCTTCAAGGGTGCTCTAGTAAGAGCCATGTCTCACTGATTCAGGATCATCCACTTATGTGAAGGTAGCCAAACATCAAGTTTGGAAAGATGCTATGATAAAGGACATCCTGTTTACATTGGATAATGATGTGTGGAAAGTGATTCTCAGACAGCAAGGGAAGTCAGTTGTAACTTCCAAATGGATCTATAAGATCAAGGTATTTACTGACATTCAGAGCTACTTGAAGCTCTCAGAAAATCTTGTATTTTATGACAGGTTGTTTTACCATGACAAGGACATGGTACAGTTGTCAGATGTGTTGACTAAGCCTCTATCTTCGACAAGCTTAGCATTGCTGAGAATGCCTCTCTTGCTGAGAGGGAGTGTTAATTTTTAGTGAAGCTACGAGACCCATTCTCAGAGAGAATGGTACCCTAGTCAGTTAACTAGGGTTCCTGGTCAAGTTAACCAAGCAGAGTAATGAGTAAGACCCTAGAAGGTACCCTAGGGCCCCCAGCTGTCTCCTGGGGTTCTTGGTCGAGGACCAAGCAGGTTGATGACATGGCAAAGTCCTTAGCATGTGGCTAGGGCCCCTATTTGTTTCTAGGGTATTCTGGTCTAGAATCAGACAGTTTCTTGGTCATGAGGACCAAGCAGATCCTGCAGGTTGAGATAGAGACATCCTAGGTCCTGAAGATGGTTGATCAACATTCAGTCTAGAACTGAATGCTCAGCTTGAGGCTGAGGACCATTCTCTGGGAGAATGGAGAACCTGGTCATGGACCAGATGGTTGATCAACATGTCCCAGTCTAGGACTAAAGCTCAGCCTTAGGCTGAGAAGCCATTCCTTGAGAATGGAGGCACTTGGTCAGTTACCAAGATTATGATGTGTGATGTCCTCTTCTCCTAGGTCTTCGAGATGGATGAGTTGGTCGGTCTTCTCAAGGGACTGGCCACCCCTTGTGGAAGCTACTAACATTTGACCTAAGGAGCAGTTGAGAGGACCACATGATCACATCATCTGTGTGAACCCTTCCTTATACAATGATGATGAACTTTCAGGTTATATGAAACATTTGTACATTTGAGAGAAAGGTGACTGGTTGTACCTTTCCACCTTGGATAATTTACTTTTGGTCCTTGCACCTTGTTGCTTATTAATCTTGTGGTACCCTGTCTTTGATTTGTGGTAAATAGGGTCATTGACCCACCTTTTATTTATACCACCCTTGTTGTTTTGATCTTATGGGTATTTTGGATGTTTGTCCACTTTATGAGGTTCTTTTATTTTCTTTTTATTTATTTTTTTATATATTTTGTATTCTTTATTTTTATCTTTTATTTTATTTTTTTATACTTTATTTTTTATCTTTTATTTTTTTATGTTTTATTCTTTTTTTTTTATCTTTTAATTCTTCCCTAAATTTATGGAGCCCTAATTTAAAGGAATAAATTATTAACCCTTCTAGAAGATCTAAGCTCCTATATATTGAGACCTTGTGTTCCTCATTTAATAATAAGATGATAAGATAACTTTTATCTCAACTCTGATTTATCTTTGCTTGACGTCAAGGGTTTAGAAGTTCTGCTGCTTGCTTTGGAGGCTGCCCACCTGCTGATGTTTTACATATACCTCATATCTGATTTTTTGTTGATGTCAAGGTCTATTCTACTGCTGTTGCTTGTGTCGTGGTTCTGTTGAGGGCTGTTATGTCAAATTCTTCTACCCATGAATTTTAGAGAACAAGTCTGCTACCTGTGAGGACTGTTAGGACCAAGTTAGAGTTCCAATCTGCTTGATTTAGGTCTGATTGAAATCTGATCTGTTTGCTGGGGTTTGAATGAGATCGATCTGCCTGTTGATTGCATCTTTGTGGAGGCCATGAGGTCTGGAAGTCAGATTTAGTCTGATTGGTGAAGGCCATGATACCTGAGGGTCAAATCTACTTGTTATGCAAACCGTTTTGCTTACTGTTGGCTGATTTGAGGTGGTCGTGGCCCCTACAGATCTGATCCCACTTGTTAGAGTTACAGTTTTGGTGGCCACACCTTTTGTTGACTGTTTTACACCAGATCTATGCTAGACCTTTACTGCTGAGACTTGCCTTGACCAAATCTAGTTTGCTGAGACTTGTTTTTGGTCTGATCTTTTTGCTAAGAACTATTTAGGGCCTGATCTATGTGCTAATCCTTTGTACTGTTTAATTGAGGTCATATTTGGTTAGGGTTCAGACCTCTTGTGTTTATTTCTTTTGGACATCCATTATGCTGAGACTTGATTAAGATTGTCACTGTGTAGTGTGTTCTTGACTGTCTTTGACTATTTGACTGTATCTCAACCTGTCATCTCTCTCTCTCTCTGGTTTGTACTACCCTCTTGTAGGGTCAGCTAGTTTCCAGAATTTGACTGGCCTCTTTGAGGCACAGTCTTCTACTAAAAGTAACTCTTCTGAGTATTCTTATAGGAAGGGTTTCACACCCAGGTAAGTATCTCCAACTATATCTCTTTTACTGCTATTTGATCAATTTGTTTATTATATGTTACTAAAGATTACTTTAGCATTGTGATCTAACTGGTAGTGTTAAAGGAGAAGATTACTTTAACACAGCGACCTATCTGATAGTGTTAAAGGTGTGAAGTTGAAAGATATGAAAATTATGTTATGATAGATTTTACTACTACACTATTTCATATTCAATATTTGTAAATGTTTATTAAATGTATTTTCTGCATTAAAGTATGTTGAATTGTTATTTTTCTGTACATAATCCTAACTTGATGAAAATTTAACATTTTCAAGGCTGTCCAAGACCCTAAGAGGTTAGCTTTTTAACCATTCCATCTTAGTTCGCCTTTTTCAGTTAACTAGTTTTTAACTTACCATTTTTTTTAGTATTTTTTGTTGTTGCCCAAAACACTTTTAAAGTGATTTTGGGCACTTTTTGGACTAATAAAATTTGTTGGTTTTTGTACTATGACAACAGGTAAAAGGATCTGAAGCGCATTTTTCAACCATTTGAGATGATCCAAAACTTCCTTTGAACCTCACATTTCTTCCACTACTTTGCTTCCATCTTTGTAACCTCTTTTCTCTAGATTTGTAAGGACTAGGAGAAAGAGGAGTTCTTTACTTTCAGCATTAAGCATTGTAGTCGGTAATAAAATTATTTTTGAAGTAAGCTCACAGAGCTTGCTTTCTTTCCCCCACGGGGGATTGGTGTCGGTTCGGAATTTTTGTGATTGTTGTCATTTTTCGAAAACTTAAGCGAATTTTAACATTAGATTAGATTAACTTAAAATTAACCAAGTAGATTAAAATCTAACGTCTTGGCCCAATCCAAATATTGGGCCATTGACACACTCAGGACGTAGGAACATTTTGTTTTATTTTTGCAGATCGTATACTGTTTTCGCTACAATATTGTTTATCTTTTGCAAAGAAGTAATTCGGATACTAACCCACTACCTCGGTAGTATAGTAATTAGAAAACATTTACTTTTCAGTCATCTACAATTCAAAACACCCCCTTGCTTTCCCGAAGTAAGGTTTCAGGATAAGGGCTTGCCCGAGTACTGGCCCGAAAAGAGACTCTTGGGGCATTAAAAAGTAAAATTTGTGTTCAAAAATCTTTTAAAATAAACAAGGCTTTTCCCCATATTCTCGGTGGTCACTGCAGCTCAATCTGAACATGTTGATCGCACCAAAAAGGGAATAAGTGACTAGTAATAGGATTAACATTCCCCAATAAACCACCTATATACGAAAATCCGGCGGATCGATTTTTCTAGCATAGTGTGGGAAAATTTCTCAAAGGGCGCGGGAACTACTGGGTAGTGACCTCGGGGAAACCATTAGACTATACCCTCGTTTGGTATAGTGTTGAACATCTCCCAGGAGACTCCGATCCATCCCACATGTCTGAGTGAAAAACCACCTTGCAAGAATCCGAACATGTTTCCAGTACCTTAGGGTATATTGGAGATCCCCTCAGCCATAATAAAAAACTCATTACCGCATTATTTTTAAAATTGACCAAGAACATTTGCACAATATTTTCTTTTCAGCATTACAAGCAGCATTACAATTTCGACTCCATTCTTCAACACTGGTCTCTTTTATTTTTCACTGCAGATTATTTTTAATTATTGTCATGTGTTGAATGATTTGTTAATCATGTTCAATTTATATGTTGTTTAGACCTTTATGTTGCTATACTTAAATTATATTGCAAATCTCTTATGTAAGTTTTATCATTATTGAAAAACTCCTACAAAACTAATTCATCCACTTAACTAGCTTAGCTTAACCAGCCTTAGCAACTTTAGGGTCCACCCCCCTTGGCTTCGTTAGGCGTTTCCCTAAACGGAGGAGTCAAGATTCATGTGACACTACTTGACTCGAGGCTTGCCCCCAAGGACACACTTAGTGGCTTGAAGATTTTTGCCACGTTTACCCCAGGTGTGTTTCCAGCGGCAACAGGTTCTTGATGACATTGTGCACTAGGAGAGTGCGCAAACAGTGGGACCCAGGAATTGTTGATCATTGGAAGCTCATTGGGAGCACATTTTGGTTGGTTGGCTTGAGGAAGCAAGCCTCTTCTCTTCCCCATGGGTTCATCTTTGCAGCAGATGGTGATGGTTTCCTCCATGGGAAACATATTTTTGGATGGACTTATGTTTTTATTGCAAAGTGTTATGATGACTTCCATGTGACTCTTATGCATTGCATAGGAGAATATATATTGCACCTTGTATTCTTAAGGATCATATGGGATCCAGGGATCATCTTTGGATTCAACTCTTTCCGTTTTGGAGTTCATGAAGCAACTTGCAGAAGTTGGTGGAAAAGTACACAAATATTTCATCATACATATCTTCCCTTGCATAAGGTGAGAAGCCATTGGTTGGGGTCAAAATTTTGTTGAGTTGGTCCATATTGCTTGAGGACAAACAATATTGGGAGGTGAGGATTTGTCATGTCCCCAAATTTTGCATTGGATCACAATGGCCTAATCCACTTGGCCATGTTCATGACAATTTGTCAAATTGGTGCTAAGGGTCAAATGATTGCCAAGCATGATGTCCAAGTTAGTAATAATGCAAAATTAGAGCCAAATGGACAAGGTGGGTCACATGAAGAGTAAATTCCCAATTCAAAGTTTGTAATGTCCCCATCCAAATAAATTATCATGGAGGAAAAATTCTTCTAACCTACTAGTTCCCTAGGTTGGGGTGGAAGCATTAAAATTTGGAATAAGGGAGCTACAAGACCCAAAAAGACCTTAGATTCACAAATTCACATTAAATGGGCCAAATAAACAATAATAAAGAGGTAGCATTGGATCATGAGAGCGCATAAGAGATTTCCCAAATTGGCATTGGGTCACAATGCCCTAAGCACATTGGACATATTCATCAGAGTTTGTCAAATTGATGCTAGGGGTCAAATAATTGCCAAGGAGGAAAATTACTAGTTTCCTAGGTTTGGGGTGGAAGCTTTGGGATTTGGAATAAGGGGAATAATAAATGATGTTTGAACATTAGAATGGCATAAATATTTAATAAATGAGCTAAATAAATATATACAAGTGAAAATCAAAGTGGCATTTAATCATGAAGACACATGGAGGAAGGGGGACCCACATATGGCTAGATTTCCCCACTACACTTGGCATCATTCTCTCACCAATTCAAATTCAAGGTGAATGGTAACATACTTGGGGAAGTTCAAAAGGTATTATTCATTGCATGACTCATCCAAGGTCGAAATGTAGAGAAATAGTAACTCCCATGGAAGAGGAAGAGGCAATTTGGAGCTAGTGAGACACTTGGGCTAGATTCCCTAGCTCTATGACAACAATGATGAAGATGCGATGACACCTATGACACAAATCAAACCTAAAGGCTGACATATGACATTTATGACATGTCAGGGCTAAAAATAGCCTCCAAGAGGGCGCTCAAGGGAGTTAGGGCAGCTAAGATGCTTCCACATGTGATTTGGTGAAAGTGGGAGACTAGGAATTGTTGTACAAGTGGCGTTCTTTGGAATCTCTTCCCAACTTGAGTTGGCATGAGTCTCTTGGAAGGAATGCGACCCATGGAGGACATTAGAAGTTTATAAATGTCAATAACAAAGAATGAAACCGGATTTTGATCATTTGAGAAATTTGCAATTGCATTTGTGAAGAGGGAGAGCTAGTGGATGACTAGTTTCTTGCCTTAGGCAATTTCGAGGGTGAAAGATTTCCATCCAAGTTGGTAATTGGAAAGGCCATTCAGACCTTTCATTTGGAGCTTTAATGGAGTGTTTATTTGCAGGTGTAAGCTACAGGGAAGCTCATGGTTTCTTCTAGTGCAGCACACTCTCTCAACCATTTCCATTTTTGATGGCATATTCTTGACCCTTGAGGGAGGGCGTTTTTTGTGAGCTCTTGTACTCTTTGGGAGAGCTTCTCATGATCTATTTCGGTTGTAATATGATTAATCTACTATGTTCTTCATCTCCAGAAAGTTTCAGGTCGAAATATCAAGTGGTTATATGTAAAATGGATTACTAATGAGAAAACATTGACCATTCCCCCACTAGATTGATGTATGCCAATGTATTGATGATGATTTTGAATGGAAGAATATTTCTCTGATATATTTATGATGTATGGACTGCCATTAATGATTATTACAAGTTTCATGTTTAGCACTTATGCATTTGGAGCCATCTTGCTCAGTTTTATTTTATTTGAAGAAGATTTCATGCTATTTCCCCCAAGGTCGAACTAGTGATTTTTGCTGCTGTTCGGGAGAAGGTTAGAACAGACTTAATAATTGATTAATGGTGCACATGAGACCTAAATAATGTCCCTCAGACATCCCCTACCTCTATTCAGAATTTTGAGTGAGTTTGGAGGCATTTGGAGAGTCATTTTCAGTTCTTACCCTGGGGGGATTTGAACCCCAAATTGCTAGTTAAATTCCATACTTTGTCCAGAATCTTAAACAAGTTTGCAGAAGTATTTTGATGGTCATAAACCATCCATGAACATCATAATCAAGTACAAATATCATTCATACACCTTCACTGAAGATTTAGAGGCATTTGGAGCCAATTGGAGACCTAGAGACCAATACTAGTCAAAGGGAAATTACTAGTAAAGTTCCCCTACATTGGCCAAAATTGAAAGAGGATTTGCAAAAGTATTTTAAAGGTCCAAAATCATCCATGAAACACATATTTATGTTCTAACATCATCCATATACCTTCTTAGAAGATTTGGGAGCATTTGGCGCAAATTGGAGACCTAGGCATCAAAACTAGTCAAAGCTCGAATTTGGGGAAAAAGTGAAAAATTGGTCCTTTTAATAAAAAATTTAAAAATGATCATTACAGTGGGACCCACATGGGGCAAGATTCCCCACTACACATGGCATCATTCTCACACAAATTCGATTTCAAGGTGGAGGGTAACGTACTTGGGGTAGATGAAGAGGTAATATTCATGACAAGAATCACGGAGACTCGAATTGGAGTGGAAGAGTAACTCCCAATGAAGAGGAAGAGGCATAATAGACAAATTGTGATAGTGTGTAACAAGATTCCATGGCATCTATGAGTCATGACAACAAAGATGAAGGAATCTATGACAAATAAGACAAATTCAGACCTGATGGGAGACCTATGATAAATCTGACATATCAAGGCTAAAAATAGCCATCAAGAGGGTGCACAGAGGGAGTTATGGTCAGCCAAGATTCCCAATTCGAATTGGGGAAAGAGGGGTGCAAGAATGAAGAAGACAAGTGTCTCATGAAGGAATCAACCACTAACTCGAGTTGGGTGAGTGTTTTGGAGGAAAATTCGAGCTCATGAGTCCACATGAAGTTAATAAAAGAGGGGGATGAGGAAGGAGAGCAACTTTTGGATCATTTTTGTTTTGCACTCTTGGAGAGCTTAGCTTGTCTACCTTCCCTGCTATTGAACCAATTCAAAGGTGAAAGATCCCTGTCCAAGTGGGTTGGAGGAGAGGTCTGTTATCACACCATAGTAGCAGGGCTACTATTCTTGTTCAGCAGATATCTGCATATTCCAGAGCTTCCATTATTCCAGAGCATGGCTATATATTTTGGATCACTCATGATCAGAGCAGTGTATTACTCAGATTTATGTATGACCTTGTGTCAAGGCTGAGCCTTGAGAGTTCAGATTTGATGACTGATGTGACCCTTTATCCCATACAGTTTCAGTTCAGTGCTTGGAGATGTATCTCCGCAGTGTTTCAGATGATGTATGATGATTATTATTATGATGATGTTGAATGATCTATGGATATGTTATCACTGACTATGGATTATTATCTTGTTGATTTAGTCATGATCATAGCATGTGCTTGGTATATTATTCCTGATGTGGCAAACTATTTAAAATGAACTGTAAATCATAAAATGGACAATTGCTTGCACATTTAGGTCATTTAACAAAACCCACTGGTTTTTCACCTTACATAGATATGGTCTTTCCCGACACCAGTTGTCTACTAGTGTAGGCTCCATATTCACTTGACTCCATCCATACATGACCTTCCTCTTTGACTTTAAACCTTGACATGTCTCATTTGACTTTCTGATACCGAGGACTTCCCCATTTTTCTACCTCTGTGTTTGGACCGCATCCCTGTATATTCGGTGTCTCGGCTCTAAGTTGGTGACAAAACTTGCCTTTGGTGAGTTGGATTGTAGGCCTAAATCATTCTAGTTGGTTGTCCCGATGTTTGGCATTGGCTCGAACTCCCCTTAGTCACTTGAGATGTTGTTGGCTAAAACTGAAAGCTCATGTCCTACCTATGGAAACTTAAAAATTCGCCCATGGAAACAAAAAAAAGGGCAAGAGCGATGAACAGCTGAAAATACTCCGCTAAGAGTATAAAAAAAGGTCCAAAAAGCAATGGTTCTTAAAAGTTATATCTAAACAATTGCTGACCTTATATATATGTGAAAACATGCCCTGGATGCAAGCTGCAACTAGTTGTGCTTCTCAGCACATCTAAAATCCGAAGGGTTATGTAGGCCAAAAAGGCCATGGAATAAAATTGAATGATCCTAATGAACTTGGATCAACTTGATGTAGACATGATGCCTAAGTTGAATAAGCACTCTCAGAACAACTTATCCATTTGTGAGGCACAGCCATTCCCCATGTTATTTTGTCCAACACAGAGTTTGTAGCTTCCCCCTTTCTCCCAGTCCAAAGTATTTTTGAGTTGAGTTAGACAGGTCAACCCCTTTGCCCAACCTTGTTCCTAGCCTTCATCCTTCACTAGCAGTTTGACCATGTCCAATGGGTGAGTTTGTCATTTGAACTATTGTGCAAGTAATTTTATATAACAACGGAATATGCTAACTTGATTAATGCCACTGAATGGATTTTATACTTTGAGCTAGGCTGTGAAAATGATTAGAGAAGCATGTCTTAGTCTTCTGATGTGATTTATCCTTGGTTATATATATATATTATTGGGATCTGTGATGATGTGGGCCTTGTATAGATGCCTATTTGATGATGATTGATGGTCCCACATGCTTGATGATGATATCATATGATGGACATATGATGCAGATGATGATTGATCCAGTGCAGCAGGTTTATTATTACTTCAGATCAGCAGATTATACATTGTCCATATATGGTGGACCCTACAGCTGACCCATTAGGGCAACCCAAGGTGTATGAGTACACATTTCTAGTGGATTTGGGTCTTATGGATCCATTGAGACACTTATCTTTCAGTTCCGGGCACTTCTGACAGTGATTGATGCAGTTTTACACTTGTTGACCAGATTTGGGGCTGATTTCCCAGCCTGAGCAGCAGGGGCCATGATTGGCCAGTTCACCTAGGGCGCTGATGATGGAGGGGGTGGTCCAGCCACTTGTTTTTACCATTTACTCCCCCTTCTGGAGAGCCTGGTGGGCTCAGATGGACAGCGCTAGTGCCCTAGGAGGCAGTTTTGGCACTTTCACAGTTACCGAGGCAGTTAAAAAAATGGGATAAAGTGGTCACTGAGGAAATCGATTTGGGCAATTGAGGCAAGGTTTTGGCATTTGGTCTTCACAGAGGTCTTCCAGGGTGGCATCACTACCTTCCAATCAGTTTTCACCATGTGGGTATGCCCACATTGATCACAGGAGGACATTTACTGCTTGACTGTCATGGATTCTGAGGACAGTTTTGATCATTTATATTATCTTGGACATATTTTATTATTTTATTGTGCCTTGGGGATGAGCTAGTAAGGATTGATGCCTCCTAGCCCCACCATGTGCTTATATTGTCATGTCCTAGTCATCATGAGGTGGATTTTGGTACTTATGTTTCTCTAGTGGATGACGTCACCCTCTTATTGTACCATTTAGTGGGGGCGCTATTGTTATATTGGGTGATCCATGTGATATATTGTTATGGTTCATCTTAGCCATTGATTGTATGATGAGATCTTTTAATCTCAACCACTCATTTGATGTAGTATTGTGGAATGGTATAGGGTTTTGGTCTTTATTATCCTATATAAGGAGGAGACCCCCCCATTGTATAGCTCACCTTTGGAGCTCTGGAATATTGGAATAGAAGATTTCTTTATGGAGCACATCTCTCTTGTATTGTGGATTCTCTTGCATATTGAATATACAGTATCTCTTCTATGTATCATTGTGGATTTTGGTGCTTCTACTAATCTTTTTACAGGAAAGTCGAATTGGTGGAGAGGAGGGCGACTTCTTGAGGGTTATTGTTGGAGGGATCCACATAGTCTCTCTTGGGTTGATCTTGTGACAGGGAGTATCATTATTGTATCTTTGTGACATAGTTGATGCTTTCTATTACATCTTTCTACAATTTTCATAATCATCTTGCTTGACTTGTTTCTTTGATCTTGTCTTGTAGGAGGAGGACGATTTGGCTATCTTGGAGGAGGACATTTTGGTTGGAGCTCTTGGATCTCACTCTTGAATATACACATAGGAGAATGCTATCAATTTGCAAGGTGGCCACAAGCAATTGAGGTAAGATCTACAAGGTATGTGCCTCTTTCATCCATTCTATCTTCATTGGTCATAAAACCCTAATTAATTAAAAACCCCAATTTTGGTATTTCTTAGATCTACTTAGATCTAGCCTTGCTTTTGAGAAGATCTTGAAAACCCACCTCTATAGCATCCACCCCTAGTTGGATCTATAGTTTGGTAGTGATTGGCTTAAAATTAACACACTTTTCAAGGCAAAAAGCCCTCTTGAACCCAAATCGCACTTCCTAGTAAGAGGCTTGTTTGGTTAGATCTAGCACATGGGTAGGTGCGATCCCACTTGATTTGCAATCTAGACACTTGATAACCTACCCCCAGATTGTTACTTTGGTGAAATCTACCTTGTGGACATCATTCCATGTTTTAAGGGGCCAAAACCCCCTTTTGAATTTCTTTTCACCTCAAAACTTAGATCTACTAAGATCTAGCACTTGGATTGACTTGATTTTTGGGACATACATAGATCGGGGTACTAGCTACTTGGATCTATAGTTTGGTGACCATTGGACTTGATTTGGTCCACCAAACCCACCTTTTAACCCTCCTTGAGCAAAGTCGTACTACCTAGGGAAGGTGAGTTTGTCCACTTTGAGGAAGTGGGTGTTTGGGATTCTTGGAGATTTGGAACGGCCATACCTTGAAACCTAGGTCTAGACTATCTTTTTGTCACGATCCGCCTTGGGGATAGCATTCCTTGTTTCAAAGGATTGTGGTCCACTCAAGGTTGTTACTTGAAAACCTAGATCTAGCAAGATCCAACCATTAGATCTCATTTAGCCCACTTGACTTGGCTTCTAGGTGTCCCAATCTACTCTTGACATACTTTTTGACCCCATTAGCCCATCAAAAAAGGCACTAGTCCTCCTCTAAGCAAGTCGCACTCCTTGGGAATTGTGTCAAACCCTAGATCTAGTATGTGGGTACTCCTAGAATCAACTTAGATCCATAGATCTAGTCTTTACCTAACCTCTAGTACCAATATTGCACCTAACTTCACCTTGTGGGCCCACTTAAGGCCATTTCACACTTCCCAAGAAAAGAAGACCCACTTGTGTAAACATATGGTACTATACCTAGTCATCATACCCCATCATGTGGCCTAAACCATACATAGGTTGAAACACTAACAATCTCTTGTACACCTTCAACCATACTTCAACTTCTAGGTCCACTTAACCTTGCATTGGTTTCCGTAACTCCATATTTACTTACCCTTAGAAACCTCTGTTTGGGTCCAATCAACTGTGATTGGTTATAGGGTCTCCCCCTTGGTCTTGTTACACCCTGACCTAAAGCGAAGAGTGCCTCGGTTGACGTGACTTCCACCTTGCATTGGGAACCGTGGCATCTCTTGGGTCACCTCTTTAGTTGCCTGCCTCCTCTACCGTCCCGGATGGGATACCACTAGGGGCAACTACAAGTTGTGTGATAACAAAGTCATTCAGACCTCTTATCAGAGCTTTAAGGATGTGTTTAATGCAGGTTCAAGTCCCTCTACAGTTCGAGTTCCTCTCATAGAACTTCTTCTACTTTCTCTTCTCACATTCGCTTGTCAATGTTCATGTTCTAGTGTTGATGACAAACTAATGGTTGCATAAAACTTGTGGAGGATAATTTGTGACTACATTGATGTAGGATCTGATGTATGGCACTGTGTTGAGCTGCATATCTGAGCCATAGCTCGAAATCTCATGTATATCATGTAAACATTCCAAGCAAACCACTTATTCGAGCTAGTTTTCCTCTATACTTTCTTGTGGACTTTTTGAAGTAGTTATGCATCTGTTTTGTATCAGACTTTCTCTAATTTTTGCAGCTGTTCGAGCAGCCTATGATGTATTGTATATGACCAAATTACTATATCCAGGCCCCTTGGGCATTTTATTAAATTTTATGCAGCAATTTCCTTGTCCATTGTTTATATTTTTCAAGAAATGTATGTGTTACAACTTTCTGTTTGATGGGTGCAATAACCAATTGTAGATCATGATAAATGCTGCATTTTGGTTGTCAATGAAGTCCTTTATCCATGCCAAGCCTCTGTTCAAAAATTAGGGAAGGTCGTACAGCATTTAGAGAGCCAAAGAGTCAGTGATTAGTGGGGGGTTTCAACATCGATTTCACTAGTATTTTTCCCTTTCATTCTTCATTGATTAATGCAAGTCATGAATTCCTTTAACAAGTGTTTGAATGTCCAGTAGATGCATTAGGATGTCCTAAGACCCCTCAAGCCGTTCCAAACAGAATTCGAGAGCATTCGGGAGCATTTGGGACAGCTTGGGTTTCACTAGTCCAAGGTTCGAAATTGGACAAAATGGAGTAAATTTTCATGGTAGGGATATTACATACTTGAGATCAACGGCTAAGATTCATTTAATTAACTTAGATCACTAATGCCCAATATTTAAGAATTTCTCCAAATTAACCCCAATTACTATTAAAAGACATTCACTTTAATAATTCATTTAATTAAAGTGAATTTCCTAAGTCCCTGAGAGGTATTAGAGACGAATTCCACATGTTAGACACAAAACCAATGTGGAAGTACTTGTCCAATGCTACAAACATCAACACAGCAAAGATGGCCTAAGATTAACTTTTGGCAGTTTATTACTTAATAGAGGCATTTTTCTGAAAAATAAAACAACATAGAGAATATATATTTTATGTTCATGGCTATTTTTCTAAATATTGTGGTTACTTTCAAAATATTTCATGATTTCCTGTTATCTTTAGGCAGAATCTTCTGCACTCTCTGTTATTGTGCAATTTCAGATTTTTAAAACAGGTCATTGGTCCAATATGCCACAAATTCTATACAAGGCTGCTGAAAAAGCCAATCTAATTTTGACATATCCATTAAGTAGCAAATTTTATATAAGACTACTGAAAAGACCACCAATTTTGATTTATTTTAGTAGTAGTCAAAAATTAAAATATCCTATCCCGTTGTTGAAGGGAAAACACCAAGAAAAATAGACAAAACTGGGTATTTTGGAAAATGGCATACAAATGAACGACTTTAGAGCTATATCGAACAAGTTTTGGCATAGATTAGCTTTCAAGCAAGGCCATCCTTTTAACACCCTGCCTCCAATCCACTTTGCAAGCAAATCTGGCTAAAACAGGATAAGGTTTTTGAATGATTGCTATATCAAGAACCTTAAATTTATAGTTAATAAGGTAGGAAAGTTGATATGGTGTTGACAAATGATTATAATATCAAATTTCAGCCAAGAAAATCGAGAAAAGTTCAAGGCATGGCTCTTTAATACACAGTCCAATAATAATAAAATAGGGACGATGGAGAAAAAATACCTTGGGATTCTGCAATTCATAGAAGAATTCAATAATATATTCTCAAAAGGGATAACATGCTTACTACAACAGGCACAAGCTAATACACAGCCTCATTCACAAAATATTCAACTGGGGCCAACAGGAATATACCACATTTCAAAAGCAAATATCATTGACAATGGAAGTGTACAAAATTAAGAGCAGTATAAGAGACCTGGTTTCCTCAAATTCAAATTAAAGATAGGGAGAAAAACATCTTCAAATATCCAGAGATGTACACTGGGTGGTGAATCTTTTCAGCTGGGTATAGAGTAGAAAATATGGTTCTCAATGCTAGAACAAAGGTCTAACCAAACAGCCACCAAATCTTATCCAGGGAAGTGTGAGCTAAAGAAATCTAACTGATTTACCTCTTTGTTTCAACTCTGCTTGAATATCGTCATGAAGAAGCTGTTCCATTTCCAGTAAAATCTCTTCATACTCATTTTTATCAAGTTTTCTACTTGCTTCTGATGGCTCATAATCCCACAGTGCATCATCATTATCCGGAATAAAAGCACTCTGGCTATCCCCATGACATGCCTGATTAGATTTTTGAAGTTCATCTGAAATTATCTGCTCAAAAGCAGAAAATGCAATTTCCTGAACAAAGAAACATCAGTATTTCTGAGAGTCCATTATATGCAATTGTTCTTCAATCTTGTTATTGCCTTTACTAAAAAGGAAAATATGTCTGTCTTTACCGTAACAAAATGTGTGTAAAACACCAACCATTTGGACACAAACCATGTTAATAAAATATAAATTTCTATAAAAAAAGGAAGTCATCAATTATGTTTTAAGGTCCATGACCAAAGATGGCCTTGGCTTCTTACTATATTCGTCAGATTTCGGAAGGACAGTCCTCAAGCAGGCATCAAACAGCCCCATAAGAACCTACAACTGTTGCTGATCCAGCCGCAGATGTGGCTAACTAAAATCCCATTATCTGGCAGGCCGCAGGCATAGGGGAAATATAATGGTCATATGCAGTAAACAGGAAAAATTATGGCTCCTAGCTACATCACATGATTATGAATAGTTACAAAACACCAATAATAGCCCTATATGATTTTCGAGTTGATATGTATTTTGTGTTTTTAAAAGCTTGTCAGATAACTATAAAAATTTCATAAATGACCTACTGACAAGTTTTATCTTCACTTGATGTTAAAAGCATTTTCTTGTTTCTCTCTTTCTTCCACCTTACAACTGAGCCTTTGGTAATACCAGGAGAATCCTTCTCCATCAACACAAAACTCAAGCTAGAATGGAAATAAATTGATACAAATCTATATCAAATATAGCAGTTATTACCATCTTTCTGAAAATTTGACATTTAGAATTTAATATGTAATATGAAAACCTTTTTCTTTACATTGAATATAAATATACAGAACAAGAAAATGCAGCTTGATGAATTTCTTCTTCATTCTACATCTATTCCAATTAATAGAATCAGTACAATAATCTCTCCAAATAATGTTAGGATATAAGGCTTATATGTTATAATAAAAGTCACTTAATGACTTAGTTATGTTTTTGTACTTTTCATATAAAGCAAATCTATCCCACATTCATAAGTGGAAATGATTTGCTCCATGAGTAACCATATATAAGGAGGTGAACTCCTATGTAATAATAGCACCAATTACTCATAATATCATATTGTGTTATTGTGTATCTCTCTCATGTGGTTTTCTAACTTTTGTAATATGGTATCATAGTGGGAGTGAGCCTAGAACTAGTACTTGAAAAATTAAGTATGATCTTTTATTGCATCAAATGATGATCTGGAGAATCAAAAAGGCTTGATAGAAAAACTAGATTCTCAAAATATGCAATCAAGGAATTGCGTTATGAAAGGTAACAATGAAGAGAAAGATATCCGTGAGTCCTCAGTGTATACCTGCAGATCGATTTTGGGAGTATAACAAGAACATCAGCCCAGCACCCACATAAAGGCTTAGATTCGAGTTATTTTTAAAAAGACAGCGCTTAAGGTATTATTGTGCACAGTTCCACCTGTTTCATTTAAATTCATCTAGCAGTTTTCAGAAATCTGTTTTCTTCATTAGAGAGAATGTGTCCTGAACAGTACACAAGCAGAGGCAAATCTCTATTTGTTTTTGAAGCATTTTGCAAATTTGAGAACAGAGTAGGGCAGTTTAGAAAACATTACACTAACAGATTGCATAGTCGCATAAAGCTAGAGATATATGCTATGGTAGGTTCCAGAAATCATAAGCAGTGGCAGAATAAATAAATAAATAAAATTAGTTTCAGACGTAATATTTTCGGAAATGTTTAGAAGTACAGCAGTGTCTTACTGTTAGTTTCCGGAAGAAGTTTACAAGGAAGTCCCATTAGAAAAAAATTAGAAAAATGGAAATCCCATTAGAAAAATATTTTGGCTTCAATTTCCACACCTGGAAAATGAAAATCCAGATGCAAGTAATGAACAAGAACCTATGGGGAATAGTAAAAGGGACTAAGAAATCACCTACAGATCAAAATAAATTGTTAGAATGGCATAGCAGAGATGATAAATACAAAGCCATTATTGCCCTTGCCCTCTTAGATTCAGAGTTACATATAGATCTGGAAAAGTCATCCAAGGAAATCTGGGATAATTTGAATACATTATTTGGGGCAAAAGCAATGAATGCAAAGTTTTCTCTAAAGCTTCAGTTGTTCAAGTTCAAGATGTCTGCCAAAGTCACTATGTCTAACCACATAAGCAATCTAAGATCTCTCATCTGACAGCTAGCAGAAGTCAAAGCTACAGTGGAGAAAGAGGATGCCAAAGCCATCTTATTAGACAGTCTGCCTACTAAATACAACAATGTTATTTTTACTCTTTATCAAATGTCTTCGCAAACTTTAAAAGACATTATTGTTGCTCTTTTGGCTGAAAAAGAGAACCATTACAAGGGATATAAAAGATGATTCTCAACCAGAGACTGCGTTATACACAAGATACAATCGTAACAAATCAGCTAAAGACAAGGGGAAGATGAAAATTTACAATTGCAAGATATGGGTCCTAAAGCTTGGAACTGTAGATTTTGGGCCAATGATGTTCTCAAGGGAAAGCTCAAAAAGAAACCACATGTAGATAATGTAGTCATTGTTGAAGATCCATCGAATATAGACAATAGCAATGAGCATGCTAAAAAATTTAAAAATGTCATTTTACACATTTTAAGAAGTCTGAACTTTGAAGACAGGAATGGATCTAGTGTAGATAAATCTCAAGCATAGATGGTTGCTCAGATATGTTGAAGATTGTAGCTCAGACAAGAACATCCACATAGGTTTAGTGTCAAACGTATTGAAAGTGGTTCAAGTCAAATCTATTTTGTAATTCACTTTATTAATAAAGTGAAAGTCTTATATTTAATTGTTGAGTCTAATAAATTGTATTTTTTATACACTGGGATCTCAACCATACGTTTCATTGAGAGATTAGGGTTTTGGTAGATTAGTGTTTCAACTCAAATATAAAGGAAGGTAAAGATAGAGGGTTAAGACCAGTGTTGCACGTATCGCCGATATATCAGATATATCGGATTTATTGCCAATATATCAGATATATCGGATTTATCACCGATATTTTTCGAGGTCCGATATATCGGATTTATCGCCGATATTTTTCGAGGTCCGATATATCGGATTTATCGCCGATATTTTTCGAGGTCCGATATATCGGATTCAATATATCGCGATAAATCCAATATATTGAATATATCGCGATATATTCCTAATATATCGCGAGTCGACCGAAAATATCGGGCTGCTATGCAAAAAATTAAATTTTTTTTCCGGGGCGTCTTTTTAAGTCCGCGGGTTAGGTTTTAATCATTCATTTTGTGTTTGCTAAAGTGTGAGAAAGCAAGTGACGAGTGGGAGAACGTTGTGCATTCATCCAAGAAGGAGAAAGCCAAGGATTTTTCTGCCATTAGCAGAGAGATCGTGGTGGAGTGGGGATTCAAAGTTCAAACCATCAAGATTGTTAAGTTTAAACCAAATAGACAAGCAAGATCTCTGATAGAAACACAATCACAAGATAACACACAATATATCCTGGGAAACCCTCATGGGGTAGAAAACCCAGTAAAGCTTTCCTCAATAAGATGATCAACCAAAATACAAGATGTGCTCCTTCTCCTTGACTCCTTAGCAGATCTCCTCAACTAGTGCGCACTCTTCCACAAGTGAGTGAATGATCTAATGAGGAGTTCACCTCCTCTATTTATACTTGAATCCCAACTGACTAAAAGACCTGTTGGGGCCGACCTCACCTGGAGAAGTCTAATAACCCCTAAAATGTAACTACAGGGCCGACCCACATATGGTGGGTCTAATAACCCTAGTTAATATTAATCATCGGAGGAATAATCATCTCCGGATACATAATAGGATTGCCTCGGAGGAATGAAACATCTCCGGAATAATAAAGTACAAATATAATATTCTTTGAAGTTACAATATTCAACACTCCCCCTTAACGAGAAGGATATTATAACAGCATCTGCAGGAGCAAGGAGTCACCACACATGATACATCTATAAATCATTGGAAGCTTTCTTCAATCTGTCCTCATCAATAACTCAAACAGTTACTGGTATATCACTGTCAACATCAACATCACGATCAGCAGCATCGTCACCATATGATCAGCAGCATCGTCATCACACGATCAGCAGCATCGTCATCACACGATCAGCAGCATCGTCATCACACAATCAGCAGCATCGTCATCACACGATCATCAGTATCGTCATCACACGATCAGCAGCATCGTCATCACACGAACAACAGTATCGTCATCACACGATCAGCAGCATCGTCATCACACGATCAGCAGCATCGTCATCATCAGCAGCACAAGTATCCTACCGATACCTCATCAATACTCTTTCTCGGAGACCATTCGTCTACGGATCAATTCAGGGACCGAAGTCCGGGGATGATACAATCCCCATCACGTACATTTTGAACTATCAGTTCCGGGATGATGCAATCCCCATCACGTACATTTTGAACTATCAGTTCCGGGATGATGCAATCCCCATCACGTACATTTTGAACTATCAGTTCCGGGATGATGCAATCCCCATCACGTACATTTTGAACTATCAGTTCCGGGATGATGCAATCCCCATCACGTACATTTTGAACTATCAGTTCCGGGATGATGCAATCCCCATCACGTACATTTTGAACTATCAGTTCCGGGATGATGCAATCCCTATCACGTACATTTTGAACTATCAGTTCCGGGATGATGCAATCCCCATCACGTACATTTTGAACTATCAGTTCCGGGATGATGCAATCCCTATCACGTACATTTTGAACTATCAGTTCCGGGATGATGCAATCCCTATCACGTACATTTTGAACTATCAGTTCCAGGATGATGCAATCCCCATCACGTACATTTTGAACTATGGTCCAGGGACGATGCAGTCCTATCCTCTATTCTCGGAGACCTCACGTCTACGGCTCTCTTTAGGACTGAAAGTCCAGGGATGATCCAATCCCCTCAACTGTCCATTAAGGACTTCATTCTCGGAGACCTCTCGTCTACGGCTCCTTTTAGGACTGAAAGTCCAGGGATGATCCAATCCCCTCAACTGTCCATTAAGGACTTCATTCTCGGAGACCTCTCGTCTACGGCTCCTTTTAGGACTGAAAGTCCAGGGATGATCCAATCCCCTCAACTGTCCACTAAGGACTTCATTCTCGGAGACCTCACGTCTACGGCTCTCTTTAGGACTGAAAGTCCAGGGATGATCCAATCCCCTCAACTGTCCACTAAGGACTTCATTCTCGGAGACCTCACGTCTACGGCTCTCTTTAGGACTGAAAGTCCAGGGATGATCCAATCCCCTCAACTGTCCACTAAGGACTTCATTTTCGGAGACCTCACGTCTACGGCTCTCTTTAGGACTGAAAGTCCAGGGATGATCCAATCCCCTCAACTGTATTCACATCCATACAGGTACAATCATGTATCACATCAAAACATGTGTACATCAAAACATGTATACATCACTTAATCAACACATGTACACACCACATCAAACATGTGTACATCAAAACATGTATACATCACTAATCAAAACATGTACATATCACATCAAAACATGTGTACATCAAAACATGTATACATCACTTAATCAACACATGTACACACCACATCAAAACATGTGTACATCAAAACATGTATACATCACTAATCAAAACATGTACATATCACATCAAAACATGTGTACATCACAATATGTATACATCACTAATCAACACATGTACACATCACATCAAAACATGTGTACATCACAATATGTATACATCACTAATCAACACATGTACTCATCACATCAAAACATGTGTACATCACAATATGTATACATCACTAATCAACACATGTACACATCACATCAAAACATGTGTTCATCACTAGCATGTATATCAAAAACAAAACATGTATACATCAGACATGTATTCTCACTAATACATCATATCAAAACATGTATACATCTAGCATAAACAATATGTAAGAGTTCTAAATCTAAATGATTGTAAGTAGCTAACAGAAAAATAAACGACAGAAATACTATACTACTCCCCCTTTCGAGGAGGGTCCTTCTGGACTAAACCAAGCTTGTCTCGGAAGTACTCAAACTTCACTCGAGACAGAGGTTTAGTCAAGATATCAGCAACCTGATCCTCAGTGCTTATATACTCGAGCTTGATGGCTCCTCTCTGCACCATGTCTCGTATATAGAAGTAACGGATCTCAATGTGTTTTGACTTATCATGAAACACAGGATTTTCAGTCATCTTAATGCAGCTTTGATTATCACACATAATCATAGTGGGATCCATTTCTAAGTCAAAGATTCCAGATAAGAGTTTCCGAAGCCACACCGCTTCACAGCTGGCAGAGCAAGCAGCAATATATTCTGCTTCAGCGGGTACTAAGGGCCACACTAGATTGTTTCTTGCTGAACCAGGAGATCATGGCAGACCCAAGACCATAACATCCACCTGAAGTACTTTTTCTGTCTGAGACACTACCTGCCCAATCAGAATCTGAGAAACCATGCAACTTGAGTTCATTGTCTCTAAGATAGTAAAGGCCATAATCCACTGTACCTTTTAGGTACCTCATAATATGCTTTGCAGCTATAAGGTGAACCTTTCTAGGTTCTATTTGAAACTGACTTAGGGTATTTACAGCAAAGCATATATCAGGCCTAGTATTTGTCAAGTACATCAATGATCCAATGATTTGTCTATATAGGGTTATGTCCACTAGTTCTGATGAATCATTAGCTAGTAGTTTTAGGTTGGAGTCCATGGGAGTGGCCATAGCTTTACACTCCAACATATCAAATCTTTTGAGGATCTCCACAGTATACTTACCTTGATTTAGAAAGATCCCTTTTGGCTCTTGCCACACTTCTAGGCCTAAGAAGTAGTGCATTAATCCGAGATCTTTCATTTCGAATTCTGAAGAAAGCTTCTTCTTGCTTTCAATGATTTGTTTCTCATTTCCTGTTAGAAATAGATCATCTACATATAATAGCAATATAACAGGTTCATCATTCATTACCTTAAGATAGAGATTGGGGTCAGCTTTACTTTTGGTAAAGCCCATGCTTAATAAGAAACTGTCAATTCTTCCATACCAAGCTCTGGGAGCTTGCTTCAAACCATATAATGCCTTTTTCAGTTTGCATACATGGGTCCTTCCATCTTTGACCTCAAAACCTTGAGGTTGTTCTATGTATACTTCTTCTTCAATTACACCATTCAGGAAGGCTGTCTTAACATCCATTTGATGCAATTTCCATTTCATCATAGATGCAAGTGCCATGATAGTTCTAATCGAAGTATACCTAGCAACAGGTGCAAATGTATCTTCATAGTCAATTCCCTCCTTTTGAGAGAATCCTCTGGCTACAAATCTTGCCTTGTATTTTTCAATGCTACCATCTGCAGCATGTTTTATTTTGAAAATCCATTTGGAAGAAACCACACTTTTATCTCTTGGTTTGGGGACTATATCCCAAACATCATTTTTCATTATTGACTGATATTCTTCAGTCATTGCTTCTACCCATTCTTTCTTTTGAGCTGCTTCTTCATAGCTAGTAGGTAGTTGATCCACAAGATCACACATCAAAGCCATATAGTTGGATACTATCTTTGGTTTCTTCCTTTCTCTAGTGGAGCCTTCTGGAGCACCATATCTTTCAGCTCCTTGAATAATATCTCTAGCGCATGCTGGTCTTCTTTTCCTAGATAATTCTGCAACAGGAGGTTCTTGTGGTTCCAGCATGTCATGATCCTCTGTTATGTCCTTTTCAGGGATGTGAACAGTCTCTGAGATTCTGGGAGATGTATCTTATTCATAAACTTCTTCAAGTTGACATTTTCTAGATTTCTTAAGAGCTGCTTCCTCATCGAAGGTTACATCTCTACTTATCTCTATATGATGAAAGCCTGGTATGTAAATCCTGAAGGCTTTGGATGATTCACAATAGCCAACAAATATTCCTTTCTTACCAGAAGGATCCAACTTGGTTCTCTTTTCCTTTGGAATGTGGATGTACACAGGACACCCAAATATTTTAAGATGGCTTACCTCGGGCTTCTTTCCACAAAACACTTCTTCTGGAGTTTTGAAATCAAGAGCACTATGAGATAATCTGTTTTGAACATATACTGCTGTTCTGGCTGCTTCAGCCCACAGATACATGGGAAGATCCTGGTCATGTATCATAGTCTTCACAGCTTCCATGATGGTTCTATTTTTCCTTTCTGCAACCCCATTTTGTTGGGGATTGTAGGGAGTGGTTAGTTCTCTCTTGATTCCAGCTTCCTTACAGAATTCTTCAAATTCTTTTGAAGTATATTCTCCACCATTGTCTGTTCTGAGAATCTTGATTTTCTTTTCTGAGAGATTTTCTATTAGAGCCTTGAACTCTTTGAACTTTCCAAAAACTTCATTCTTACCCTTTAGAAAGTATATCCAAGTTTTCCTTGAATGATCATCAATGAATGAAAGATAGTATTCAAACCCACTTAGAGAGGTGGTGGGCATTGGACCACACACATCTGAGTGTATTAACTCCAAGATCCCTTTGGTCTTTGTTTCACTCTTTGGAAAGGGGTTCTTGACATTCTTTCCTTTCTTACATCCTTTGCATGAGCCATCATGATCAACCTTTAAATCTGGTAGTCCTATGACCACCTTGCTTACATAAGGTAAGGCTTTATAGTTAATGTGAGCTAGTCTTCTATGCCATAGCTCACTGGGGCTAGAGGTTTCATGAACAAGAGCAGCTTCTGGATGACCCTTGAGTTTATATAAACCTCCTTCCTCTTCACCAATAACAATTGCATCCTTAATGGATTTGCCTTTGGACCACATTAACACTTGTCCATCAATGAAAGCAATTCTGTAGCCTTTCTTGTCCAAAGCTGAGATTGAAAGCAAATTCTTCTTCAATCCTGGAACATATAGAACTTCCTTCATCTTCATGGGAGTTCCAGAATCGAGTTTGTAGTTTGCTTCACCAATTCCCTTAATGGGATATTGATAGTCATCTCCTAGAGATACCTTTTGGGGAGAAGTCTTTTCTTCAAGTTTTGAGAGAGTCCTTTTCTGTCCTGTCATGTGCTTTGAAGCACCACTGTCAATAAGCCATGTACCTTCTTCAGGGGTTATGGATCCAGAGAGTGCGGAGAAGAGAACATATTCTTCTGCATCTTCTTCTGTATTTCTCCTTGTCCTTCTTTTGGAGAAGGTCTTTTCTTCTTCCTCCCTTTCATCTCTAGGCCTTTTATTGTGAGACCTTTCTTCCTCAACTTCTTCTTCTTCACTGTCATCTTCTGCAAGATGTGCTTGGTGTCTTTTGTAGTAAGAACCCTTCTTCTTTTGTAGAGGACAATCTTTAGCAATGTGTCCTAATTTGTGGCAAGAATAGCACTGGAAAGAAGAGTAATCTCTTCTTTGAGTAGATCCTCTTTTCTTCTGAAATCTGTGAGGAGGATGAGACTCCTTGTGATTACCCTTCTTGGAGTAGGATTGACTCCTTCTTCTTTTGGTGTGTGTGACCAAGGCTTGGTCATCTTCTTTGAGTAGGGCTTCTCTATTTGCAACCCTAGCCTCCTCTTGCACACAATCCTCCCAAACTACATCAAACTTCATACTTTCTTTTCTGGCACACATAGTTTGAATGAATGACTCCCAAGGTCTAGTGAGACCATTTAGAGCTGTCATCACAAGTTCATCCTCATCAAGAGTATCACCAATGGCATCTAGTTGCTCTTTGATTAGAGAGACTCTTGAGAAGTAGTCTTGAATGGATTCTCCTTTGTGCATCTTGGTACTCTTCAACTGAGTCCTTAGATTCATCTTCCTATTGATGTTCTTCCCTTCATACATTCTTCCTAGGGCATCATACATTTCTTTTGGAGTCTTCTTGGAAGCCACTTGGGGAATCAAGTGGTCTTTAATAGAATCTGCTATGATTCTCTTTGCCCTAATCAAATCCTTTCTGTGTTTTTCTTTGGCTTCATCTTCTTCTGGTTCTGCAACTTCCTCCTTGATATAATGAGCAAGATCATTCTCTTCAAGAATGAGACCAATTCTGTATTTCCATGCCCGGAAATTTTCTATGCCTTCTAGCTTGTCTTCAAGCTTAGTATTAGGAGCCATCTTCTCTTGGGGGAGTCCAAGAGACAGAGTAGACTAACTTGGAAAGTTACTTTTCACTTTTCCGGAAACTGAAACAGAAATTTATCGCACTTTTGGTAGAATTAGGGTTTGCAATTCCCGGAGTTCTACCCAACCAAAAAGTTCGATCTATAGCTTAAAAGAATGCTCTTGATAAGGGCTATCCAACCATGTAAACAGAAATCAAAAATTCCAACTTTTTTTCTGAAACCAAAATCTGACGTATCGCACTTTTGGTAGAATTAGGGTTTGCAATTCCCGGAGTTCTACCCAACCAAAAAGTTCGATCTAGGGCTTAAAAGAAAGGTATTGATGAGGGCTATCCAGCCATGCAGCCAAAAATCAATAATACTAACTTTGGGCTGAAAACCCTAACTTCACCAAAGAGAGAGAGAGATGATCTTACCTTGTGAAAGATGTCCTATTCAGTCTAGCTCTGATACCATGTTAAGTTTAAACCAAATAGACAAGCAAGATCTCTGATAGAAACACAATCACAAGATAACACACAATATATCCTGGGAAACCCTCATGGGGTAGAAAACCCAGTAAAGCTTTCCTCAATAAGATGATCAACCAAAATACAAGATGTGCTCCTTCTCCTTGACTCCTTAGCAGATCTCCTCAACTAGTGCGCACTCTTCCACAAGTGAGTGAATGATCTAATGAGGAGTTCACCTCCTCTATTTATACTTGAATCTCAACTGACTAAAAGACCTGTTGGGGCCGACCTCACCTGGAGAAGTCTAATAACCCCTAAAATGTAACTACAGGGCCGACCCACATATGGTGGGTCTAATAACCCTAGTTAATATTAATCATCGGAGGAATAATCATCTCCGGATACATAATAGGATTGCCTCGGAGGAATGAAACATCTCCGGAATAATAAAGTACAAATATAATATTCTTTGAAGTTACAATATTCAACAAAGATTTCCAGGTATGTATAAAACGTTTTGGCTTCCTCCAATTGTCTTTCTAGACTTAGGCTAGGGTTTGCATTTGCATTGTGCCTCTTCTTCTTGCTTTTGAATGGAATATTCAACCATTCCATTTCCACATTCATCTAACCCTCATTAGTTAAATTTTAAGCTTTGCAAGTTTGCATTATCATATGTTTATTTTGGTTTTTTTTGTGCCATAGGGTTAAGATTTTCTCCTCAACAAAATGCCAAAGGCATTGGATCCAATGTGGGTGTTTGGTGAACCAATAGAGATTCCCAACAGACAAATATTGACATGCAATCTTTGTGGCAAAAAAATTTATGGAGGAATTAGCCGCTTGAAATACCACCTTGCCAAACTCACCGGGATTGATGTGGATGTTTGTGAGAAAACTACCCCGGAAATTATGTGCATTGCAAACCAATCCATCATTGATATTGCTAATAAGAGGGATGCGAAGGAGGCTTGCAAAAATGAACTTAAAAGTGCTACCGCTGGAACAAGTGCCTCAATGGGAGGAGTAGGAGCACAATCCCACTCCTCATCCACACGGCCCACAACTTCTCGAATGCCCTCATCAACCTCACCTTTCTTTGTGCCGAGGTCAACACCAGGGGGGCAACCTTCTATTTGGGCATTGGTTAAAACAAAGGAGAAAGAGGAAGCTAACAAGATTGTGACAAAATGTTTTCTTTGGAGTGATATACCATTTAACATTGCCAAGAACCCCTTCTACCATGCCATGTTTGAAGTTGTTGCTATTGTTGGCACGGGTTATAGGGGCCCTTCCTATAATGATTTGAGAGGGCATCTTCTTCAAGGGGAAAAGGTTGATTGCACGCAAAGATTAGCTAGGCTCAGGGAATCATGGGAGACCACCGGATGCACCGTGATGTCGGATGGGTGGGCTGATACAAAGGGCAGGTCAATTCTAAATTTCTTGGTTAGTTGTCCCAGGGGGACAATGTTGATGCAAGTGCATATACAAAAGATGCACAATTATTATGTGAGTTGATGGATGGCTTTATCTACGAGATAGGCCATTAGTATGTTGTCCAGGTCGTCACGGACAATGCTGCTAATTATGTTGTTGTTGGGAGGTTGCTCATGGAGAGGTATCCAACCTTGTATTGGAGTCCTTGTGCAGCCCATTGCATTGATTTGATGCTAGAGGACATGGGAAAAATTCCTTGGATCAAGGGAACCATTGATTCAGCTCGGAGTGTGACCAAATACATATATAATCACGCATATGTTCTTTCACTCATGAGACAGTTCACAGGGAACAGAGAGTTGATTCCTCCCGCGATCACACGTTTCGCCACCAGCTTCATTTCACTTCAGTCGCTCCTCAAGAGTATGTTGGAGTTACAGAGGATGTTTCTTTATGATGAGTGGGTTGCTTGTGTCTATAGCACCAAACAAGATGGGCAATCCATAGCCCAACTTGTGCGACGTGACCAGAGATTCTGGAGTGCAGTAGGTGAGGTATGTACCGTTAGTGAACCTTTGGTAAAGGTTCTTCGATTGGTTGATGGTGACAAGCCCACAATGGGCTACTTGTATGAGGCCATGGTTAGGGCCAAGGAAGCTATCTATCGGTACTATGATGACAAGGGCGAGGAAGGACTCGCCAAGGGAGCTCAGATTTGGGGTGTGATTGATGAACGATGGAATAACACTCTCCATCGTCTCATTCATGCAGCAAGGCTCTTCCTCCACCCTACATTCGCTTATGCTGTGGATTTAATTTTGATGGTGAGGTCATGGATGGTTTTTTTCCAGTGTGTTCAAAGGATGGTCCACACTCCAGCTGAACGCTTAGAGATTTCTAGACAGATAGAGATATATAGGATAGCAGTGGGGGTTTTGGGTTATGAGATGGATATCCTAGATAGGACCGCAAAGATGCTAGGTAAGCTTCAATTTCAAATTTTGTTTTTTCCTTTATATATATTTGACATTTATTACTTGATAGAAATATATTATGTTGTCTTCCATTGAATCCTTTCATTTTATTCATTGTAGATGTATGGTGGAAACACTATGGTGGAAAGCTCCCAAAGTTGCAAAAACTTGTTGTTCAGGTGCTTAGCCAAACTTGCAGTTCTTCAGGGTGTGAGCGCAATTGGAGTGTCTTTGAAAAGATACACTCCAAGAAGCGCAACAGGTTAGAAATGTTCAAAAACGCAACAATGAAAATTTAAATTGTTTATATTTTTTAATTTTTAATTTTAATTTACTACAATTTACCATTACTAACTATGGCCCTCAATGTTCATACAGGTTAGGTACCCAACGCCTTAATGACATGGTGTATGTCTACTACAATCTAAGGATATGGGTGAAGCAACTTGACAAAGAACCTGACCTATTGACACCATAAATTTGGATGCCATTGACACCACTACTCAGTGGAGGGTGGAGTTGGAGGAGCCTGAGATGGAGGAGGCACCCGAGTGGTTGGAGGAGGGAGAGGATCATGCAGATGATTTGGGGGAGGAGACCACAGTGGAGGGGGAGGGTGGGGAGGAGCAGGAGGATGATCCACTTCCAGTGTATACAGATGTTCAGGAGGAGATTGGTCTTCCGGTGCAGCCAATGCCACCACCACCACAGAGACCTGTAGTTGGAGTTGGGTTGGGAGGAGACAAGCCACTTTATCTCCTGCCTCAGCTAGAGTAGTTGGAGGCTCTGGATCTTCCACTCCAACCTCATCTTGAGTACCTCCACGACCACCTACTGCTTCCAGAGGAAGAGTGGTGCCCTTTACCCGTAAAAGGGGTAGAGAGAATCGATGATTGGGATTGCTATGATCTATCATTTTGATTTTATTATGTACTATTTAGTATCTAGATGCCTCATGATGACTCATTTCATGAGATACATTTATTTTGAGCTTTTGATGTGATTTTTTATCATCCTATCAGGAACATGTTTCAGAATTTTCAGTTTAGTGAAGATATGTGACCACTTGAAATCTTATGCATCTTATTTATTACTTGTATCATCTTATTTATGTAACAATGTGTCTATTTGATGTTGTTGTTGCTTTATATGTTTTAAAAAATGAAAAAAAAATAGTATTTTTGTAATTTTTGTGGCCTTCTGACATTTTCCGATATTTTCCGCCGATACCACCGAGAAGTTATATTCCAGACCCTAGCCGATACTTTCCCCGAGACGATATATGCAACATTGGTTAAGACACACATGCATTTCATTCAAAGACAAGTTTTGCCAGGAGGTAATTTAATTCATCTGTGGAGAAAAGTTAAGCATCGGAGAGGAGCCAAGTCGGACAGCAGGCAGAAAGCAGCGAGCAGGTCCGTGTAGCAAATTTTGTATAGTCATACAAATTATGCACGGAGATATCTATATAGTCATACAAACATATCAATACAGTCATAAAGATAGGTAGGGTACAGCAGGTTGTTTTCTTGTTTTCGATAGACAGATTCTTCTCCAATAAGTGTGCAGATCTATTTCATTTGGGTGTATCATACAGTTGTTGGTTTGACAGTTGTAGAGGTTTTCTTGTAAGCTTTGAATTGTTAAGGAAAAACTGATTTAAAGTAGTGAATTATCATTGTATTTTGTTTATGCTTCCGCTATTTACTTTCTAGTTAAATGTGTGATTACTACTTTGTGAAATGATTTAATTTCTGCAATTAATTAACAGTTTTGTTTAATTGAGAACATAAGTATTAAGGTCAATAGTCACCTAGGGTCTGGAAAATTTACATGGTACTAGAGCTTTTATGATTGAGAGGATCTAAAGAGTTTATGGCAGTAGATCAACTACCGAAATCAACAGCTGAGAACCAGGACCAACAGTTAGAGGGTTTCATAGGCAGTCTTATCAGCTTTGGGAGTTTGTGTGCAAATCAGAGATGGCATCAGCTAGCCTCAGGTTCGAGGACAAATTGGGAGGTGTCGCAGATTTCCTATAATGGAAAGTGATTGTAGTCTAGCTAGTACAAGGATTTTGTCTAGAGGGATAAGAGAGGGTGGCCTATATAAGTTACTTGTTGAGCCAATGGTACTTGTACATTCCAATGGAAGGATGAAAGAGCTTTCTAGTTATAAAAAGGCACATGCATGGCAAGGTGTCATGGAGACATATTCAGAACCTATTGTGGAATTAGGGATTGATTCCAGGTTTGCAGCTGATGGGAGTATTCTAGAGTACAAGGACAAGGTTGTTGGATTCTCTCAAACAAAGGGAGTTGACCTTGATGTCACTCTTGCTCCAATTACCAGAGGATTCTCTCACGGTGACGGAGTTGACCGTCTACAGGTTTTTGCTTCAATTACCAGAGGTTTTGAGGTTTATGAAAGGGGTTTTCATGTTCACAGGTTGATGATAGCCTTGCATGGGCTATTGCCTATACCATGAACTTGGCATTCCGAGATCAATGAGTTCACTACTCCATATTTTTATCTTTCTGACTTTGATAGACTTGATCCACTTGTCTTGGTCTTGTATGAAGATGTGTTCATCTTTACAGGATGATCTAGACAACTCATGATGTGGTGTCCATCGATTTTAACATTTGATGTTGACTTGAGGGATGATGGATTTTGGCAGATTGCTTATGATCCAGGGCTTTGTTCCTTCATATTCACACATTGCCAGTATTCTAAGACTAGAAATGTTCATTTACACATTGCCAGTATTCTCAGATTGCTTATGATCCAGGGTTTTGTTGCTTCATATTTACACATTGCCAAGATCAAGAGGTTGTGGTAGCATGGGTGACAGTTCCCTTTGAAGCACTCCATGTGTGTGAACCTACATGTGCCTTTGTAGGTTGCTTGTAAGGGCATAGGCCCACATATGTATTGTTACCCTCCTTTATCTCCCATACATATGGCGAAAGGAGAAAGTCCCTTCACTTTCTTTCATTCTTAATTCATCTTGTGTTAGAGATGTTCTAGGAGGAGTGAAATTGTCTTCCTCTCTCTCTTGGATCTTGTTTTGTACTTTATCTCTCTTGTCTTGAAATCACTAGGATCCCTTGGAGCATCTTGTAGCACCTTGAATACTAGGGTCAGAGTTTCATCCCTTGAAAACTTGGAGATTAAGGTTTTGAGATGAAACACTAGGTTGTAGTTGTTGAAGTGAAGAAGAGGAGCAAACATCTTGCCTTGGCAGACATGCTTGTGTGGTGCTAGCTTGTTGGAACTTCGAGCTCCTTGGTGTGAGCTAGGGTTTTCATTTTTTTCCCTAGCTAGGGTTTTGGAGAGTGTTGTCCGCCAGATTGCACACCAGTAGCGGAAATCTTTCGAAAGTTGTCTCTTCACTACAAGTGAGAGAGGTGTGGCCTTGGGGGCAAGCAATGAGCCAGGTACTGTCACCTGAATCCCAGCTCCTCCGTTTAGGCAAACTCCTAACGAAGCCAAGGGGGGTAGTCCCTAAAAAAGAGTTGTCTAAGGCTCTTGTGTGTTTAAAATGTTTTTGGTGATGTGATGCGGATGGGTGTTGTTTAGGAGTTTTTTGAAAGTGAGAGACACAATAATACTTTAAATCAGACCAAGATAACGCATCCACGTTGCAAGAAAAGATAGGAGATACACAGGATCAAGCATGAATCACTCTTTATACAACAATTTAAACAAATACTCCAATATTGATATTAAGCAAATAAAATATTGTGATTAAGGACCAGTGCCTTATGGAGTCAAAAATGTAAAAGTGATTGAAATGCTTGATACAAGTGTTTGAGATAAAAGTTTTTTGAGAACGTTTTGCAGCTTATCTTGGTAAATTAGAGATTTTAGTGGTCTTGATTATTATGGCTAAGAACAAGGATATTCAAAAAAAGGTGGAACCTTAACCAAAAAAAAAGAACCACTGGCAACCTTTTAGATGAGAGGTCGGGAGCACCCAGATTGCAAAGAGGGCAAGTGTGCTTACGGCTTGACCGCCCTCGAGTCTAACAGTGGATTCCCGGCACCACCTGTTAGAGGAAGTACTCAGTGATTTTGTCTTGGTTGGGGTTTTGGGTAAAATTTTAATTAATGTTTTCACTTGTTAACTTAACAAGTCTTACACCTTTCTGAGTACTAGCCCAACCGTTTCCGGTTGGCAGAGCATATGGGTGTAGGACAGAAACCAAGATAAATTAATTAAAGGGAAATATGGATGGAAAAATTTTATTATTGAAGCACTTTGTTCAACTCTCCGACAAAGAGCGCTCTTGACTTGATCTTATGACCACAGTTCAAGAGACTTGCTAATTAACAAATGCCTAATGCAGGGAAAATGCAAAACTAATAATGCTCTCCGATAGAGAGTGCTCTTGACTTGGATTTGGCCAAGTTCAAGAGACTTTGGTTCGTTTTAAGAAGCAAAAAGTAGTTTGTAGTAGCAGTATAATTCAACTTTTAAAATGATTAAACAATGTGATAGATTTGAAAGATATAAAATACCGCCAATAATACTACTTGCCAAATAAAATGAAACTTGAAAAAATCTAGTGTTCTACCACACAAATTCTAATCTATAAGTGGGATCAATCTCCGAACAAGATCAACCACTAGAAGCCACCAGTCTTGGAAACCTTCCAGCTAGCTGGATGTCCACAAGAAGCTGATGGGGGAACGAGAAACTACCACAAAGTTATGTGGCCTTTGGGATACAATCCCAAAGTTAGTTTTACTCTAGTCAAGGCTTGGAAGAGAGAATACAAGATGAAAAGTAAAGTACTAAACAGAAAATAAACTCTAATCTACCCAAGAATCTCTTTCAGGTCAAAGACCGTACTCGGGAGAGCATGGGGGTAAGTGAATCGGAAAATATAACAAAAATAACTTAATGAAAACTAATCTAAGAGCATATCATGGATCTAAACTAGAAAATCAAACCACTCAATGAAGACTACAAGACTTCCCCAAATGGGGGAAGTGAATGTGGGGGCTTAAAAACCCCACTTGCAACTTTATTATGAGAGTACAAATGCCCTTGGGAATGAAACCCTTGTAGGGACTTTGAAAGAAATAACTTGGAAAATATTTAAAACAAACTTCTAAGAGCTATTACAAAGGATAAATACTAGTCTTGGTTTGGATTGCCCTTTTGTCCTCTTGATAACTTATTGTTTTAGAAGCCTCTTGACCTTCTTCTTCTTTGAAGATACCTACACAAATTCAAATCATCTAACAAGGCACCCTTTAGTGTTAAAGAAAACAAATAATGAAATTTGAAACTAACTAAATCCTAGATCTAAATCTACATGCAAGATCCTAAATGCAAAAACTCAAAACACCTTCAAATGAAATCTAAGCTAAAGATGCCTAAGAGTTTAACTTTTAAAGAGATGCAACTAACTATTAAGACTTAACAAAAACTACTACTAACAATTGTTTGTTTGCTTTTGTTGTGTTTTAGGGCCAAAGAGAGGATGGACGAGAAGGGGAGAAGGAGCAACCTAAGGGCAAAAAATGAAGAGAAAAGGAGCTAGCAAAGGGAGTTGGACGAAAGGGAGGATGTAGGGCAAAATAGAATGGAGGATGGAGACTAGAGGTGGGACGAGAGCAAGAGAAGAAAGCCAAATGGGATGGGACGAATGGAGAAGAGAAGGAAAATAAAATGGGACGAGAGCTAGGGTTTGGAGGTTTTTCTAGGGTAGACGAGAGGAAGAACTAGAGAGGTAGGACGAATGGGATGAAGGTGTAAAATTAGTCACAGCAGATCTAATGAACAAGTAAATCAATCACAACAGATGAACATAGAAAATATGGTGCAAAACTGTGCAAAACATGCAGCAGTGCTCTCTATCCCAGAAAGGGTTAATGAATTACAATACAAACTGTTACAATGAACAGAGCAATTCGAATTGCCTAAGGAGGTCATTCGAATCACTGAATGGAGTAGCTTGACTCAATCTAGGAGTCCTCATCAATCATCGGTGTTGCTCATCAATCACAACAAACAGTCATCCAGGTGTCAAGCTGAGTCTAACTGATCATAATAAATGTAACTGAAGTGTGTAGCACTGATATAGGATCTGGAGGCTCAGTGGGGGCGCATGGGAGGCTAACTGGAGTCAGAGCAAGTCACCTAATCGAACTGGAGGTCAATCGGAGGTGAAACAGTCAGTCAGGAGTGAAATCGGAGTGAAATCAATCAGAATCGGAGCTAACTGAATGTAACTGGAGTGAATCTGCAGTGGTAGGTGAGCAAGTGCGCCCTTCTCAGTCAGTAGGTGAGAAGAGGGCGCCTTTCAGCTTAGGAGGGCTAAAACTCTGTGGAAAGTGGCTCCCGGGTGCTAGAAGAAGGTGGATAAGGTGCTGGAGGCATCAAACTGGTGACTGGACTGCATATCCTGAAATAGATCATGCAAGATCCTGAAGTAGATATGTATCCCGAAATAGATGATCCTGAAATAGATATGTATCCCGAAATAGATGATGGATATCCGAACACCCCCCCTCAAGCTAGACTATGATGTGCCAACTAAAATAATGTGGGGCCCTGGTAACTAAGACCAAAGGTCACCCCAATACAATAATCCAAAAAATGCTGAAAAATAAACTAAGTGAGGAAAGAGGGAAAACCCAGTGGGAAGAAAGCCCCCCCTCAAGTCTAAAGCATAATAATGAATCAATCTGTCTCCACCATGATGGAACTCACCCCCAACAGTGAACGGAGGTAAGAGAACTTCTTCTCAGTGAAGCTCTTGGTGAAGATGTCTGCAATTTGCTCATCAGTAGGGCAATATTGCAGAATGATGGTGCGGTCGTGCACCAACTGTCGAATGTAATGCATATGAATCTCAATGTGTTTGGTCCTCTGCCGCTGAACTGGATCTGTGGAGATCTTGATAGCACTTTGATTGTCACAAAATAGGACAGTCGAAGTAGTGCCACCAAAACCAAACTCGGAAAGAATACCCTGCAACCAAACTGCCTGAATGCAGGCATTGACTGCCCCTCGATACTCTGCCTCTGCTGAAGAAAGTGCAATGGCTGCTTGATTTTTGCTGGACCAGCAAATAGCACCATGACCAATCATGAAAACATAACCGGAAGTGGACTTCCGATCAATGCTATCACCTGCCCAATCTGAATCAGTAAAACCAATGAAATCTAGCTCAGAATCTGCAGCATAATGTATGCCAAACTGTCTCGTACCTTGCACATACTGCAAGATCCGCTTGGCTGCTCGCCAATGAAGCTCATGTGGCTGCTGCATATATCTTGACACGGCACTCACGGCATATGAGATATCAGGCCGTGAATGTGTCAAATAAAGTAGTGAACCAATCAACTGTCGATACATACTGCAATCTGCAAGCGGTGTGGAATCTCCCTCCTCAAGACTGATTCCTGAGAGGAATGGGAACGGGGCTGCCTTACATTCAGCCATATTAAACTTCAATAACAGGTCGGAAGCATATTTTTGCTGAGATATAGTGATCCCATCGAAATTTTGAGCTATCTCCAAGCCCAAAAAGTGACTCAGCAAGCCCAAATCGCTCATGTCAAAAGCTAAATTTAAGGCAGTTTTTAGCTTGTTTATTGAAGTAAGTGTGCTACCAGTAATAAGCAGATCATCAACATAAAGTACAATAACCAACAAATTACCTTTAACTCGCTGAAGATAGACATTCGGATCAGATTTGCATCTTTGGAAATTCTGAGAAAGAAGGAAGGAGTCCATCTTTGCGTACCAAGCTCTTGGGGCCTGTTTTAACCCGTACAAAGACTTCTTCAATCTGCAAACCAATGATGGATCTGATGTATAACCCTCTGGCTGCTGCATATAGACCTCTTCAGCAAGGTCTCCATGTAAAAATGCACTCTTCACATCCATGTGATGCACCTCCCAGTGCTTGGATGCGGCAATAGCTAAAACAAGGCGGATGGAATCCATCTTTGCAACCGGTGCAAAGGTCTCTGTGTAGTCCACTCCTTGGACTTGGGAAAAACCTTTTGCCACCAACCTTGCTTTATATTTGCTGATAGTGCCATCAGCAGCAACTTTAGTACGGTAGACCCATTTACACTTCACTAATTTTCTTCCAGGTGGAAGAGAAACTAGCTCCCATGTATTGTTCTTTTGAAGAGAACTGTACTCTTCATCCATGGCATCTTTCCATCTCGGATCTCGATGGGCTGAATAATATGATTGGGGATCTGAACCAGCCATCAAATAACAAATCTCAGGAAGAAATGGATCAGCAATAGAAAGAGCCATACCTGCCCTTTGAAAGTCTCCTCTTGTTCGTCTCGGATCAGCAGGATTTCCAAGACTAGAACCAGCAGATTGTAGAGTATTTTGGGCCCACTTTGGCAACTGAGGGGGATCTGAATGGTCGGATTCCGAACCTGATATGTCATGATCATCATATGCTGCTACAATATCAGAAATATCAGAACTCATACCTTCATTATCGCTGCTCGAATCTTCTTCTGGTGAAGGCGGTGAATCGGCAGTTTTCTCCTCAACTAGTTGCAATTCTTGAAGCGGTTCTTCAAACTGCACACTGCGCTCTATGAATATCTTTTTAGATCTGATATCCATGAGTTTATATGCTTTTGATTCTTCCCCATATCCTATCAATATGCACTCGATACTTTGTGGATCCAAAGCTCGTCTCTTCTCAGAAGGAATTCTAGCCCATGCAGTAGAGCCAAAAACTCTCAAATTTGACACATCCGGTTTGTGACCAAAGAATGCTTCGAAAGGAGTCATACCTTTCACGGATGAATGTGGAACTCGGTTCTGTATATATGCAGCAACATTGATTGCTTCAGCCCAAAGATTTGCAGCCAAACCTTTTGATTCAATCATGCATGTAGCCATCTCTTTCAGTGACCGGTTTTTCCTTTCCGCTACACCGTTCTGCTGGGGTGTGTAGGGAACTGTATGTTGGAACTTGATTCCGCTTTGGGCACAAAGTTGCAGCAACTCGGATTTGATATATTCCCCACCATTATCAGATCTAAGAGCTTTGATCTTGCTCTCAGTGGTGGTCTCAACAGAAGCCTTAAAATCCTTGAATTTTCCAAGCACTTCTGACTTGTTTTTGAGAAAGAATACCCATGTAAAGCGAGAATAATCATCAATAAATGTCAAAACATACCTTGAACCATTTAATGACATATGGGGCAGCGGACCGCTGATATCAGAATGGATCAATCCCAAAATAGTAGAGGCTCTTCTAGCCTTGCCGCGGTCGAATCTGTGCTCGGGGTGCTTCCCAATAATGCAACCGGTGCATATTCCCTTCGAGGAACGGAGTTGTGGAAGCCCATCAACCATGGATTTATTTGATAGCAGCAGCAAATACTTATAATTTAGATGTCCAAATCTTTCATGCCAAAGCCTACTAACCTCATTACCATGTGTGCGAAGAGCAGTGGGCTTTGCAAGCGGAATAAAGTGCGAAAACTCATAACATTTAGCAGTGTGGTTTGCCTTTCCAACCGCAACTAGTCTTCCACTTTTGATATCAGAAATTTCAACTGTATTAGGGCTGAATGTGACTTTCTTTGGATCACCAGTATGTGTCATTTGATACACAGAAAGGAGATTCGAAGCTAAGGAAGGCACATAGAGAACATTCTGAAAGCATCCATGATCTACATGAATCGTACCTTTGCCCTTTGAAGAAATTTTTGAGTCATCTCCCAAATGGATGGGGATGGAGCTGTTTGGATCGAATGAGGAAAAAGAATCAATATTTGCAGCCATATGATTTGATGCACCCGAATCTATCAAGAGAGTGGGCTTCGAAACCGTTGCCATGAGTGCTTGTCCTCTTTCATGATCGTCATTCCGATCCTTCTTCCTTGCACCGTCAGGAAGGGTTATGTTGTTCTTTTCCAAAAGGAGGGCCATTTGATCTATAGTCTTCTTCATACATGAACTTTCGGGATGAAAGCCACGGTTACAATAAGTACATTTAGATTTTTGGTTACCTTCTTTGCCCTTTTGCTTGGATTTCGAACTGGATGGTGCATCCGTTTGCTTGCCTTTGTCTTTTTGCTTGTGAGGCTCGAATTTGGGCTTCTCCTTCTTTAGCTTTCCTTTACCATTCGAGATCTTGGGTCCTTGAACAAATAGGGCTGAATCTTTGGAGCTTATGGACCCCATTTGAATCAACTTGTCATGCTCTTTCGTAACGGACTCAATGAAGGCATTCAAGGTAGGCATCTTCCAATTCGGGGTAGTTAGCCGACCGGAATTGAAAGTGGAGACAAATACCGAATAATCTTTCCCAAGCTTGCTTAGAATGGAGAGGATCAACTGTTTATCCTCTTTGATAACACCACTGTTCTTCAATTGCAAGTTCAAGTTCTTGAATTTTGTGAAGAATTCATTGATGGTCTCGAAATTTTCAGGATTAAGGCCAATCAATTCATTCTCTAATTGAAAAGCCCTAAGCTCATCCTGCTTGCCGAATAGTGTCTCAAGTTGCTCCCATATGGCCTTTGGAGTCTTCAATCCGCTGAGATGGAAGTGAAGATCTTTGGAGATGGAGAGACAAAGAAGACCGTAAGCTTCATCAAGCTTATTGTAGTGTTTGGTTCTTTCTGCTACATTGTTTGGCTCCAATTCAAGACCAAGAGTGACTCGGTAGTATCCTTTTGAACGTAATATGATCTCCATATCATCTTTCCAATCAAAATAATTGAATGGGGTGAGGATAGGCTTTGAAGAAGAGTATTCCATTGCTAGGAGCGAGTCAAATGATGAAGAAGAAGCTTGCATGCAGACTATAGCGAATGGAGATGCTGTAGGGAAGCTTGCATGCAGAATGTAGCGAGTGCACTTGGAGGAGATAATTAACCTGCAAATCACATAAGAACAATCACAATAAGGTCGAACAATCCACCCTTTGAGAGTTGCATCACACCTGGGATTGGATTTCAAGCAATGTTGAATAGGTCCAATGTATCAGATCCAGGAATTATGTGGTAACTCAAGCTTCTGGAGTGGTATTGGAATATTTTCCAAGCTTTGCATGCACAGGAGCGAATGCCCTTGAGATATCTCATGCCAAACTTTTTGCAATTTTTAGCAATTCAGTCAAATCTTCTTGTATAAACACCTGTAGAAAAGAGATCTTGTCCCTGCAATGGCTCTGATACCATGTAAAATTAGTCACAGCAGATCTAATGAACAAGTAAATCAATCACAACAGATGAACATAGAAAATATGGTGCAAAACTGTGCAAAACATGCAGCAGTGCTCTCTATCCCAGAAAGGGTTAATGAATTACAATACAAACTGTTACAATGAACAGAGCAATTCGAATTGCCTAAGGAGGTCATTCGAATCACTGAATGGAGTAGCTTGACTCAATCTAGGAGTCCTCATCAATCATCGGTGTTGCTCATCAATCACAACAAACAGTCATCCAGGTGTCAAGCTGAGTCTAACTGATCATAATAAATGTAACTGAAGTGTGTAGCACTGATATAGGATCTGGAGGCTCAGTGGGGGCGCATGGGAGGCTAACTGGAGTCAGAGCAAGTCACCTAATCGAACTGGAGGTCAATCGGAGGTGAAACAGTCAGTCAGGAGTGAAATCGGAGTGAAATCAATCAGAATCGGAGCTAACTGAATGTAACTGGAGTGAATCTGCAGTGGTAGGTGAGCAAGTGCGCCCTTCTCAGTCAGTAGGTGAGAAGAGGGCGCCTTTCAGCTTAGGAGGGCTAAAACTCTGTGGAAAGTGGCTCCCGGGTGCTAGAAGAAGGTGGATAAGGTGCTGGAGGCATCAAACTGGTGACTGGACTGCATATCCTGAAATAGATCATGCAAGATCCTGAAGTAGATATGTATCCCGAAATAGATGATCCTGAAATAGATATGTATCCCGAAATAGATGATGGATATCCGAACAGAAGGATAGGGGAGTGGGACGAAAGGGCTAGGTGAAGGAGAAGACCTAGGAAGAAGACACCTAATGGGGTAAGACGAAACTAGGCAAAGGAGGAATAGGCTAGCAAGTCAAATCAAAAGGGTTTCAAGGAGAAGACAAGAGGGCTTGAAGAATGGGAAGCCTAGGGTAACAAAGTAACCAATTTTAAGGGTATTTTTTGATAAATGGATGGATCTTGGAGCCAAGTCTCTTTGTGCTTCTTCTTGGAACAACCTCAACCCTTGTACATCCTGGAAAGACAACAATGTTAAAAATCACTTGTGATGATGAAGATGGGCTAGATGCGGCCGAGCTCACACCCTCCTACACCTGGAAACACCTATTCAAAGACAAACAACTCAATGCAAAAGTGAGATCAAATATATGATTAGTATGCTACGAAAACCAAGGTTATATCAATGCTAGTATAACTGAGTACGTCCTATTCATATAACTTATTGATCAACATTGCATAATAAACCAAATTGCAAACCACAAATGGTAGATCTTATGTTCTAGAATATAGACTTCTAAAGCTACTTACTTGATCAATCACATAAGCATTTAAATTGAAAGCATAGAAAGAAGTCACCTCACAAGAGAAGCATTCATCAATGTTGCACAAATCGCATGGACCTCCAAAGTCTAATTTCATTTCAAGATAGCAATTGCTATGATCTAGTACAAATTTGCCAGAGTAATGGTGCACAAAAATTCCATGAGATAACAACCCAAATGGGCCTCTCTTTATAGTAAAACTAAGAGCTAAAACCCTAGGTCGAATTTGCTTGAGTGAGAGCCAAAACAATAGACATGAAGGTCGAATTCCAATCAAAACTAAGCTTGGAGAGCTAATCCGAATGACAACTCAACTTTGGTGGTAGGTATGAGTGAAGAGGTGGCAAACTCGCCCTTGTTGATGCATGGGAAGTATCACCCATCGAATGGGCAATCTACAACTAGGATCCACGTGAGAGTTAGGTAGATATGCATGAGCTTTGAGAGGAGGGCGAGTTGGTTGGTGGGAAGACAAGTGGAGTGGTGGTAGGTACTAACTCGAATTGCAAAAGGAGCCTGTTGCCGCCTAATACACACCTGGGGGGGACGTGGCAGGAAACCTTCAAGCCGCTCGGTGTGTCCTTGGGGGCAAGTGAGAGTCAAGTGCTGTCACCTAATTACTCGACTCCTCCGTCTAGGCTTACTCTTAGCGAAGCCAAGGGGGGTGGTCCCTATGAAAAATAATCTAAGGCTTTTAATCTACAACAAAAGATAAAAGTCTATTCTAGGAGTTAAAGATGACGAGATGATAAAATATAACAACAAAGCACTGCTTGTGAATTAAATCAAATAGCTAACCCAACATAAGATAAATAAGCATTCACAACATTTATGATTGACTTAAACACAGAAAATTAAAGACCAGTGCCGAGAATGTAAAAATGCTTGTAAGTACTGTTGTGTGGGGTTGCTTGTGTAGTCTCAGTGAAAGTATTGCAGTGGCTCGGTTGGTAAATTTTATAGTTATTAAATGAGTAGTTAAGGAGTGGGTTGATTCTTGGTTTGGCCCAAAAGAAAACCTAAACTTCGAACTGAGTGCTCTAGCAACCTTACCAAGTGTTCAACCAGGTGAGGATGAACCCGCTTAAGAACCTGCTGACTCTGTAGATTCAGTCCATGCAACCTCCCGAGTTCTTAGAATTGGATTTTAATGGATTGTCCTATTAACACTAAATACCTTACACCCGTTTCTGATTGAGCCAACTGTTCCGACTAAGCTGCAGTGGTCAAGAGCATACTCCGAGTTTGAGGCGTTGTTCGTTTTATTAAATAGGTATGAGTGGATGATTAATCTACACTAAACCCCAAGCATAAAGCAAGGGGGGTTAATTTTAGGATTAAATTTTAAGCACAGAATAATAATTTGAAATAAACACAAAAGCATATAAAATGAAAAACGGGTCCTTGGAGGACGTTGTGTGCTCGAGTGTGTTATTTAATTACTACTGCTTGAATAAAAACTAATCTAAAACGAAGAAAAAAAATTAAAAAAAAATAAAAAAGGGTGCGATTCCCCCCTGGGGGGATTGGGTTCAGGCGCTGGAATTGCCTGCTGTGCTCTTTTTATTTTTTGATTACAACTTGGAAACTTAAGAGAAATACTGCTTGCCCTTCATCATTAGGGAACAAGTCAGTTTACAATGTTTGAGAGAAATAACAATGGTGCTTGAAACTGGTTCTCTCTGGGTGGTTCAGGAAGCTCCAAATGCAAGTTTTATTTAATTTTCTTACTCCAACCTGTTATGAAATCAAAACAGATCAGCGAAGTATGTTGGTTAGAAAATGATAATCAGAACACTTTAAGAGTGTTCTGACAATGCTACAAACTGTCAAAATCAAAACCAATGCAACTAGTATTTAAAAAACATGTTTTTGGGCAACTTTTTGGGTTTTTAAACTAACTTTCAAATGACTTTTTATGTGCAGAACCAAAAAACCAGCGAGCTAAAAAGTTTGTAAAATGCCTAAAAACAACTAAGAAATTACTCTTTTTCGAAATGCAAATTAAGTTTGAAAAATGAAGCTAAAAGGTGCAATGAAACGAGACAAAAGGTAACTAGGAAGACAAGCTAGGGAGCTTGCCTTGCTAGGATTTTTGGCTTCTCTCTTTCGAGTTTGCAAGCCAAATTACAAGCCTAACAATGCTAGATAAATCTTTTACAAGCACTTCTTCACTAATGAACCTTTAAGATTTGGACTTTGATAAAATGAAAGCATTAGTAAAGGATACTAGATCCACTTCATAGGATATCAGAATTTTAAATCTAGAATAGTATGGAAACAGTAACCAAGATAGAATAAATGAGGGTTTGAACGAAGGTGATATAACCGGTTTTGAGTGAGAAAGATTGGGCGGATGGAGATCATATGCAAGTGAACACGCGAGGGACTACGCTTCTTTTTATAACTTCAAAGATTGGCAAACTAGCATGTATGCCTTCTCAATGAGATCAGATTACCTGCAAGAAACCTCACAACAAACCTTGCACAAGCGGATTAAGAGACACTGATATAAATCATATAAAAGATAAACTGAAACATGGACATTCAAACAAGATATGAACAATGTTTAAGATATACTTCATACAATTGATAATAAAGAATAAAATATAGATTCTACTCTTTACCCTACTGAAATAATAAATTTCCTTCAAAGGTCAGCATGAATCCGAACAATAAACAAAGCTCATGAAGAGACACAGATTACCTCCATGGGATTTAAGCATTAGACATCCACACATTTAACACGAGTCCACAATATAGCCTCCAAAGCCTTAACTTTATTCTCAAGAACACAGAAATAATACAACAATAATAGAGCAGAGGTTCCACCTTCCGATCCTTTACAATGGAGCCAAGCTCCTCAATTTATAGCAAAAGGCAACCCAGCTAGGGCGCAAAACCCTAAGGAGACACAACTCCTTGATTGTAGAGCAAGCAAACTAGATGTCCAATGGCAATGCACCATCAAACTTGGACAAAAACAATTGAAAGCGGAAGTTGCCGAATTGAAGCAACTCAACCGAGTGAAGAGAAGGTCGAACTTGATGTTTCCATGCTTTCGTTGATCTTTTGGATGATACATTTTGATTGGAGAAATAAATAGAAACCTATCCAAAAAGATTTGTGCCACCTCAAGAGGTAGGCACCTACCAAAATAACTCTTCCATAATTCAATTCCGTACTCAGCCGTGAAAAGGAGTCGGCCCCACGTGAAGGAGAGGGCGAACTTTGTGAATAACATATACCATGTTGGAGCTGGGGTTGACTCGTTTTGATTGGAGCTTCAAGAGGAATGTAAAGCACGTGGGTTGTGCTACCTCTAATGAGGTAGGAGCCCACCATTACTCCAATCCGAAAATGCTAACGTGAAGATGACACCCACGTGAAAGTTCGGGGTCGTATCATAACAATCGTTCCCCTCTAAATTCTTTACCATACACATGCTTTATCCTTTAATAAATTCGCCCATCTAATAAAAAAATGCCATGTCACATGTGGGCCTCTTCACCACTTGCAATTTACTCTTCACATCTCCATTGTACGGCCATATGAGGAAGAAACGTGAAGCATGGAATAGAATATTCCAATTTTGACTTTTAAACCAACTTTTATCATAAGCTTTTCACTTGGATGTAGTCGTTCACCTTAAATTGACTTATTCCAAGTCATTTGGCATGTGCCAATATTCACTTTTTAAATATTTTAATCAATTGGCCATAGTGCAATTTGATGTTTTTTAGCATTAAAGTGCTAATATAAAGCTCCGATAGGAAAAACTGCTCCACGGGGTGCTTTGACTGCCCGAAAGATAGGAAAACCAAGTACCAGAGTAAAGGGGATGCTCTGAGCTTGAAAACGAGCATCCCTGCGTCAAATTCCGACTCCGGATAAGACTTTTATCACCTTTTGAAATTTTTTAATTAAACCATTAAAAAATGGCTTAAAAATGCGGAAAAATATTTTTTGTCGGAATTGGCTGAAACTTCAGGGGAACCTAGTACATGACAAAACGATAAAATTCTAGTGCCTAGCATGTTTATACATGTTACAAAATGGGCTCTAATAATCCCCTAAGGCCTAACCCCCACTTTGGGCATTCCAGCTTTGGAGGAGCAGGAGAAAACCTCATCGATTATACTCGGCTAAAGGCAAGGCATAATTGACAAGGGAAAAAACTCCTTGGAATACCTTCTTTGGTTGTCAAGTCCTAGGGAACCGAGTCACTCAAAGACCACCATGCTAGTACGCTTATTACAAACCCCGTGGGGCACAGTCATGTACTACAAAAACTGACAAATGGGCCCTGAAAAGGCCAAACTTGGAACTTCTAAACTCTGAAAAAGGCACAAGTAAATGTGCAATACTGGCGGCTCACTGAAGTCCAACTGTAGTGCAACTCAGTTGGCAACAGAGCCAAGCTATGGGATTGGGTGAGTCATGAGGGCGCCCACCTTAGACATAAATGCAAAACCACCAACCCATTTATCAATTGACAACTCACCAAATCGATTTTTGCATGAGGAAGGGCGAATTAGCTTAAGTGGATCTCTTGCTGGTGACTGGATAGTTGACTTAAGCCACTTGGAGTTGATTGGAATCTTCATAAATGTCTATTGCCATGTCATTTAGCCTTTTATTTTAATCAAATTGATTAATTTTGGAGAGATTTGGATTATCTCCAAAATATTCAATTTTATTATTTTAATTAATAATTTCTCTGTAAATGACTTTTTAGAGAAAATATTAATTATGAGGCTGAATTGACATCCGAAAGTTGGGTTTAGCTGGTCCATGGGTCATGTGTGATTTTTGGCTTATGAAACGAGCCATCAAACACTAAATTCGGACCCAGGATGACTGACATATTACAGACTCAAATTTCTCTATTTAAACTATAGAAAAATTTAATTAAAAATTTAAAAATAATTAAAAAATTAAAAACCCCAAATCCGACGCATCCGGTAAAAAAATTTCGAAATTTTTTCTGGGGGTCCTAGAGACTTAGGACATGACCAAAACCTATTCTAATACTGTCTAGTAGGTTTATACATTATAGTTGGACTCTAATAACCCCCCATGGCAAAAATTTCCAAAATCGGGCATTCCAGCTTTGGAGGAAGTGGGAGAAAAACCAAGAGATCGCCTGAAGCAAAGTATAATCTGACGGTGAAAAAACTCCCTGGAATACCTTAGTTGTTTAATCCAGTCACGGAGAACCGAGCCACTCAGACCCTACTAGCACACTTTATTACAAACCCCCATGGGGCCATGGTCATGTCGACTCAAAAAACAAAACTGGCTAGACCCAAATATCTGAAACCCAGATACTCTGGAAGTGAACACTGATGTGTTCCAACACTAGCGGCTCAATGAGGTTTCAACTATTGTACAAATCATTTGATAACAGAGAGCTAAAGGATTGTGCTAGCCTTGGGATAAGGCTAGAGTATGTACATGAACTTCACCTTTATGCATATTCCTGAAGTTTCCAACTGTCCAATACTTGTGTAACTGCAGATTTGATTTTCAGCCATCTATTTCTTCATGTTTTGGTAATTTCCAACACTTAAATGTCTTGCTTATTTGAGATAAGGCTGAAATTGGTAAGTGATTTTATTAGTGAAGAAGATAGGGCAGATTTTCTGTTGTTTTTTCTTTTTACATCTGTCATGACTCATTAGTGATTTTCAGATTTGTTATATGCATAATAAGATTACCCTAGAGGGATGAACTTATTGGCACGCTTTGGTATCTTATCTCTTGAATTTCCTAATCGATTGGGGTTGTTAAAAATTGAATATTGTCCATTGTAGGTTTCATTTTATTTATATTTCATAGCATCCCTGAGGCTGAAGATTCACAGGGTTAAGATTCAGGAAACCTCTAGGAAAGAGATGAAATTTCTGTTTTACATTAAAACTCTTGAGCGCAAAAATTTGTACAATGTACTCTCTTTGGAGATTGGCGCTAAGATGGATATGTTGACAGTCCTTGCCTATGTAGGGAGGAATCAGCATTTCCATAGGGATGTACACTCTCTTGAAATTGGCACTAAGATGGATATGTTGACAGTCCTTGCCTATGTAGGGAGGGGTAGTGGATATAATCACAGCTTGGCTCATTGATATGAATGCCTTGAATTCTTTTCTTGTGCAATAATGCAATATAAGATGCATTTTCAAAACAAAAATAAAATATGAAAAGGACCCTACATGACTAACCATGAAATAGTGCAACTAGTTCATCTTCAAATCTTTACATAAATAATCAATATGTCATATAGCTTTAGTATATAATCAATCCCATTCTTGCTTGAACCACATGTTAGGTGTCCAATTGGAAAATTGCTTGTATTCGTTCAAGGTTCCAAAGATGAATAATCTCAATAAGATATAAAATTTAAACTCTCTTTGCTCTATAATGCAGAAATTATTAAATACTAAGCAAATCATTTTAATTATGAAAAGGTGTCCGTGCTTTACTAAAACAATGATAGACCACCCTTAGACCAAAATAGTGCAATAAACCATTTTGAGTTTAAATAAGATGCAAAATTTCTCACTTTTGGTTCTGTTGCTTCTCTAGCAAGTCGGATTTTCCAAAGCAACTTACTTCTATCCTCTCGCGCCCTTGATAAGCATCTCTCCTTGAACTAAACCAAATAAATTTTGTTAGTATTTTCAATCTTTCTTGGTATCTATTCATGTTCAGTAAGATGAGAATTAGATCATCAAAAAAGTGCAAAGTGATTGGAAAGGCCATAACAGAAACCTACCTTCTCCTTCCATGGTGATCTTGTAGCCTTACCACACCTCCTAGGGTGGTGGCTTTCCATTTTTTCCTATCACCAATAAAACTTTCAAAGAATAATCAGTGTCTCACTTAGCATTGAATTGCAATGTAGGATTAAGGAGATAATCATCATTCTATAAACCTCAAAGCATTGCAATTTATAAATTAACAATTCAATAGTAGAATTTTCCATAAAGAAACAACCACAAAAGAACATGAATTAAGAGCAGAAGTTCAAAGTGTAACATTTAACTTGAAATGTTAGAGAAACTAAAAATACATCTAAAGATCAAATCATCATAATAGTTTATTTCAAAAGGAAGGTGGAAAGTCCATAATTGGGATCCTTTCACTGAGATTGGAAGAGGCTAGATTGATGTTAGCAATGACTAAGGCAATGGGATCAAAGGAGGGCAAAGACTGGAAAACTAGAATTCCTAAAGATTACTTTTTGTATGTTGATAATGTAAAATGAAGATAGTTAGCTATTAAAATAAAATGAGGAGATGGGATATCTAAATCCAATCTCCTGATGATCTCACATCAAGAGATGCTGATGAGCTCAATTGTTTAGTGTTCCAATTCACCTAAATCACAATCCTCATTGAGGATACTAAATATAAACGAGTACGATAAAATAATAAAATGTATATAAGAAAGTATGCCATGCCTTGTACAAATGTTAGTTGAAAGGATTGTACAAATCACCATTTACAAAGCACGTATGTGTTTGGAACAGCAGGCTATGCATGTTCATCACTCCTCTAGATCTTCTAGAGACAATCAACTAGGAGAGGTCGACTGATCTTCTGGAGACAATAAATCGACAGTCGACTAGGACAATCCACTAAGGGATCAACTAGATGGTCGAACCGTCGACAAGACATTCGAATGGTCGAACAGTTAGAACAAAGCAGTCAATTGGTGCACACAACAAGGCAGAAATCAAGGAGTTTGTTATGTGCCCTCACTAATCTATGTTGACCTCCTGTTCCTCACTTCAAAGGAGTTGGTTACATCTTGGTGCTATATAAGATGACCATATGGGTCAATCTAAACATGTGAGATAAGTGTGTTGTGTATGGAAATCTTTTGGTTTCTTACACTTCTATGTATGTTGAGCTATGCTCAATTGTGCTCAAGTGTTATAGCGGTGTCTTTAGAAACCATTGTTCTCTTGGAATACTAGCTCTCTAATCTACCTAATCCTTTGATTCTCCAACAATATGGTGGCACCCAAATAGTATATCAACAAACCTATATTGCAAGAAAGTCCTCATCCCACTTTTGCTATGTGTACAAAAGTTCCATGGAGTGTTTCTTGGTATCCCCTTTTTTTGTATTATTGAATTGTTTCTCCATTTAGTTGCAACTTTAAAAATGAAACCTGTATATGGGGCCCACTAACAAGCCCAAATGAATTTATGGAAGAACAATACAACTAATGTGAAAATCCTTTGTATGTCGTAGGAGTTATGGCACTAAAAGACCCTTTGTTTTTTATGCCCTAAATGGCAAATTACGACAAGCCAAGTTTTTTATGCCTATTGGCCCTAGCTTGTGGTATCACAACCTTTTATTGTATAAAATGCTTGTACCATTTTGTATATTAGTAGAAAGAAGAAGCCTTTTATCCAAGTTAAAAAAAAAAAGAAGTGAAAATCCTAAACATAAAGAAAGAAGTTTTGACAAAATAAACTAAAATTCTATAGAAGAGTCTCCAAATCATATGCACGATCAATCTCACAAGAAATTAGAATATTCAAATTATACACGTCTTAAAATAGAACTAGAGGTTTATAACTCAGAAGTTAACACCATAAACTGCAGTGTTCTCATTAAGTCATTTGATGTAATCAAAATCAAAATGTATTACATAGATAGTAGATACTAAGTCACTAATACTATAGGTGGGAATGCCAATGGCAAATACAAAATAGGGGTAGATACTAGAACCATAGATGGAAGAATCTCATAGCTGTCACTGGTCAGTAGTCCAAGTCCTCCTCCATGTCATCATTAACAAAATCATAACCACTACCACTGCTATCTCCTCTATCCTCCTCCTCCTCCTCTTCCTCTATATACCCAATCCGAGATCTGCATCTACTGGTGTGAAGGATGACCCCTCAAGAGGATCACCATCATCAAAAGTGATTAGCTCTAGCACCGGTTCGTCAAGATCCAAGTTGGTTAATGCTAACTCAACACTATTGTCCAAACCCATATCATCAGGAAACACATCCCACATCTTTGTCTTTCCCTTCAACCACTCCTGCCTTTGACTATAAATAAGATGAAGGTTGGAGTGCACATACACCATTTTCTCTGCCCTGGACTACTCAAGCCTACATTTCTTCAAACTGTACAAATTCCCATGTGTGCTCCAATTCCTCTGGCAACAAGAGGATGAAGTAACCTGAGAGAGGAGCCTCAAAGCTAAATCCTGTAGAATACGGCATGCTGCCCCATGAGTTCCCCACCAAGAATAGGCCTTCTTGGCCCCCCTGTCTCTAATCACATCATAGCCTCCAAATCTCCCAGTGCTAATGGAAAACTCTACGAAGCCCTCCTCCACCTCATCAAGGGATGCTCTATCCTAAAATATCCTTCTAAATGCTTCCTTCCTGTTAGATTTTGTGGTATCTCGGGATGTCCTCCATGATGCAGATGCCTTGCATGGAGGTACATCAGCAGTACAGGCATCAATATGGAGTAGAGGGTGATATACACTCTACTCAGTGGCATGAGTCCATTGGTGGCTACATGCGGACCTTCCGGCGTGTTTTTCCTCTTGCATGCATGAGATTTGCATGGTCAGTTAGTTATTAAAAGATGCATGCAAAAGTCATAGATATTAGGTTTTTGGTAAACCTAATTGATCGGTAAGATCATATATAGAGGCAGGGGGTCCCCGGATGAGGTTGCTCAGTTGACTTATCAGAGAATGATAGATCAGGAGTGAGGAGGGCGCATTAGTGCATGCAGGGCGACTTTCTGAGAGAGAGAGAAGAGGTTCTGCAGGAGGGAGAGTGTTCAGATCTGAGCTGGATCAGAGACCACTTGCTCCAAAGGCACTTGGCACCCAGATCTGTCGACTGAGATAGTTTACTTGAGTGGTTTCTGCAGAGATTGTGGAGGACGACTTCCAGAGAGGGAGACGGGCACATTACCTGAGGAGAGAGGAGCTCATTCAGAGTCTGATCTGCCGATTGAGTGTCTGAGACTTTCAGGGTAGCAAACCAAAACAAAGAAATGATAGTGATCTTAATGGTAAGATCTACCCTCTCCCACCAACCATCATCTAACACTGTATCCTTGACCTTTTTTGAAGACGTTTGATCTGTCTTTCTCCAAAAAGACCAAAACTCTGAAATAACCATGGCCCCAAGAGCGGTATTGACCTCTCTCAACCTCTTAAGCATGATGAATGAGGAGGCAAACAGAGTATCTGCAATCTTCAACAATGATAGATGTGTGTACTCTTTATAGATTGTGAGGGCATTGGTATGGTTTTATACAAAATTATGGATATGGCGTGCATCATCAATAAGACTTCCCATCCATGCCACATCCGAAGCAATAGATTTAAGTGCCAAATTTAAAGAATGAACCATGCAAGATTTCCAAAATATTTGTAGATATTTAGCTTCCACAAGCATGCCAGGAACCTTGAAAACAAGGGCATTATCTATGATAATTTGCACACAAGAATCAACACCTACATCTTCAATAACTTTAATGAACAACTCACCCATATATTATGCATCCCCGTCACTGTTTTAAAAATCGGTCAACTTGGACTTGGTCAAGTTGACCGAGTTGACCCTCCATCGAACTGACTCGGCCTTCAAACCGGATCAAGTGATTGGTTTGGTACCGAACCGACCGAGTTGGTGTCCGATTCGGCCGGTTCGATACCGAATTGATCAACTTGGCCGAGTCCCGACCTAAACCAGCCGAGTTGTCTGCAAATAAATTTCAATTACTCAGTAGATTTAGCAATACTAAATGGTAATGTTAAATTCTTAAAGTAAAATGATAGAAAATGAAAGATAAGGAGAATGTCACTTTTACTTAAATTTTTAACATGGCCATTAATTGTTTCAGGATGTTTGAGAGTGGTTCCAACCTCATCGGACTTCATATGCAAAAAGTAGAATTTTAGATCTCATTCATAATTCAACAGACTTAACAGTTTTCAGGATTTCAGGATTGCAAAGTTTCCACAAAATTCTATCATGTATCAACCATGATGGTATGGGATTGGCATTTAATCAAGCACATCAACCCCTCTATATACCTTGATGTTGGTGGTGTTGATCGGTGAAATTCTCTGTCATGACCTTAATAAAAATGTACTCTTCAGTCAAGCAAAATCACTTATTAAGCATGGGAAGCTTTTTCTACCTTATTTTAACAATTGGATTAAGAAGTTTCATCAAAATTGTAGGGTGTTGAGTCATTAACTAATGTCCTTGGAGGATCAACTTTGATATATATATATATATAAATCTCGTTTCCCCATTTCCAAAATTTTGGGGGTCACTTTTCCAATGCCTCCCCATTTCAGAAACTCGTCCTTGTTTTCCCGTTACATGTAGCTTAGAATCTAACCCCAACCCTAAAGCTATAAGATGAACACTAATACTACTGTGTTCAACTAGTACTACTACTACTGCAGTAGTTGTAGATGACCTTAAGGAGTCTGAGCTTGAGCTAGATGATGATGCCATTGCTAGTCCTGATTCTAGTTCTACTTCTAGTTCTAGCAGTGGTGATGAGTTTGATTGATCATGTTGATCAATGACATGTATGATGTAGTGGCATCATAGCATGTTTTTTTGTACTCTACAGGTCATTTAGGCCTCATTGATTATGTATTTTGTTCTAGATATGTATTGCACTATTGCATAGTACACTTCGTGCCATTTTGATATATTCACCCTTATATGGAATATACATGAGCAGACTTTGGATATTTTGTCTATAATGCTTTGGAATCATGGATTAGAATCTTTAAAACAATGATTTTCTTTAAAATTTAAATATTTTATGTATTTTTGAGTAAATCGAGTCATTAAATTCAAATCGGCCGAGTCATTACCGATTCCAAGTACGAGTCCGAGTTGACCCTCAACCAATTCCGAGCTCGAGTCCAAGTCCGAGTTGACCCTCAATCGATTTCGAGTCCAAGTCCAAGTTTTAAAACATTGATCCTTGCATTGCCCAAGAGCATCCACTGCTTTCAAGAAGACTAGTCCATTTTGGGAAGCCACCATGAAATCAATGAGTGGATGACGTGCTACATCTGTCCATCCATCAGAAACAATACTACACCAGATGAGAGCCATGATGATTTAATAGGCTCTAGAATTTTATCCACCTCTTTCTTTGCCTTAACCAACAATGTGGTTCTAAGCTTCTTTGAACTAGGAGGCACATACCTGATTGGAGCTTGTTGAATTAGAGCTCAACACATTTCAATAAACAAGGAGACCCTTCAACATTCAACAAAATGAAGTTAAGATAGAAAAAAAACCCAATGGTCAAATGAACCTGATATCGCTTCTCTTGTTGATAGATCTTGTCCATTGGACCAACATTTGAAGTTGCCCTCTTTTCTGGTGGCTAAATTGAATTTCGGGTCCCACTCCCAATTCCAAATTTGCCACTACTAGGTGGCTTTCTCAAGAATGGAAGAGGATCTTTACTTTTAAGTTTCCCACTTGTTGTTGCCACCTTCCCCGAGCCAACCCTCTCCTCTCTTTCCAATTCTTTTCGATTGCTAGCACTAATTTTTTTACATACTCCAAGTCCACAGTCAGTGCCCAACAGATGGCCCTTAAATCGGTAGTAGGTACTCTTGAATGATATTTTGCATAAACTGCATTGCCAAAGAACATTCCCTCCCCAAAAAATCCTTGCCCCGGGCCCTTCTTGTCATGTTACATACTTCCACAATGGATATTTCATTTCTTGTGCTTTCTATCTTGCAGCAGCAACATTATTTGTAGCATTGGAAGCTGCAACTTCAGCTCCACTTGCAGCAGATGGAGCACTAATGCTGGCAGAAATAGATGCACTTGGAGGAGGGGGGGGCCAGCACCAACCTGCACATTCCTCCCTTTTCTTTGATCTTTATCAGCTGCCTTTGATGTCTAAGCCATGATTTTTATGGAAGAATTCAACAAAAACCCTGCTGTAATGACAAATCTGCTGCCTTCAAATCACTTGGAATGCAATGGAATGATCTTCAAACATGTTTTTCACCTTTCACCTGCAAAAAAAAAACCGTTGCTCTCTTTTACAACAGCCAAAAGTAAAAAATAAAGATGAAAACGTGGTTTTATGAGGTCCGCGGCCTCTTTTTCCGCCCACAAGTGTCGGACACGCAGAACACAACTAGGGCACATGTCCGACAGGGGGGGTTTCAACATGTCATGTGATTTAGCTCCTCCACATTTCAAAATCATGCAAGCGCTTCATCAAGTTGTCTCCTTACCCTCATAAGGGTAGTATTCCTGAATTCTGGAATTCTCTAAACTCCTCAAGTTCCCAAACTCTCAAATTAGGGCAACCCTCTGAATTCTCAAGTTCCCAAACTCCTTGAACTCCCAAATTCCCCGATCAGTGCAACTCTTTGAATTCTCAAATTCCTAAACTCCCGAATCATTGCAATTCATGAATGCCTAAATCACTTGGACAACAATCCATGATGAGTTAAACCTTCTCTGATTCTACTCTGTCTTGGAAATTAAACCACTCACAATAAGAAATCACCCTTACTTTTTTGTCACGGTCATCTCCATTGTTTCATTGGAATAAACATTTTTGTTCATGTCTTGAGCTTATCCATTTGTAATAATATAAATGTCCTCTCAAAACATAGATTCTCTGCGCATAACAATAAAATTCTCTACTCTGAAAATATATAAATAAAATTCTATATCTATCACCTATTCTGAAAATATCTAAATAAACTTCTATATCTGACCTCTTTTCTTTCAAGAAAAAACAGTTCTTCGATTATTTCATGCTCACTTCAAAAAAGCACACAAAATTTCATGAAGACAAGATAATTTTCTGAAATAAAAATACCTCCAACCTTGGTCGAAATCTTCTGCCCTTTGCTGAGTATGCTTGCAACAAAAAATCTCCCCTCTATCTCTCTCTCACACACAAATGCATAAAACGCCTATCTGCTCTTCTGCTGGGCTATTGAATTACAAAAAATACCGAACACTCCTTCATATATCGGTAACAAAATTATGAAAGCTTCTGTAAACACTTTGTTTGTTGGGGTACAAAAGGGAACAAATCACATGTTCTACTCTAGGGCATGGGATGATGGTGGCCTCAAACCGCTTCAGATCATTATTTCTTCCTCGCCGCAGTTCTGGGTATTAATGTTTCTGCCTCCTCTGTCTTTGGACTGCAAGTCTCATGTCGCCGGGGATAACAAATGCTCAGCTCTGCATTTCTACTCCACGAATTGAGGTCGGCTTTTTCTTTATATATCCTTTCTGCAGCAAATTTGAGTGACCGTGTCTAACACATGAACACCTACAGATCGCGTCTATGTCTTTTCACTTTCTTACCCTCGTGCCAAAATTGCTATGGTTGTTCTATTTCCATTCGGAATCTGACTTGGTTGGATTCATTGCTGGAGATCGGATTTAGGTTTAACCCTACCTATTTGCCCAATCAAATCAGCAATTCAAATTCCTCATGCCACCTTTCACTATATGATTGTCTGGGGCGTCGAATTTGCTCTTGCTGGTTGATTTTCAGTGAGCTGCCGTTGTGCCATCCTGCATTTAGAAAGCTGGTCTTTGGATATGGCGCTCTCCTCGTCAACAAATGTCTCGGTGCTATTTTCAAGAATGTCACGTCCCCCTGGTTTAATTTCAAACTTAACTTTTGCGTCACCTTTGTTCTTCCCGGTTTTTAATTAAGTCATGTGAAATTTTTAATTATGCAATAAAGTCTTCATATGTAAATCAGCATAGCTACTTAACTTGGTGGTGAACATAAGTTAAGTGCTAGATGTGTGTTTACCACAATTGCAGGCTTTTTTTTTCGGCAAAAAAAAAGCATACTATTGTTTTTCAATATTGAATCAAATAGTACATGATCAATATATCAAAATTGTCTTCCCAGTAGTATCCCATGATCATAAAGATCACAATTGCACGTTTATTATCCATGCATGTTCATTATTATTTTTTCTTTTATAATTGTTTATTAGTACATTCTAGAAAAATCATAGATGTTAGTCCACCTCAAATTCTAAGATATAAACACCTATTGGTGTAATATATATATTTTTATTATAATAAATTCAATTAACAAATTAAGATTGATCCTCTTTTATGTCATTTTCTAGATAAGGTATTATGGTACAATCTAATTACATCATTAATTAATAATATTTAATTATCATTTTATCAATCACATTCATACATCATTAATTAATAATATTTAATTATCATTTTATTAATCACATGTAAGTGTTACATTGGATGATATATACTATTGGAGTATTATACTCCAAGAAAGCTTTCATTAACCAATGCACCTTTATCTCTAAAATCGATAGCATGTATATTTATGTAAGGTCTTGTGATTTGAAGTCTTGATTGAACCAAACCTTTAAGGACATAACACTCAGTTACGCATCATAGTAACATAAAATGGTGAGTGAATCATCAAAATTGAATGGATTGGCAAATGACAGAAATAACACTTCTTCATGTGGAAATGAGTTCAGTTCTAATAACATTGGTTGTCATAGGGGGAGGATGTTCGAGGCCGTAGTAGCGAAGGTTCTATGAAGTATTCACGGGATTGAGGGGCTGAACTTGCAGCCCTTCCAAGGGCTTCACCTTCCACTAGCACCAAGGACAGATCAGCTCGGTCGAAATCAGTCAAACGAATGTCTATGCGACCACATGGCATATCACAATGTAGACAAAGTGGATTACACTCCGGACCCTTTCGATGGTATTCCTATTTTCTCAATGCCTTTGGAGAAGCGGCCGTTGGTACCAACTTTTGACTGGATCAAGTCTGAAACCCGATCCATTTTCGGCACGACAGCTAGGGAATACTGCTCTTTTCGGGAGGATATGGCGACTGGTGGAAACCCTAGGGAGCCCGCTAACACCACCGCGACAGATGTAACAACCTTGACGTTCCCCTTGTCGGCCAGACAACTAGCCCCGGAACTAGGGGGATTCATATTCCTTATTTTCTTCGTAGACCCCACCTTGCTTAGGGTTTCCCCTGTAGGCCGACTCAACGATCGTCCACTCTGCTCTACAGGTGGAACCACGGCTTTCAGAATCGATCTAGACTGAACCCCATTACAATCTTGGCTTTGAGTTTCTGGAAGTCGATTAGCCCTTTTCAGATGGTCTGGATGTCAACTCTTTGCCCAAGGATCCATTTGAGCACTTCACGGTACAGAACCCGGAGGGATTTATTGCCTTTTTTTTAAACCCTCAGACCAACAAGGAAACCCCATCGATCCGACTTCAGACAAATATGCTAGTGGGAGCGGATCTGGAACCAAAAGCAGCCAGGGATCCCCAAGTGGCACAAGCTAGCGAAGGCGGCGAAACAAATGCTTAAAGAACTCAAAGGAACTCCTTAATTTGGTATGTGGGGTAAATGTCTATCTAGCCCAATCGTTGGAAATGGCAGAAACAACAATGGTTGGAAGAGCAAGAGGAAAATATCCCAGCCTTGAAGGACCAAAAATTTGGTTGAAAAATAACTAGTCAAAGTTTATAGATTGTATGTCGAAGATAATGGTTCTGGCTCGCAGCTAGTTTGTTTTTAAATTCAAAAGCAAGGAGGATGTGGGTCGTATCTTCCAGAATCATTGGAGCCTTGGCTCCACCCCTATCCTCTTCAAAATTTGGACTCCCATGTTTGATGCCGAAAGCAAAAGTATGGATGACATCCCTGTATGGGTAAGACTTCTAGGGCTTCCATGGGAATTTTCAAATTGGGACTCCTTCAGGGATATTAGGAATGCCCTAGGGGTTTTCATAGATGTTGATGTGTCCTACACTCGCACCAAGAGGATGTTTGTGGCCGTATCCTGGTTTCTCTGAACATCGGAATGGGTCTGCAAGAAGAACTAAACCTAGTTTGGGGGCAATCTCGAAGATGGAAGATGTTGGACTATGAAGGCATACCATTTCGGTGCCACAGATGCCACTAATACGACCACATGGCAAAGAACTATCATCAGCAATTTAGCAAGGCGACAGATCACCCAAAGAAACGAATGGTGGTGCAAAGTGACCCCAGCTTAAGGGAAGGGCTTCTGAAGGTTGGCCGGCTGGAGGAGGTCCCTAGAATTGAGAAACAAACACAAAATCTAGCGAACAACGACTACACAGAGTTGTTGGGGATAGAATATAGAACATCTTCAACCACTAGACTCCACAACGCCCCCAGAAACGCAAGAAGTGGAGGAACAACTTGAGTAGCCTGCCACAAGGGAAACGTCGAACACTCCGGGTAAGAAGATGGATCTCACTCGCCACATTTCCTCTCTGGAATCTACTTTTTCAATATTAAATTTTGAGCAAAATATTGTCTATGTTTCCTCCCCCCTACCTCTTCACCCTTTGACCCACTCCCCCTCCCCATTTCTCAGATTCAAACCACATTAACCTCTACGCCCCATCCCCCAAACCCTTTCCACCTTCCTCCACCTTCCTATGCACTCTCATCAGATTGGGCATCCTCCTCTGGAACTCTACCGATTCGTTTCCACCTGAGATCCTGGGACAACCCTAAACATTTTGAAGCCTCCTCTCAACCTCCTAGATTGGGGAAAAATCCACAAGCCACTTCAAAAGGGAAAGGTAGAGGGAGACCTTCCCATCTTTCCTCAGCACAGCACCGTGCACTGAAAGACCTTGTTGATGGCAAACAAAAATCTATTCTAGGGGAACTTAGAGCGAGGAAATCCCACGAGGGGGGTTCCCAATGAAAATTTTATCCATGAATTGCAGGGGTTTAGCAAGGTCCCCAAAAAAACTTGCACTCAAGAGGCTGGTCACAGTGCATCAGCCTGATATCCTATTTTTCCAAGAAACCCTGCAGAACACCATTTAGGGATTGAAAAATGGAAATAATGAAGACGTCACCTCTTTTGAAGGACTAGAAAACCTAGGAACCTCCCACTTCAAACCCTTATTCAAAGCAGACAATAGGGCCACTATTGCTGAAGTAATTCGCCTTTCTCAATTCTTTCCTGGACTCATCACCGAAGAAGATAACCAAGGACTCGTGGAAGAATTTTCAGAAGATGAACTCAAAGAATCTCTCCGCAGTTTCCAGAAAGATAAAATCCTGAGTCCAAATGGATGGACCATTGGATTCTTTATGGCCCTTTTCGACACCATTGGACGTGATCTCCTACAACTGGTCGAGGAATCTAGGACTAGAGGCTTTATGCATCCCCCCCTAAATTCTACTTTCTTAGCTCTCATTCCAAAATCATATCACCCGAGTCAGATGGAAGACTACAGACCGATTTCTCTCTGCAACATCACTTACAAAGTGGTAGCAAAGATCATTGCTCGTAGACTAAAAAGGGTTCTATCAAAAATTATTTCAAATGAACAATTCGTCTTTTTAGAGGGTCGGCAAATTCATGAGGCCATTGGTGTTGATTAAGAAGGTCTCCACTCCTTCAAGACTAAGAAGCTTAAAGGCGTTGTAATCAAGATTGACTTCTCGAAGGCCTTTGATATAGTTAGCTGGATGTACTTACGAATGCTCATGACACACCTTGGCTTTAACTACCCATTTATCAAATGGGTGATGAGCTACATCACAACAACATCTTTTGCGGTCTTAATTAATGGCTCGGCTTCACCCTTTTTCATTGCTGAGAGAGGACTTTAACAAGGATGCCCCCTCTCACCTCTTCTCTTTTTATTGGTTTTTGAAGGTCTAGCAGGGCCATCCTAGACACAAAAATATTTGACACCTTCTCAGGAATAGCCATCTCAAATACCCTCAAAATCACTCATCTCCTCTTTGTGGACGACATCCTCATCTTCTGCGATGGATCAGTGAGAGACGCTAAGAAACTTTTTGAAATTTTGGAGCTCTTCCGGAAAGGCACGGGAATGCTCGTTAATGCTCAAAAATCCACTCTCTCCACCATCAGTATGGAAGAGGACGAAATTCAAAGGTACACTAATATTTTTCCCTTTGGCTTACGGACTATAGATGAAGGCCTCAAGTACTTATGTTTTAAACTTAAGCCAAACTATTACAAATCAAAAGACTGGATCTGGATCATTGCAAAACTTGAAAAGAGAATCAATATCTAGAGCCATGGATGGATTTCTAGAGCAGGCAGATTGGTATTGGTCAAATCTATTCTAGAAGCTATTCCTGTATACTAGATGTCCCTCGCTTGGATACCAAAGAATATCCTGGCTAAAGCAAGGAAAATGTGTTTCAAATTTCTTTAGTTTAGAAAAAATGAAAGCTCAGTAACTCCTTGAGTGAATTGGGAAAGACTTATCTCAACCAAAATTGGTAGGAGGATGGGGGTTAAAAAACATACATCTCTTCACAAAGGACTTAGCTGCAAAATCAGGCTAGCGACTACCTACTACCCGTCGTTTTTGGACGAAGTCGTTCAGCATAAATACATTGCTCTGAACACAATTATGGACTGGATCAGAAGCACCTCAGGAAGTAGGCAGGGGATCTATATTATTTGGAAGGCTATTATATACTCCCTCGCCCTTATTGAAGAAGGAATGGCCTAGAAAATTGGAAATGGAACCGAAGTTCGTATTGGATCAGACCCTTGGCCAGGATGTCAAAACTGCCACATCCTGACTCCACAACTTATTCATTTTATTCAAAATCAAGGTATTTACATCTAAACCAAATTATAGACCCCATCTCCTCTACAATCTGGCATCAGGGGTGGAAAATTTCTATCGACCTGGGCATCCTGGAGGCACTAGAGGCTGATTGGAACAGTTACATAAATACTCTAAGAACAACACACGTACGACTTACCGACTCTCAGGACGAAATTGTGTGGCTATCGGATGCGCATGGCATCTACACGTCAAAACTGGGATATCAAAAATTTTCCACTATCGCTCATCCACGTGAACCAAAATGGTGGTGGAAAAGCATCTGGAAGTCCAAATGCCCACAAAAATTGAAAATTTTCATGTCGTGTATGTTGGCAAATAAGATCCCAATTTGGGAAAGATTGAAACGTAGGAATGTTGAAGGGTTGGGTTGGTGCGTGTTATGTAAAAAAGCTGATGAATCAGCTTCACACATGTTTATCACCTGTCCTTTTTCCACCCATACCTGGACAAAGATTAAATCGAATTTGAATTTCACAACTATCTGGGGCGGGGTGACTGTTGAAGATGCTTGGAAAACTTGGGTCTCCTCGGCAAAAACTTTATCAATTCGAGCTTTGACCCTCCTCATTATTTGGGGACTATGGCTCGCTAGAAACAAGGCCATCTTCCAGGACATCCCATTTGTCCCTGAACTTATTGCTTCCCTCAGCATTGATATTCTTTCATACTTCCCACAACAAAAGGACGGCCCTGCCCCTAGAATCATAACTGAGGAACTTATAAACAAAACAGCCCTTGGGCTTTCTTTGACGGTGCCTCACAAAACCAATCCTACGGTGGGGGAGCTCTATTCCATCTGTCTGATTCCCATTACTTTCACATTCAAATGGGAATTGGAAGTGGAACTAATAACTATGTCGAACTCTCTGCCCTGAACCTCCTCCTATTCTTCGCCATTGAAAATAACTGCAAAACTCTACAGATCTTTGGTGACTCAATGAATGTCATCAACTGGATAAATAAACTTCAAAAATTCCACAATCTATATCTGAACTCCATGTTAGAGGAAATCTTGCGACATCTGGAAGTTTTTGACTCCTTCTCATGTCATCATGTATATAGGGAAAGGAACTCTGTAGCAGATCAACTTTCAAAAGGGGGGTTGCAAATTCCACATGGACACTAGAAGATATCAGAATTGCAAAATGGCACATTTTTCAAAATTTATCACATGCCGTTTATAGATGGTTTGGCCCCTCTTGCCAACCCAACCTAAGTAGCAACTACTCGACTTTTTGGAAGCAACGAACTAATTGATGGAATATATCGCCATATTAGCATATAAATAGATCGAGCACACAGTTCTTTTTTGGAAAATTGAGGATCTTAGATCCTGATCTTAACATCTCTACGGTAATATATCAGTAAATATCGGTATATGAGTCTTTTTTGAGAAAGAAACATATATATATGGGCTGAAAAGCAGTACTCAAAAAAGGAGTAGCAATATGCCTTCTGCAATATGTAATTTTGTTAATTATTAGTAAAATTACGCCTTTTTTCCTGGGAAAGAAAAACATAAAATGGTGAGTGACTATTGTTTCTTCCCCTTTGCTTCGTGCCTTGACAAACAATGGGGTTGTGTTCATTTTCTTCTAACGCTAACAACTTCTTGACCTTCTCCTCTAGAATTTGAATCTTTGTGAGCTCCATGAAAGATATGTATATTTTCACCTTGGATAACTCGTTAACTGAGTCTAAATTCAAATTTTCATCAATTTATGTACCTTTCTTTGGCTGTAGGATTTGTTTTCATGGTTGGTTCAATTGATTTGAAACAACCATAGGTGCTATTGGGCACATCATTTCCATGATTTTGCCAAATAATCTCTTACTTTTAGCACCCTTTTGCCCTCCATTTTTGTAGTGGAAACTCATTGATTTCTTGCCCTAATTGTTGATTTGTGGGCATTAGTCTTCACCAATTTATTTGTAGCATCTATACCTTCTTCAAGGAAAGGCTTGTCGTAAAAAATTCATGCAATCTTTCTTTTTCGATACCATATCTTCTTATTTCAACCATGCATTCTTTGAAAATAGGGTAAAGTTTATCATCTAAATATTCCAAACTATCCATGGAATTAAAATTTTCAAATGTACATTGATCTAGGATGCCCTTCGCTTGGTGGGTCACTACTTTAAAGTATGAGCATGTATGTTGTCCATGAGGTTGAATACAATGCCTCCACCAATATGGATCTCCATCTTCAACCAAATTAGTAGTTTCCAAAGTTACAAGAAGCTTTGGATCCCCCATTCTTTATGATTCTATCAGAACCAAAATCTCTCCTTGAATAAGCATTTGTCCTCAATTGAAATTGACTTTGTTGCTTGATTCTTTAACCAGTTCAAACTATTGTTCATGCTTAGTATCATAATGGTCATTTTATCAATAAAATAGCAATTTTCTCATATATATATTAGGTGCCGGTTCGTCAGCATTCATGGTGCATGATTTTGTCTCGACTTTAGGACCTATTTCCCTAAATCATCCGAACAAATCAATTTTACCTAAGGCTAAAAAATTATTTTCTATTTTTATCTCCATATCATTAACTCCCCAATTTGTTGTACTTTTGTACTTAATCCAAAAACCAAAATGTACATAAAAAAAGCATCAATTAGCTTTGACTAGCACAATTGGCTTATATATTTTCTTGTAAACTTGATCTTCATGATTACCCGCTTGTTTGTTAAAATTCCCTGCAAAAGGGTTCCAACCATGGTCATGATAGTCAACCTTTCTTCTTTGATTTCAATGTCTCGAGTAACCTTCTTCTCCACCATTTCTCCCATGTCCTTGTTCCCTTCTATTAATGGTTACCATCAATGAACATAAGGGTTGATTCATTCCTTCCATGGTGTCTTTGATCCCCCTCAAGGTAGTTCTTATGGCTTTTTCCACCAATAATGTAATATGTAATTTCCAATTATCATTGATGAGTGGCTCAAAATGAAGCCTTTGCTAGCATGCACCATAGGCCAAGAAAGTGCTCCATTGCTTTAACCCCAAAACTATCATGAACCCAAGGACTGCACTAAGAGAGGAAAACTATTAGTATGAAAGCAAGCTTATTATCATAACAATGATAGGTTTAACTATAACAATAAAAAATTCAATAGTAAGAATATTAATTTCGACAATAAAAACAGTAGATTAAGAAAATAGATCTTTAAATATTGATTGGATGTAGGTGCAACAATAGGAACAATAGTTACAATGATAGAAATTTTGGTACAAAATGCCTTCAAAATTGATTATGGATTGGAAAACCGATGTGAATCTTGGAAAAAAATCAATGTGTAGTTTCATATCATATAACTCATAAAACTAACACATAAAACAAAGCAACTTTCCAAAGAAGGTACATACAACAACCCAAATCCAAAACTTTGAAGATGTACTATAAATGTGGCACTTTACCAAAGGTTTGGTCTCTTGATAACACCTTCAACAAAAACACTCCAACTATGTGATGCCGTAGTGCTTGTGGTCCTATTTATGATTTCCTCTCCAACTTACCTCTTTATATTAGCTACTGTCTTGAGACTACCTTCAACAAAATCAATCCAACAACATGTTATCTTGATGCTCATGGGCCTATTTATAATTTCCTATCCCACTTACCTCTTAATTCTTTGCACAAGGGATAAGTGGCTCTACATTCGTTGCATGATCTTAAGCATTTGTCCACATGGTGAGATCTTTATTACCACTTGTGGGGTTTTTTTTGTAACTCTCACCTAACAAGTTTTCTATTGCTAATTGTAAAAAAAAAGTAACTTACTTCAATGGGAGTTGTGGCATCAAAAAAATCCAACTCAACTAAAATTTTAATGTATGACTATTAACTCTCATATACATAATTATTATTTTACTGTTAGATGGAGTCATAGGGACATGCATCATCTACACCATTATGGTGGCGAAGGCAGGCAAGACAAATCACAAACATACAATAAGAAAGGGGAGGTCAAACTCATCTATGCCAAGCCATCTTAGTTGGATACCAATGCCAACACATTAGAAGATTATGCACAAGGTACAAAAGGAGTATTGGAAGTTATCGCTGAAGAAAATGGCTTATAGCCATAGTAGAGGGAGATGGGTTTTACTTGTAGCCAGAATGGAAGTAAGAGACTTTATAACTCTCCACCTGCACTATCACACCACCCCGAATCAACATTTTTTCAACAAGCGACTTGAGGAGCATAACTATGGTGAGAGACCCCCAAGAATCACTAGTGCAAAAATTGTTAATATGGACTATGCTACCTCATTGCTCATTTTTTAGGCAAATATTTTCAAGAAAGAACATGGGGACATGATGTTGTCCCTCCCAAACATAAGAGTAGAAGAAATCCATTGAAACCCCACACTTGAAAGGAGAAGGTTGTAACCCAACATCCCACTTATAGGTAAAATTTGGAAGCTCTAAGAATCATGAAAGATTTTGTTACCAATAAAAACGCCTCCACCATAGAGAAGCTAAACAAACTGGAAGTCAGAGTTTGTCAAAAGAGAAGGGCTACCACGATTAGATGCTTAGTAAGGAGATGAAGAAAATAGTGCAAGACATTGGGGTCTCTCAAACCACTATAATCACTCATATTGACCTATATTGGCACACCAAGGAGATGATTGCTTGCAGCATGGGCATAGAACAAGAACAAGATAAACATATTGCAAAGCATATATTGGATACTCTTCAACTATTGGATGACAAACAAAACTCCCTCTACATATAATTCAGGGACAAGGGGGTTCAATATGTGGACATGCTCCATAAGACTCAACAATAGCAAAGGAAGACTCCAAGATCCAAGTTTGGACCAACCCAAAGCACCCCATATATTTTGAGGAGGAGGCTTAACCATTAGTTTTATGGCACTTGTACAAAAAAGATCGAGAGGGGGGAACTAGTACCATACTCATTCCCCTCATTTTCTTATACCAGTTTATTCACTCATTTTCCTTCCATATTCCCAATAATTTCCTTTTCCCCTTGTTCAAAAAGAGATAGCAAAAATGGATGATTTTTGCTGATAATTTGAGTTGTTTGGAGCGTGTAATGATGTTTGTCTTTCCTTGTTTCCATGAAATCTAATGTATGCATGGATGGTTGTTATTTTACAGAGCCAAATATAGACTTGATTTGCAAGTTTATTTGATATGATCATTTGTTGTTTGTGCTTATACTAATCTTGGTTTCTATGACCATTAGATTAGTTTCTTTAGCAGAGGTAGAGGTAGAAACAATAGAGGAAATAGAGGTAAATGGAAAAGAGGCTGATAACCTCATTGGAAAGGAAGAGGTAACAAGAGGATGAGGTTCTCTATCCATTTTGATGCAGATTCTGATGAGTTCCGCCAAATACTACAGACTGGTTTCCTTAATCTAGTCGACAAAGGCCAAATACCTCCTGTACAACCCTATGTAAGACCCCTTGTCTAATCTCAGCCAAGTATACTTGGGGTACAAATTCCATCACATGTTTCTATGCAGCTTGAACCTCATATTAATGATGGTTGGAATCAAATGATCCCAAATCAGCTTCCAGGTGTTAGAGGATGGCCTACTTTATCCTTGCCATTACCACAACTCCTACCATTGACCAATTTCAAAATCATAAGGTGACCTATGTTGCTTCCCAGGATCAGCCATTACCACATGTTGAGTTACCCAAAGATGTTCCTAGTTAGTCACTCTAGACTAAATGGAAAAAAATAGCAAAACTTGTTAGTCCGAGTTCCTCTGAAGGGTCATTTCATTCTATCACTTCACATCCAATTCAACCATCAAGGGATAATATCCCAACAGATGTTCAATCGAAAAATCAAGCACCACATTCAGTTTAGCAGAGAGAGCAAGTAAGCAAGAAGGATACTCCAAAAGGGAGTGGTAAAGGAACTATTGCCTCTCACAAAAGATACTCTTTCTAGCTTGGTTGATCAACAGTATTTTATTTATTTTGTCTGACAAATATAAATTTTGGATTATGGTTAAATGATAGATAAGTTTGTTGTTATGCTTCACAAACTTGATACTCTCGAGACAGTTTGAGACATGTTATACTTTTGAGCTTGCACTTCTTCTAAGTTATTTTTGGATGATGATATATTTTGGGCTAATACATGACATATTGGAGGCATAATGAAATGTTTTCATTATTCATGTTTGTTATGATAGGGTGGTTATATTTATTTAGCCATGTATTATATGATTGGAGGGGCAAGTGAAAATGGAATTATGAAAGATACGAAATGAGTCCCACCTATTATTACTATTATTATCATATTCTTTTATCATATTATTAACTTTCGTTAAGTTATCCTAATTGTTTCTTAACTAGAGGTAGTTTCAAACTACCTAAACTTCTTTCTTCAAAGATAAAGAGGGAGTCACAAGGAGTTTGAAGGCAAGAGTAGAGAGAATTTGTTTTTTGATAAAAGGTTAGCTCTTGTTCAATTTGAGATACTTCTTAATGCATTCATTTTTGAGTTATCTGTAGAATGAAGATTTTCTTGTCGACAACAAAATAATATTGAAGGTGGCATAAGAGGATCCAATAGCAACATTGCTATTTATGAGAGAAGGTTGTTTACATGTTTTGGCAGTCTGTTCATTTCTATTAGAAACTGGATTAAATTTCTAGTACTAATAAGAAATATTTTTGCAGAATCAAATTGTGGCATCCTGAAGTTTTAATTGATCTAGCAAGAGTCTATTTTTATTCTTTCTTTTGTAACCAAAGGTTTATGTATGATGATCAATACTATCTTAAATTTCTATGTACTTTTTTGGTCCTTTCCTTCACAGAGGTATGCAAGGAAGATCCTTAGATTGTAACTCAAATTGATTATAAAAAAATTTGTTGATTCTTTATCTTATTTTGAGCTTCACGTCACATATGTTATCAATTTTATGCTTTCTTTTCTTGGTTGTTGTATTTATTATTAAAGTCTTTCACCAACTTTTATAAATTTTATTAAGCAAAGCATCAGATTAAAGCAATAAATGGTTGTAGACTGATTGATGTTGATGTAATTAGGATTTAGATCAAGGTAACATTTCCAACTATCTTACATTAGCCTAGTGAGATTCGAAATTGTTGGCCTTAGGATTTTCATTCCTTTGCATCAACATATTTTTGGTGACCATACTGGGGAATGATCGTTCTCCCCTAGTTTTGCCATACTAAGGAATGATCTTTCTCCCCTAGTTTTGTATATTTGTATTTGATTTATTTATTTGACTTTTTTATTTTCATGACTATGACTGAGCGTACCCAACCTGACATTAGAGTTAGTTTGAGGGATCATACTAGTATAACTTCGTGTTTATTTGATTCAATACTTGATATTGCACAATCTGCTCATGAACTATAAGCTTCTTGGGAAGCAATCCAACAAGATATACACCAAGCGAAACAAAGAGAAAGGGTTGCTAGACAAATAAGGAACCCTCAGCCTAGTCACTAGCTTTCATGTCCAATAGTCAAAGATATTCTTGATGAAATACAGGTGAGTCTCGAGAATATGACCCTTTTTCAGAGATAGGTAGAAGAAAAGAAGAGCTTCAAATTTTTCATTCAAAGCTTAGAAGAATTGTATATGATACTTATTCTTCCATTGCAAATCTAATACCTCCTCTTTCTTTAACTCAACCAAACATGTCCTCATTTAGAAGCAGTCGTATTTCTACAAGTTATAGTTCATCTTCTTCTCGAATTGGTAGCATGTATACTCATTATAACTCTCAAGTATCGAATACCAATCCAGGTAAGGTTATTAAACATTATGGCCTATTTAAATTTGAGGAAGAATTGGATAATACTCCTTGGCATGTATCCTCCCCACTCAATCTTCATCCTGCTACAGCCCCACTTTCTAAATTCAAAGACCATTTGCCCAAGTTTTCTACAAATGGAACAATTTATGTAAATGAACAATTAATCGCCTTCTCCAATGCCTGTCATAACATAGGCATAGACGATGCAAATACCTGCACGAGGTTATTTGTTAATACTCTAGAAGACGAGGCTACAACAAACTTTTTCGATCTGCCTCCTAAAATATTTTAAACCTAGGTTGAATTGTCATATTGGTTCAAAACTACCTATGGATAGTCCCAAAGTCCCGCAAACAAGTTAAAAGAATATAATAATCTGATATATAACAAAGGTGAAACTATCAAATCATTTAATATTCATTTCATTAAGTTGTACAATCAAATCCTTGAGTTAATAAGGCCTCAAAATCAAGTTGCCTTAATGCATTACTATAATATCTTACTTGTTCATTGTAAACAAAGCTTGAAGAAAATAATGCAGATAACTTAGGGTCAGCATTTCAAACTTGTCTAGAGTATGAAGATCAATTAAACAAGGTTGGGCTTCCTAGTGAAGACTACATTAGGCAAAGCAAAATTTCAACCATCCTGCAATTAGTACAAGATATGAGCAATCAAATGATTGCTTATGAAAGAAAGGGAACAAATAATATTCCTAATGTAGAGACTTCTAATCAAGGAACATTTAGAAACATTAATAATTCACAACCTAGGGAAATCATGTCAAGAGAATGGTGCAACTTCCGTGAAGAAAATCATGAAGAAGAAACTTGTGAAGTTAAAAAGATCGCAAGAGATAAAAAATTTGGAAAGAAAATTGATTCAATTGTTGCTACCCTAGATTGGATTCCTTAAGAAGATTGCATGCTATTAGACACTAGGAATAAATTTTATAATAACAAGGGAGGTCCTTCAAAGACTGCTCCTGCACAAAATTCTTCTTCCCAACAGCCAACTCAACCACTCAATGTAAATAATCAGAGTCGTGAAAATTATAATTATACTTCCTCTTATTCTAATTACAAGATTTTAAGACGTCTTGCTACTATTAAAGTCGATGCAACTTTGCTTGATAGGGTCATAGTTCCTGAACAACAAAGCCATCGAAAGAATTTTATGGAAGGAAAACCTCCTACCATAGCCAACTTGTATGAAAAAGAAAGAGAATAAGAGTTACATGTAAATAAATTAGTTGTATATAAGCCTACGAGTATTCCTAGAAATCCTCCTATTTATCTTTCAGTCAAAATTTATAATAAGATAGCTCACTATTGTTTGATAGATGGTAGATCAGGCCCAAAAGTGATGCCTAGGATAATTATGGAAGAATTGTGCCAGGCATGTACAAACGAGAATTCTAGGAAGGTATTATCTTATAACAATCAACAACAGGCTATTGTAGGGAAATAAAGGATGTTACTCTTTCCTTGTGTGCTCATACAAAATCAAAACTACTTGCAATATTCAAGTCATTGATATGCCTAAGAGTAATATTTCAATCATTCTTGGTAGAGACTGGCAAGTTTTAGTAGGTGGATATATTTCTAATGATGGCACACACATGTCACTTCCAAAGAATGGGAAGAACATCATTGTGCTTAGAGAATATATAATATCTCCATATATTGAACATCTTCCTCGGGCTCGTGTGAATTTCATTGAGGAAGATCTTGGTGTATATTTTATTTTTCTTGAAAATCATGATGATAAATCTACAACACCTAGTGCAAAGTCCGAAGATGGAGTCTGGCAAATGCACTCTGATTGTGTGCTAGTAGGTATAATTTTGTTTTCTCCCATTGGTAAAATTCATAATTTTTCCTACATACTCGAATTTCCTTTCACAAACAATATTTCAGAATTCGAGGCTTTAATTCTTGGAATGGAAAATGTTTACAATTTAGGTTGTTTTCATATTGGGTGAACACTCAAAGTTAGGTAACGCTTTTTTGAGAATGGAGGGGAAAAGAAAAATAGTGCGTATGGATAAGCACCTGGAAAAAGTCAAATTCAAACTCTATGCCGAGAGTTTAAAAAAATCTAAGTCGAGAGTTTTAACCAATCACAACATCGTAGTTTAAAAAAAATTCTCGTCCGAGAGTTTGAACTAAACTCTCAACCGAGAGTTTGGAAGATATTTTCTCAGCTGAGAATTCGCGGTCAACAAAACCTGCGAAAATCTCCTGTATATTTCTAGAACCTACAAATTCAACACGGCCAAACCCCTGCAAATTTTAAAGATAATTTGTCAGAATTCGCATCGATGGATTCATCTTTGAATCTAGTTTCCAATGATATAAGAATTGTTTCATTTCATTTTGAATTTCTATTTACTAATAAAAAATTTCTAAACCTTATCCCTTAAGAATTTTATTGTTTTGAAAATCCCCCGAAATAAAAATTCAATATCATAACAAAGACGACACCAACAAAATTGAAACCCTCAGAGAGATATTCGTCACCCTATCCTCTGCAAAAGGGTACTTTTAGTTTTTTCAATAAGAGTTGAACACAAAAAGAAAATTGAAGCTCACCAACATTTGTCGATAAGGCACCATTTTCTAAACATATGTTATTTGGATAAATAAATAAAAGTTCTGAAGTCTGAAAAACCTCAAAATATATCCATGCAGAAGTGTAGTGTGTGTAGATTATGAGCATACATTATTTTCCCTAAAATGAATAAGCTCACACGGGTCACTCATTATCCATACCTAGAATTTTAAAGTATATTCCATTGGTGAGCACCAAATTTGCCCCATGATATGTTCATAAAAATAAAAATACTAGTACGAAGCTAATTCAATTCTCTAAAACATCTGTGTTTACTGCAAGGAGAAATTCCTAAGGGAGGTGTTGTCACAGTTATTTTTTCTTTGGTTTTTAGTAAGCGGTAAAGATGGAAAAGAATCGAAGGTCAACGATCAACGGGTGGAAGATCAATGGGTGAGGTTGATTTCGCATCGTGAAGTAGCACTGGCGATGGAAGTGATGGGCGGCAGCGAAATTTTTACCGCCTGCCATGCGTCAAGACAACAACATTTCTTTGGTCGATAAGTGGTAAGGAAAACCAGCCACCCACATCTAAGAAACCTCTTATAGGGGCTAAAATCGAGGGTCAAAGTTAATCACAAGACCAAAGACTATGACCAAGAGCTAGTGGAAAAGTTTTCTATATTTAGCTGAGCAGATAAGGAAACTGACAAAGTTTCTAAATTTGGCCAAGGAACAAAATAATGGCGGAACCTCTTAAATTATCCAAGACTTTTTTAAAATTTAAGGGGGTTTATTATTCCACTTCTATATCATCCATAGGGTCATATTATAACCCTCATAAGCTCAAATACTTAACAATAATGAAAAAGGTTATTTCTAATATAAAATATTTATATTAATATCATATTATGGCTTGGGCACAAATGTGGAAAAAGTCATATTAAAATTTGGAAAGGTCAAAAAGGAGAGGTGAACGAGTACCATTGATTTAGCTGTTGCAAATAGCACGAAGGGTAATTCTCTGAGGTGGTAGCCAAATTTAAACCATTTTACACGTGGTAACTTCTCATACCACTCTCCCCAACAAAAAATAATATTATTTTTGCCTAATGTTTAACCTTGTACTATAATATTTGGCACTCACGAAAATGAAAATATTTTTCATATTTTAGAAATTCAAAACCACGAGAACAAACCAATAGATGGCTTTTACAGAAGTGGTTTTTGAATTCCATTTATGAAATTCATAAACAATTGCACAATAAATGGAGAGGTGTTGTGGGAGATGGTTTTATGGATGGGAAATCAAGACACGGTTTCAAGACATGGTTTTCAAAACGATGGGCATTTTCTATTTCAAAGGAAATGGAGAAATATAATGATTTACAAGTTGAGAAAAATATTTGGGAAGTATTTTTTATCAAAATATATTTATTCCCAAATATATAAAATTGTTATTTCTGAAAATTAATAAGTGACAAGAAATAAATGATTACAAAATCATTTACAAAGTTTAGCGGGGATAATATTATTTCCATATTTTAAGGTGAACACTTGAAGATCAAATTTCACACTTGGCAGGCAAAAGATTGTTTCCAGATTTGAAGGCACAAAATCAACACAGGGGTCCAGTTGTAAATTTCTAGGGTATCAAAATCAATAGGTATCAGAGATCATTTATCAACAAACTCCAACAACTGACAATATTTGTGACATCTTGTAGCATGTTCCAACATTTTTGGAGATTATGAAGATTCGTTTTTTGACAATATAATCTAAGTTGTAATAAGTAGTTATAGATTTCTATTTTTAGAAAACAAGCAGTTAGGTTTTGTTCAATGATCTTTATATGTATAAATACATGCTCTTGAAATGTAATCGAGGTTGAAACCTATGATAATGAGACTTATTTTGTACTGAGCATCTTCAAGAGTAATAGAAATATTGTAGAGCCAAGCAAAACTTTCATGAGGAGAGATTCTCGTGTTATTATTTTGCAGTCTGTATTTTCTTTTCTCATGTGCATGTTATTCCTGTTATCTATTTCCATTATGTTATCTTTTCATGCTTGAATGAAATTGTATTGAGTCAAAATTCATACTCTTATGCTCTGATTCATGGGATTGAAGTATCTACGAAAATTTCTTCTAAAGTTGATATTGGATTCATCTTTATTTGGTGCCCAATGTTAATGGATTGTTCATTTTTCTTCTATTATCACATGAAAGCAAGAACCTGACTGTAAAAGAATAACTATGTCGCCTTTGTGAAAAAACTATATTGCTAAGACATTGTTTATATTTAAAGATTCGTGATTTTGACTCCATGCCCCATGATATCCTCATGTTTTAGCCATTTACATTATTGATTTATCTTATTTAAATATTTATGGTCATTGTATTTATTCATTGAGAGAGCCCTATCTGGTAGGAAAGAAGCCAACTTCCCTCCTAAAGAATGGTTTGAAAAGGTTACCTTGGAACTATCCTTCCACAACCAAAGGATAAATTCTGAGTGATAACAAGAGGTATGGGTTTAAAGGGGCCAAAGTTGAATAATATAAAATTTTACAGTTTTGTTTGTCAAAAAATAGGAAAAATAGTTACACAACTTTATGTTTTCACCCCTTGCAATTTATGAAGATTGCAAACTTATTATAAACATGATTAAATGAATCTACATTCCTTCAAATAAATTTTTAAAGAGATATACACAAGAAGCAAGAGCTTTAATTTATAGTTTCCTGTCATTTAATATTGCTCACATTAGAAGGGAACTAAAATCAATGGCCGATATTAGTTGTACTTGTTACTATCCCATCAAAACAATTGTTGCCCAAAAGGCTAGATTATTAATTCTTATCTCTGTACAAACCTCATCATCCCGACAACATAGATTATTGGAAAGTATTTTCTGATGATGAAGCATTTGCGATTTTGTACAAAATAAACCTTTAAAACAAAAAGAGCTTACATCTCTAGAAGATAATAAGTTTCCCAAAGGGTTAACTCGCTTAGACAATTCTTTTTCTTCATGTGATGTAGGAAACAAACAAATTAAAAAGAAGAAGAATCCAAAAGAAAAACTAGTGAAATAATTCCAGTGAACATCAGAACTCCAGATAATCCAAAACATCTATAGATTGGAGCTCGATGTTCCGAAATTGAAAAACATAAATTCATTAAATTATTTCAAGAATTTAAAGATGTATTTGCTTGGTCTTATGAGGATCTTCGTGGTTTTGATCCCTAATTGCATGGATGCGATTAAAAAGCAAGGTGGGCCAAAAATAACCATCACGAATGATATTTTGGGCAGAGGCTATACTAGAGAGGTGGTCTGTACATGCACCAATGTGGCACTCATTTAAGATTGTTTGACCTCCTCGAAAGTTAGTCATCATCATAAGATGGTGCCAACTCCTCATCAACATAAAGCATCACCACCGAGTAGGTAACCGAGAAGCTTGGTGATAAATCAGTCATCGATCATCTCAAGAAAGGCATGGACCAAATTTATATGTGCGCAAATAAACAAGGACATCCCCATACCAAGGATCATCCAAAGAGATGGTGAACAACTGATCATCTGGTAGATCGTCATTGATAGGGGATCATCTACACCAATAGGGAGGTCTAAGATAAAATCAACTAATGCCAAAGGCTTTTTACTATTGGGAGTATCAAATTAGAGACCATATTCTTGGGGGATAAACATCCAATGGGTGAATTTTCCATTAATGGCAGGCCTACTTAAGAGATATAACATCGGACTCGAGTTTGTTATGACTCTAGCTTTACTTATAAGAATGTAATGGCACAACCTCTAAATCGAAAATACGACAAGTAACACAAGATTCTCCTCGTGGTTATACAACAATGTAGGTACGCATAGGTTCTACCTCACATAGTCAATGACATATTCCATGCAATCATCACTTTCATGAACCAAGATGTTAGCTATAGAAAAAGGAGATGCTGAAATGTAAAGGATAAAATCCTTTGCAAAATCCAAAGGACCGATTATAAGTGTTGAAGTAAGAGCACGTTTAAGGGCCTCAAAAGAGTTCTAAGCCTATTCATCCTAATTGAAGGGGATATTACAATGTAATAGTCTAAAAAATCCATGAAATCACGTGGCATAGTCTGGGATAAAATGTCAAAGGAGTTTCCCTTGCCTCGAAGGCTTTGCAATTGGTGCAAAGTCTTAGGTGGGGGGAATTCAAGGATGGCCTAAACCATTAAATGATCAACAATGATCTCTTGTTTGGAAATGATAAATCCTAGAATCTAGCTGGAAGGAATGCAAGACACACATGTAAGTGGGTTTAAGCAAATGTTATATCTATGAAACCAAAGAAATAATTTATGAAGGTGTTATAGGTAGTATGACCACTTCTTTGATTGAGTAGTGAGGTCATCCAAATATGCAAGAATAATATCGATCATTTCATGGAAGTAGTATGACCTGGAGCTGGAAAGTGGCTCTAGCATTTTTTAATCTAAAAGGAATGAATTGATAAGAGAAGTTTCCTTGAGGTGTGGTGAAGAAGGTCTTATGCTGGTCCTAAGGACGAATTTGGATATGATTGTCACCCACGAAGCCATCCATAAATGAGAGGACCTTATGGCTTGCATAGGCATTAATGTTTTGATCAATAAAGGGGGTTAGGTAGTTGTCTTAGGGGAAAGATTTATTAAGATATAAAAAATCAACATAGATTTGAATGTTGCCTTACTTCTTGTTGATAAGGACCAGATTGGAGACCCATGTGGTGCAAACAATCGAGTAGATGAGTAATCCATTCTCAAGTTTGTTGAATTTAGATTTTATGGCCAGAGCTTTGGAAGGGTGAAAATGTCATTGTTTTTAGTGCATAGGATTAATGTGAGGCCATGTGTCAATGCGATGTTCCACAATAGTCGAGTCAACTCCCAACATTTTGATGTAAGACCACTCAAAAAAATCACAAAATTCTTGAAATAGAGATTTATAGATTGAGTCCCATTTAAAGGTGTGGGAAGTGGTGGGTCACATATTATCAATCATAAATTTTAGAATCATGAATTTTAACTTTAATTTATCAACCCGAGGAATGTACAAATTTCAGAGGTTCTGTGCAAAATGTATGCAACTCTTAAGAAAAGCTAGCTATTCAAAATAAATAAAAGCAAAGCAATAATCTTGATTAAAACTAATTACTATTTTGTAAAGAAGAGTGTTAGATCCAATCCTTTCATACATCTTCATATTCCTCCCTAAGCTAGTGAGACTCATTGTGACCCTTGAGCTAAAGAGCTATAATATATATATATATATATATATATTATTTTATCTATATATATATATATATATATATATATATATATAAAAGCGTAATTTCATTTCATCCTTAAGAGTATGAAATTACATCGAACGTCATCACTCAGTTAGAGTGGAAGATGTAGCTACTAAATCTAGCTTTAAGCTTTTGTCTGAAAAAAACAATGATGTTCTCACCACGCGAGCAATAACATCTTTTATAATTGAATGTTAAGACCCTGTATCGTATCTGAATAGTTTTACAAAAAAAATATTTTAAGCCTGCCTGTACAAGTCTTTTAAACAGCAAAATAAACCGAGAAATGCAAGAAATTACGTTAATCCAACCTACTGTTCCGCTGTAATAACTAGAAGTTCATCAAACTTCCAAAAATATGTCTTAAGATCATTCAATAAACGGTCTGTGGAACAGTTCCCGGCCAACCCCATCTTGAAATTCAATGATTTTCCAAATACCGATTCCTAGAAGCAATCCTTTCTTCGAGGCTTTGTCCGCCTCTACGTTATGTTCCCGAAATATGTGCCTGCAATTGAAAGTATCAAAGGTGTAAGAGACATTCTGAATTTGTTCCAAAACAGCAGCAATTCTTCGGTTGTTGCACTGATATAAGCCATTGACCCACTTTATCACATTCAATGAGTCCCCAAACACTGAAATATTACTGATAGAATGTTCCACAACGAAGGAGATTAGTAACTTAAGACTGAGAATCTCAGCCCAGTTATTGGTCCCTCTCCCAAATCCAAACGACATCACATAAAAATGAGTAGGAGACATAAAAAGAAGAGCCCCTGTTAAATTTTGAGCATTAATTCACAATACTCTAGGACCTTCACTAAGAGAATAACATATACAGTATATCAATGCATAACAATCACAATAAGCATGACAAGCATCACAAGAATCAAAAGCCGGAGAGACAAGAGACACAGAGTTTCCGTGGGGAAAACCCTGAGGTGAAAAACCCCACAACTTCCTCAGAGATAGAGAGAGCAATGGCTCAACCAAAGTACAACCAAAATACACTTGAGATAGTCTCCTAGAAGTAGATGATCCTCCTCCTCACTAGTGCGCCACTTTTTGAGTGAGAGAGAGATGACTTTCCGAATGATCTAAATAGAGATCTCTTGATCTCTCTTTATACTAACCTGTTTTCCCAGTGACCTTATGGGCCGACTTGTCTAGATAGGTACATCCACAATATAATATATATTTCAGGGCTGACCCCACACATGGTGGTCTAATAACCCATCTGCAAGTACACACACTTGTGACACTTGTCAATCCACATGACGACACTTCCTTATAGAGGAATAACACATCTCTAATAAGGGTACAATAAATATATATGAAATACATAGATGAAATACATTCCGAAGTTACATATACATCAACACTCCCTCTTAACTAGGATGGTATTTCTCGACACACATCTGCTAGACAAGTCTTCTTCTCGGGATCATCGTCATCGGTGCATCGTTATCGTCACTGCTGCTGCTATCTCAACCAATCTCTGACTCTACTCGTTATAGGAAGTTCTACAGAGCCAGTCCTTTTTCATACTGGATGTAGGCCCACCACCTGCAGGTCTTAAGCATCACTGGCCATACTGTGGAAATCTCAGGACTTATTACGTGCGTCACAAAACCTTAAAAGAGTCTCTTGACTAGCAAGAACTCTAAAGAGCATCTAAGGCCTTTTTCATCCTGTCCAAATCTCCAGGACTTATTACATGTGACCCCACCACAAAACCTCGAAAGAGAATCCCAGGACTGATTACGAGCACAAGGCTCAACCTATCGGATCTCCCAGGGCACAAATTACATGTGGTCACCACAAAACCTCGAAAGAGCATCCCAGGACTGATTATGAGCACACGGCTCAACCTATCGGATCTCCCAGGGCACAAATTACATGTGGTCATGGCAAAACCTCGAAAGAGCATCCCAGGACTGATTACGAGCACACGGCTCTACCTATCGGATCTCCCAAGGCACAAATTACATGCCATAGGAAAAAACCTCGAAAGAGCATTTGCCAGATATCCCAGGGCACAAATTACATACCATAGGAAAAACCTCGAAAGACTATCTGCAGATCTCCAAGGGGACAAATTATATGTCCTCCCAAGCAAAACCTCGAAAGAGCATTTGCCAGATATCCCAGGGTACAAATTACATGCCGTAGGCAAAACCTCAAAAGACTATCTGCAGATCTCCCAGGGCACAAATTACATGCTTATCTGCACAACCTGTTCCACGGCCACAGAGTATCAACATGATACTCACCATACATCATCCTGATGTACACATGATCATCCTGATCATCATCACTACAACATCCTGCTGCATGTCATCTGGAGCAACATCCTGAAGTTCATCATCCATGATCATACAATGCATCTACCTGATGCATACCAAGTATCTACCTGATACATATCATCATACATGATCCACCTGATCACACAGTACCTGATACAAATATAAATACATGATACATATCAACATACATGATCTACCTGATCATACAATGTATCCACCTGATACATATACAGATACATGGTCCAAGCATCCAACATGATGCTTATACAAAATACATACACATGATCCAACCGATCATATCCAACATCCAACATGATGCGTACATACATATAAATGATCCAACTGATCATATCCAGCATCCAACATGATGCATACATACATACATATAAAAATGATCCAACTGATCATACAAAGTAGAAACCAGAACATCATCCTGATGCTCATCATCCATCGCTTACTTCCACAGCCATGTGAAGGATCCTCCTTCCAACATGTTTGGAATGGCTTCAACAAATGTATCCATCACTTCTTCCTTGAAGTGTCATCAATTCGAAGAACACCAACCCTCTCTCTGAAGTACTCGAACTTCACCCTGGCTAGTGGTTTCGTCAGCACATCTGCAATCTGCTCGTTCGTCGCAACATACAGGAGTTTCATAGCTCCTCTCTGCACCATATCACTGATATAGTGATATTTGATCTCTATGTGTTTCAACCTGTCATGAAACACTGGGTTCTCGGACAACTTCACACAACTCTGATTATCACAGAAGATACCAGTAGCATCCAACGGGAGATCAAATAATTCAGACAGTAGCTTCCGTAGCCATACTGCCTCACAACTAGCTGAACAGGCTGCAACATACTTTGCCTCAGTTGTACTTAGTGCTACACAGGACCGCTTCCTGCTAAACCAAGAGATCACACCTGATCCCATACTAAAGCAACACCCAGATGTGCTCTTCCTATCTGCAACACTGCCAGCCCAATTTGAATCAACATAACCCTGCAGGTTAAACTTTTGATTCGCCTCATACTTGAGCCCATAATCCACTGTACCCTTCAGGTACCTGAGAACATGCTTTACAACAACCAGGTGAACACTCCTCAGATCCGTCAGGAACTGGCTCAATGTGTTCACCGCAAAGCAAATATCTGGTCTCGTGTTCGTCAGGTACATCAAGGACCCAATCATCTGATGATACATAGAGACATCAACCGGCTTAGATGAAGCATCACATAGAAGCTTCAGATTCGATGCCATAGGTGTGGCCATGGCCTTGCAATCCATCATCCCGAATCTCTTTAGGATATCTACTGTGTACTTCCCTTGACCAAGGAAGATCCCACTTGCACTCTGCCACACCTCCATACCTAGGAAATAATGCATCATTCCCAAATCTTTCATATCAAACAAGCTTCCTCTTTGTATCACACCAAGTTGTGGGAGCTTGCTACAAGCCATACAAGGCTTTCTTCAATCTGTAAACATGCGACTCCCTGTCAGGTCTTGGGATTGCATCCCAAACATATTCTTCATGATCGACGGATCATGGCATTCCATTTCTTCATCCCGGATCCTGGGAACTTCAATATATTCAATAGATATCTTTGTTGCTGGAACAACTGTTGTAGTCCTTCTTTTGTAGGTGAAGATATACGGTCTTTCCTACAAAACAAGTTAAATTGCATGATTAGAAACATCTCATAATTTTTAGAACAAATTCTTTACACATAAAGAAATATGTCATGCAGTCATGCAGTTATCTTAGCCAATGCTTCAATACAACATTTATCCATGTTCCACAACTTTCTAGATGCCTTCCAGTCTCTACCAGAACATTGTTAAGAGTTTGCACTACTCCCAACGTGTCAGCAAAGAGGTTTCATTCTAGATAAGTAGCACTGGAATGTTGTATAGTGCCATAGGCCACTTACCCATCACATGCATATTAGTAGTATACTATTCATTAATGCAATCATTCTAATATGCACAATACATCTCCTAAGTCTAGGAAGATAAGCATAATATTATTTAAACAAAAATAGGCATGAAATGATAATTGAAATACTTATCTTTGTTTGTTTGTTGGGTGGACTCCCTCTGAGTCTTTGTTTCCTGAAGTAGCTTCTTCTACACCTTTCTGTTGTGGAATGTAGGAAGATGGTCAACTCCCTCTGAAAATCTGCATCCTTGCAGGAGTTGCTGGATTACCTGTCCTTGAACTTATATTCATCCTTGCTGACATCAATCTTCTTGAACCCTGGAAAGTATAATCTGTAAGCCTTCGAGCTTTCATTGTAACCCACAAAGATACCCTTCTTTCCCGAAGGATCTAGTTCGGTCCTCTTTTCCTTTGGGACATGTGTGTATACTGGACAACCGAATATTCTGAGATGGCTGACTTCGGGTTTCTTGCTAGAAAAGACCTCTTCTGGTGTTTTGTTGTCCAATATCTTGTGGGGTGTTCTGTTCTGCACATATACAGCTGTTCTAGCTGCTTCTGCCCATATAGGTAGGTCCTGTTCATGTAGCATTGCCCTTGCTGCTTCCATGATTGTTTTGTTCTTCCTTTCTGCAACTCCATTCTGTTGAGCATTATAAGGAGCAGTCAACTCCCTCTTAATCCCTGAATCACTACAAAGCTTCTTGAAGTCACCTGAGGTGAATTCTCCACCACTGTCGGATCTGAATGTTTTGATCTTCTTGTCAGTTTGATTCTCCATCAAGGTTTTGAATTCCTTGAATTTATCAAACACCTCATCTTTGCTCTTCAAGAAGTATACCCAAGTCTTCCTGGAGAAGTCATCAATAAATGAGACATAGTAAACATACCCACTCAGAGAACTGGATGACATAGGACCACATACATCTGAGTGGATGATTTCCAGGATGTCTTTTGCCTTGCTTTCACTGCTTGGGAAAGCCTTCTTAATGTTCTTACCTTTTGCACATCGTTTGCAAACACCTTCATGTTTGGTCTTGATTTCAGGAAGACCCTCTACAGCCTTGCTTGCAATTGGAAGTGCCCTATAGTGCATATGAGCAAGTCTTCTATGCCAAAGTTCACTTGGCTCCATGGATTCATGTACCATGGCATGTTCAGGTTGTCCCTTCAATTTATAGAAACCTCCCTCTTGCTCTCCAATCACTATTGCATCATCTATGGTCTTTCCCTTTGGCCACATTAGGACCTGGCCATCCACAAATGCAACCCTCATACCTTTTGCATCCAATGCAGAGATGGAGAGTAAGTTCTTCTTGAGCCCAGGTACATAATGGACTTCTTTCATCTTCAAAGATTTTCCAGAATCTAGGTTGTAGGAGGCTTCACCACTTCCTTTGATTGGGTATTGATAATCATCCCCAAGTTTCACCTTATGGGGTGATTCATGTTCAGATAGATTCACAAAAGATTCCTTAAACCCAGTCATGTGTTTGGAAGCCCCACTGTCAATCAACCAATCATTACAACCATGGGAGATAGTATCTGTGAGAGCACAAATTAGAACATACTCTTCTTCACTTGATGAGTCATCATCACTATCACTTTCTACCCTAGCCTTCTTCTTTGGGGGTTCATCATCTTCGGCAGCATGAGCATGATATCTTCTTTTGTTATTCTTCTTCTTCTTGTTGAAGTTGTTGTTGTTGTATTTCTTCTTCTTGGGACAGTCTGAAGCAAAGTGTCCCTTCTCATTGCAATTGAAGCATCTGAGATCTTTCTTATCTTTATGATAATGGTGGTGTGAGAATCTTCTGATATGAGATGATTCCTTCTTGGACTTGCCTTTCCTGGCATGTGCTGTGAGAGCTTGATCTTCATTTCCCATCTTTTCTTCTCGGGCCACAAGCCTAGCTTCTTCTTGAGAGCATTCTTCCCGCAATCTGTTGAAGGAGATCAACTTCTTCCTTGCACAAATTCCTTGAATAAAGGAATCCCATGACCTGGGTAGGCCATTTAGAGTGGTCATCACCACTTCACCATTCTCCACCATTTCATCCACTGCTTCTAGTTGTTCCTTGATCTGGGAGACCCTTGAAAAATAAGATTGAATGGTTTCTCCTTTTTGAAACTTTACTCCTTTCAATTGGTTCCGCAGGGTCATCTTCCGATTTATGTTATTCCCTTCAAATAGCTTGGTCAAAGAGTCAAACATCTCCTTGGGTGTCTTTAGAGAAGACACATGGGGTATGAGATGGTCTTTGATAGAATCAACAATGATTCTCTTTGCCTTGACCAAGTTTTTCTTATGCAATACCTTAGCCTCTTCATCCTCTGGGATAGGATGTCTTCTTTTACATATGAGTCCAACTCATTCTCTTCCAGGATTAACCCAATCCTATACTTCCAAGCTCGGAAGTTATCAGCTCCTTCAAGCTTATCCTCAAGCTTGGTGTGGTGAGACATCTTAAAGAGTACTTTAAATGGAAATAGAAAATATTTAGGTCTTAACACTTGAAATGCTGAAAACTGGATCTGGTCCCAGATTAGGGTTTGTCGAAAAAACCCTAAAAATTCAAAATGTGAATTTCAATTTTCTGAAAGGATAGAAAGATGCGCTTTGATGAGCTGATCAGCCTTGTGTATTCATAATTTGAGATCAGCAAAGCTTTAACTTCAGATTTGCCTTTTTGTCCTCCCGGGTTCACTAGGGAGAGCCCTGAATTAGGGTTTGAGTTTCCCGGAGATCTACCCAGCCAAAAATCTCGATCCAAAGCTCTAAACTTCGATTTTTGCAAGGAGCTTCCAGCTATGTCTTCAGATTTCAGAAATTCCTATTTTTGTGGAAACCCTAATTTTTAGGGCCAAATCTAAAAATGCTCAGAATTGAATTCTGATTGGACAGATAGTTTCTCCTTGATGAGTAGAGTCAATCTACTATACTTCTTTTCCAAAATCTGTGGAGAGAAACCCAATAAACAAGAAACTCAAGTTTCCGCCACTGCAAAATGTCTTCTTCTCAAGTTAGCTCTGATACCATGTTAAATTTTGAGCATTAATTCACAATACTCTAGGACCTTCACTGAGAGAATAACATATACAGTATATCAATGCATAACAATCACAATAAGCATGACAAGCATCACAAGAATCAAAAGCATGAGAGACAACAGACATAGAGTTTCCGTGGGGAAAACCCTAAGGTGAAAAACCCCACAACTTCCTCAAAGATAGATAGAGCAATGGTTCAACCAAAGTACAACCAAAATACACTTGAGATAGTCTCCTAGAAGTAGATGATCCTCCTCCTCACTAGTGCGCCACTTTCTGAGTGAGAGAGAGATGACTTTCCGAATGATCTAAATAGAGATCTCATGATCTCTATTTATACTAACCTATTTGCCCAGTGACCTTACGGGGCCGACTTGTCTAGCTAGGTACATCCACAATATAATATATATTTCAGGGCCGACCCCACACATGGTGGTCTAATAACCCATCTGCAAGTACACACACTTGTGACACTTGTCAATCCACATGACGACACTTCCTTATAGAGGAATAACACATCTCTAATAAGGGTACAATAAATATACATGAAATACATAGATGAAATACATTCCGAAGTTACATATACATCAACAACCCCTCCCCCACATAATTCATTCTGACAAGCCCCATCAAAGAAACCCCATGGCTGAGTTCGATCGACATCCACCGGTTGAATATTTCTAGGAATAGTAGCATGTCTGATACTCTTGAGAGCTAAAAAGATGCCACAATTGTTAATAGCCACTAAAGCTGGAAGTCCTTTTATGTCAGAGAACAAACAATTGTTCCGAGATAGCCAAATTCCCCAAATAAAAATAGGGGGAAGCACTTTATAATTGGCAAATGCAGGATTATGTGACCACCGGCTCCAAGCCTCCTCAAGGGAATTCCCATCCCAAAGGAAGTTTCCCTTTAAAATTCTAGACACAACATTCCATACCTCCATGATGAAGCTACAGTGGAGAAACAAATGTAGTACATTTTCCTCATTCTGATAACATAGGTAGCACCTTTTTTTTTTTCCAAAAGAAAAAAGCGTAATTCTCATTCATCCTAAGAGATCCGAATTACATTTAGTATTCACTGGATAGTGAATTAAATCTGCCCATGTAAAATGGGTTCACTTGATGAGACTGTAACGTCTACTTTCAAATCAGCATAATTCCTGCTAAAACATATTATCGCTGTCCCACCGGACTATTTTGCTTTTACATCTTCTCAAAAAAAAAAAAAAAAAAAAAAACATTTATACTTCATTTTCAAATATTATGAACCAACAATGTTAAACTCCTCCTTCAATAAAGGGCCTGTGATAGATTTCAGTTCGCTGTCCATTAAAGTCTTCAATTATTTTCCAAGTGCCAAAAACCATACGTTGCCCATCTTTGGAGGCCTGATCCGCCAAATGGTTGTTTTCCCTGTATACATGCCGGCATATGAATGAATCAAAGGATTGTTTGACCAGCTGTATTGAGTTGATAACAGATGCAATTCTAATAACTCTGCAGGCTTGGGTTTGGTTGGTCCAATTAATAGCATTCATCGAATCGCCAAAAACCGCCAACCTAGAGATACCCCGCTCATGTGCAAAAATGAGTAATAATTTTAAACTCATAACTTCAGCAAAGTTATTAGTTCCCGCTCCAAGACCCATAGTGAGCGTGTAGAAATGTGAATCAGAGATGTATAAGATTGCCCCCCCACCACAAATCTCATTGCTAGCAGCACCATCAAAAAATCCCCAGGGAGAAGATTTATCAATCTCCACAGCCATGTCCCGTCTCTGATTAGCCGCCCTAACGTATTCAGGACAAGCTTGAAAAATGCCCACTGAATTAGCACAGATCAATGCCGGAAGACATGGTTTATCCTGAAAGATCACACCATTTCTAGCCAGCCAGATCCCCCAAATAATCACCAATGGTAATTTCCTCTGTTTCTTATCAGTTGTCCGTCTCCACCAGTTTTCCCATGCATTGTCCACAGAGTTTCCTTCCCATATGCATTCAAAACCCAACAATTTAGAGCATTCATTCCACACAGCAGTAGTAAACTGGCAATGTAAAAAGAGGTGTGTAATCGATTCCGATTCATTCTTGCACAATACACACCACCCCGGGCCCTGGAAATTTCTCTTCTGCAGATTATCCCAGGTCGGTACTCGATTCATAAGAGCACACCACATAAATAATCTGTTCTTGGATGGGCACATAAGTTTCCACAGTGATCGCCACCACCAGATCGTATCCCCGTTAACCTCACCTGCGCTGAGCACGAAGTAACCCATTTTAGGTGTGTAGTCCCCAGCTGGATCGGGTTCCCATATCAGCACGTCCTCCTGATCCGTCATATGTATCTGTGCCCGTTTCAATTCATTGATATATATATTAAGATACTCCGCCACAGGTGCCTCCAAACCCAACAGGTCAGCGTTAATCCAGCGTTGTATCCACAGTTCCTCGGGTTCCTGTACAGCCAACTGGTTTAATGTACGTATGCCCCTGTTCTCCAAAGCGTTTACAACCAAATCCGGCAGCAAATGAGAGCGTTCACTCCCAAACCAAGGATCCCTGCTAACTCTCACCTGTGCGCCATCTCCAACATCCCACGCCAGATAATTCTCCACCAGATCGAATGATTTAACCACAGCTTTCCAAATTACGGATCCCCCAATATGAGTCTTCCGGGGGCACCTAATCCATTCATCCAGGCTCATGTCAGATAAATACTTTCCTGTTATAACCCTGGTCCATAAGCTGTTAGTTTTGATAAGTCTCCATCCTCCCTTGGCTGCCAGCGCGTGTGCAAAAAGAAAGATGTTTTTTAATCCCCACCCCCCCAGGCCCTTAGGTGCAGCAATTCTCTTCCAGTTGACCCACGGGGTAACCTGATCCTCCTTCTTGCCACTCCACAGGAATCTAAAGCATAACCGTCTGATAGATTCAAGAATACCCTTCGGTATCCATGACAAAGACATCCAGTAGACTGGAATGGCTTCCAACACGGACTTGACCAGCACCAGCCTGCCAGCTCGTGACATCCACTTATGACTCCAGCCTTTCAGTCTTTTCTCCACCTTGCCTATGAGCCATCGCCAATCCTTCTTTAAATAAACATTGGCTTTAAGGGAGAATCCCAGATATTTCAGTCCCTCATCCAGGCCAACATGCTTGAAGGGAAACAGTTCAATTAGAGCCCGTTCCTCATCCGGTCTCAGCAGGTGGGTAGTAATAGTGGATTTCTCAATATTTATATCCATCCCCGTAGCTTTAGAAAAGAGGTCCAAGATCTCCTTCAGAGTTCTAGTATCTCTACGATCCCCAGAACAGAAGATGATAACGTCGTCCACAAACAACAGATGTGTAACAAAAAGCTGCTCACCAATGCCAATGCCACTAAATCTTCCCTGTAATTTAGCATCAAGTAAAGCCCTGCTCAAACCTTCTGCTACCAGGAGGAATAGGAGGGGAGACAGTGGACAGCCTTGCCTAAGGCCTCTTTCCGCATGAAAAAAGGGGGTAGCCGCTCCATTCAATAAAACAGAGAAAGAAACAGTAGTAATACATGACATGATCCACCTTATAAAATTGATGCAGAAACCCAAATGTGTGAGGAGAAGCCGGATATATATCCAACTCACCTTGTCGAAGGCCTTGGATAAGTCAATTTTTAGAATAGCACCTTTGATGTGTTGAGTCTTCAAGCTGTGTAGACCTTCCTGTGCCACTCCTATAGCCTCATGTATCTGACGTCCATCCAGAAAACCAAATTGTTCATCAGAAATATTTGCTGATAAGGTAACCTTAAATCTCCGAGCAATGACCTTCGAAACAATCTTGTAGATACAATTGCACAATGAAATAGGCCTGTATTCAGAAAGAGTAGCTGGATTGTCAGTTTTAGGAATGAGAGCTATAAAAGTGGAATTAAAACAAGCCGGAATCTTCCCATTTAAACGAGTATCTTCAACCACCTGTAGCAGATCCAACCCCAAGACATCATAAAGCTCCAGAAAAAATTCCACCGTCCAACCATCCGGCCCAGGACTCTTGTCCTTCTGAAAGCTACCAAGGACCTCCTTCAATTCCTCCTCAGTAATAGCACACATGAGTCTCCTATTGTCCTCCTCCTCAGCAAACCTCGGAAAAAATTGAGCTACCCTGATAACTTCAGCGATAGTGGCCTGGGCAGGTGCCTTAAATAATTTCTGGAAGTGTCCCACCCCGCATCTAGCCTTTTCTTCAAAATCAAAATGTTCAATGCCATTATCATCTTTCAAGCTCCAGATAGTATTGACCGACTTCCTTCCCCTGGCATATGCATGAAAAAATTTAGTATTCTCATCGCCACATTCCAGCCAAATCGCCCTGCTCTTGAGTCGCCATGTTTCCTCCAGTTCCATCAATAGTTTATTTCTAGTACCTTCCAATCTGACCATCTCAGCCATAGTTTCCTGAGATAATAATCCTCCTCCATCCCCTTCATAGATCAGTAGTAGTTCATCCTCGATCTGTTTCAATGCAAATTCCTCCCTCCTTCTCTTATCAACAGCCCATAATTTGACAGCTCCCTTAATACGTTGGATGTTCTCTGCAAATTGAAAAGCTGCAGTGTGCTCATGATCCACATCAAAAGTCCTCCAAAGATCCAGAAAAAGATTTTTAAAGGAATCATCTTTTAACCAGTTCTTGTTAAATTTAAGAGAGCTAGGAGGATTGATGGGTCCTCTCCTAATCTCTAAAAAGATAGGGAAGTGATCAGAATCCCCACCACTCCCAACCCACTGTCTGAGTTGAAAAAACCTGTCCACCAGTCTCTCAGCCACCAGGAACCGGTCCAATCTCTTAGCCACCCGAGCCTCTCCACTCCTATTATTCCTCCAGGTAGGTTTCAGTTTGATAGGTTCTATGTCCAGCAGTTTTTTACGAACCAGCATCTGTTGAAAATATCCAGCCAATGGATCCACATGCGCTCGAGGGCCCCAAATTTCAGTCTGTCCTAAAGTGAAGTTTAAATCTCCCCCCACCACAACCGATTCACCATCCAAGAGCAGCTCCTGCATAATTGAATCCCAAAATTGTGCTCGATTGTCATAAGGTCCATAGACATTAACCACAGTGAAGTAAGTACCCAAGTCGACTGAGAGAAATTCAACTCCCAAGACAGAAGACATCCCCCAAGCATTGATGAGTTTTAACGCACAATTCTTCCATCCCACAGCCAGTCCCCCCGAGCGTCCCCGAACGTCCAGAGTCACGAAGGTCCAGCCAGCCATCCAAAGTTCCAATTTTTCCTTGACAAGAACACCTAGTCCTAAAGTCTCTTGTAGCAGAATCACATCAGGGTGTTCAAGAGTAAGCACCCTCATGAAGGCTGATTTCTTTTTAGACCCAGCCAGGCCCCTACAATTAAAGGACATGATCTTCATATCCGAACATTGGTCCGGGCGTCCACTGCTCCAAGTGCCCTCTCAATCGAAACCTGTTTCCCAGCCCGAAGATCTAGCCTGGCCCTGTTCTGAGCCTGAGATAAATGTGACCTGCGACCTCTGCCTCTCCGCATTGGCATCTTCTCTTGTCCTAATCCCCCCCCAGCCAACTTAGTGCAAGAACGCAGATTATATCTCGAAGCAGAAGATTCAGGAGAGGATGGTTCAGAGAAAGTATCCTCCTTCCCCGGATCAGGTTCCATAATGTTGCTTTCGTCCTCCAAAAGGAGAGGGGGCAAAACAAGATGCTGAACAGTTGTTAACTCCACCGGAGGAGAAGGATCCCCGCTAGGGCCCGAAGAGAGGGAAGTCGAGAGAATCCCAGAGTGTCCCGACAAGGAAAAATCCTTCAGCCCCTCAGACCAATCGCGCCCATCCACAGTGCACAGATTAAATAAGACCTTAACAGTGGGCGATAAAGAATTACCCGTGAAAGTAGATCCCGGCACGGTAGTCACATCCAAAGGTTCAGAACAGTGAACTTCATCAGCGGGTGCCCTGATAACCTCAGTAGGTAAGTCCTGTTCCACAGCCGATTCCTGGCCACGAGGCACCAATGCCTCCACAGTCAGTTCAGCATCCAAACCGTCCCTCACCGGCGTCGAGTAGGAGTTCAATGGTTCCTTCGGTGCACCCAGAACATCCATAGCAGAGTGTTTTCGGGGACCCCCATTGTGAGTGCCAACCGCGAGGTGGCAATCAGACGCCGGGTGACCATAAACGTGACACCGCCTGCACCTAAAAGGCACATTCTCATAATCCAGCATCTGTGGTATGCATACCGGCCCCCACTCCAGATTAATGACCTCCGGTAATCCATCCCGGATATTTAAATTGACCAATATACGAGCAACTTGTTTGTAATGGGTCTCCAGAAAGGAGAGATCAGCCTCCAGAAAGTGACCAAGAATATCCCCAATCATTCTAAAGTGTTTAATATCCCAAAAATTCAAAGGAAGTCCCGGTAATCTAACCCAAACCGGAATGGTATCGACCCTCTCCCGACTGGCATCAAAGAGTGGATGCCAGGGTTTCAGCAAAACCGGCGAATGATCCAAAAGCCAATTCCGGTCCAGAATCTTGTGTAGATCTGCCTCAGTTTGAAGTTCTACCGCAAACCAGCCTCGTAACAGCATGTCCACCCCAGGTGTGTAACCGAGCACCTCGCGCCAATTTGATTCCACCCAATCCATCACAAACGGTCGAGCAAAAGTTCTGCCCATGACCCTTCCCACCAGCGTCATCTTAGACATTTCTAAGACACGTTCCCAGGCAATGTCCTCCCCTACAGCATAACTGCCCACAATACGAGTTTTAATCCAGCTCCGTTTCCGCCTCCTGCTCGATCCCTTCAGTTGTGCCCCGACCCCGGAGACGTTCCTACCTTTGTGCTTCGAACCAGCCACAGGAGGACTATCAAAACCTCGGTGTTCAAAAGACTCCAGAGGCACACGCGAATCAACTGCAGATCCCCCACATTCCGTCCCACATAAACTCTGAACCAGACAAGCCACCCCCTCATCCGCAATCCGCCCAAAACCGGCCACCGTATCGAACCCCTTCCCCACGCCAGAAACCGGAACCCCTAAATTCCGATCAAAAAAATCTCCATCCCCCCTCCAAATCGAGCTACCCAAAAAATCCACTGACTTACCATCACAGTCCAGATTTTCCGGCAGTAGGTCTTGAGGTGTGAAGGACATGTAGTCACATGGGGATATACCAACTTCCGGCCTCATCGGCCCCACCCCAGTAATGTCAGTCCCATAAGGACCCAGCATTGGGTTCTCCTCCAAGCCCGCCCTCTGTCCTCCACCTGGCATCCCCCGTATATCCAGTGCCTCGAGCTGGGCACCAGAGCAGCCCACCAATACCAAATCCACCCTAGTAACCACAACCTCAGAGAACAGCGGCAATCCCTAACAAGAAATCCACGGCACCGACCCAACCAGCACCAAAGCACCAGCCAAGCAAAATCAGACGAGCCCCGAGACAATAGTCAATCCCAGTAGCATCCGCCTTCCAAAGATAACCAACTACTCAGTGAGTAAATGCGATTCTCGGGACCGATAGGCACAAGAAATGCATCGATCTCAATAAAGTACCCAAAGATCTATTAAAAATGCAACAGATCCATGTGAATCAGACAATCACAGTCATCTAATTGAGTCTGGCAATTCATCGTCAAAGACAGAAAAAGTTTCAAAAGAAAAGGGGGTTCCAGCCGAAATCCTTCTTTTACAAGGATCAATTCGAAAATTCTAATGAGATCAAAGGGAAGAGTCCATCATCTAATAAGAAACCAGTTTCCACGGTTCTCAACACCTTGATCCAAGCAAACTCCTCCATGCAATCTGCTTTGTAGCAAGCTGGATTGGTGCCAAATGAAGTTGATGAGGTTTTCAAAGCTCAGTTGTTTGAAAACAACCTAGTTACAACACGGCCTGAATCAGGTCATCAGTCAAAGCAAATAGGGCCAAGAAACAAAGATCTGGCCATCCAAAACTACAACAATCACCCTCCAAGATTTGTGCACTATGTCTAACACAGATCTGCAAGAGTGATACCTCTGTTCTAAGTCTCCACACTGACACAGGCCATGATCATCAGAGGTATAGGGTGGCTCTTTCAATAGAACCAGAGATAATTCAGACAAGTGATCTGTCAACAGCGATCTCCTCCAACGATCAATCAACACATAGTTTCAGCCCAGATCCAATTCATCAGCAAATCCAATCGATCAAATACAATCGATCTGATGCAGACCTCCACCAGGAAAATCCTCCATCTCTGTCATTGAATGCAAATGGTATCCTCCTCACTCAAATACAGAAATCAATGGTTTCCCAGTACCCACGGCCTGCGAGCAATCTTAAAGATCCAACGCAGAAACAATAATCATCACCACAACAGCACAGAGCTGCAACGCGAACAGGGGTATTCGAGCCAATGTATAACGAACATCAACTCTGCCATTCAGGCGTACACACCAACAGCCGAATCCAGCATGAATGCAGGACTGTCTAATAGTTGTGAAGCGCATCTGCAAACCATCCTCGTGCCCATTCAGGTGTCTACAACTCAATAAACGATGGTGTGCAGCTAATAATCCTCCTCGAAGCCACCCAAAAACACAGTGTAAACCCAGTCAACGTACACCTTCATACTGTAAATCTTGCAGAGGTTCTTGGAGCCAAATCCTCCAGAATTGTTATTAAATTCAGCATAGGTAGCACCTACTTGCACCTTGCAAACATTTTTTTTGCAAAAAATCCCATGTCGGGATCCTGTTGACCAAGACACACCACATGAAAATTTATATAAAATAATATATATATATATATATTATTTATTTTTTATTTTTCCAAGGAAAAAAGCGTAATTTCATTTATGTTAAATCAAATTACATATTGCCGAAAGGCTCCATGAGAAAACCTTCTCAAAGCATCTATTGATCCACTGAGGAAACTTATATATATATATATATATATATATATATATATATTTTTTATTTTTTTTTCCAAGGAAAAAAGCGTAATTTCATTTATATTAAATCAAATTACATATTGCCGAAAGGCTCCTTGAGAAAACCTTCTCAAAGCATCTACTGATCCAATAGATCAAAACATGCTAATGTCATCTTACAAAAATAGGCGTGTTCTCCTGCAAGAGACTCTAAATGCTATATAAATATACAGTAGGGTAATCTGAATATCTCATTAAAACAATCTTCCAAGTTTTCAGCATCAAATGTTCTGTGTAGCCAGCCCTTCTATGAACAGTCTGTGAATATATATATATATAATTGAATGATGTGTTACAACCAGCCTCGTGACAATTTAGTTATACACATTGACTGGTCATGAGATGAAGTGGCACATGCCCTTTGACTTTTCATTAACTTACTAATCACAATCATATTAATTGTTAATTATTAATTATTTCTTATTGTTGGTTATTATTTATAATTGTTACATTGCCCTTCCCTTAAAATTTGCTTTGTCGTCAAAGCAATGGTAACAAAGGATGCAATTGCAAAAAATGTTCCGATTCCCACAATATGTCTTCTTCATAAAGTTTTTTCAATTTAATTATAATATATTCTTTAATCACTCGAGATCACAATATTCCCTCTCTGGTAGCAATAATATCTTCTGGCTCCAAGATAATTCTTGCTTCATCATCCAACAAGGGAAGCATTGCTTTCGCTTTCGGGTGTTGTCCTAGCACCTTTTTCAGACATGATACATGAAAAACGTTGTGAATGCAACTTGTCTCCGATAATTCCAATCCATATGCCACGTGACTAATCTTCTTGTTGATTTGATATCGTCCATAAAATTTTGGAGCTAGTTTATTCTTCCTGCCTTGTTTAAGTAATAATTATTTATAGGGTTGTAGTCTCACGAATACCCAATCTCCAATTTAAAACTCTCTTTTGGTTTGATGTTGATCGGCTTGTTGTTTCACTAGATTCATGCCAACATTTAGATTCTCCTTAAGTATTTGAACAATTTTTTTATTCTATTCTAAATGATCTTTTACTAATGTAACATTTGCGTGGTTTGTGGTTAACTCCTTCCTTTTTGGGGGTTCATATCCGTTGAGAGCTTGGAATGGTGTAATTTTTGTGGATGTATGATATGTAGAATTATACAACCATTCAACAAGATGCAACCATTGAAACCATTTATTTTGCTTGTCGATTACAAAACAACGAAGGTAGGTTTCTAAGCATTTATTGACAATTTCTATCTAGACATCAATTTGGGGATGGTAAGCCGATCTCATGTTAAGTCCATTGATATTTCTTCCCATTTCTGATTTGGGGTGTGCAACGGATGGAGTAAGCTAGGGGTTATGACATTTTCATATTTATTTCTTTGGCAAATGTCACATTCTGCTACATATTTTTGAATGTTTGCAATCATCCCCTTCTAGAAAAATGATTGTCTTGCATTATAATAGGTTTTGAAAAACCCTACATGTCCTACAGCTAGACAGTCATGGGACTCCTTAAGTACTTGGGTTTTAAAACTTGTGTTGGGGCTTATGTAGATTCTTCCCTTATACCAGAAGAGGTCATTTTTCCATTCAAATTTGGGGTATTGATTTATATCGTTGATTATGGAGCAAGTCTCTGGGTTTTTGGCGTATTTTGTTTGAATTTCATCTAGACATTTGGGAATCACCATCTATAATGCAAAAACTTGCACTTCTTCGTCTTTTCTAGACATAGCATTAGCTACTATGCTGTCTTTTCCCTTTTTATGTAGGATTTCCATATCAAATGTATCAATTTTCTATATCCACTTCTGTTGTTCGGTTGTTAATGTCATTTGTTGTAACAGGTGTTAAAGATTGTTATGATCTGTACAGATCATAAACTTACTTCCCAAAAGGCATTGTCGCCATTTCGTTAATGCGTGCATGATGGCAAGGATGTCCTTGTTGTATGTAAACTATAAGCATTCCCTTTTGCTTAACTTCCTACTTTAAAAAACAAATGGGTGTCCTTGCATCAGGGATGCTCCTATACCAAACCCCGAGGCACCACATTCGATTAAAAATGGTTTTGAGAAATATGGTGTCGCCAAAACAAGAGTTGTAGACATAATTCATTTCAGAGCCTCAAAACACCTTCCTACTTCATCACTCCATTGAAAGGAAATATTTTGAGGAGATTGGTTAGTGGAGTAGTTAAATTAGCATAATTCTTGATGAATCTTCGATAGTAACTAGTCAACCCTAGGAATCCTCTTAGCTTGGATATATTCTTTGGTTGGGGCCATTCGCTAATCACTTTGATTTTCTTCGTGTCCACCTTGACTCCATCCTTTGAGATAATGTGATCGAGATACTCTACTTCTGGTTTGCCAAATGTACATTTTGACCTTTTTGCATAGAATTAGTTTTCTTCCAGGAGAGGTAGTATATGTTCCAGATGCTTCAGATGTTCCTTCCATGTCTTGTTGTATATAAGTATGTCTTTAAAGAAGACTAACACAAATTTCCTAAGGTAGGGCTGGAATAGTTCATTCATAGCTGCTTAGAAAGTGCCAGAGGCATTTGTTAATCCAAAAGGCATTATCTTTAATTCATAGTGTTCTTCATGTGTTTGAAAAGCGGTCTTGGTGATATCTTCTAATCAGACTCTGATTTTATAGTAACCTAATCTTGAATCAAGTTTTGAAAAATATTTGGCATCATGAAGTTCGTCTAACATGTCGTCGATGAATGGAATTGGAAACTTGTTCTTGATTGTTATTGCGTTTAATCCACTGTAGTTTATACATAATCCTTCTTTCACACTAATACAACTGGAGTTGCAAATAGATTTTTGCTCTTTGTGATAACATCACATTTCAACAAGTCTTGAACTAATCTTTTTATTTATGTTTTATGGTGGTGAGGGTATATATGGGGTTTAACTTTGACTGGGATTGAACCTGGTTTAACCTCGATTATATGTTCGATCCTTCTTTTTGGTGGTAACTGCATGGGTGGATCTTGAAATATCTTTTCATGTTTATGAAGTATCTCTCAGACTTCTTATTTGGGATCATCTTGTTCTAAATCTTATCTCTCCATCTGATGACATTGGATCATGTAAGTTGATGGCCCCTTCCGGATAAGTTTTTCCATCCACTGAGATGAAACCACTTGTGTCTGGGGTGGTTGGAACCCATATAGCTTATACTTTTGTCCTTGCCACTTGAACTTGACGAAATGTGTTTCATGATTGGTCAAGTAGGTGCCCATTGTTTGTATCCATTAGACTCCTAAAACGATGTCTACTCCACCTAGAGGTACGTTGTTGAGTTATGATTCCAACTTAAAATCTTGTATTTGAAGTTGGACCTTATGGCACTTCCCTACATTCTCAATCTTTTTTCCATCTGTAGCCATCACCTTCATGTTTGGAACTGGATACACGAATAGCTTGAGTCTCCTTGTGACTCTTATATCGAGGAAGTTGTGGGTGCTTCTTGTATCTATTAGTACTGCGACATTCTCTCTTTTTATATTTCCTTTTAACTTAAGTGTTTGTGGTTGGCTGATGTTGATCATGGATGCACATGATATTTTTTGTGTGTCGCCATCTTCGGTTGCAATATTTTGGGTGTTCCCTTCTTCTTCATTTTCTGATTCTTCTGCATCTGATTCGTCATTTCCCTCTGGTTCAAATGTGTATAATTTTTTTGAATTATAGTTCGTGTGACACTTGTGTCTAGGGTCCCATCTATCTCCGCATCATCTACATTTTCCTTCTTTCATTCGTTAAGATTCCATACTTCTTTTGTTGTCTTGTATGTGTGGAGGTATGTATTTGTTTTTATCTACGTCTGTCGTCGGCGGTGTGTTTTTTCTTGAATACGTTTTTCCATTTCTTGATTGGAAACTTTCAAATTTGGCTTCTGCAGCTTTTGCCTTACGTCTTGCTACCTCCACGTTCGGTATGTCATGCATCTTCAATTCACTTTGTATATACGATTTAAGGCCTCCTAAATAAGTTTCAAGTAGTTGGTTGTTAGATAATCCAAATACTCGTATGGCAAGGGATTCCCACTAATGTGTGAATTCCTCGATGCTTCCTCTCTGTTGTAACTTGGTAAGCTTCGAAAAGAACTCGTTCTCGGTGATTCCTCGAAACCTTTTAAAAATATTGTTTGTTAATAGGTTCCAAGTGTAGGAAAATTTTTTGCCTTTCCACCACATGTACGAATTGTAAGCGTAGTCTTCTAGATGCATGGATACATATTTTAATTTCTCCTCATCTGTCATAATGTTGTCTATAGTGAAGTATTATTCAGTTTTGTTTAACCAGGTAACTCATTGGTCTTTGCTCCCGTTGTATTTCAACAATTCTATTTTTGCTCTAGGTGGGCACATCATAAGGGGCTGATATTAGGTGCCTCTTGATCTATAACGGGGTGGTGATGAGGAGGTGCAAGATGAGGCAATAAACATGCTTGAGTTGTTTCGTCATTTGTTGCGACGGCTAGACCCTCGATTTTGTAACATATTCATGATTTCGTTGTGTTTTTTGTTCTGGTTCTCTGTCATGGCATCCAATTTGTCATTCAAACTTGTCTTTGTTTGTGTGATAGCTTTGTATGTAATCTCCTTCTTAAGTGTCTCATTTTTATTCTTCATCTCCTCTTTTAAGCTTTCTTGGCTCTTGGTGACGACATCTTTAAAGGCATTGATGTCTTTCTCCAATTTTTCAAACTGCGTTTTCAATTCCATCGTCATGTTTCTAGTGTGTGGCGGTGAATACTTAAAGCCAATTTTGGCTTGATATGAGGTGGCGACAGTTGAATGTCTTCGGTAGGACTTAATTAATTAGTAATAACCATTGTAATTATAGTAATTATTGTAATTAATGGGTAAAAATAAATAAAAATAATTATAATAATAACTAATAAAAATATATATATATATTTATATATATTTTTACAGAAACGGTTGATAAGCATTATATTAAAAAAAGAGGTTCTTACAAAATGATTGGGAAGACTATACCCAACAAAAGGAGGGCTGAAGGCACCTCATACCCAGTCTTTTAAGTTCATACATAGCTGAGAATTTAGCAAACATGGAAAATAAACAGACAGTTTTAATTGTCGATAACATAAAGAAATAAACTTCATAGTTGAGATCACTTAGTGTTTATCTGACGAGCCTTGAGCTTGCTTCCTTCTCCCTCGTCCTCATTGTCCATGCCTAGAAGTGCCGCAAGGCTATTGCTTTTGCTGGTCCTGACGCAGTCGAACTTTGCTTCCATTATCCTTAAACAGCTGTGCACAGACTCCACTTCGCCAACCAGACCTTCATAATAATCCTTCATCTTAGTGCAATTGTTCCTAATGTCAGAGTTTGAAATATGGACAAAGGTGGCGAGGTGTGAGATTGACTTCTTCATATCCCCAAATTCCCCTCGCAACCAATTAACCTGGGATTCTATGTCCTGCAGATGGGAGAGCACACCAGGAGAGGGACTATCATACCCCCGGGGAGAATCCAGGTTCGCCACTCCCCCAATTTCCCCATTATGATTCCAAAGCTTGCCATTGATTAAATCCCCAGGGCTACCACGAACTTGTTGCAGAGCGCCACCCTGAATGTGACAAGTACCTACATCCACAGGACGCCAATTCTTACTATGGTCCTGCTCAAAGCCGAATTGAACACCATTTGCGACGGGCTTAAAGTTCTGCCCCTGTCCACCATCCAATGGATACCAGTTTCTTCTTGTCTCCATGTTTCTAGGGCGTCCACGCCTAACATGCTTGGTCGACTTGATATTCGTCCCGTGAGCATCATTTCCAGTGCTTTCGTGACCCTGCACCACCTCCAGGGCCGAGAGATATTTCTTCAACCTGGCCTCCCCGGAATTAAGTTGAATGCAGTCCTTGCAACGACTGTAATGCAACACCGGAAGGAAAAAATTTCCATCGTTCCCACAAGCTATACTGCAACGTGAAGGCGCAAAGCGTCAAATATGGCAAAGTAGAGTGAGGAGAATGAGGGCAGGTTCGTCACCCTGTTCAATGATATAGGAGCTGCGTCCCCTGGCACTTGCCTGCATTGAAGTCTCGCATGCGAGATAGGTGGAGTCATAGTGAGGACGCCGCCGAGATTGTCTTGGGGAGTCAGGAGAAGATCCTGAGTAGATCGAGCTGCAAAGGTGGGGGCTGTCATCCATCAGGGTGGCCCAATGAGGTGGAGGGTGTGAGTTATGAGCGCTAGAGGGGTCAAGATCACCCAATGGTCTATGGGACCCAAACATTGACAATATTTTGTCCATTTTTAACCATGAGACCGCAATTTAACCCCGCTCCAATATTTTCCATGGAGTCAACTTGGTGGTTTTTTTTCTGAGGATGTGGTAGAGGGAGATGGATCTTATTTCTTTGAGCTTGTGGAAGAAATGGAATTGGTACTTGGATGAGGGCTTGCGTAAGTTATTGATTAAGGCCCTTGCTTCTTTGATCACCAAGAGAGAGTCGCCAGTAGCTATCAGTTCCTAAACGTTATTTTCCTTAGTTATTTCAATTCCTTTGATAAGGCCAAGCCACTCTGCATCATTGTTTGTCTGCCTTCCAATCCCCCATGCGTAGCCAGTCAGTTTGTTTCCTTCGGAGTCCAGAAGAAATCCCCCCGCACATGCCAACCCAGGATTGCCCTTAGAGGCACCATCGAAGAAGAGTGTATGACAGTTTCTCTTCCAGTTCTTGAATTCAGAAGGCTCCATTTTGATCTGCCAATTTTGAGACTTATGGATTTTGGGGAAGATGGATGAGGGAGAAATGTGGGGGACCAGAAGATTGGCCACCTAGATTTTTTCTTCGACACTTAAGGGTTCTTTAGCAAGATTTTTCAAACCTCTCGATTTGAGGGAGTCGACCCAGAGGGCTTTGGCAGAAGAGAGCACCATACTAGGGGAGGTCCTTTTTTCATCAAAAATTTCCTTATTTCTTGCGTTCCAAAGCTTCCAACATAGGAATTTTGGAAAGGCCACCCAAGCTCGTTTGAAGTCAGGTTTCTTGGAGAGCGAGTTGTAATAAAAAGATTCCAATTAGCAAACAAGTCATTCCAATTGGTAGGGAGGATGAGTTTCGGTTGAATCTTGAGAAAAGCCTCATGCCAGACCTCTTTGGAGAAATTGCATTCTAAAAAGAGATGGTCAATGGTCTCCTCAGCGTTCTTACAGAAAATGTATCTAGCAGGGCCTGCAATACCTCTTTTTCTTAAGTTATCTGCTGTAAGAACCTTTCTGTGAGCTAATAACCAATTGGATAGCTTAACTTTGGGTAGCCCATCCCTATTCCAGATTCTTTCCCACTTTTTGTCATTGCTGCGCTGATTGTTGAGAGAGTCCAGGTAATTGTAACCATCCTTCACTGTATAAGTACCAGCTTTCCCCCAGCCGTGACAGTCTTTCATAGAAAGATGAATAGGGATAGCCCCATGGAAAAGAGACAGGAGGGTACTGTATTCCGGCTGTAGAGGAGTCAGAAGATTGAGAGACCTCCATCCAATCCAATCCCCATTTTCAGACCACCTGGATAAGTCGTGAAGAGTGTGGATGTCTGCTTGCTCCATCCAATGCTTTAGATCCCTGAACTCATGTAGAAAGTTTGCTGGAGGATTTGAGCAAAAATTGTCCTTCTAGATTTTAATCTACTTGCCATTGCCAAGAGTCCAAGTTAGGTTGTTTTGGATAATAGGGGTTGCTCGCTTGTAGAGGTTCCAAATGGAGGTTCCCTTTCTTTCCATATCGATGTTTTCCACACATCTTTTTCTTGCTCTCGACATGTATTTTTTGTAGAAGATTTCCTTCCACCGGGCCTTCTTGCTAGAAGTGATTCTCCAGAGAATTTTAGCACCAAGTGCTAAATTCATCTACGAGGGGTCTTTAATTCCTGTGCCTCCAAAGTTCTTAGGTCTGCAAACAATATCCTAGTTAATGAGGTGGAATTTTTTTGGCTTGTTTTCTTTGCCTCCCTGCCATAATTTTTTTTTGAGTTCTTTCGTGATTCCCATCATCACCATCTTAGGAGCGAGCGATATTAAGCAGGCATAAAGAGGATATGCATAGAGAATAGATTTGATGAGGACAAGCTTACCTACTGGATTGAGCCATCTAGAACCCCAAGCGTTGATTTTATTTTTAAATTTTTCAATGAGCCCATGCCAATTTGCCACTTTATTTTTTCCTTTAAAGATGGGGATGCCAAGGTAAATGAAGGAATTCCAATCTTCTGTTGCTTCAAAGCCTAGAATTCTAGAGATTCTCGCTAGGGATCCCAGGGAGCAGTTCCAACCATAAATTTTGGATCTATCAGAGTTTATTTTGCCGTCAGAGGCCCTAAGAAAGGAAGAAAGGACAAAATGGAATCTCTCAGCTATAATCGTGGAGGCACCTCCGAGCATTATAGTATCATCGGCGAACTGGGAGTGGTGGACAGGATTTACTCCTCGAACCACCCAAATACCTTTAAGGTCTCCAGAAACTTTTAAAGCTTGAAGTTTCCTGCTCATAAATTCAGCAACAAGAAGGTAGAGGAAAGGCGACAAGGGACAACCTTGACGCAGTCCTATAGAGGCCATGAAGAACTCAGTAGGTCTTCCATTAACAAGTGGAGCAATCCATGGATTATGAATGCAGGCTTTGATCCATCTTACAAATCTGTTAGAATAGCCAAATTTGAGCATGATTTCAAAAAGGAAGTTGTGATTCACTCTGTCGAAAGCATTGGCCATATCCAGCTTGATGGCCATGCCTTGATGCTTCTTCTCTATGCTTGAGTGGATATCTTCTTGAACCATGATAATATTGTCCAGGATTTGGCGACCAACTAGGAATCCTCCTTGCGAATCTGAGATCAGTTTCCCCATGAACTTTTTCATTCTAGTAGCTAAAATTTTTTAGAGGATTTTGTAGGAGGAGTTACATAGAGAAATCGGTCTGAACCTACCAAGGGAGCAGGGGGATTTTCCTTTAGGGATGAGAGCAAGAAAAGAGGAATTGGTTGCTCCTCCTATTTTGTCTTTTTTTCTTGTCCAGTTGAGCATTCTTCGAAGGTCCTCCTTAATGATTTCCCATGCTGCTCGGAAAAAATTTATGGTGAAACCATCGGGGCCGGGAGCTTTGTTGATTTGCAGGGACCAAATGGCATTTGCTATTTCATACTCGAGAATTGGCTTTGTAAGCTCTCTGTTGGCATTTTCCGAGATTAGGTTGGGTATGCTTTCGATAAGATCAGCTTGAGCCTCATAATCAGTTTTCCACTATCTGTGAAGAGTTCCTTGAAATGATTGTAGGCATGCATTTGAAGATTCTCTTGACCACTTATTTTTTCCTCAGTGCTATTTTTCAGATCTCTAATAGCATTATGGTTGCGGCAAGCTTTGGCTTGATTGTGGAAGTATTTTGTGTTGCTATCCCCACCTTTGAGCCAAATTTGCCTTGACTTTGTTCTCCAGGTTTCCTCCTCGAGTTTAGCAGTGCTGAGGATTTCTTGTTCCAAAGCAAATTCTTGTCTTAAGAGGGGGGGAGATATCTCTTCTACCTCCATCCTTTGCTGAAGAGAGGCGAGCTTAGCTTGGCAACACAATTTGGAGTGGTTGGGATTTTGAAAGGACGGCTTGGCCCAACGTTTGAGAGCAACCTTAACAGCTCAGAGTTTGGACTCCCAAATGAAGTTGGGAGAGCCTTTGACAGTTTGAGACCAGGTTTGAGAGACAATCTCAAGAAAGTATGGGTGTCGGATCTAGAGTGGGTTAAGACGGAAGGGGATTGGGCCAAGATTTTCAGGTGGGGAGATAGAGAGGCAAATGGGCTTGTGATCCGATGAAGCACAAGGCAAGGAGAAAGCACTGAATAAAAGATCAGAATTGAAAAAAGTGGAACTTACCAGAAAACAGTCCAACTTTGCAGCTATATGTCTCACTCCACATCTTCTATTTTTCCAAGTGTACTTTGTATTTATGAGAGGAAGATCTATGAGGTCTAGATTGTTGGAGAGGTCCTCAAGCTTTTCACCAAAGGGATCGCGGACGACGTTGCCTCCTCTCTTCTCCTATCGATATTTGGTGACATTGAAGTCGCCGACAATAGTAAGGTTTTTGCCATTCATGCTGTCTTTGAGATTGTTGAGATCGTTCCAGAAATTGATCTTGTCCCTGGAATGGTTCAGGCCGTAGACGTTGCAAATGAAAAGGAGATCGTTCCTGTCATTGTCTTTAAATTCTGTTAGCAGCCAGTGAGGGTTCATTGAGGATGAAATAAGAGAGAAATTGTGGGAAAATAGGGTAGCAATACCCCCAGAGGCCCCACGAGCGTTGAGAGCAAAACCTTGACAACCTTTCCACAAGGACCATGTGAGAGCCAAGATCTCCACGTCTTGCATTTTGGTCTCTTGGATTAACATGAGGTCTGGTTTTTCGGATCTAACCATGCTTTTAAGGGCTTCAAATTTATTTGCACCGCCCATGCCCCTGCAATTCCAAGAGACAATTAACATTACTTCCCGGTGGCCTGAGATCCTGCTCGGGATCGCCCCTCTTTAGCACCGTTTTGAATTTTTGGATTTTGGAGTAGCTTCATATCTTCCAGGATTTTTTGCCTGCCCAGTTCTAATTCTCTTTCCGCTTCTTGTTCTATGTGGTACCTGTGCGATTTTCTTCCTCTGGTGTTGGGAGGTTGAACCTCATCTGTCTCATCCAAGGATTCCGATGAAATTTCCAGAGGCGAGTAGGAGGGAATGAATTTGCTTTTGACCTTGTCATCCCATGAACCACTGAGGGTGGTGGAGGTTCCGATATTTGTTTTGACTGTTTCATCAATGAGGGGAGGAATAGGAGTGCTAGTTTTTTCACTTACTGGTTCTGTTATTTCCTCTATAGTGTCTATTTCCCCTTCTTCAATGGGAAGATCTTGAAACCTGTTGGCTGCAACTTCCACACGAGGCTCCATCGAAGATCCATTTGAGATTTTAGGTTGAGAGTCATTCGTGGGAGGGTGAGTCTTAGTGTTTTTTTTTCCCTTTTTTACCTATTGCCATCCATCTTCTGGAACTTTTTCAGGGTTTTCTTGGACATTTTTGGGATAGTTTTTTACGAAATGACCATATTCATGACATTTTTTGCACATAAAGGGCAGTTGTTCATAGTCCACCTTTTGCAGATGCTCCCATCAATCCATAAAAATATTTACTTCCTCTGGTAACCCTTTTTCCAGGTCGACTTCCACACAAATCCTTGCACACGAAAAAAGAGGCCCTTTAGGTTCGGCTTTGTCAATATATTTTTCGAGAGAGTTTCCGATGGCCTGGAGAGTGTCATCGTTCCAGCAATGGAGAGGAAGGTGTGGGAGACGGACCCAAACAGGTATAGAAGAAGGGACATCCTTCTCCGGATCAAAGGACAGGCTCCATCATTCAGGTAGAGACCATGGGGCCCCATGAAATAAGGCCCGCTACGAAAGATGAGGTCCCTATCTTCTTTGTTCTCAAAAAGGAAAGTAAAAAATCCCTTACCACAGAAGCAATGCTGCAAGCCGCCAGAAATCAGAGGCATCCAGTTCTTATTGATCCAAGCGTCCATGGATTTTGGTGATGGCCAAATTCCAGTGAACTGTCCTATTAAGCTGCAGTCACTCAACGCAAGAGCTTTAAGCTTGGAAGATGCCGACAGGATCTGGATGCAAGGGGCGACAGCTCGCTTGATGAAGCTGAGATCCATTGGGTCCATGGTAGCAATGGGTGGGGGAGAGGCATCGACAAAGGCACGAAAAGCTGCATCCAAAAGGCGCCGATGCTCCTCAGGGGACGGGGGAGGCAGAACCGAGGCTGCCATCACAGGGGGAGCTGGCAGGGGCCGAGCTCAAGGGATCACGCAGAGCGCTAAGGTTTTCTGTTGCGTATAACTAATAAAAAAATTATTATTATTATATATAAATATTATTATTTTTATTAACAGGTCGAGTAATAAATTCTTGTAATAAAATAAAATTTTATATTTTAGTTTTATTAAAATTGTGTTTTTTGTTGTTGTTGTAGGATTACGTGGAGTGGCGATGGTTGGTGGAGAGGAGGAGGAGGGAGTCATGAGAGTTTTTTGAAAGTGGTGGAGGAGAGGGCACAAAGGAAGGGTGAGTGAGTGAGGGTTGAGGAGTGTGGGGGTTTAACTACAGAAGAGGAGAAGCGAAGAGATAATGCATGAGATGGGGGCAATGGGGATAAGGAGTGTGGGCGTTAGGGTTGGAGGGAAATGAGAGGGTCGTTTGGCAGGTGGGAGAAGTGGGTATGCAACATAGGGTGACAGTGGAAGGAGATATATTAGGGCAGACAAAGGGGCAAGGGGATTGAGAGAACGTAGGCTAAGCGCGGGGAGGAGGGACAGATGGAAGGAGGAGGGATAGAAGGAGGGAATGGAGGTGTTGGTGTAGGTAAGAGGAAAGGTGAGGGAAACATAAGGTAGAGGGAGGACGTGAAGGAGGCAAGCGTGGGAAGGAAAATTTGCACAGAGCAATGGGCAGGGGTAAGAGATTGGAGGTGACAACGGGGAGGAAAATGTAGGCGCGGGTAGCTGGAAAGAATTGTGGGAGTGGGAGGATGGTGTGCGAGGGGAGGATGGTGTGCAAGAGGGTAGCTGGAAGGAATTGCAGGTGCAAGAGAATGAGAGGAGGGAGGCATGGGGAAGTGGAGGTGGTCATAAAATGAAGAGGTGGGATGCCTTTGGGGGAGAGGTGGAGTGACATGCGGCATATGGGCAAGGGCACAGGAAGTGGAGTTTGAGATGGAAGAGTAGTAGAAGGAAATGTGTGGGTTGACTAAGGTATGTAGGAAATGCGTGGGCTATGGGAGATGACATGGGGAAGTGTGATCATTTGAAGGGAAGCTGGCATGGGTAGTGAATGAAGGGAGAATTGGCGTGATGCAAGGATTGCGTAGAATGGAATGGATTAAGGGACGCGAATGGAGTATGGAGGGCGTTGGTTAATGAGTGGATGCGGAGGATAACTTCTTTTTCATGAACCTGAGCAGGTCTAGATCGTGCTTTGATACCAAATGATAATTGAAAGATGGATTACAACCAATCTCGTGACGGTTTATTTATATGCATTGACTGGTCACAAGACGAATTGGCACATGCCCTTTGTATTTTCATTAACTTACTAATCACAAATATATTAATGATTAGTTATTGATTATTGTTTATAATTGTTACATTCACTGTGTAAAGAGTTTCATAATTTATATTAAAGAAATACTTTTGAGTTTCATGTTCATAAACGAACCAAGTATTATAAGAATAAACTAACCTCTGTATGAGTATAAAACATAATTTAAATCATGTGAGACATAAACTGCAAGAACTAGAATGACAGAAAATAAATGTTGGAATTATATAAAGGTGTTGTAACATGAAAACTACAGAAACGTTGTAGGAAACTACGAAAATCATTGTGGGAATTCTATAGGAAAAAATAGAGAAATCAAAATATGCGAAGGCAAATCTGTCTAAATTGAATCTACTCAATCCACACTTATGAACCACTGCTAAGATCCCTGTATCACCTTGAAGGGGCCCTCCCCAAAATGGTTACATGAATCTAATCGAAACCCTAGTTACTTAAATTAAGGATAAATACTTCTTCTTCATTTAATCAAATAAAAGGTTTCATAAACAAAACTTGTGTACTAGAGTAATGTTGTGAGTAGTCTATAATCCAAAATAGAAATGATTGTCGACCATTGGGCTGTGCCCATGGGATTTTATTTATACAAAAATAAATTAAAACTACATTCTATGTGCTCAAGGAGCAATCATTCAAAATCGTGATCCTAAAATTCAGGTGATCACTTGTTTGTCTTGAACTTGTACTTTGGAGTTCAACTATGCATGGTGATCTCATTAGATCAATGAGATTGAATATCACACTTAACAATTCTATGCCAACAATTCTCGTTTGATCTGTTGTTTGTCCTTTCCTTATTACATGCATTGGTTCATAACTTCCAGTACCAACAAATTAGATCAGTTTAACTAAAAATCAAAGAAAGTAAAACAATAATAAGGACCACACTTAACCACTAGCACTATACTCATTAAACATGCATGACTTTATTTGTCATTCGGTCCATATCATCCTTATCTAATTCTCAAGCTTCCCCATTATGCTTTTGAGAAGATGTAATGGGCTAATTACCTACCAAAAGTGAAGCTCATCAAGAAGTACCAAGTAAAATGTTTTCGATGACACTAGAGTTAATCTAAATGTCCACTTGAATAGTGTATAATATGTTGGCCATATTTCCCTCCTTAAAGGCATTTGAAGCGGTATTCAGGTTTTTGAACTAGTTAGCATGTTTTGGGGGCATATAGTCTTTCAACTCAATGCATAACTACTTTGAAGAATCCATGGATGTAGAGGCATATTGAGGGAGGAAGTATGCACGATGGTGCATATAATTCCAAAGGTAATCAGGGTTGGTTATAGCTTCAAGAATCTCTTCGTTGCTTTGAAAAGTAGGGTTTGAAAGATCGGGGATGTCCATCATCATTGGGGGTGATGAGTATGATACGGTGCCGAAGAGAGTGGTTCTCTTAAGGAAGAAACAAAATAAATAGATTCAATTCCTTCACTTGGTTGGTCAAGTGGAAGTAATCTTTAATGATTATAACTTATGGTTGTATAAGGATCGTAGGTGGGGTTCAACCAATGTTGCATGAAACTTTTGGATGTTCAAGCAATGATATGAATAATGGCCATAAATAACACATAACTCACAAGGATGGTCAGTATGCAATGATGTGTTGCGTTGCTTGGTAACATCAGGGAGAGCAATATGAACTATGGGAATGGCTAAATCACTACTCTCCTCTTGAAAGTGGATATGACTGCGTAAGAGAGCCAACTTTGAACATTAGTGGGTGGTGTAACGAAGGACGTAACCAAGGATATCACAAATGGGACAAAGTGTTACTGCCTTCTTTGGCGTTGTAGAGGTGATGGTGTCGACCGTATCTAGGGTAGGTTGATATGTCATGTTCTTGTTCTTGCCCCAAAACTTCTTCTTTGTCTAGGTAGGATGGGTGGAAAGGGTGGCTTTTGTACTTACCATGGGAGGCGGGATATTAGAAGTATCGACTAGTTGGATAGGTGTTAACACCACTTGAGGGGTGGGAGGAGGGTGTGAGGTAAGGAACGTGGATCATAAGGATTACCACAATTCCTTGAGGGTGAAGGAGGAATGGGAGTTAATAAATAGGAGTGTACCATGAGTGTCTCGTTGTTAGGGCAGGGTTAGGTTGATTCTCATGTTGGGATGAAGTGGTTTCATATATGATGATGCAAAACTTCGAACTCCCCTCTTGATTGGTGAGAGGGGTGGGCTCATAAAATTTTCCAATTAATGAAGAGTCTCGGAATATTCCTAAGCCAAATCCAATAAACAAGGGCATGGATAGGTTACCCTTAATTGCAGGAAAATCATTCTCTGGGTTGGTAGCAAACTTGGGATCATGATAGGTGAGATGATCACACATGATGATCTTATCATTGTAAGGGAACATCATAATATGAAAAAAAAACATCACTACTTTCATAGCATACATATAGCTATGATCAAGTAGCATGTTTTGGTCTAATTGGGTGTCTACAACTTCAATATCCAACCCGACAATTTTGCTTGCTAGTTCAATGGGAACATTTTGGAGGAGGCCTTGTGGTTATGAAGGTTGACATTCGTATGCATGTAAAGTCATTAGGGATGGGGTCAATTTGAGGGATCCTAGTTTCTTCCTTATTTGTGTCAACGTAACACATGTGGAGCCCCCTTTGGTAATAATACACAAATAGATAAACAAGTTCTTGATGGTGACATAAACTTGAAAGGCTAATTTAGAAGGAAGACAAGGTTTTGCTCTATCTAAATTAAAAATGATTATATGAGCATTAGAAGGGTCAACTATGCCTAAATCGAATAGAAGGGACTTGCACTAAACTAAACAATTCTATAGAACTTCCAAGGTAGGCATGGTCGTGGGGGATTGGGCCAAGTCATCCACAACACTGTAGTTGTGGACAACTCTAACATTTGGTTACATGATGTGTGGTGAAAGGGGATTTTGGGTACCTTTGGAGTAGGGTATATATTGGGTCACGGAAGATGTAAATGTCCTTCTGGTAAGATTAATATTTGTCCTTTTCAAAATTGGTAGGTTTAAATAACATACTATATTGATTATGACAGGCTAGAATATTGGCATAGATGGAGGTCATGAAGATGTTCTACAAAGAAGGATCACCATGATCGGTTTTCATAGATGGTTGATTGGGGTGAGGAGCCATATGTTGAGTATCTACTAGCCCTTGTGGGGGGGAGGAGTTTTGCAATACCATGGATTGGGTGGTAGGAGGAAGGGTTGGTTGAGTACTAGGTTGACCTTGAGAGATGTTAACAACCACATGGTTATTTGGCTTGTCCCATAACTAACATGCTCGAGTTAGGTGTGGAAAATGGTGGGTATAATTGCCATAGTCTTTGCAAAATGAACATGGATGGTTAGATTGTAGTTGAGGATTCTTACCCTATTTGGGGGGTTTGCTGATTTGTAGGATTAGGATTACCTCCAGTATTAACAAGAGGACTCAGGAGATGCCCTCCACCTTCTTGATTTTGATTAGTCCCTTTATTCTCTCCCTTATTCTTCTTTTTGTTAGTGTTGGGCTGCACATTTTTATTGTTGAGTGCATGTTGTTAGTTGGGCATGTTTTGTTGAGCATAAACATGTCCCTGTGGAAAAGAGGAAGGTTGAGGTTGGGGAGTAGGATGGAATTGCATTGGAGGGCCTGATGAAAGGCTAGGGAAAGGATTATAGGGGTTATGGGCTAGTGGCACCACATATCTAGTAGAAGCATCACTACACGAAGGACCATGGACAGGGAAATAATTAAGAGGAGACAAGTACGAGGGATTAGGGGGAAAATAAGGCATTTGTGGTTGCCCCAAGTTAGAGCGCTCACAACTATAGGTATTACCATACATATTAGTCCCAGTAGGGGGTGGCATTTTTTAGTAGGTATGGGAAGTAGATGTAACTGCACCAATCAATCCATTCACATAACAATATTCCATTGATTAATCTCTTCGTGAAGAGTCACCTTGAAGGGTATTTGGGATGATGGAGTACAAATACCCCGATTGAGCGTAGATCATATCATATTGTTGCACCTTCATGATGGCTTCCTATTTGGTTTGTGGTTATTTAAAAGTGATAAGCTTGGCGATGACGGGTAAGAGAGATTTTAGGAACCAATCTAGAAACAAACAACCATTTAGCTTGATATTACATATGCTTCTTCTTTTGTGCCACTCGTGGATGTGATATGTGATGTGAGTAGTTGTATTCTAATGGCATGACAAGGGAATTTGCACTCCCTCGTCATATCAGACAGGTAGTTGGAAGAACACGACAAAAGAGATATGAAACAAAATTGGGGTGTGTCACAAAAGGTTATTCTATATAACACTTCATTTCAACTCTCATGAGGGCTCTTTGAAAAAGCCACAAATGAAAGGAATTTTTTTCAATGTTGTTTTAGGAGCACATAAATGGATAGACATGATATGGTTGGATGGATCCTCTCCAACTTTACCATCAAACTTTAGGATATCTAAGTGTAATTTAGTGGGCATCGGAGGCCATGTGACATCATGTCGAATAGGGTCATCGGTTAGTTGAGTAAAATCAGGTAGATTTAGAATAGCCATAAGAGGTTGGCTCAACATCTGAGGTAAGTTCGCATTGAAGTTAGTGTTCCATTCCAATTGGTATTTGCATGGGGTGATTGAGAGAGTTGGGTGGGGTAATTTAAGATATTTTTGCTACTAAATTTACTAATGGAGTTATTGGTGATAGGTGAGGGTGGTGATTTGGGTAGAGAGGAGCTTGAATCCAATGATATTAATGGGTAACTAGGTGGGGAGGGAGGATGATGGTGTTCTATTATCACACATTGAGGAGGACTAATAACACAAAAATGAATCCCTAGGGTGGGAGGTAAACCTCAAAGTCATCAAGAACATTTAAGAGGTACACGAGACATGACCTTGACTATGGATCATATAACCACTCGCTCAAACTATAGCTCTATGCTAGACTAATGAGATGGGTTCAAATTAATTACCATTAATTCTATGATATAATTAATTGAAATCAAGTGCAATTTGGGTGTAATAGGTGTTTTAATTAAGTAAAGAACTGATGTAAAATGAACACCCTAGAAAATAAAAGACTCACTAATCCTAGAAGGAGAGCATTTCAAAATAATGTGAAAATAAATTAATTTTTTAATGAATATTCCTCAACAACTGGTATAGAAAGGTCCACAAGTTGGGAAAAAGTATAAAGTCTAACAAGGGCCTTCCAAACACTCAAAGTGATGTGTTGTGGAATCCAACATTGAAGTGAGTAAAGGTACAAATGACACAGTCATAGTTAAGAACACTAGGAACAACTCCAATCGACCAAAAGCTATTTGTCTTAGGTGTCGTCCCTCCTACAAGATCCACCTGGGTATGTACCTACAAAATTGGCCATTAAGCTACTTATTCATAGGTACATGCAATATGTTGCCTTGTGTTCAAGACAAAATCAAAAGGTCAAGGGATCTTATGTATGACGGAGCTAGGAGTCTCAATCATATTTTCTGTCCCGACCCTAGCATGATCCACTTTGAAGAGCATGCCTGTTGCTGAACGGGTTTTGAACCACGCCCGATAGAAAGGATTTAAGCTCCTTTAGGGTCAACAACTAAGTAGTGTGGATGAATGTGGCGAGTTATTTGGATGCCTATCCCCAAAAACATAACTTAACTAAAGACTCTTTTTATTCCTCAAGTGAAGATTTTAGTTAGTTAGCTTAGGAGTTGATTTTAAGGCTCGACTTGGCGTCATGGACCAGGTGTTATTTGTTTTAAGAAGTAAGGATTCTTTTTCTTAAATAAAACCAAACACTTTTTTAATCATGTGAAGAGGCACTTTTGAAAATGTTCCAACAAAACAATTTGAATGAAAACTTAGAGAGGAGCTAGTGAAATATGAAAATTAGATGTAAGAAATACAAATGGTGTATTTTCTTAGTTAAGTTCTTTCTAACAAATGGACCAATGCAAGTTAAATCTTTTGTGTTTGCAAAGAAAATAGATGAAACTCTTAACTAATCTAAAAGGGATTTTTTAGTCCCTGCTCTGCAAGGATTATAGCGATCGATCGGTCACCCAAACTAGTTGACCTTAATTTGTTTTAATTTTTTGCCCAAAGCTCTATAAAGTTTATGGAATTTTAGATATTAAACTTAATTTTGTAAAAATTAAAAATAATAAACATTTTCAAAAAATAAATTTACTAATTCTGTGATTGGTTAAGAACATTGATTTGACCATTTTCCCAGGTGTGCACATTATTTATTGAAATATAAAAATATTTAAAAATATAAAATTATAATTAAATTTCTCCCAACCCAAAATATTGTATCCAAGATACGAAAGTAAATGGTCATTAAATACAGTGTCAAGTGGTCATTAAATACAGTGTCAAGTGGTCATAAAAAAATGTTGCCAGCTCATGGTGAAAATAAATGTGCATTAAAATATAATTTTATATAGTTTTCAACTGTTATATGATAATTGTTAGATTAAAAAATCAATTAAAAAATTTACAATTTTGTTTTTTATAAAAAGTTGACAACTGGTTTTGTTTTGTTAGTACCATTATGAAACATAATAAAGATAAAGATTCATGTATCCAAAGCAAACTGATGATTGCCACTTGGCCTTCGTACTCCAAATCGAAAATAGATTAATGGTATTTGCATATGGAGGAGAATTAATTGATATGTATTTGCCACTTGGCTAGTCATTAATAATATTTATGATATTTGCAAAGGATCGATCTCTTCGAAGATATGATCTCAAAGCAATTAAATGCAAAATAATAATATTTATGATATTTGCAGAGGATCGATCTCTTCGAAGATATGATCTCAAAGCAATTAAATGCAAAATAATGAAAATTTGTGATGTCGATCAGAAACTGTGTTTTTCAAAATCTAGAGATCTAAATCATAAAAATCTAAAGAGATCTAGATCTTTATTAGCAAATAATAATAACAACGTACTCCAATATTTTGTTGTGTGCAAACCCGCAAACTTGGTATTCTACTCCAATATTTTCGTGTGTGCAACTTCATACTCCAATATTTTCCTGTGTGCAACTTCAATCAACACGACACAACTTCAATCAGCAACTTCAACTTCAATCAGTAGGAACGTGAACATTGAAGTTATCCGAGATTGAGAACCAGTAGCAAGGGCCATACCAGCAATCTTCTGAATAGAGGTAAGTCTGAATGCTCAAAAAATTCCTGCAAGCAAATGAAACTAATGAAACTAGAGGTTACAAATTTTGTTATAAAACTTCTACAAAAATGTAGGTTACGAATTTTGTTATAAAAAACTTCTAAAGTAGTTGTTCCAAAGCTTTTAAAATATCTTTCTGCACCTTTGTTTTCAAAGTATCCAGTTTATGCGCTTTCTTTTCATGTCATTTTATATAGTTGTAAAAAACTATTTAAGAGTTGTAATCACAATGACATGTGTCTTTCTAAAACCATCAAAATATAGAGACGAGCAGAGTGGTCTCTGCTTCTTTTTCCTGGAAAATGAAGCTTACCCAGTTATCACTCCTGTACATTTGATAAATACTTATGTCCACAAGCTAAGGAGGAGCTGCGGGAAAAGCATGGCCCTGGAGGCTGTGCCCATGCCAGGCTGCGGGGAAGATAAAACGCAGGGAGGGGTGCGGGGAAGATAAAACGCAGGGAGGGGTGCGAACTAGAGGCCGACCCCATAAAAACCTCCTGTTGCAGAATAAGCAGCATAAATTGATTGAAGGTAAACAATGGGAATTGGCTATGATGCTCCTATCTTTGCTACCTATGCCTCACGCATCTAGGGTGGACTTAGCGTTTGGTTTTTGGCTGGTTGGGATTGTCTTTAGTTAGACAGCGTCGAGCTTCGAGCTTTTCCCAAATTCAAAATCCATAATTCAATTTTAATGATCATATTAATAAAAATCAATAGACAAAAAACTGTTCATAAAAACTTCGGAGTTCTCTGAATCATTTCCTAATTAGCTCTCGTCAAAACACCCTTAGGAGTGGCAACTATATCCATCTGCAATATTCATGATAATCCAAGAAAATAATGGTTTAGTTCCATATCTTGAGCTAAAAATCAAGAGAGCATATGCAGTTTAAGAACCAGGTAATTAGAAATTGAAATAGAAATTTGTTAATGTCGGCTAGAGACCAAACTGGTTCAAAGAAACTTTAAAAATACATTATCATGAAAAGCCCACACACAAAAAACAAAGCTGAATAACAACATCTGGACAATGTCCAAAGCAATACTAAGTGCAAGTTGCAGTAAAAAAGCTCAGAATAGATCCCTCTACAAAACATAAAGACGTTTAACATAAGAAAGTTAAATTCGCTGGAGCCCATTCACGGCCGTGCAAGAAGCAAGAACCTAGTACAAATAGTAAAAATTGCAGCATGCATTTTTTGGTGTATTTTGTTGTAACCGACAATAATATAAAGTAGAGAAAGAGTATTCACCTTAAGATGCAGAATTCTGGGATCAATTCTGTCAGATTCAATGCTGTCTATTGTCAAGAATCCCATGCATCAATGATTCAATTCCTTCACACCCTGCTGTGGCCGCGCGCGTGTCTTCTTTTAGTGCAGAGGAAAGACTGGGGCTGAAGGCGCCTTTAAATTCACAGCTTTTGTTTACCACTTTACATCTCAAGATCCGCAATAAAATCCTATAGGGTATTTAAAACTCCTCTGGCAATGGAAGCCTCATCGTGTTTTCCGTAGGAATTTTTTCTAAAAGAGCATCGGATCTGATCTTCCATTTGCCGCATGCAAGAAGAAAGATTTCTTTTTGTGACTCGTTCAGAACCATGGGATTGTCCTGTTGCTCTGCGAACTCTTCTTTCCATTAAAGCATTTCCTCTACATTGGCTTTTAGGGCATCCGCTTGTATTTGAACATTCTCTCCCTCGTAGACTACCTTGATGAATTCATTTTAATACACCTGTAGCTCATGATTTTTAATATAGAGAGACTGACGCGCATCCCATAACTCCTTTTATAGTTCCAACGCATATTTCTTTAAATCCTTTTATCATTCCAATGCATATTTCTTTAAATGATCAAGATCACTTCATCCACGTCCATTGCTTGGTCCCTCTTCTGGCGTGCAAGTTAGCTTTCTCGATGTTGAGGCATACACCTATAAGTTTAATGCATGGTCTTTGTGGCTACAACATTGGACAGGTCTTTCGATGCTTTTGTAAACTGCTAGTTGCTTTTATAAACTGCCAGTTGTACCCACTACATGTCAGGTTGCAAACTTTAAGGCTATTCCTTGCTTAATTAAGGGACTATTATTATTGTAATATAACCAGGGGATTAATGGTGATAAGCACTTGCAGTTTGCAAGTGGCAGTAAGCTCGACGAGTGGCAGTAACGTGGCAGTAACATGCATGTTGGCAGGTGGCACCTCCAGGTTCAAGGTTATTCGAACGAGTGTGTTTTGGCATTGCAGCTTGATTAGTCCCCACTTCATTTGACCAAAAAAACTTCACAGAACCATAACCTCTCCTACCAACCATAAAGTCTTTAACCGGACGACAATAACCTGGCTCTGTACGATCTTTGGCAGCCAATTCCTGTATCTTCGGTTCAGTGTAGTAGTCTGAATGCCTAAGTTTAGGCATAAGAGCTTCAATGTCTGCACCATGCTCATATACTATAGCAAATTCCCCAGCTCTATGGCCAGAAATTGAGATATGACCATTTCCTATGTGATTATGCTCCTCATGAACACCATTCTGCCTTGAAGCAGATATTAAATTGGCATCAACTGACTTCGATGAGAGTGAGTTATTCCGAAGGTTTGTATCCTCACCACCTCATGACAAGTCGTCAATGTTGTCTGGAAAACAATAAAATCCAATAGGAAAATAAGTCACTAAAAATCTCACACTTGTAATTGCCAATAGAAAAGTTAACAAGGTATCTCAAAAGTGATTAGGTTACAGAATAGTATCTCTGTTGAGCCTTGATAGTGATAGGAGGGAGATAAATTGTGTTGCTCATCTCATCAAAGTTAATATTTTGGATGCCTCCATTGCATCGCTTAAATTTGATACCAGCGTTTCCTAACTCTACAGCACGGTGGATATTGCAAGCGACGACATTCACTGTGTTGTCTTCATCTTCCCCATTCACTGCGTTGTTTTCGTCTTGGTAGGGGAGCCTTGTGTAGTTGTTTCTGGCACGTTCACCATTATGGGATTGTGGAGACACAATGAATGTGTGCAACAAATCCAGAAGATGTTGAACTTCTTGCGGCCAGGAACTTGCTTTATATCTTTTTTATAATCGAAAGGGTAGAACAAGAATGATGAACACAACACTTCAAAAAGCCTTTTCTCGACATCAATATCAGTCGAGCTGAGCTCCAATTTTAGTAGCTCTCGGAGAACCATGAAGGGCATTTGATTTTCAAGCTTCAAAATGTCGTTCATTATATCCATTCTTGTATAAACAATCTTATTTCTCTCAAAAAGAGGCTCATAGTAATTACGAGATCCTGGCAATCTGTCACCACTAAGAGTCCTTAATATTTCTAGAATGAAGCAGCCATCAAGACTTAGCATCAGAGCTAGGGTTTTTTTCATTGTAATTGATTTTTTCTTCGTAATTGTCCCTGATTTTTTTTCTGCAGCTTTAAGATCGCCTCCCTTGCACCAAAGAAGAAATCCATATTATTTGAATCATTGGCAAGGTTCCTAACATTATTGAACCTCGTCATCATCCTCTGCATGGATCTCTCTTTGTGACTATCCATCGGAGGAAGCTTTGTACTTGTGTGATGATATGGACCCAAAGAAACCCTTGTTGGAAAATATGCTTCTCTTTTTTCCGTGTCTTGCATTAGAATGTTGGGAACTCTAAATATGGACACATCAGATGGCCATCGCAAGCGATCAAAGTCGGATTTCTCTTCAATAGTAATGGTCCATTCTGTTTCGTGAATCCCTCCTCGCGGTTTATGTAATTCTCTGGATTGCTCCTGCTGCGACATCGATCTGTCATCACTCTCGAAATGAGACTCGGATGCTGGCTCTAATACAAACATTTTCTAACAACAATTCTAAAGCATTCAGAATTACTACACTTCTAACAGAGCTATGCCTTTGTTTCATTGAAGCTGTAAAAATATTTTCGTCTCATATATGCATTTCTCACTGTAACAAACATCCATGAATCATTTTTATCATCTGTCGTCATTCCTGACATACAGAACAAAATATTTCAAATAGTGGACACATAAAAAATAGTATCAACATTGTCACTGCACCTTGGTCCTTATAAGTTGATAAGTTAATCAAAACCAAGTAAATAACAGTGAACTACACCTCGAGAATAGTAGGCTAAGCTTAACCACCATCCAACTTACAAGCCCATTGTCGGTCCAATTAGGAAGCATACAAATTACAGTCCAATTATTATCAAAACTAATGGGCGCCACACCCTACATTTTGAAAGTGAATCTTGAAATCTCACCATTATCATTAATAGGTATGGCCATTTCCTTCATGTTTGCTATTGGTTTGCATTTCCTTCATGTTTGCTGTTGGTTTGCATGCAGCAGAGGCAGGATATTGATCAGGCCGTTGAATGAAAAGTGCCCTTGGGTTTTCTCTTGGGATGAACATGGCATCTGCATTTGGAGTGCTAAGTGCTTCTTCATTATCGCTGAAAAAAATGATACCTACATTGCAGCAAAAGAACAAAAATAGTGAATACCAGCATACAGTGCAAACTAGAAACCTTATGCATTTCGAACTATCCTGTAGGTCTGTGAAACAAGAAATGCTCCATTAATGGCTGTCACTTAACCTTGGGACTACCCTTCCTAGGATTGTATCTACGTGAATGCATGCGGATCCTTGACCTTTGAGTGACATGCCTTGGAGTCAACAGACATGTTGTCCTTACTTGAGGAGGCCTTTCATTGACCTACCCACATCAGGTTAGATATAAAACATTTTCTAATTGTCTTACTTGAGAAATATAAGTGGTAAGTGGTCTAATTTCACCTATTTTGGAATTAGACAACTAATTTATATTTTGGGATTATGTGAAAAAGTAATATAAAACATTTTGAAATCAAAATTATAATCTATTTATACTCATCTTTCTTTAGTATTGAGCAACTTAGATATATAAGATTCAAAGAGGAGCATTGCCCTTATACAATAAGAAACCACTACTAATCATAACACAAATGGTGAAACATCAAGCTTCCACATGGAAATTGGTGACCAATTCAATTTTTGATTGATTTGAGATTGTATGGAATTGCAATCTTTGACAAAGTTCGTGTTAATATTTTTGCACGGCATGGAAAGTGTATGGATCTTTTAATAACTTTTAGATTATATGGATTTTTGATATTTAATAAAATTGATTTGATTTTTTATATAGTTTATCAATATGTTATATTTCAATTTAAAAAATTAAAATTAAAAAAAAATCATTTTTTAATTAAAGGAAACCATAATTAAGAAAAATATAAATTCTTCCTACTCCCAATTTCCCAATTTCCCAATTTCATTTAGCTGGAGTCTTCACTTGTCATAATTGGTTCACAGTTGGAAAATGATTACCCAATTTCATTTAGCTAGAGTCTTCACTTGTCATAATTGGTTCACAGTTGGAAAATGATTACATCATTTGCTTGTAAAATTATTACAATAATTTTGCATAATGTTAACTGTTAATTAAAATAATAAAATTATGTTTTAAAATGTTTGTTTATTATAAATAATGGAGTTTTAGTTTTTAAAATGTTTGTTTTAATCATATAAATAATGGAGTTTGAGTCTATATAGAAAAGGTAATTTTATTTTGGAAATATATAGTTTATCTTTTTTTTTTCCTCGAAAAAAAAGCGTAATTTCATTTCATCCAAGGAGTACAAAATTACATTGATCAGCTCACTCATCTAGAGTGGAGTGTAGTACTGCAGTGACAGTTACCCTATAATGTTCCCAAGAAAAACTACGATGTTCTCACTGTGTGAGCAGTAACATCTATTACAAAACTCGAAGTATATACTTCATCGGTGCCATATAAACATATAAAGTTGATAACATAATGTTTCTATTTCTATATACAAAACAACAAAAAGTTCAGTTCAGTCTCCACAAGAGAATAACACCAGTGACTGAATCCGGTGCCATGGACCCAAAGTCCCGTTCATTCTATAAATGGTCGGTGATAGTAGACCTGCACATTCCCATCCAAAGATTCAACAATCTTCCAAGTGCCGTCCCCCAAGGTGAGTCCCTCCTTGGAGGCCGCATCCGCCTCAGCATTGTTCTCAGGGTAGATGTGCCTGCAAGTAAAAGTATCCAGTGTGAGAGTGGCATTCTGAATTTGATCCAAAACAGAGGCAATCCTCCGGTTGCTGCAGAGATATGTGCCATTAACCCAATTAACCACATTCAATGAGTCCCCAAAGACGTTCAATTTCAGGATAGAAAGTTCCATAGCATAAGAAAGCAACAGCTTGAGGCTTAGTATTTCAGCCCAATTGTTGGTTCCTCTTCCGAAACCGAAGGCCATCACATAGAAGTGAACAGGGGAGATGTATAGAACAGCCCCTCCCCCACAAGAATCATTTTGATAGGCCCCATCGAAGAAGCCCCAAGGCTGAGATCTATCAATATCAACAGGTAGAATATTACGGGGAGAGGATGGCTGCCGGACCCGCAGGAGAGAAAGAAAGATCCCACAACTGTTTATTGCCACTTGAGCCGGAGTTCCCAGTTTGTCTTTAAACAATCCACTGTTGCGCATGAGCCAAATTCCCCAGTTCACCACCGGAGGGAGAGCTTTAAAAGATTTCAGTGCTACATTGTCAGTCCAACTTCTCCATGCTTCGTCAATAGTATTACCGGCCCAGGGGAGAGGTGTTTTTAAGATGCGAGAAGTAATGTTCCAAACCTCCTTGGTGAAATGACATTGAAGGAATAGGTGTGGTGTAGTTTCCTCGCACCGATTGCACAAATAACAGCGACTAGGCCCATGGAAACTGCGCTTCTGCAAGATTTCCCACGTCGGAATCCGATTAGCCAAGGTACACCACAAGAAGAGACTCGCTTTGGGAGGGCAATGGAGCTTCCAAACCGTTTTCCACCACCAAGCCAATTCTCGTTGCTCATGGTTTTCACAGATCCACTGATAACCACTTTTAGGAGTATAGTTTCCCGATGGATCTCCATCCCAGATTAGAGTATCTTCATCATCGTTCAGAAAAACCTGTTCCCTACTAAGGGCTCTACAGTAAAGTCGTAATTCATCCACAAGCTCCACTCTTAAACCGAATGAATCAGGCCTCCTCCAAAGAGGTCTGCCCATCCAAGTATTTTCCAAATCCGCTAAATGATAGAGTGTTATTATACCTCGTTGCCTCAGTGCTTCCCTTAAATCATCAGACAGGATGTGCTGGCCAGCGCATCCGACCCAGGGGTCGCGGCCGATCCGAAGCCTGTGACCATTACCAACATCCCAAGCGAGATTGTGCTCAATGATATCGAAAGATTTTACCAGGGCTTTCCAGATGACAGAACCACCAAAATGTCTCTTGTTTGGAGACCTTATCCAATCTTCCACCGTGTCAGGTTCCACATATTTCTGCAGCATAACCTTAGCCCAGAAACCTTCAGACTTAATTAGACGCCAGCCACACTTGGCAGCCAGGGCCTGAGAGAAATAAAAAATATTCTTGAGGCCCCAACCTCCCAAAGCTTTAAGAGCAGCAATTCTGTCCCACCTCACCCACGGGGTGACATGAACATCATCCTTTCCATTCCACAGAAAATTAAAACAAATCTTCCTTGCTGCTTCCAGTGTCCCTTTAGGTATCCAGGCAAGTGACATCCAGTAAACCGGAATGGCTTCCAGCACCGACTTGACCAGAACAAGCCTCCCAGCACGCGAGAGCCACCTGAAACTACAGCACTTCAACCTATTTTCCAATTTATCCAGCAACCAGGTCCAATCCTTTTTTAAGTAATCATTAGGCTTTAAATTGAAACCCAAGTATTTTAGCCCATCCGAAAGATTGTGGATCATGAAAGGAAATGAAGTGGAGTATAAAATAAAATCCTCCTCCTTCAGAAGAGAGACAGTAAGGGTGGATTTTCCTTCATTAATCTCCATTCCAGTAGCAGTTGAGAAGAGTTGCAGAATCTCTTTAAGCCTAACAGCATCTAAACTAGAGCCAGAACAGAAGATCAGAATATCGTCCACAAAAAGCAAGTGAGTTAGAGAAAGTCCAGGGGCTACCAAAATCCCTTCGAAACCGCCAATCCATTTGGCTTCCTTGATGGCTCTACTCAAACTCTCAGCCACCAACAAGAATAAGAGAGGAGAGAGAGGACATCCCTGTCTTAATCCACGGCCAGAGTGAAAGAACTGGGTAGCTGCTCCATTCAGTAAGACAGAGAAAGAGACAGTGGTGATACAACTCATTATCCAGCGAATAAAACCAATCTCAAAACCTAGGTGGGTAAGCATGAGTCTGATATACAGCCAGCTCACCTTATCAAATGCTTTGGACAGATCAATTTTGAGAATAGCTCCCTTCAGTTTTTTAGTCTTAATGCTATGCATCCCTTCCTGTGCTATGCCAATAGCCTCATGAATTTGGCGCCCCTCCAAAAATCCGAACTGCTCTTCAGAGATGTGAGAGGAAAGAATAGGTTTGAGTCTGCTAGCAATTACGTTTGTGACTATCTTGTACACACAGTTGCACAAAGAGATAGGCCGAAAGTCGTTTAGAGTAGTAGGAGTATCCACCTTGGGAATAAGTGCAATGAAAGTGGAGTTTATGCTGGCTGGTACCCTACCAGTTCTTCTCGAGTCCTCCACAAGTTCAAGCAGATCATTCCCAATGATATCAAAGAGAGCAATAAAAAACTCAATCGTCCACCCATCGGGCCCATGGATTTTGTCCTTCTGAAAACTTGCCATTACCTTTTTTAATTCCTCCCCTGAAATGGGAGCCATCAAGTTCCTATTATCCTCCGCTTCCACAAACCTTGGGAAGAGCTGGGCAACCCGGATCACTTCTCCAATATTCGCTCTCTCACTGGCTTTGAAAAGGTCCCCGAAGTGAGAAACCCCCACCGATGCCAACCCTTCAAATGTTGACCAAGAGTTACCTTCAGCATCATCCAGACTCCAAATGGTATTAGCAGACCTCCTTCCTTTAGCGTAGGCATGGAAGAATCTGGAGTTCTCATCCCCACTTTCCAGCCATATAGCGCGACTTTTCAGTCTCCAAGTTTCCTCTAACTGAAGAAGCATACGATTCCTCAGATTTTCCAAGTGTACCAAGCGATCCTTTGACTGTTGTGAGCTGTATCCTCCTCCCGCTTCTTCAGCAATAGTGGCTAAATCCCCTTCAATATCTCGAAGAGTCTTATCATCCCTCCTCCTTTTCTCCGCAGCCCAAGCTTTGATGGGTTCCTTAAGAATTCTGAGGTTTTCAGCAAAATGAAAGGCAGCAGAGTGAATCGATTCAGGATGAAAAGGTACCCAGTGTTGCTGAATCAGTTCCAAAAAGGTCGAGTCTTCCAGCCAGACTTTGTTGAATTTAATAGGAGCAGGAGGTTTGTTGGGACCGTCTTTCATCTCCAAGAATATAGGTTCATGGTCTGAGTTACCCCCTGATCCAATCCATTGTCGAATAAAAAAGGTTGCCTCCACAAGATGCTCGGAAAGTAGAAAACGGTCCAATCTCTTAGCCACACTGTCCAGACCAATTCTCTTATTCCTCCAGGTTGGCTTAATCAGTACAGGTTCCACATCAATCCAGTTACCTTCAACTAGCTTCCGGACAAAAAAAATTGTAAGGGGATCTACAATGGCGTTCGGCCCCCAGACCTCAGCATGACCCAATGAAAAATTTAGGTCACCCCCCAAAATCACAGAATCCCCCCTGAGTTGATTCCTCCTCAGAAGTGAGTTCCAAAACATCTCCCTCTCACTGTAAGGTCCATAAATATTGACAATAGTAAAGGTACGTTCAGAATCTAGGAATTTGCAAGAAATTCCCAGAACCGACTGCATCCCCCAACTGGAAGATACACAAACCCTATCCTCATTCCAACCAATTGCCACGCCACCGGATCGGCCCCTAGCATCCAAAGCTTCAAAGCTCCACCCTGGAAACCAAGCCTTAAGCCTGTCAATAGCCTCAATACCACCACACATTGTTTCTTGTAAAAGTAGAACATCAGGATGCTCAAGTTGCAGCACCCGTCGCAGGGTTGGTCTTTTGGAGGGACCAGCAAGACCTCGACAGTTAAAAGACATAATCTTCATCACAACCCAACCAAGTGGGCATTTGCTGCTCTAAGTGCCCTTTCAATTGAAAGTTGTGTACCATTTCGAAGATCCGAGCGTGCTCTGGTTTTGGCTTGTGAGATGAAAGACTTCCTTCCTCTAGTTTTGGGTTTTTTAGGTTTTTCCAGCCCTAATCCTCCTCCCTTAGCTTTGTTCATGGAGTGTAGGAAATACCCAGACTCCGAGGATCCGGTGGGTGAAGAGGTCTCAGCCATAACTTGAACTAAAACAGGAGAATCCTCAGCAGTACCAGTGGAGGGACTGGAAACCCGGGTGATTTCCATCACAAGGGAAGAGCCAACATCATTCGGAAGAGAGGGTAACAAAGCTAATGGATTTGTATAAATATTTAAATTCCTAAGACCATCCACCCAATCGAAACCAGGAAGAACAAAGTTATTAAAAAAAAGACTGAAGGAAGGGTTTAAGAAAGGAACGGAAGAAGTACCAGCTACCGAGACGGGAACTTGTGCCAGTGCCAGCGAGGAGACCTCCGAAGTCTTGTCAGATGTAAAAACCTGTTCAGTCTCTGCAGTGCCTGAAGAAATGTTCAGCTCAGGGACAATGCTGTCCTTCTCTGGAATGTTCACCGCTTCCAATTCCTTCTCCTGGGTGTTCTTAGCAATCTCAACAATAATGGGATTCTCCTCAGTGGAGAGTCCCAAATCCTTTCCTCCTTGCACTTCTTCTTTCCTTAATTCCCCTTCCTCCTCCACAACGGGCCTCCTCTTCAAATTCTTGCCAATCTTCATACGAACAGGCAGAGAGCATTCAACGGCCGGGTGACCATAAGCATGGCATCTTCTGCACCAAAACGGCACATTTTCATAGTCCAGAGTTTGTGTGAAACAGTAAGGTCCCCAGTTCAAGTTCATACTCTCAAATAAACCTTCACGAACATTGATGCTAACCAGGATCCAGGCCACCTTCTGGACAGCAGTTGTTTGGAATGAGAAGTCGGCTTCCAAATAGCTTCCCAGAATATTACCAATGCTCCTAAAGTGATCCGCAGTCCAGTAATGCAAGGGTAACCCTGGAAGCCGAACCCAAAGAGGGATGGTATCCAATCTCTCACGGCTTGCGTCAAACAACGGGCTCCATGGCTTGAGAAGTAGAGGAGCCTTGAAGATAGACCAGTTCAGGCTAAGCACCCATGCTGCATGTGCAACCGAGGTAAAGTGGAAAGCAAACCATCCTCCAGAAAGTCCCACAATCCGTGGAACATACCCACAGTGACCCAGCCAGACACTGGAGGCCCACTGAATCACCGAATGAAGGCTTACTGCCCTGCCATAGACCCTGCCCACCAGTACAGAGTTTACCATTTCAGTTATCTGCTGAAATCCAATGTCCTCCCCCAAGGCGTAGTTTGGTGCTCTACCGGAGTTCTTAAGCCACTTCCTACGCGTCTTTGCCCGAGGGCTCTTAGCACCCTCAGACCCAGCACCAGAGCCAGCAGCCTTCCCTACCAGAACAGCGCCCGGGCTGGAAAAGCCCCTGTGTTCGGCCCAGTCCAATGCCGTAGCGCAGTCACCTCCCGACAGGGCCCCGCAGTCATGCAAACCCTGTAAAGCTTCCTGAGCGTTCGACACCCCACTTAACACCCGCACCGAAGAATCTTGGGATCCCTACGAGGAGAGCAGGAAGTCTGGGAGATCTCCAATTCCGTCGCTTACCGGTTCCGGAGAGGGCTGGTGCGGAACCGAAACACCCCAGATAGAGGCAGCCCTACTCGACGATGCCAATCCTTAACCGTTTCTGTCCCAGAGTGGAGAGGCCAAAATGGAAGTTGCCGGAGAAAATACCAGAGAAGCCCGCTCAGCTGAGGTAAACAAACCTACATTCATAAAAGAGTCCGCTGAACAGCCACTGTCAAAACCACCACCGCTCTTCAAAAACCGGGTGTCGCCAGGTGGCGAGCTCCAAATGTCGCTAGGATGCAGCGTGTCGCTGCTGTAATCCACATCATCTATAGACTCCATCTCCGCATGGATCCGTTTATCACTATGTTATATTCCAATTTAAAAAATAAATAAATAAATAAAAAATCATTTTTTAATTAAAGGAAACCATAATTAAGAAAAATATAAATTCTTCCTACTCCCAATTTCCCAATTTCATTTAGCTAGAGTCTTCACTTGTAATAATTGGTTCACAGTTGGAAAATGATTACATCATTTGCTTGTAAAATTATTACAATAATTTTGCATAATGTTAACTGTTAATTAAAATAATAAAATTATGTTTTAAAATGTTTGTTTATTATAAATAATGGAGTTTTAGTTTTTAAAATGTTTATTTTAATTATATAAATAATGGAGTTTGAGCCTATATAGAAAAGGTAATCTTATTTTGGAAATATATTTTTATGGTAAAGTTAAACTTTATTTTTAAAATAATGTGTTGTTTTTATGTTATATATTTTTATTTTATTTTATTTATTTATGTTATATAACTTTTATTTAAGTTGTAATTTTATTTATTTATACAGATTAAAAATTAATTATAATATTTGTATTACACATTTTCAAATTTAAAATCTAAATATATTTTATATAAGATATTTATGAATTTATGATATTATTATTATTAGCCCCTGCCAAGGCATGGATATACTTTCCGTTGGAAAGTCAAAGGCCTTTGACTTGCATTAGTTTGTAAATTTTTTGCTTTTCATAATGTTTCAATAAAAAAGTATTAATTTGATTTTTTATAAAATAAAAATTATTTATTTTAATTTCTGAAAAATGAAATTCTTATTTTTTGATTGGTGAAGGACATGTCTGAAAAGACATAAATCCCTGCAGGAGATGGCTTTATTTTCGGAATTTAAAATGAATTTAAAATAATTTAAAATTAAAAAATTACAGAATTTTACACCTGTCCTAGAATTTAAATAGAAATTTTAATAACAATAATTTTATATCAATTATTACATAATTTGTTTCGGTTAATTTATTTACAATGTAATAAAAATAAAACTAATAAAAAAAACTTTGGTTAAATCGATTTCCTGCGTTGGTTTTTGGATCGCATACCTACTGGTAGTGTGGGTATTCTCCTCAAACCTGCTCGTGGTGGCCGCGTGTCTGGGCATTACGCTGGACATTAAGTTTGAAGGCATGTAGTACTGATCTTTTTTCTGTGCCCTAGCTAGGTTATACGTGGGAAGTGTACTGTGTGAGAGCTGTATTGAAGCGATGAGCTCTCATGTTCTAACCGTGACCTGTAAGATGACTCCATTCTACTATGCCGGCCAGGAGCTATAATGAGGGTTTTCTGGCGAATTAAGTTTTCGCGCATTTGGCTAATTATTGAAGCAGCGATGGCGTTTAATGTGAGTTTCTGCTGTGTGTGCTGGAGAGTTTGTTATTTAAAGGGGACTGGTAGTTATCTTGTTGTTCTTCTTTGTTGGTTTCGTTGTCGGTTTCCTGGTGTGAATGGTGGTTTGTGGGGACGAGTTTCTATAGGAGAAGCTGAAATTTGTTGTGATTTGGGCAAATACGTTGTTCAGCGTTGTTCCAGCAATGGTGAGGCATTGTCTAGGTATGCGCATGTTCAATTGCTTGAGGCTTAAAATTAATAACCTTTGGCAAATTCGTTTCCTGTATTCACACCCAGAAACCCTTGCATTTGTTGCATGTGGCTGAATTTTTGTTGTTGCGGGCTTCGGAAAAGCTCAAATGTACTCATAATTTGCTTTTATTACTAGGACATTGCTTAAGCTTGGTGGTAGATGCTGTCAAATTGGCTTAAAAATCCCTATCTTTGGCAAATTTGTTTATATTCTGTCCGCACTTCCTGTATTCACGCCCAGCAACCTTGGCTTGACTTCTATTGTGCCTGGTCTAAGGTGGATTGTTAAAAAATAGACGGCCTATATTTCCACCGGTCGCAGAAACCCTTGCCTGGATTTTTCCTGTTGTGAGCGTTGGAAAAGCTCAAACATACCCAGAATTGGCTTTTATTACTACTGTGGCTTACTTTTTTTAGAAACTGGTCTTTCGAGCTGAGGTTTAGCCATGTTTTTTAGTCTGTTATGCAGGGAGTGAGAGAGAAGTAACATTTTCTTTCCGATTGCTTTTTTTTTTTTTATTCACCTCTTTGTTAGACTCTGTATGTAGACATACTTTGTTCTCTGCATTGTAATAAGTCGGTGTCAATACCTATATCTCATTTCGATTTAGGTATATTCTGTCTAAAATGTCATTGCCTGAACCATTTCCTAAGACATATTCTTTTCTCATTGCCTTGTTTGTTTTTATGGGCCTCTTTGTTAGAGTCTGTATGTAGACATACTTTGTTTTTGTCATAAGTCGGTGTCAATACCTATATCTCATTTTGATTTAGGTATATTCTGTCTAAAATGTCATTGCCCGAACCATTTCCTAAGACATGGACCCAAATGCTCTACAGAATAAAACGATTGTTTCTGTCATAAGTCGGTGTCAATACCTATATCTCATGTCAATTTAGGTATATTCTGTCTAAAATGTCATCAACGATCAACAATTATAATTTTTGGATTTTATTACTACTGTGGCTTACTTTTTTTAGAAACTGGTCTTTCGAGCTGAGGTTTAGCCATGTTTTTTAGTCTGTTATGCAGGGAGTGAGAGAGGAGTAACATTTTCTTTCCCATTGCCTTCTTTTTTTTTGTTCGCCTCTTTGTTAGACTCTGTATGTAGACATACTTTGTTCTCTGCATTGTAATAAGTCGGTGTCAATATCTATATCTCATTTTGATTTAGGTATATTCTGTCTAAAATGTCATTTCCTGAACCATTTCCTAAGACATATTCTTTTCCCATTGCCTTGTTTGTTTTTATGGGCCTCTTTGTTAGAGTCTGTATGTAGACATACTTTGTTTCTGTCATAAGTCGGTGTCAATACCTATATCTCATTTTGATTTAGGTATATTCTGTCTAAAATGTCATTGCCTAAACCATTTCCTAAGACATGGACCCAAATGCTCTGCAGAATGAAACAGTTCAATGCAATATCGTTTCTGGAATTAGATTTCAATGCTCTTTGATTAAAGTCTATTGCTATGTAATGCATCATTTGCCAATGTTCTATGTTTGTCCATAGGTTCTTGTATTGTATATTCTGCTTTTACTAAAGTTGCAGTGGGTTTTTCCTTCTTTCTATTTATATTTGTTGTCCTATAGCACTTGAATTGATGTTCATATCAAGGAACATGGAAAAAAGAGAATTTGACGCTGGAAACATTGGAGCAATTGCTGCTAGTAGTTGTCTCGTTGACCTTCATACTGTGTTACAAGCAAATGGGTTGTCTCGTTGACCTTCATACTGTGTTACAAACAAATGGGTTGTCTCGCCTTGACAACTTTGTTTATGTTGTTAGTGATTGTCTTTTTGACTCTTTCCATATTCTCTTAAACTATAAGTACACATCACTTGAGTTATGAGAGGGGACAATTGCATTCTTTTGGGAATGCTTGGTGGCAAAAGATCCAGATGCAATATCATATTACAAGAATGACTTGAACACATTTTCTTTGATGGAAATGCACAACGTCGATGATCAGATGATTTATCTAGCTTGGATGTCAAGATCCGCATCGTTGTCTTTACCAGGAGAAGAACGAGGCCTATGGGGTGACATATTTTGCATAAAATGGCTTTCAAAGTGTCTTGCAATACCAATACGTGTGTGGTCAAAGACACAAAAGATGTGTTATCTGTATTTCAATTCAAGTTTTGACAAAGATACTTTTGACATATTGTTCCACGATGAGAATCTACTCAATGGCCATTTTGAACCTTTGGTACGAAAGCAATATCTTCGTTAATGCTATTCCGAGTCGTCACATTCAAACTTTGGATCACCGCAACAAGTAGAACACTCATTAACTGGATGTCCATTGCCTCCTTCTAAAAGCATGGGTGTAGAAGACAGGCCAAGGTCTTTATGCAAATTGAAAAAATCCATTAGATCTAATGTTGTTGTGCACGATGATGAATTGGTAAAAGACTCAAAGCTGTGCAAAAAGAGATTGCGTGAATTGGATCTTGGCTTTGTTAAAGAAAACAAGAGCATATTGCTATCAGAGATGGACGTACCAAACAAGAAATTGCGAAACATGGAGAATGAAAATGCAAAAGAAGTTCATGGTCAACAGTCCACTCTGACAAATATTGCTTCTAGCCAATGTAATGACATAAGAATGGTCGACAAATGCCTCCCTCTTCGTCAAATCAAGAGATTGCTTAGAGCCAAGGGTTGCATGCAAATTGTGACTAGAAAAACTGGCACATGTTTATGCAAAAAAAGGCCGAATAAAGCAAAATGCGCAATTGAGAAATCTAGCAATTTGTTGAAGGTGCATTTTGAGAAAAGATCTTTGAATCAATCAAAGAAAAGGAGAAATTGTAAGAAAGAGAAAAATGAATCTGCATTTTTTTCTCTTGCTGAGAAAGAATACCATCATCAAATTCAAGACACACCGATTTATGATTGTGCAATATGCAATCGTACTTGGTTTAGAAAAGATGTAGTTCAACAGACTTTGTCTCAAATAAATGAATCTGTGGTTGAGACAAATGAAATCAATAAAGAATTTTGGACTGAAAACACTAGTCATATTGATTGGGTTTGCAAGAGCTGTGAGAGAGCACTTTCTCTCGGCCAGGTTCCAAAATTTACAGTCCCAGAATGCATTAGGCGAAATAGACGAATACGCAAGGTGCAAAAGTTGCAAGAACTTGAAGAAAGGCTTGTAGCATTGAGAATCCCTTTTTTGCAAATTATAGAGCTTGGGCATAAGTACAAGAAACCACAGTTAGGCTTGACAGGAGGTGTCATCAATGTTCCAACTGACACATCGCGTGTGCAACATGCTTTCCCACGTGACATCAAAGAAACTGACACAATAACAGTGGCAATAAAGAAACGTTTACAATACAAGAGTGCATATGCTGTTGGCTGAGTGCGTGTCCATGTTGTGATGAAGGCGATGAAGCGTTTGTGCGACACTCCACTTTATAGAATGGAGAAAGCTATAATGAATGATGCCTGGCAAGAGAAGTTTCGCCAAGAGACACTTGCATCAACAAGTGATAGCGATCTTGAAAATACTGGTAATGATGATGAAATTGAAGAGGAGCCTATAACAAAAACACTTTTGCATGGTTTCACTGATTCCTATAGTATTTATGATCTTGATGGTTATCAGATAAACATTGCTCCAGATGAGGGCTACCTGCCATTGGGCATTTTCAAAGACAAATATTCTGAAGAAATGAGCTTCCCTGTGCTTTTCTATGGACAAAAAAGACCTGATGATATCACCCAGAACTTCAATTATCAAAGTAATTGTCAATGGGAGATTCTATACAAGGACCATGACTTTTCTTATCATACAACAAATCTTTTCTACAAAGGAGTACGCATTATTCTGAACCAGGTTCTCCATTGCATGTGGATAAGAATACGGAAAGGCCAATTAAAGGGAATAAAATTTCCAGCAAGAGATGTGAAAAAAAAACCCAATTTGGATCGACTACTAAAATCCAACATTGGCTACATGGATTTGCAAACAATTCGAACATCACCAGACTATCATCAACATCTACGGAAAAACTTATATGCAATGATACGTCAGTTGGGCCCACCAACTTTCTTTGTGACATTTAGTAGTGCAGAACATCGTTGGGAACCGTTGGTAAAAGCATTGAAACAAATTAGACAGTTGAATACTATGTCTTGTGTTGACAAGATAGATGGTGATGACATTGCATGCTTGGTTAGAAATGACCTAGTAACTTGTGTTCGCTATTACAAAAAAAGAATGAACGCTTTGCGCCATCTTATTTGCAATGATCACAAATACTATGGTGAGATTGCAGACCACTTTTTCGTGACAGAATTCTAGAATAGAGGAAGCCAACATGATCACAGCTTGCTATGGATTAAGGATGCACCAATATATGGAAAAATGGCAATTCTGAAATAGAGAATTTTGTGGACAAGTACATATCTTCTGATTCCACAATGCTTACAGAAGAATTAAAAAAAATTCATAGACACCATCACACGATGGCTTGCAGGAAACGAAGGAATGCACAACGTCGATTCAACTTCCCAATTCCGCCAATGAGAAGAACAACAATCCTTGAACCGATGAAAGCTGAAAATGAAGTTATCAAAGAAGATGGAAAACACATATTTGACACTTTGCAATCTGCTGTATATGATGACACATTCACATTTGATGCTTTCTTGGATAACTTGCAATTGACAGAAGACTCATACATTCATGCAATTCAGTGTAGTCTCACTAGAACAATGCTTTTGTTGCAAAGGAGACCATCAGACATTTGGACAAATAGCTTTGCTAGACATGTTCCAACAGTATGGGAAGCGAATACAGATTGCCAATTTGTTCTTGATGCATATGCTGCAGCAACATATTGTAGTTCTTACATGACAAAGCTAGATAAAACAATAACTTCTACATTTAAGCATATACGAAATGAACAATAGAGGAGAGATGCAAATGTCTGTGAAACAATTGGCACGCTTGGAAAAGCTTTGTTGAATTTGCAACAAATGTCTGCACAACAAGCTATTTACATTGTGCTTTCCCTGCCATTGAACACTTCATCTAGGAAGTGTGTCTTTATAAACACTTCTCCAAAAGAACATAGAGCTTTAATATTAAAAAGACCGAAACAATTGCAACAAGAAACTGATGACTCGGAAGACATATTTTGTGCTTCAATAATTGATCACTATTTGCAACGTCCAGAGTCAATTGAAGACATTTGCTTGGCAGAATTTGCTTCTAGCTATACAAAAAAGGGAAAGAAACGAAGGAAATCTGCCAAAGCATGTGTCATATGAAGTGTGCGATATAGTGAGAATAGAGATGCCGAGAACTTCTACAGGGAGCAACTTATGCTATATGTACCTTATCGAACTGATGAAAGTACTTTGATGCAAGAATTTGAAAATTGGAAAGATGCCTACTTAGGAATGCAAGCAACAATACGCCAAAATGGACGAGAGTTCACATACAAAATGAATTTAGCATGGGGGAACCTTGATGATGCCACAAGTAAACTGGAAAATTGTGAAGAACAACTATTTAATGTGCATGTCGTTGAAGAACAAGAAAGGTTGGACAAAGCAAATTCACATTCTAAAGACACATGTTATGAGCAATATGACATAGCTTCTGATGTTTCTCATTTTCAAAATACAAAAAGGATACAAAGCTCAATGGATAGACATTGTCAAATTATTAAGCAACCAAATATTTTGAATAACGTGGAATTCAATAACATGAGAAGACAGTTAAACACAGAACAAGCAAGAATAGTGCGTGATATCTTGACTAAAAAAAGAACAAACTAGGTGAACCATTGTATCTTTTCCTCACTGGAGGCGCTGGAACTAGAAAAACATTTGTTGGAAGGGCTATCTTCCAATCACTTGTTCGCTTGTACACCAACACTAAAGAATATAACCCTACGGAACTTAAAGGAATAATTGGCTCTTACACAGGCAAAGCAGCTTTCAATGCAGGCGGTGTGACTTTGCATTCTGCCTTTTCCATGCCATTCAACAAATCAGAGTACATTCCTTTAAGTAGTGAGAAACTTGATACTTTCACAAAGCACTATCACGGATTGCATGTACTTCTCATTGATGAAGCATCTCTTATAGGTGCAACATTCTTATATCAACTTGACAAACGGCTACGACAAATAAGGCATACTCCTGTTTCATACTTTGGAGGCATTGACATTATTTTTGTGGGTGATCTTTATGAAGCACAACCAATCAAAGACTCTTGGATTTTTGAGGAGCCTATCATCAACAAGGAAAGAGTGCCATATAATTTTTGGCAAGAAAAAGTCAAATGCTATGAGTTACACACAACAATGCGTCAAACAGATACAACCTTTGTTGCAATCTTGAACAGAATGAGAACAAATGAGCAATCTCATGAAGACATAGAATATATCAACTCTCATTGTTGGCGAGATCCACCACTAGATCCTTTACTTCCATATTTGTTCTACAAGAATACACAGGTTCATTTTCATAATGAAAAAATGCTCGAACTAGTACATGAAGATCTCATAACTCTTGAAGCCATTGATCAACATGAAAACGATCAAATGGGATTTAGGCATTATGACAAAACTATTACTTTGCCTATGAAAATATTGATCAAGCGAAATGTGTTAGTTGAGCTCTATGCTGGCAACTATAACATAGAGGATGGGCTTGTAAATGGTGCAGATGGTATACTAAAGGCATATGCACAAAAATCAAAAGAGCTAGATGTAGTTTGGATAGAATTTGCAGATCGGAACATTGGGGGTTTGCAAAGGAGAAAATTCCATGAACTTTATTCTGAAGACATTTCAACAAATTGGACACCAATATTGCGTGTTGCAAAACCACTGCCAAATAGCAAAAGACAGTCTAGACTAATTGTCAGAAAGCAATTTCCAATACAAATGGCATGTGATAGAACAATACATAGAGCTCAGGGTCTTACATTAGATAGACTTGCATTTGAACCAACTGGAATAGCAACACATGGACTAGTATACACAGCACTATCACGTGTGAGAACAATTGATTCACTGTTTCTTGTCAATAGACTAGAGGAAAAGAATTTCCGTGTTACAATGAAAGTGACAAATGAAATGACACGTTTATTGGGTAGTGCCACATGGAAACTAGATCATTTTGACTGGTTCCCATCAAGTGCATCTACATTGTCAATTGCAACTTTGAACACACGTAGCTTGCAAGCACATGTTTATGACACCGTGCAAGATAAAGATCTCATGGGAAACATGGTGGTTTGCTTTCAAGAAACACGAACAAACACTCCACCAGTAGATAATGGATTTGCTCATTTCCATCTCAGCTCTGCATACTTTTTCCATGGTGTCCTATCATGCATACAAAAGGAAATTGATGTCATAAGCACTAAATCATTTGGCAACTAGAAAGTGGAAGTTGTCATGTCAGATTTCTATGCTCTTCAACCAGTTTGTCTAATCAATGTATATGCTGCTCCATTTGCATGTGTCTCAAAAGTCATTGAGAAGCTTGTATTAGCAAAGAGTCAATCTATACATAAGGAAAGTGTTATTATAATCATCGGTGACTTCAACATTGACATTAATGTGAACAACCATAGAAGCAAACAACTGTTGGAGTACATGCAGTCAGAAGAGCTACACGAGATAACACATTGTCACAGACCAAAGACAAAAACTGTCATTGACCATATTTGGACAAATTTTCCTCCTATGCATTGTAGCATAACTACACTTGATACATATTGGACTGATCATGATGCAGTCTATGCACTTTTACAATTTTGCTAGACCTTTGTTTAATATGCATATATCTGTTTTTTGACATCTTATATTATTCATAGTACTATACAAGAAATAAGATGGCATAATACATTTGAGAATCTGATTAGCATTTTCCACATGGAGCTATGCAAATTTTTTGATCATTACTGGCATCCCTCTTCTAAACTGGTCCGTTATACTGTCAATACTATTGTGCAAATGATGCAGCTACTTGAAAACATACTTTTGTTGTTCTATTGCAAAGGGTAGCCTATATAGATTTTTTCCCATGTTTAGTAGTAATCATTGCTACAATGTTCTGCAGATGGACTTGATTTTAGATGACATGCAAGGATCAAAGGCAATTTTCCCTTCGAGTGCTGCTACTAATGCTGACATTGAAACTGAACAAACAGAGTGCTGTGCTTCTGCCAAAAAACGATTAGCTTTAATCATTTTTTTTCTTGAACATTTTTAAGTGTTGTCATTCATATTTCAGAATGCTTTTGCCATTTGTATATATGCTCTCTTAACGAAATTCTGTTTGCTTACAACGAACAGTGAAAATTCTATTTTTGCTGTTGGTGAAGCTGCTAGCTTCCATCTGGACAGTGAAAACACACCTAAACAAATAAGCTATTGTGCTTTTATGCAACAATGTTACCTTTAATAAACTGTTCGATTTTCTTTTTTAACATTTTTATGCATCTTACAGATTCCTTCTGTCATTCAGCATACAGATATGTTATAGTTAGATTCTTTATTGACTTGAAACCAATAGTGCACAATCTGTTCCAACATCTGCTGGACATGCTGAATTGCATGAAGAAAGCCAGGATACACTTCAACAAACAGACTGTTATGTTTTTTCACCAAAAAGACTAGCTTCAGCCAATTGTTCTCACAAACTTTTCAAACATTTTGATTTTCCTATACGTTGTGTCAATAAAATTACTTTTTGCATATGGGAAGAATACTGCACATTTTGTTTATCCTGGAAATGTTAAGTTGCATGTTGATAGTCAAAATAGAGACAACTTGCACTATTTAGCTTTTAAATACAATCATATTTCAGACTGCTTTTTCCATTTTCTATATGTCTTGTTTAACCAAATCCTTGTTGCTTGTGACCAACAGTGCAAATTCTGTTTTTGCTAGCACTGAAGCTCCTGATTTACATGGAAACAGTGAAAATACAGCTCAACAAATTCGGTAGTGTGCTTTTCCGAGCAAGCTTGAGTTGAATCAATTGCTCTATTGACTTTAGTTAACCATTCTATGAACATTTCACAGTGCTTTTGCCATCCACTATATACAATATATATGTTATATTCAGACTCTTTCTCGTGGAATTTCTAAAGATTTTGATTTCGCTATTTTGCATGTATATGCTCTCTTAACGAAATTCTCTTTGCTTGCAATGAACAGTGCAAATTCTGTTTTTGTTGTTGCTGAAGCTGCTAGCTTCCATCTGGACGGTGAAAGTACACCTAAACAAATAAGGTATTGTGCTTTTATGCAACAATGGTACCTTCAATAAAAAGTTCCATTATTATATTTAAACATTTTGTTGCATATTACAGATTGCTTATGTCATTCACCATATAGATATGTTATAGTTAGATTCTTTATTGACTTCAAACCAATACTGCACAATCTGTTCCAACTTCTGCTGGACATGCTGAATTGCATTACTTATGTTTTTAATACAATCATATTTCAGATTGCTTTTTCCATTTTCTATATGTCTTGTTTAACCAAATCCTTGTTGCTTGTGACCAACAGTGCAAATTCTGCTTTTGCTAACACTGAAGCTCCTGATTTACATCGAAACAGTGAAAATACAACTCAACAAATTCGGTAGTGTGCTTTCTCCAGGAAGATTGAGTTGAATCAACTGTTCTATTGACTTTAGTTAAACATTCTAGGAACATTTCACAATGCTTTTGCCATCCACGATATAAAATATATATGTTATGTTCAGATTCTTGCTCATGGAATTTTTAAAGATTTTGACTTTCCTATTTCACATGTTAACAAACTTCTTTTTTCCTTAAAATGAATAGTGCATATCCTGCTTCTGCCTGTGTTGCAGATGCTGAGTTGCATACTGACAGTCAAGATAGGGAGAAGCGATACTGTTCTTTCTAATATAACTATTTGAAACATGCTTCGAGATCTCAATTATGCAATGCCTACTTTGCATCCCATTTCTTCTAGTTTTCTTATTTCTTTCACAATTGATCTTCGCAGTCTTAAGCCTACTACACAACCACCATGTTCAGTAATTGACTTCTCACAACAAAGTTACACAAATGTGTTTGAGGGGGACATCTTGTCTGTGTACGGGCCAGGCTGTAGCAAGGATCCACATTCACCCTGCAAGGCAGAGTTGATACACGTTGATTTGGTTGACAAAGATGGCCATCTAACCATCACCGTGATTGGTAACAATCTCATACCAGTGTATCGGCCTCAGTTTCAAGTTGGCTCAAGTGTTCGAATAGTAGACTTTCTGCTCAAACGAAAAACAACATATGAGAGAGGAGACTAAGAATACTATTTGCAAATCACTCCAAATACCAGTGTTGAGATCATAGCTACAGTTTGCAAAGAAAGAAGCCTAGCGCCAAATGTCAATATTCAGGGTTTGGTAGAATCAAAAAATTCTTATACTGTTGGCAGTGTTGCTGCAATTGTCACAAGATGTGAAGAAATTAGAAAGCAGTTCCTCTTATACATAAAGGATGGAGAAGCAATGGACAACACTGCAATAGTAAGCATTGTCTGTTTTGCCTATCTGTGTTGTTCTTTCATTATTTTGAAATAACTTAGTGCCTGATACATATCTATTCACCATTCTTACTGCAGCTACAGCTAAATGAAGGCTTCAAAAATTGTTTTTTGGAAACACAAGCAAAACTAGCTACTCAATGCATTCCAATGCTATTGTTCAAGAACATTGTTCGACATGGACCTAGGGGATCACGCACTCTACGTTCTGGAATGTCAACTTACATTGAGGTGCTAAACGATGAATGTGCAAAAGAACAGTTACAGCTTGTTGTGCGCCTAAACATCCAGGTATGTATCCATATATTCTAACAATCAATGAACTACTTCTTGAAAACAATATCCTGCTCTCACTGGGTCATGATAGCCTCACATTGCAATAGGGAATTACAATAACATATTTCAGGTTGCAGGTTCAAGGTGTTCTGAGAGCAAAGAATACATATGCACCACCTTTTGCACCTTTCTGTAGCAACTGTCACCAGCAGGTGACAACAACATGCCTTGATCACAATGGTTTGTGCTTTTGTGCAAATTGCCAAGCAAATTCAGCATTCAGATATGAGCATTGTTTGCAGTGTATACTTCAAAAAGACAGCATAGAGGTTGACTATGTTTTGAGAAAACCACTACTTGAGCAGACTTTCCTAGCACTTTCTAGAAATAGTTATCAGGAATACAGAGCAGACATTTCGTTGACTTTACGATTGCTACGTACATTCGAAAGAAAGGGATATTTCTCAATGACTATGGACAATATACTGACAGAAATTCGACTGCAGGACTAGGATGGACACTCGAGAAATTCAGCAAAATGCACTAAGAAATATGTCCAGTTTTTTGCTCTCTAAATAAAAGCCAAATTTGATTGCCGCTGAAGTGTTTTTTGTTTTTTTGTGTGCCTATCAGCTAAACTTATTTGAAAATGCATGTGCACTTAGCTGATGGTAACTGTATCTATTTTTGTGTCTTTGTATATACGAATACCTTGCAGTACATAAAGCAAGATGCATAGCAAAGAAACAGATATTTCCTAGCAGTACTCTATAGGATTCTCCAAGAAATCTGGCTGCAACAGTTGTTTGACTATTCAGAGTTGCATACACAATGCTAGGAAATGCCAAGTGCATTTCGATCCATATGCAATCAACAAATAGCATCATCATAGCTGATTGACTCTTACAACTCAAAGAAATCTGGCTGCAGCTATTGTTTGGCTATACAGAGTTTCATACACAATGCTAAGAAATGTCAATTGCATTTTGATCTATATGCAATCAACAAATAGTATCACTGTCAAGCTGTTTTTTGGGTGCAGCTACTGAGCAATTTCTTTTGCAATTAAGCATCATAGCTGATTGACTGTTACAAAATGTGTTAGGTCTTTCTGCAAATATGTATATGTATCTGGATACAACTTACAATATAAATATATATCCAATTTGCAAATGATATTGCTATTGCCTGCCGTGTTTATTTTTTGGAAAAAAAATTGCTTGCACCTTTAACATCAGCTTCCTATTTCTTTCAACATCAAAGATTTATGTTTTTTTACTAATGGACATACTATCATGTGCACAGACAAACAACCAACCTTACATTGTTTTCACTACAGATATTGTTTTTTGTTCTCGAAGGCTAGATAACTAATTTGAAACAACATTGTTTGCTGCTTACACTAAATTGCAAAGAAAAAACCTTATAATTTACTTGGCCACTTAGCTTCATGCTTATTCAAGCTTCTTTTGTGATAATATATAATTCAAACTTTATAGATCTCTATCCTAATAATGAAACATTGTCTGAGCAAAATACTTTTTAAACTTTTCTTAAACATGCATAAAAGCCAGCATCTCCACATCATAGATTGATAGTACATTGTCCTTATTAGTTAACTTCAAGCTTTCAAAGAAATGTGGCCATTAATTTTGCATGGGTGATGCAGTTTTGTACTTCTTCTTCGCATTTTTAAAGTGATATGTTTATAGAGCTTGCATTGGTTCATTTGAAATTTTGAGAAGTTAATAAATTTACAATTTAGATTTAATTTCGGAGTGTACCTATGCTTGGATTTCACATCCAGCTATAAAGAAATGTGAGATCTATGGACACAAGCACAAGCTTGAACATCGTCACCCTTTCTGTTATGTTGAAAGGAATTATCTATTTCATATGTCCATTGGAACTAGTCCCTTTTCAGATCCAAGAGACTTCCAAATGCAATGTGCCAACAAATAATTCCTTGAATACCAAGTACAACAAGTTCACTCTTTGCAAACCCATAATTTTATTTTCTTCAAATAAACAAATGAGACACAAGAGTTCTAAAGCAATTTCCAAATAATGCAGTGCTTGACCAAAATGAAATTTCCCAAATAATGCTTGAAATTTAGTTCATTGTATTGTAGAATTGCTTACTGTATTGGTTAGACCAAAATATTTCATGCAAAAATTAGAACAATCCAATCCAATCTTGTAAACACTTTTTTCCCATATAATTTTTCTAGTAATCCATTTATACACGGGATGTGGAATCTATTTTTATAAGTTCTCTTGTTGAATTGCTTGCAGTCATCTTGCACAAGAAAAGAACTGTTGGTCATCTTTACAAACAATACACATGAAACAAAAATGGGATTTTTTTAAGGACTATATGACTTGTATCGATTATTTATTACATTGTTATTTTTCTCATGTCTTTAAATAACTTTAGATACATGGATAAACATTGACAACAATGGACCTTTGCTCCAATTCAATGATGTGTCATTGGCTGCTGGCATCCCATGAAGTAGATCTTGTAAGACATATGAAAACAAAACGTTTTTTAAATGAATTTGTTTGTGGAAATAAACTATTTTTTCACCGAGTTTCGTCCCTCTAATTGTCGTAAATTGTTTCGATAGGTAGGGAATTCAAATGAATGATTAGACATCGATCTCCAATGTTATTTTCACAACATTGATAACCAGTGACAGTCAAAATGCTTCATTGATGGGAAATTTAACTACACATATTTGTAACCACAAGGCTCAAATTATGATTGTCAATTGTGTCGAGTCGATAGACCCTAAAAACTACATCCATCCTTCTTCAAAGATAAAAAAGCATTTCAATTGGGACCCCAGTTCGCATGGAAATGCATTTTTCATTGAAAGACTAGTTGTTCAACTTCACTTTCTTCTCTGTATAAAATCTAATATTGTATCAATATCAATATAAATTTGGATCTTTCCAAACTGAATCTTTAATTCCTTGAAAAATGTACTCAAACTTATGACCATAAGTCCTTTTCAAGGTGTGTGCTTTATCAACCTACTCAAGACCTATATTAAATTCAGCTATAAAGCGATGTGAAGTCTATGAGTACAAGTGCAAACTTGAACATTATCAGCTTAATCATGACAAAGTTTGATGAATATCCGACTTTGGTGGCCATTTAGAGCCTCATTGTTTATGTATTCTGTCTCAGAAGTTTAATTTTATGTATATTAAATCTTCAACTTCTATCTTGATGTAATTTCACTTATTTACACTCTTACATGCAATATAAATTAAGGAACTTAAAAATCTGGTCTCTAATTGTTTCCGTTTTTGCATCTATATTGATGTGTGTATATATGATATTAAAATTTAATTTTTAATTTTTAATTTTTCTATTTGACCCAGTCTTAGCTTCTGCTCTAATTAGAGTCCAAGTCTGATAACTTTGCATGGAAATAACTCGGTTTTTATAAAATCTGAGAACATAAACTTCAAACAAAAATAAGGAACATGTACTTGACAATCAGTCAACAAACTTGGAAACAATTTCATTGTTTTTCACATACTTTAATGCAAATAATTGAAATCAACGTTAAACTTCCAAAAAGCGAGACCTTTCAGTGAACTAGCGGCAAAAATCTTGAGACTTTTTGTCCGCAATCGCGCAGAAAGTTAGATACCTGTTGCTGAGATTATTGAACGTTTTGATTGAATTTTTCCGCAACCGCGGGGAAACATCCGCACATCTGCCGCAAAGACTATTTTGTGCAACTTAAGTTTTTCTTCGGTTTACTTTTTGCCTTACTCATTTTTCTAAGCCGCATCGCGGAAGTTCTGAAGCAATCTTTCCGAAACAACGGAAGAAATGATTAAATCCGTCGCTGCAAAACTCGCCTTAAACTTCCGAAAAAGCAAAACCTTGTAGTGAACTAACGGCGGAAATCTTGAGACTTTTTGTCCGCAATCGCGGAGGAAGTAAGATAAGTGCTTCTGAGAATGCGGAACATTTTCACTAAATTTCTCCGCAATAGCGGGGAAACATCCGCAGGTCTGCCGCAAATTGTGCAAACTCTCCCATGCGCAAAGAGTTAAGAATTTTTCCCTGAAGCATCGGAGAAAGTTAGTTACCTGTTGCCGAGACTATCGAACGTTTTGACTGAAATTTTCCGCAACGGCGGAGAAACATCTGCAAATCTGCCGCAAAGACTGTTTTCTTCAACTTAAGCTTTTCTTCTGTTTACTTTTTGCCTTACTCATTTTTCTAAGCTGCACCGCCGAAGTTCTGAAGCAATATTTTCGAAACAGCGGAAGAAATGATCAAATCCGTCGCCGCAAAACTCTCCACAATAGCGGGGAAACATCCGCAGGTCTGCCGCAAATTGTGCAAACTCTCCCGTGCTCAAAGAGTTAAGAATTTTTCCTCGAACAATCGGAGAAACTAGCCAAAGTTTTCCGCAATAGCGGAAGAATTTCGCTAATGGTTCCGCAACGGCGGATGGACTTAACTCACCACACAACGAAGAAAATTACGAAATTTCATCCGCAAATGCGAACAAACCTACTTAAATCCTTTCGATATGCATTTCCACGCTTTTCAAACGGATAAACTCAGATAACTTCTCCGAATTACCGGCCCATCTCAGTGATCTCTTCCGCAACCGCGAAGCACTTGACCTTGTTCTCCCATTTTCGACGGTCGCATTTAATACGAAAAGTTTTGATTTGACTTTGTCTGTATGCCTTCATTAGTGCCGTTTTAATTTCTCGCCTACCCTATTAATGGTTCGCGCATGCGAAATCCTTTATATGGGGTATGAACCCCGTTAGAGTTTTGACAATTTCTATTCACTGGAAGGCTTGCTCCGTTTCTAATGAATTTCGACGCACTTGCTCCAGCATTACCAGCTCCATTGCAGCAATCGCTAGTTCTGTTCTAACAGGTTAGTACATCACAGAGCCTCGTAGGCTCAATCTTTACAAGTGGTATATCTCAAGCCTTTGATGTGCGTGGCTTACAAGTTTCAGAGGTTTGCATCTTAATAGGTTTATATGCATTTTTATAGCTACATGTGCAATCTTGAATATAAAAACTCTGATACTATTTATAAAAGGATAAAATATCTTAGGAAACTGAGAGTTCTACGGTAAAACAAGGTTACATATGTCATGTAATAAGCATACCTCCGAGTCAATGTTGTGCAACATGGCTGTATTTGAGACAAACGGATACTACCTGGAGCCCTTTGTTGTTTAGGACCTCAACTTATACGCAGGAGAAACTTATTTAGTGCTGATAAAACAAAATCAAAATGCTTCCAGAAATTACTGGGCAACCTCATCGCGGCTAAGAGACCAACTAGACGTGCCATCTTAAGATATCTTCCAAATTATCCGTCCATGTTGTGTCCCTCCATGTCTCTGAAAGGCCCGCTTTAGAATGATACTGCTTCCACCAAAAATTAGGTCAGGCCAGAGCAGGGTACCTGATCCCTCCTCCCCTTAGACCAGCGCTTCTGAACATAGGACAAAATCAACGCTTACATCAGTTGGGAAATTAACAATTAGTTGTATTTTGTGAAATAGATGCACCCACTAGTGGGTTCTACGTGCTTGTCCCCTCGTACAAAAGGCAGTACGAATTTATTTTGGTGAGTGAGTCCTCTAATCAAGGGAAAAAGGGCAATAATACTACATAAATCTAAATATTTTCATAAAATTCTTATGGGCAGAGGTATTTGAATCAATTTGTTGTGTGCTCTGCTAGAGGGGACGGTCGTCTAACTCCCCATGAAAGGAGGTATATTTTAATTCCGTGTTTATTTTAAACTTGTTGTTCTTACCAGCCGAATCCATCATTTCAACGGAACCATCATATTCAATTTTGAGTGCGGAGAGCTTCTCCGAAGAATTATTGTAAATTTGATTTTGGAGCCTCTACGTTTTCGCTGAAACCGAACTATCAAATCTATCAATGCCATAATGACTTTAATATCAAAAAAATTGTGTCACACATTTCTCATAAAAAGTTATCGGGCATTGAGTTCCATTGATTTTAAAACTGTGAGGACAAAGTTAAAAAAAAATTGGTCATTTTGGTTTTACAAACTCGCCAAAGTTTTCTGCAATAGCGGAAGAATGTGGGCAACGATTCCGCAACCGTGGATAGAATCTAAATTCTTTCTCGATGGCCCACTTCTTTTCTAAATATTGGAACTCACCATACACGGGAAGAACTTACCAAATTCCCTCCGCACCTCCGAACGGACTTGTCTAAATCCTTTCGATACGCGTTTCCACGCTTTTCAAACGGATAAACTCAGATAACTTCTTCGAATTAGCGAGCCATCTCAGTGATCTCTTCCGGAACAGCATAGCACTTCACCTTGTTTTCCCCTTTTCGACCGTCACATTTAATACGAAAAGTTACGCAACAATGCATAGAGATGTAATTACCGTCGCCCAGTAAGATCTTCTGAAACTGCAATGGATACTTATGTCATAGTTTCTGTCATTTAAATTTTTAGATTTTCCATTGTGGTCGATAATTAACACTTTGTTTGACCTGGGTTTAGTTGGAGTATAATTAACACTTTGTTCAACCATTTGTTTTTGTTGTTTCTACAAGTGATTGAAATCACCCAAAAAGTATTTAAATGTAGGACAAAGCATCAGAGACAGGGTCTTGAATTACTCCAGCAATGCGTATGCTAAAGGTTTTTGATACTCACCTATTATCTGTTAAGCTTTCCTGTTAAGGTTTAGCAATTCTGCATTGATAGCTAGGAATTTGGCTATCCCCGTCATGAATAATCCTATTCCCATGTCTCTTGTAGTCCTTCTAGGTCTACCTATATTTAAATGACATGAATTGGAGAGACAAGAAGATTTATGTACATGGACTCATGGAATGCAGTGAGAATCCAGATCCATCTTCATTGGCATTAACTTCTAAAACTACAAGGGATGCTTCTGTCATTCATCCAAAGTTCATGGATGTACGTCATCCACTCCAGTATCGAATTTGAAACCCATCTCCGTAGTTTCCTTCCATGAAATATTGACATTAGTTTGGTCAAAGCTTGTGAAGCCCATCGCTTTCATTCTTCCATTATTCCAACGCTCTGTACAGGATGCAAATACAGAGTGTGAACATATGTACTGTCAATGTCCCTCCTTGTGAAATTATGAGCAACAATAGAAAACTACAAAGGGATGCTACTTTGTCTAGATTGAGCTGTAGAAGAAGGTATGCGACCCTAGAGTAGCAATTTCGAGCTTCCAATTCCTTTTCTAGCTAGCTGCAGTGAGAATTGGGGAGCTAAGTATGAATATATATTTGGGGCTGTAATATTCTCAACTAGTTCGGCAGCAATGGTGTGTGTGTTTAGCGATCTTTAGGTATATTCTGTCTAAGCTGTCATTGCCTCATCTACTTGCTAAGATATATTGCCATTATCTTGCTTTAGGATTTATTAGTCATCAACGATCAACAATTATAACTTTTCCTCCATCTAGAATGTGTGGGACTTTATAATATAGTCGCATGAAACTTTATGGTGAGCATGTGAGCATACATGAAGATTGATGTAAATAGGTGTCTGTGACAGATTTATATTGACAGGAAACGTTGTGTATTGCAAAAAAAAACATTGTAGCTGGGAGTTGCAGCACTAAAACCTTGATAATCAACACATTTAATAGTGCAGAAATGCTTGGAGTGTTGGATAAGTGAATTAAATCATTGATTCATATTGGTCAATGGGAAGGTGCCGATATGTCTAGGGTTTATGTCCTCATAGGAATACGTTGAGGCAAATTAATGGATTTTTACTATTTCCCTACCTTTCTTTGGGACAAGATGTTCGAAAGTGCACTAGTCATTGGCGCTACAATGAGGGCAATTGTCGAACCTTTAAATTTTATGTCTATGATTATGTTTCACAAATGGGCCTTAAAACTATTATCTTAAAACTATTTCCCATAATGGGCCTTTGATAATCGTTTCTTACTCAGTAGGTTAAGTTTTAAGATAGTGGAAGTGTCGGAGCCTGGAAATAAATGTCAATTGGATAACTTGTTCATCTATTTTCTGCCATTGGCAATATTACTTTTTCCCCTCGGTTTTGCTTTATAACAAGTTACTGTCATGTCAAACTCATGCCATAAACATGACTCTGTTAGTTTCAGGAATCCATTGCTTATTCTGAAAAGCACAGGATTATTAAAAGACGTATGAAATGAACGTCTGAAAGATTGTTCATTGAAAAAACCATAACCATTTGAAATTCATAAAAATTTTCCATTAGCATTTGAATATTACCACCATGAATAACATTCTAGTTCTGATTACTGATATTGTGTCATATGTTCTTATCCATGCACTAACTACTGTATATCGATTACTGAACAAGAGATTCAAAATGCCGAAGGGTGTTAAAAGAAAGGCAAAGACAGCTAATAACAACGCAAGAATGGAAACTAGATTCCAAGATACAACATGCACCACGGGCGTACCTCCAGAAATAAAATGGGGAGACGTTTACCGCATGGTGAGAGATCAGGATTTCCCTGAGGCCCTTATCGAAGAAGAATGCCTATACCAGAACATTAGGAATTCCTGTATATCCAAAGCATCTACACGTCCAGAGATCTTCCCATGTTCAGAAGTAATTGGATGGATTTTGCAGCATGCAAACGCCGAGACTAGAGTTCTAACAAACAGCAAAGGAATAGAATTTGCTTCATTCCACCCATCTTATATCTCAACAGCTTACAAGTTTCCCAAGCCTCAGCAACGGCTTGATGATGCATGGCTAGAAGCAGTCAAGATGGACAACCTAGAGATGGCTAGGAGGCTGCTGATCGCAGGCAAACATATCAGGAAAAAGGATAGTGAAGAGTATGTGGTTCAGAACCCGAGACCCCCTTTCAAACTAATCGCTCTCATGCTAAGCAGAATCTTCGGAAGGCCTGATGGCACAATTTTTATGCTCCAATGGATACCTATCATACACTATGGGGCATTCAAAGGGACAATCTTCAACTGGGTTGATATCCTCTCAGATAGCCTGGCATCAACCATAATCACTGCACAAGAAGGATTAGTAGAAAGAAAGGCAGAGTATTATATGGGATCTTACTTGATAGATTGCATTGTGGCAAAATGCCCCTTTCCTAGGCTGGGATGCATATGGAACTCACTTGACAACTCAGTGTTCATCGCCTACAAATTTTTTTGGGCTCAGCATTACAAAAGGCATTACAAACTCGTTTGTGAAGAATTCATCATGCCTTTATATGAGTTAATGTTCAACAAACAACCCAACTGCCTATCTAAGAATGCTATGCAAGTTTTAGAGAAATATGGTGATTTTTATTTTTCGCCAGAAGGTACCTATATAAGAATGTACGGAGGTTCCAAAATCCCGTATATCCTACCTAGGTATGCTACAGATTATATAGTCCATAAAGAAATGGCGAGACAAGTATTCATTGATGGAATTGGTAATGCTTTGTACAAGGCAAAGAAGGCCTCCTTCCTGCCTTTACCATTTTATGTTGGCGCTTACAGATTTTCAAAAATAACAACAGCAGAAGAATTTGTTGTTGAACTGAAAATCTTCCATTTTGGGGAAAGAATTTTCCACAGAAATGATCGGCAAGGTAAAGCTGCAGAGCATTGCAAGGAAATTGGTACCCCCTTTGAATACGCTCACTTTTATGATAGAGACGAGGAACCATATAGAGGAATTAGCAATTTGTCTGGGCTCCAAACTTGTCAACTTGGTAAAGGAGGAGCTGCCTCGAGCTCTAATGTTATTGCAAAACTAGATCAGTAGCAAGAAAAGAGTACCTTGAAAATTGTTGAGTCTCTCTCTAAAGAAGAACAAAGGTCCAAAGAAAAAGCTAAGAAAATTCAAGAGGAAGCTGAAAAGAACATCAAAGCAAAAGAAGATAAACTTTTGGAAGAAAAGACCTTAAAAGACCAAGCACATGAAGCTGAAGCTATCGGGGTTCAAGAAGTAGAGAAAACTAGATTGGCAAGAATCGCCAAGCAGGAAGAAGAAGAGAAACTAAGAAGAGAGCAGGAGGAAGAAGCACTAAGAAAAACAAAAGAAGAAAAAAAGCAAGAAAAGCATACTAGTCCTCAAAGCCCAAATATTCAAGACCTTGATATCAATGTCTCCATTGAGGAGCTTCCACTGGTGGCCTTCACACCATCTAGGGGCAGTACGGTATCTACATGGGATAGATTTTCCTTTAACAGGAAAAGGAAATCTATCATCAAAGAAACAATTACTAGTGTCAAAAGGCCTTTTAAACCTGATATAGTCACCAGGCATGAAACCACCATCATGCAGGGGACTCAGAACGATCCTGAGCTCATGGCATCAATCTCTATAGCATCTGTTATGGCAACAGTAGATAATGTAAATATTTTGGGAGACGAATTGAAACAGGAGAAAGAGAAAACTCGGCAATTACATGAGGCTTTGGTTAAAGAAAATAATTACACAAATTTGATGATTGAGAAAAATGATGCTCTCATGACTCAGAAAGAGAGCTTAAATATAGAACTTCAACAACTGGAGGCTGATAGGAGAGCCCTAGCAATGCAAGCAAGAGCACTATAAATAGTGAAAGGAGAACTTGAGGATAAAAACTTAAAGCTAGAAGAAGGAAGAGAATCGCTGGAACTATAATTGCAACAAGCTACCAGTAAGGCAGCAGATATGCATCCCTTTCATGAGCAAGCTTGTGAGTTAACAAGAGCAATCTACGGTGTACAACAACTTATAACAGAAGCGATTTGCAAGCTTAAGACAATCAGGGCTAAAATTGTAGAGATTGCCAGAGAAGCCACCAAACGCAAGAGAAAGTACGTGCGAATTATTGATGATATCCATAAACATATGTAGTGGAGAGAAGGGAATTCCGGTTTCCCAGCAAATCTTTCATTTAAATCCATATTTGGCTTCAATTTAGATATACACCTTTTAGGTTTTTGCAAAGAATACTGAATAAATTTGAGCGACATGTCCGCCGCTACCATTGAACAATGCAACAACTTGTACCTTCGGATGCAGATGGCCCAAGAAAAATGCTTAATGAAGATGCCACAGATGCAGAAATAGAGTACATCAGGAAAGTGGATACATTGACCGCTGAAGATCTCGACCACTGGATTGGTCAAGCCACTGTTCACAAATACATCTTAGAAGAAAGTCTCCGGGTCGCTAAGATAGAACTTTTGAATATGGAAGAAGATCTCGCCAAGCATGAAGTCTCACTAAGACAATGCTTCCTCTTTCCGCCAACAATGTCATTAAGGAAACTATTGCTTGGGAAAACCACATAGAGAAGGCAAGCAGGGCATCAACATCGAACCAAATTCCAACCTCAGAAAATGCTCCAGCAGTTGCAGTAACTCAAGTCTTAGTGGAAACACACACAGCTTCAGAAACACCTAAATTAACGCATGCGCCAGCCATAGGATAACTCACATTTGCTCACATCCATTCATTAAAGTCAGCATGTGTCCTTGATTTTGTTTTATGTATACTATTAAGACATTAAAAAGGCATTTGGATTTTAACTCCCGTTCCTTTTTTGTAAAGTTGACAGTTAGGATATGGGTAGCAGCTCTTGCAGCATTTTGTAAAGCTATATATAGCTAACTAGAACTAGAAAGAACGGACTTTTGACAAGTGGAAGAATTTCTTTTGATGTATGAGAACTACTTCAGCTACAGTGATGAACAAACGATTTTGGCCTGTGAACTGACGGATGTTTGTCAAACTATTTCAGCAATTTTCATCTGCATGCAGTGAGATCTTTCCTGACGTATGTGAATTACTTCGATGTCGTGAATGATTTCATGTCCTTTGCAAAACTCTTATATCTTATGAGTAATCGAATACTGTTTCTAAAATCAAAATTATCTTTGATATCACTTACATTCAACTGAAAATGCATTTGTTGATTTAATGCGCATCTCATGGGAAGAACTTTTGTCCAAACTTGGAAAAAAAATGTCAACTTGCACCTTTTGAGCTCTTAACTTAGCTAATTGCTTGACCCTTATCAAATTTCATTAGTATACTTAGGGCTCTATGCCTTCTTATTATATTATTTCTTCTAACTAACCCCCAACCACCAACTAGACCATATTCCATTATTAAAAGCCACACTACAATAATTACCCCCATTGGGTACACATTGCATAGTTGATTCCATTTTGGGTACTCATTACACCATTTATTCCCCTTAGGCACCTTCCTACGTATCCCATAGTTCAATTACAATTGAATAAAGTCGTCTTGAAACAATTTCATTGTGTCATCCACTACCATGCTCAGTTCATCAACATTACCTAAAATACCATTTGGCAGGGGCTTAGCTGCACCGCAACTATTTCCCTTGTTTTAATTAGATTTATATATTGATGAATTTAACAATACTTATTTAACATTTTTACATATTTTAAATATATTATTATTCATTTTATTGAAGGTGATATGTAAAAATTTAAAATAAAAATATTATATATAGTTTTTTCGAATTACAAGTTTTTAGCCATGTATCGTTTCTATTTCCACCGTTTTGGATTCTATTGGCTGTTCCCACCACGTATTCTTTTTATCTTCTCGAAATTCGGCCAAGTATTCTTGGGAGTTTCTTCAACATTACCAGCATTGCCACTATGTCGAGAGATTTTCCATTAAAAGAGTATTTGGGCCACAAAGCCGTAGAGCTAATACATTCCTTATAAAAAAAAATGTGTTTAACCTAATGATCCAAAAGCTATATCTATAGTTGTGCAGTTGAGGATTGTGATAAGGAGTTATGATATAGCTTGTATTTTTAAGATATTGTTCAAAACTTTACTTTAGAGTTTTAATAAAATTTTAAGACATTTTTTCCCTTTTGTGTTTTGGTAGAATTTTAAGATATATTTTCCTACTATATTTCTTTTGCTCAATTTTTTTAAAGTAAAATTAATACTTCTGTTCTTTTAATTTATATATGCAGAATATAGCATTAGTATTCAATTTTTTAAAGTAAAATCAATACTTCTATTTTTTTAATTTGTATATCCAGAATATGTTTCTTCTGCTGAATTTTTTTAAAGTAAAATTAATACTTCTGTTTTTAATTTGTATATGCAGAATAATGTCGAAAGTCAAAACCCATAAAGATGCCATTGATGTTGTTTTAGAAAAATACAACCTGTATCGTTTGGACAACTTTGCATATACAACAGGAGATTGTTTGTTTGATGCTTTCCAAGTTTTGCTACATAATAGATACACATCTATAGAAGTAAGAAACGGTGCAATACAACATTTCAAATATTGCTTACAAACAAATGATAATGAAGCACTTGCATCTTATCAGCACGAATTGAACACGTATTCTTTGATGGAAATGCATAATGTCAATGATCCAGAGGTTTATTTGGAACAAATGTCGAAATCAGCCTCAACTCTTCTACCATTAGAAGATAGAGGCCGCTGGGGAGACATGTTCTGCATACATTGGTTGTCAAATTGGCTCAATATACCAATAAGAGTTTGGTCAAAAACAAAAATGAAGCCATATTTATATTTCAATTCAACTTTAGTAAAAAACACATACGACATCTTGTTTCATGACAAGAACCCTCTTGCTAGACATTTTGAACCATTGTTGTGCAAAAAACAAATACATATGATCAATGATCATCTACATACTAAAGAGACTATTAGATATGAAAACATAGACCAACAATGGATTCAAATACAGAATAGGATGCTAGCAAATGGACTTGAACGAGCTCGTGGATTCAATAGTGCAGATGGTGAGACTTCATTTCAAACCATTTGCCACTTAACAGAAAATGAATATGATACCCCTTGCTTAAGACGCATAGTGGCGCAAACGTTCTCCAATGCAATAATGCAAAATGATTTTTTGCTATAAGATGCATAGAACATTATATCAATATTGACATATTGAAAAATATCCCTGGAGTGGCAAACTGGCAAGCATATATTGTCAATTTGGCATTACCATATAAATAAGGCTACATAGAAGGTGGTCCTTTTGTCTACAGTTGGATTTGGAACATAAAAATATGCATGTGGTCTGCTAAAACAACCAACATCTTAGCGAAATTCCATCCAGTAAGAAATACATCAAAGGTTTTTAGTGTCATTCAATATGAAATGGGCATGGAACGATTTCATTATGAACCATTGCAAAAATTAATAGCAACAAACAATAAGACATATACAATATTATCTAGTGACAATATACAACTACAAGTAGAAAAAAAATTGTCTCTTCGCTCTATCAAAAAAATAATGAGGGGTGATGCTATATCTGATCCAAAAACAAAGAAATTTGATCTGGAAATAAATAGAATAGCTGTGAAAAAAAGAAATGCAAATGTTATTTGCGAACAATTTGAGCCATTTAAACAAGAGAAGAAACTTAGAGTTTGGCATGAAGATGAACAAAATAAAGAAAGCATACTTCCAACACTAGCTGAAAAAGCATTTGAAAAACAAGCCTCCGATATTTTGATTTACAATTGCGTAATTTGTGATTGCATCTTTTTTAGAAAGGATGTTGTAAAAACAAAAGATAAACATATAGAAAAACTAGGCATGGAAATAGAAAAAAAAACATTTGAAACGATACACAAGTGAAAATTTAGAAAACCAATACACATGCAAACTTTGTCAAAAAGATTTTGAACATGATGAGATTCCTAAATTTGCATGTCCACAATGTACCAAAAGAAACAAGCGCATAGGCATAGTCAAGCAATTAAATGAATTAGAGGAAAGACTAGTATCACCAAGATTGCCTTTTTTGCAAATACGAGAGCTAGGACAAAAATATAGAGGTCAACAAATGGGCCTAACTGGAGGCGTTATCAATGTTCCAACTAACATGACTTGAATTCAACATGCCCTACCTCGTGACATAAAAGAAACCGATACTGTTACAGTGGCAATTAAAAAAAGACTATCCTATAAAATTTCTTATGCTTTTGGTCACATACGTGTACATCTAATCATGAAAGGGTTAAAGCGATTATGCAAAACAATGCTCTATAAAATGGAGAAATTTGTTATAAATGATAATTGGAAAGAAATGTTCAACCAGGTAAAGGATGCATATGAAACTGATACTGATAATGAAAGTGAGACTACCATCGATGAAAATACTCAGGAACCAGTAACAAAGACACTACTCCACGGATTCACAGATTCACATAGTATATATGATCTTCAAAACAATCAAATAAACATTGCTCCTGGTGAAGGCTACATTCCGTTGGGAATTTTCCAACATAGATATTCATAGGAGATGAGTTTCCCTACACTTTTCTATGGACAAAAACGACCAAATGATGTTACAAAAAGTTTTGCTTATCAAAAAATTTCTAGATGGGAGGTATTACACAAGGACCATGACTTTGCATATCACATCACAAATTTGTTTAACAAGGCAGTTCGCATTATTCTTAATCAAGTATTAGATTGTATTTGGAATAGAATAAGAAAGGGACAACTAAAGGGAAGGAAGTTACTAGCAAAAGATGTTAAGTCAAAACCAAATTTGGACCACATACTAAAATCATACATTGGTTACATGGATCTAAAATCAATTCGCACATCACCAGATTACCATCTAGGTGTACGCAGAAACCTTTATGCAATGATACGACAGTTAGGGCCCCCGACATTTTTTGTAACATTTAGTAGTGCGGAACATCGTTGGAATCCATTAATCAATGCACTAAAAGATATAAGAGAAAAAACAAATCTTCCCGTTGAAAATGAAATACAAAATAATTAAATTGAAACATTGGTACGAAATGACCCTGTAACTTGTGTACGATACTATAGAAATAGAATAAATGTGCTACGAAAACTTCTTTCTTATGACTACAAATACTATGGTCAGATAAAAGACTATTTCTTTGTAACTGAATTCCAAAATAGAGGAAGTGAACATGATCATGGATTACTATGGATAAAAGATGCACCAATATATGGTAAAAATACAAATGTTGAGATAGAGGTATTTGTAGATAGATATTTGTCCTCTGATTCAAGATTACTTAGAAATGATCTTAAAACAATTCAACAACACCATCACACAAGAACTTGTAGGAAAAATAAAAATTCCCACTGTAGGTTCAACTTCCCCATACCCCCAATGAGAAAAACAATAATACTTGAACCGATAGAATTTAAGAATGATATAACAAAAAGAAATGCAAAACTAATTTTTGATACTATGGAGCATACTAAATATGATGACACATATACATTTGATAATTTCTTAGAGAGCTTGAGTTTGACAGAAGACGATTACATAAATGCCATTAAATGTAGTCTAAAACGAACAACAATCCTACTAGAAAGAAAACCTGTAGACATATGGACAAACAATTTTTCTCGTAATATTCCAAGAGTTTGGAATGCAAACACAGATTCCCAATATGTACTTGATTCATATGTTGCAGCTACATATTGTAACTCTTATATGACAAAGCTCGATTTAACAATGACAAAGACATTTAAGCATATACGAGAAGAACACCAGAAAACAAAAAATGACATTGTACAAACAATAAGTAGGCTTGGAAAAGCTTTGTTGAAGTTGCAACAAATGTCTGCACAACAAGCTGTATATATTGTTCTATCTTTGCCTTTGAATACTAGTTCAAGGAAATGCATATTCATTAATACTTCACACAAAGACCAACGAGCATTTATATTGAAAAAACCAAAGGAATTGCAACAGGAACGAGATGATTCAGAAGACATAGCATATGCATCAATCATTGACTGGTATCTAGATCGTCTTGCAACCATTGAACATATATGCTTAGCTGAATTTGCATCAAGTTATACAAAAAAAGGAAATAAACGAAAAAAAAAGTGATGTCCCGTATGTGATTAGATATGTGAGATATAGTGAATAGAAAGATCCTGATAATTACTACAGAGAACAATTAATGTTATATGTTCCTTATCGACATGATGAAATCATTTTCAAGGAACAATATTTAACTTGGCATAATGCATACATGAGCTTGAAAAGTGCCATTAAAAAAAATGAACAAATGTTCACATATAGAATGGCTGAAGCATGGGGTGACATCGACGATGCATCAATCACGCTAGAAACTAAAGATTATGAGGTGTTTGATAGAGACACAATTAAAGATAACCAAACAATTAGTATTGATATATTCCACAATGATTACGAGAAATATGAAGAATGTAACATTGATGCTGATGTCAAATACTACAAAGACATTAAAAACATAAAAACATCAATTGACAAACCCTATCACATTGTAAAGCAACCACATATAATAGAAAACAAAACATTTTATGACATCAGGAGACAATTGAACAAAGAGAAAGCAACTATAGTGAAAGATATAGTGACTAAAAAGAAGAATGCACCAAATGAACCAATTTACCTGTTCTTGACAGGATGCGCAGGAACAGGCAAAACATTTCTTGCAAAAGCATTATTCCAGTCTCTTGTATGCATGTATAATAATATAATTGAGTATGACCCACAAAAAATAAAAGGACTCATAACAGCTTATACAGGAAAAGCAGCATTCAATGCAGGAGGTGTCACATTACACTCCGCGCTTTTCATGCCCTTCAACAAATCAGAATACCTACCCCTAAATAGTGAAAAATTGGACACATTGACAAAACACTTTCAACAACTTTGTGTTTTGCTAATTGATGAGGCATCCCTTGTTGGCTCGACATTCTTGTACCAAATTGACAAACGGTTACGCGAAATAAAGCATATGCCAACAACATACTTCGGAAATGTCGATGTTATTTTCGTAGGTGATTTGTATCAAGCGCAACCTGTCAAAGATTCCTTTATCTTTGAAAACCCAATATTGAACAAAGAAAAATTATCATATTATACTTTTTGGCAAGAAAAAGTCAAATGCTATCAATTGCACCTAACTATGCGTCAAAAAGACGAAGACTTTATTAGAATATTAAACGAAATGAGATTGAATGAGCAATCTGATGAGGACATAGAGTACATAAATCACCATTGTTATAAACCAACACCTACAATCCATTATTTCCATACTTATTTTATAGAAACAAGGATGTCCAAATCCATAATGAAAAAGTGCTTTCTGAACTAGATGAAGAACTAATAAGTCTTGAAGCAATCGATGAAGCTGATAATAGTCAACAGAACTTTCACACTTATGACAAGACAAAAAATTTACCACCCAGAATACTAGTAAAAAAAAATGTCCTAGTTGAATTATATGCAGGAAACTACAACGTAGAAGATGGGCTTATCAACAGTGCTGATGGAGCATTCAAGGGTTACTCATTGCATAACAAACTGTCAATTGGATGTTGTCTGGGTAGAATTTATTGATCCAATTGTTGGAAAATTGCAACGAGAAAAGTTTTTTGAATTCTATGACGAAAACATTTCACCAACTTGGACACCATTATTTCGTATTGTGAAGCCATTGTCTTGGTCTAAAGGAAGGAATCAAACAATTGTAGGAAAACAATTTCCCATACAATTAGCATGTGCTAGAACAATACACAGAGCACAGCGATTGACTTTAGATAGACTTGCATTTGATCCAAGTAACATTAGAACACATGGATTAGTATACACAGCTTTATCGCGTGTGAAATCCATGGACTCACTATTTCTAGTTAAAAGATTAACACAAGAAAATTTCAATGTAAACAAAAAAGTATCAATAGAAATGAAACGACTAACAGAAGAAAAAGCATGGAAATTAGACTATATTCAAAAATCAACTTCATGTTCCACTAGACTTTCAACTGCAACATTGAACACACGAAGTTTACATGCACATATTGATGACATACTACACGATGAGGATCTCATGAGCAATATGATTCTTTGTTTTCAAGAAACAAGAACAAATATCCCACCAAGCAAAAGCAAATTTTCAAGATACAATTTCAATACATCATACTCTGTTCATGGTGTGCTCTCTTGTATACAAAAGAACATAGACATAATTGCAAACAAAAACTTTTGCAATGAGAAAGTCGAACTTGTTATGTCAGAGCTGTATATCCAACAACATATTTGCATAATGAACATATATGCTACTCCATTTTCATCTGCTTCAACAATCATTGAAACAATCTCAGCTGCCAAGGCTGAAATGCTTCATGGCGACAACATCGTTTTGATAATTGGTGATTTCAGTATCAACATCCACGCAAATAATCAAAGAAGTAAACAACTAGCAGAATACATGCACTCACAACACTTACATGAAATAAGAAACAAATCTACACCAGAAGCAAAAAGTCACATTGATCACATTTGGACAAATTTGCCTTCTGAACATTGTCAAGTCGACATATTAGAAGCATATTGGAGTGACCATGAAGCTATTTATGCTTTACTACATTTACTTTAAAGTGTGTATCAATTGGCTTCATTGAGTCTATCGAGTAAACAAATTAAAGGTACGTTAACAATATTTATTCATTTTTTTAATTAGCTTTTATGTAATATCAAGAATGTCACCAATATCAATGTACTTGTACTTTTCCATGTATTGCATGCAATATCTTTCTACTATGATAGTATAAGTATCCTTAGATTTTCATTACTTGAATTGTAAGAAAATGTCAATTGTTATATATAACACTGAGCAAAAATATTATTGATTGCAATTTCCATCTTTTGTCGTATAGAGACTATTTCCTAATATCAAATACTAAACAAAAATGTAAACTCATGATTGTATTTTTTACCATTTTTTCTCTTATTTCCCAACCGTATCAATAAACACTTGCTAGTTTAAATAAATATTTTTGAAAACTATTAAAGAACTTTAAAAAATCATTTTGTCGAAGCAAAACTACTAGAATCATTCCTACTAATAAATATATTCACATTTAAATTGAAATTTATACTTTTAATTTTTAACTAATACGTTTATGACTTAGACTGAGTCAACATGTACAGCTATATAATTCTGGGCAATTGAACAAGCTCTAAACCACAATGCATGAACCGACATTAGGCAGTAGATGTGAACCCTATCCCACGTGCTAATCGGCTCAGTCATTAACCATTTAATGCCTTACTCGCGTAATGCAATGAGCTTGGGATACAGTTTGTTTAAAATGCAACCTGGTGCATTGACACTTGGTGGCAAGTTGAAAGGTTTTAAACCTACCTTTAAAAAAATATTTTACTTATTATTGTTACATATATTATGTCATTTCAATTCACGATACTATATGAGTTAATGTAAATCTTGGCCCTATTGACATTTGATCTCTGTCCAGCATATGCAGCTGCCATCCGGAGCTAGGCTGCAATAATAAATAAGTGAACATATTTAGTGCTTAGTTTATAGTGTATCTCTGCACATTTGTCCAATGGAGGATCTTCCTTTCCAAAATGAATAAGAGGCATAATGACATTTACGGTCTTAGTGTCCTACTTGCTCTCTATTTCAAAGTACTTAATGCATATCTCTAGCCTAGAAGCTTTGTAGAAGCCTCTGCATCGTTCACCAATCTCCAATACTTATAACTGGGTATTTTAAAACTGCCATTGAAATAGTAATGAACTTTAAATCAATTTCAATTGTCAAAATTACAATTTATTATATTTAAATTGGTCTTAGATTCTCGTGAAAATAATTGGAAGTGAGGCTATCTAGTTGTTTCACAAACAAAGCTGGACGTTGATACGTTTTTGACCGGCCAGTAGTACAAAGTATAAATATTTTGGGTAGTATTTGGTCTTGTTCTGCCTCAGCACACAAGATTTTTCACAGCACATAAAGATATTAATTTCAGATAAGAATGCATCTTCGTTTTTGTAGGTAATGCTCGAGTTTTAACTAGAAATAATGATTTGTAGCGAGACTTCTGGAATAGTATGCTGAATATAGAAATGATCAATTACAGCCATCCATTATATTCATTCTGCTTGAATATTAAATGATGATGATTGTGTAAAAGGAACTTACATAGAATTTGAACAATGTCATAAAGGAGGCTAAGTAGACATTTAATTGCATGGTTTGAAAACTATTAGGAGTAAATTTTTTAAGGGCTATTTCTGAATAAAAATGAATATCATCTTTCTGATATTGGTTGTTTACAATAAGATTACTGTGACTAGCATTCAGTTTTTGCCTCCATAATTTCAAAAAGTGAACAGGCATTTCTCTACTCTTTAACATCTCCTCTATAACCATGAGAATAGAACGCAAAGAGCAAAGTTTACGTTTTACTTTTTAGTTATTATCCATTATCAATTGGCAATGTTCACTCCTTTAAATGCGTTCATTTGGCAATGTTCACTCCTTTAAATGCATTCATTTGGCAATGTTCAATCCGAAGCCATTTCAATGAGTGAGATATACGGAAATAACAAGAGAGAAGTTGTTGCTTTTTTTGCTTGGGTGGTCAACATTACTTTTGATTAACCATTACTATGCTGAATGTTGCACCCAATGAATTCCAACATTTGCATGTTCCTCCTTTCTCCATAATACGAAGCAGTAAAATTCTCATCGACTTGTAGGTTCATGTCCTAGCATGACCATACCATCCTCTCAATCTTCTTCGGTCACTTATACTTTCTCAGGTTCATGTCCTAGAATGACCATACCATCCTCTCAATCTTCTTCGGTCACTTATACTTTCTCAAGATTCTCCCATTCCATTCCATGAATCTATAGGCAGCACTACTAATGTCATAAGAGGCAACTAAATCCATCATTGATCTTATAGGCATAGAGCTCTCATATATATATAATCGTTACACAAATATCTTCCAGCACTGTTCAAGCATTATTCTACTTTTGCACTTAACTATTGCTTTGTTCATGACCTTTCATTCTTATTGCTCTACTATTCTTGAACTGCAATATTGTATTCAGATGGAATCTGTAAACATCTGCTATGTAGTATGTAGCATCATGGTTAATTTTAAGTGACAAGTAACTTAAACCTGTGAGAGCTTAGTTCACATCGAATCTATGTTTGCAATGACAATGTAGGGTGAGGTATTGATTTTTGTAAGTTGTGGTATGAAAGATTGCAATCATTGGGCAGTTATATGATGCCAATCAACATTCTGTGTGCTAATATCTTACCATCATAATAAAACTTGAAAAGCACATACAACTATCAACAAAACATATTAGAGAGTAATGCATCCCAAACTTGAATCAGTCGATGATCAAATTGACAAGGTTCAAAGTAATGAAGTCTCTAATTATGTAAAAAAGACATATAAAAGATCTTTTATAACCTATCTTATTGTTTAGATCTCATTATAAATTATCTTGTAAATTGTCTTTATGTTCTATTGATTTTCATTACACGTGAATGGTTCTCTTTGGTATTTGTTTAATACAGTTTGTTTTTAATCCAATTCAACGAAGGATAACAACTAACATGGCGGCTAGCTCAGGGTACGCGCATGTTCTCACAGCTAACTCAGGCAACTCAATGTGCATGCTCAAGCCACGCGGTAGGTAACTCAGCTACGTGTTACTCGGAGTGCATGCCCAAACATCGGTTAATCTACAGCGTCCTTAGGGGATCCTGTAGAATATTGTCATAGAGTCACCATGAAACTAGCCTGAAAAATTCTTGATACACCCTTAATTTAGCTTTGGATAACTTGTGTGTGGTCATGGCCGCCTGGCCGGCCTGTAAGAGATCAGCCCTCACAGCTATTGATGCTTGTCTAGTGAAGCTCCTTTCTGGGTCCTGGGTGTTTATTTTAGGGTTTCAACGCTCTTGCGTTGTTACATTAGCCACACCTTCCTTTTTCAATCGGAGCTTTACTGTATTTAGCTGTAATGTAATGGCGGCCATGAAGAAGCACGGCAGGCCTGCAGCTAGGTACTAATGTTACATGGCTTCTACAGAGGAAAATTCTATGTGTGCAAACAAAATGCTACGTTGGAGGTCCGCAGCATTAAGTTTTTGGATCTGGGTCTGCAAGAATCGATCCCCTTTGTGCAGAGACACAGTTGCTCTAATACGAGGAGCCTCATTTATCTGGTATCGACAGGAAAAGCTACTAAGTATGGAAACATTGGTGTATTTGGGAGTGTTCCGAGCAAGTATATGTGCCAAGAAAAAAGGATTAAAAATAAATATTCTTTCTTTGTGCGTGCTTCTTTGCCTTCTGACCTTGAAGAGATTTTGTGTATGGGCTGTTTATGTTTATATTTATCTCTCTTAAACCTAAATCCCCATATTTAATTGAGCATTCTTTGCTGGATAAATCTAAAAAAAATATGGTTCTCTCCTTAATACAAACACCCAATTGTTTGAATATAAGATGAAAACGAGAGCATCCTTGGGATCTTATTCTTTGTGCTTGCTGAGAATTAAGAAAGTTGGCATTGGCCGCTGGATACCTAGAAGCGTCGCTACGAAATAAACGTGGTATTAAAACTTTAGATTGGAGCTGGAGCTTACTGCTGCTATCCCCACGCATAAACCTTTTTACCTTCCTTTTCCTTGCTCACTCACTCGGGCACCGCAGTCAGGTAAATTTGCTTACCTGAGCAAAACGCCAAGGTAAGGTCCTGAAAGGTCAACCCTAAGCTCTGGTCAGGTAAGGGTTGGTATGCCAATTATGGCGCTTATGCTGGTTCCGTGAGCTACCAGTCAGTAGCTGAACCCCTCCCCCCCATTCACATAAGTAAAAGGTTTCACCTTTGAAAGATGACCTCTGTTCAATCCTTTGTCTAGTAGCATCCTTTAGGTTCTAGTTCAAAATTCGTGCAGGTAAGACTATTCAGGGCCAACCCTTTAACCTAATGACTTATTTCATGCTTATACATAGTTCAACTTAGTTTTTGTTGTTTTGCTATGTTGCATTGTTATATTTGTCTTATATTGCAAACATTTGTCTTTACTGTTGCATTGTTGGAAATAAAGTGTTCTTCCTCTTTACCCTCTACATCTATCATATAATTTACATATTTTCAGTTTTAACATGTTTTCGTTGTTCTTCCGTGATAGAGGTAAATTCCATTGTAACTCGTGATTTTTCGTAGTTTATCAATTGTATTATTTGTTGTTTTTTAGTGTAGATTTTACATATTTTCATTTTTAACATGTTTTCGTTGTTCTTGCGTGATAGAGGTAAATTCCATTGTAACTGGTGATTTTTCGTAGTTTATCAATTGTATTATTTGTTGTTTTTTAAGTGTAGATTCTATCATAGAACTATTGTTTTGCTTTTTTAGTGTAGATTCTATCAAGTATGTCCTAATGCAGCTATTGCTTTTCTTTCCCATCTACAACAACATGAAAAGACAGATTAAAGGTGAACATGAAAAAGAAGTATTATAATCAGAAGTCAAAAGGTAAACATTGTTGAAGCAAATTTCAGAAAAAATTACCTATGATTCTTCTTTAGCTAACTTCTACTTGGTTTCTCTTTATATACAAAAACATTGATTCTTCTTTACCTAGCTTATGCTTGGTTACTTGGTTGCTCTCTATAGGCAAAAACAAAACACATGCAACGCAATAACAATTGAAGAATTGACCAGTTACAAGATGGGAGATGTCTTCGAGGGTAATGTCATTGTTACATATAGAGCCATGCTTGACAAAACAAATAGCTCAACTGAGATTATGCAATCAGACTTAACAGATTCAAAGGGAGAAATGACAGTCACCTTGAATGTACGAGGCAGTCTCATTCAACAATATGAACAAAAACTTCTTCCAGGAAAAGCTGTTCGTATAAAAAATTTCAAGGTCGCACCCAAAACCAATTATGACCATGGTGAATCTGATTGTATATTGGTAGTGGACCATCATACTACCATAGAAAATATAATATCTGTTTGCGAGGAATACTACTTCGTACCAAACACAACCATTAGAAGACTTCTACTGTCAACAGAATCATACACACTTGGAACAATTGGTGCTATTGTGACAAGTGCCAAGAAATTGGGCATGCAACATGTCCTTGAAATCAAGGATGGAAACTCTGAAAATGACAAGGCAACCATAAGGCTATTCCTATCCATGCATGTAGTTCACAAAATATTAGTTTTTTTCTTTTTTCCTTGCTAATAATATGTATGTTGTTATAATGTAGGTATAGTTATTTTCAAAATTTGAGGAACAGTTCGTTGAGATTGAAGACCAACTTTCAAAAAAAGAGTTTCCTACCTTGCTATTCATGAATCTGGTGAGATGAAAAGAATTTCAACCAAATATACTACGTACAGGACAATCAACATTCATCATGCCATTAAGGGCACAAAAGGCATTGAATGATTTAAAAATAGTACTGAATTCCACAAACGAGGTGAGAAACAACAACCATATAAAAATATTTTATATATAACATACTTTTTATAAATAGATTATGACTAACAAGTAATATTCAACAATGTCAAATAGGTTCAAGGAACATTGCATGTATCAAACATATATTTCAGCCAACATGCTCCAAATGCAATTTGGGAATATAAACTTTTGGAACAATACAAGGGACAATGGTACATTGTGCAAAATGTAGCACTGAAACTCCTGTCGACTATTTGCATCGGTTAAATTGTACCATAATTAACACAACAAATGCAAAAGTACCATGTACACTAAGAGGTGACATCTTAGGAAAATTATTGCTAGATTTGATAGCACTATCATATGAAGATTATCTGAAGAACAAATCGACTATCATCTACATGTTGTGTGACTTCTTCTTTGATGGAAAGTTTATACTCAATCATGAAAATATAATTGTTGATGTGAAAACATAGCTCACATAGTGATAAACTCCTTAAAAGGTATGTTTAAAGCCGTTGTTTTTTTCAAAAAATTTAGACTTTCAATTTCATAATTTACTCGATGCATTCTTACACTCACTTTTATCCTGTAGTGCAGGTGGAAAAGCACATAACTAGCGAAATTTTTGTAACATGTTTACTTAGCCAACATCAGAGACTTGCAAGAACACTAAATTTGACAGATTTTTGTAACGAATCACTTTTCACTGCAAAAAATACTTCATTGCTTCTATCAGTCAACACAGTTCAAACTTTTCATGCTTCTATGAGTCAATAGAGTTCAAACTTTGAATTTTATGAGAGACTTTTGTATTTTTAAAATTTTGTAATGGTCTAAACATTCAGGATGCAGTGAACTGCTTAGTGAAATGCAGAGTTTAATCTGGCTCTGTTTATTTTGTTTACAAGTTTGAATGTATATAATTATTTACAAATTTGGAGAATACAAAGTTTAATCTGGCTCTGTTCACAAGTTTGAATGTATATAATTATTTGCAAATATGGAGAATGCAAAGTTTCATCTGCCTCTGTGTATTTTGTTTCCAAGTTTGAATGTATATAATTATTTACAAACCTGGAGAATGCAAAGTTTAATCTGGCTCTCCGTATTTTGTTTACAAGTTTCAATGTATATAATTATTTACAAATTTGGAGAATGTCGAGTTTAAATCTCACTCTGTGTACTTTAATTACAAGTTGAAGGTATATAATTACTTGCAATTTAAAGGATGCAGTAGCTCGATCTGTCTCTGTATGTTCTTATTTATAAGTTATATTATATATATATATTCTCATATGTATAAATTGAGAAGGCGTTGAAGAATGTAAGTTGAAGGTATATAATTACTTGAGTTCCCAAACTTGCTATTGATAAATCAAGAAGAGCTTTTACAAATTTCTGTGAAGACTTAGTCTTCTTTCTACTGTCTGGGTAAGCAGCAATTTCCAAACATTGGGATCTCTTGGTAACCTTTTCGAATGCTTGCTTCTCCTCCGGATCAACAATTACAAGGGATTTTCTGTATCCATAGGTAAGATAATGCCGAAAGAAAAATGCATAATTTTTTCACAGTCCTGTTGTGAATGGTGCAGTGGATGAGGAGGTCAAAAAGTTATGAAGGAGAAAGCGAAGGGAAATGTCCCCAGTGGAGCACGAAGAAACTGTGAAGTCGTTTCTTAGTAGTATTTCTTTCACTCTACTCAACTCAAATATGCTTCTAGCATCACTCATCTTCAAATCTATATATGTTAATTAGAGTGAATAATCAATCATTTGGTGCGACACATCTCTCATCGTACTAAAGCCCTAGCGGTGTGTTCAGTTCTCAGAGTTACAGGCGACTGTAGAGGCTCAAGCGTTCCACGAAAATGTCTTTGATCGCGAATGAAGACTTCCAACACATTCTTCGTGTCCTCAATACTGATGTCGATGGGCGACAGAAGATCATGTTTGCCCTGACTTCCATCAAGGGAATTGGTCGACGTTTGGCTAACCTTGTATGCAAAAAGGCTGGTGTTGATATGAACAAGAGGGCTGGTGAGCTTTCTGCACAAGACCTTGAGAGTCTGATGATAATTGTTTCCAATCCTAAGCAATTCAAGATCCCAGATTGGTTTTTAAATAGACAGAAAGATATCAAGGATGGCCAAACCACTCAGGTGGTATCTAATGGTCTTGACATGAAACTCAAGGATGACTTGGAACGCGTTAAGAAGATCAGTAACCACTGTGATCTTCGTCACTATTGGGGCCTTCGGGTGCGTGGACAGCACACAAAGACCACTGGTCGCAGGGGAAAGACTGTTGGTGTCTCAAAAAAGCGTTGAGCATGATAATATTCTGGAAAGAAACAATTTTGCTCCAGTTTTTTTCCTCGTTTTATCAGTCATTTTAGGTTGAGCATGATAATATTCTGGAAAGAAACAATTTTGCTCCAGTTTTTTTCCTCGTTTTATCAGTCATTTTAGGTTTATTTCATTCCTGAGAATCTTTGGGTGGTGTTATTTGATGTAGTGAAGGGTCTGTTCGCATTTTATGTGTTTGAGGAGGCTGTAAAGCTTCTAATATGCACTATCTATTTTGAAATGTGTTTTCAAGTATGCTCTATCCAGTTTCTTGGTTTGGTACTTTTTCTTAAAAAAATCAATCGGTCTCTGTGGGTTTTATTTACAGTTTTCAATATGTTTTTTTGCATTTAGATATAGTCAAGATGGCGTCAAAGATCGATCGGTCTCTGTGGGTTTTATTTACAGTTTTCAATATGTATGTTTGCATTTAAATATAGTCAAGATGGCGTCAAAGATATTGTAACTTATCAATTTATCTCTGTATAGTTTAATCTCAACCTAGAGAACACTAAAGTATGCGATCTGTGTTTGATCAACGTTGGTGAGATTTTCCTTAATAAACCGAGAAGCGCCAAAGCAGTTATGTGCACGAAATCTGTTGTTATGTGATCTTACCTAGCAGTAGAGATCATGTTCAAGATAAGCCCCCTTCTCTTTGAAACATTGCGAATAGAAGTCCCTATCCTTTACAAACTATGTAAATATTAGTATGGTTAAAAATTGTGATTTTCCTTTTAGGATTATGTGTATAGCTTTCTAATATTTTTTTAAAATTCTTGTAAAACAATTAAACAAATTATAAACATTATTTTAGAGCAGGGACTAGCTGCTTTGCAGCTTTTTTTTGTTGTTGTTTTCTTCAAACGAATCTAAAAGGGATTTTAAGTAAATGCTAAAGCATAAAAGGACTACAAAATATCCTAACGTGGATCCTAAGGATAATAAATACTATTTATTTGCAATCCCTTCTTTACCTACAACATCGAAATCAAGACAACAAAAAAAAGTTAACACAACCTTAAATGGGCCGCAAATAGACTACTAAGTCGAAAACTGCAAACCATAAATCATAATATAATTTAGAACTAAATCACAAGATAAAAGCTGAGAATCGACCCAGTTCGCATAAAAAAATGAGGTTTTATGTGAATTCATGGTTTTCCTCAGAAATTCCATGACGTTAGGATGCACTTTTTTTGGCAAAAACTGTGGAGCAAAAATTCCAAAGATCTGTCCATGGCCAAGGTAGAAAATAGGGTTTCTCACCTAGGTCATCATCTATCTATGGGAAGGTTACCATAAACAAAAAACACAAATAAAGCAAGGAGATGAGGACATCATCTAAAAGGGGGATAGAACTAGGGCACCCATAACTAAGAATGCATTATATGTTTCATCCCTAGTGGAGTTGCTAGATTTGGTGTTGGTTTTTTAGCACCAACCTATGCTAAAATGCATGTATTCAACGGTTGTGTAACTTGAGTACCATATCAAATTATGTGGATGAAAATTAACATAACTAACAACACTCTTTGACCTATACACAATTTAGAATGAAGAAAACCACTTAAAAAGATAGACACACGGCATACGAGAGTATTTTGTATTAATACAATAATAGAGAAAATAATACATATTTTCATATTTGATGTGATAGATGAGGCTTCCAAAACCAACCCAAGGGAAGGTTCTTCTTCTCCTCTAGTGCTCCACTCCCAATCGAATGATGTAGTATGGACTCCAAAGGTGGAATGAAAAGAACATGAAAGGAACTCTCTTTCTCTCTCTGTGTAGTCCAAAAACATAACCTTATTTGTGATGTATGGATGGATGTAATGACCTTGAAGGCTTTATTAAATGAAAAGATGTGGACATTTCTTATAACTAGCTCCGATGTGAATAATCCCTTTTCATGGATGAATTAGTGGGACAATGACAAATATTGGAGACTAGATTGAAGGTTATTTTTGGTAATAACCATTTGATGATGTCCACTTTCAACCAATACACACTTTCGGAAGGTGAGCAATATTATGAGCAACCAATTTTTTTTTAGGGCCACTTCGTTATTTTGGAGGTTTTTTGTTGGCGACTGTGCACATATTTTTAGGGAAATTTTATGCAATGATATTTTATGGTCAAACTTTAGGTTTAGCTTTCCTTTTGGTCACAATACTTAGGCCATATGATAATGGAGGTGATGGAATTGGGGCTAATGCCATTGAAAGTGATGTATAGTGGTGATGATGTTGATGGAAAAGTAGGTGAGCAAAATTAGGTTGTTACAAACACCTACAAATCGATAGTATATGGAAAATGAATAGCCATGCATTTGAGAAGAAACTCCACCAATCACATAACTATAAGAGATGTTCAATACAAGCCAATAAGAGAGTACAATGTCTTCTAAATCCATTAACAACCTTTACAAATGGGATGACTTTCTCTTACATAGATTTAGAAAATGAAAACCTCTTCAACATAAAATAATAATATTCAAAATGAGATCGTCCATAGGGGTGTAGCTCAACCGATGATTCACTTGATATGGAGGAAATGTTGTAATTGGAGGTCACGAGTTCAAATCACCCCGACTCACCCATGCCCCCATGCTTGCAGGCTGTGTGGGTGCACCTAGGGGTATAGTGGTAGTAGACAGGATTGGACCCCTAGACCCCGTGTCACGCAAGTACCATCCCCATCCCAGTTGTTGATTCCCCTAGCTACAATTTTTTTTCTTTTCAAAATGAGATCATAGATTGCTCCTAGGAATGCATAAAGAAATAATATTTCCTAACTAACTTAAGTGATAAGTCAAAGTAATGCATAAAGTAACAATAGACAAATGGTCACTTTGCCACATGTCTCAATCTCTATTAAAATGAATCTATGAAGCAAGGGAGCTCCTCTAGATGTGTGATAGGACATGTCAATAGCTATACTAATCTTCCTCAAAACCCTCTGAGAAGATTGATCCACTAGCCAAGCAATGAACCCTACAAGTGGTAGTGTGGATCTTCCAAGGGAAGTCGATCTACCAAATCATCTCAACATGTGTTCAAGAAGCCCTCAAAACACATATTAACCCTCAAGAATGATGAATGGAATCACATAAATGAAAACACATGTTAAAGATGATCCCCGAGAACTAGGAAGTCTCCTCAACAAACTCCATGGTTTGGTCTCCATGGTGTAACAACCATCCAAAATTTTGCAAACTTATATATCCAAAGAAGATGAAGTAAACCAACATGATAATGGCACCAACCCACATGCACAATCAACATAATGCTCAATTCACTCCATAGAGGAAATGAAGAGTGAAATGCCTCAAAATATGTGCCAAGAAGGGGGAGTGCTCCACTAACGGTGATGTTCTCCATAGAGGAAGGGAACAACCCCATCACTCAAGTAATAAAATATAATGAAGAGTGAAATGCCTCACAATATGTGCCAAGAAGAGGGAGTGCTCCACCAAGGGTGATGTTCCATGTCATCCATATAAGCAAGGATGCTCCAATATTAGACCTCCAAACAAGTCAAAGCAACATCAACTAGTCACTAAAATGGCTAGAATTACCTAGAATTGTTTGCAAAAGAGAAGTGTTCCACTAGGATCATAAGCAAATGTTTCAAGATAATAATCTAATGCCAAGTAATCCCAAATATGCTAGGGCGTTTTCTAACAAGATCCATGTGTCATCAAACCCTCTCCATGTCTAGTCAATGTGATGGTTAAGACAACAAATAATCATGCATAAGGTGAGGTGCTCTCTACCAATTGCTAACAAATCCACCAAGAATGACATCATAATATTGAGATATAGCAAGTGATGAAGGCATCCCATAATCAACCCAAGGTACATCAACAACAACTGGTTAAAATCCTGATATGCTCTAGGGTCAACAAATCGATAAGTGTGCAAGAATAACTCTTCTCAAAACAACTCACACCCATCAATGGTGGTAGTCAACAACATCATAAGGGAAGTGCCAAGGAAAGTGTGTGTACCAATACCAATGCCTTTATGTCCATCATGTGCTCCATTAGTACCGTCCTGTAAGTCCATGTCACGTGTGGTGAAAATCACAAGTCCAAATGGGTTGTGATGAAAATCATAGATAATGTGATAAGAACAACAAGTGTGAGACATCATACAATACGAGGTGTAATAAGTAGAAGTTCTCAAGAAAGGGCTTTGATACCAATGTAATGAACAATAACTCATATACTCTACAATATCCAACATAGGAATGAAAGATAATTGAAATCCATATAGGATAAATATATATTTGAATAATGGATGAATGAGATATGAGATATATTTTAAACAACGAGCTTTGTGATGTCATACTTATATGCATTGGCTAGTCACAAAGGTGAAGGGTCGTGTCCCATAGGTTATTATATTATTACTATGTATTTTATATTCATTACAATTTTTGAACAATATTATTTTATTACTATTCACCTTCTCGACCATGTAAAATCTTATTGTTTTGTGCACTTTACTTGCACTATGTTCATAACATGCACTGCTATTTAGTGAATTTGAATGGAGGAAGTTTGGTATTATATAAAAATTTCATCGAATAAAAATTGATTATATTAACATATGATATTTATTTCATTTTTTAATTGGAAACATAATTTTGATGTGGCTGCCCACCATTGGATTAGCCTAGGTCCATCTTAACTTCATATCTATCAAGTGTATGGAGGGATTAAATCCCTCATGGTGCAAACATCAAGTTTTTAGACACCAAAAATGATTTGCAGTTTGAGGGATTTGATCCCTCTTGACACTTGATAGTTCTAAAGTTAAAATAAACCGAGGCTGATATATCTATAATTAAATCTTATTATGGTGGGTGTGGAAATTTCTATAGTATGAACAAAGGTGTAGATCTAAATTTTAACATAGAACTTGGACACGATGGAAGTAGCAAAAGCTTGTTACCAACTCTATAAATAATAACTTTAAAGTTACTCATCGACAATATGCTAAATCTTTTTTTAATGAAAAAAGTTGTTCCTTGCTATTCATAGAATGAATCAAAGAGAACAAATATAAGCTTGATTGTCACAAAGATGGCAACAAAAAAGTCATTTTTGTCACAACAATACATCGGATAGTTTACAATATTGAAACTACATCAAGGTAATGATAAATGTTAGAGCAACTAGAGGATACTAAAACCCTCTATCCTCCAAAAAATACCTTATTACATGGCTACAGACAAGTGCGCAGAGCACATTACAAAATCGGCTAAACAACAACAAAAGCTTGACCACCGAGGTCCTAAAAAATAAAGAAAGAGTGCCCCCATAACGACACTTGAACTCCAGTATAAACCGACCATCGAAACCCTTCCCCTCATCCTCCGGGTAGAGATCCACCACCACTGGATGACCACCCACCTAAAGCAAACTATCCAGATCAACTTCGAACAGAGAATAGCCAGTAGCCAGGGAACACCGCCACCACCACAGTACCGGTGCAAGAAGAAGCCACCATTCGCCAAGGTTAAAACAATTCTGCCGCCGCTTGAACCACACTGTCTTCGAAGGCTATCGCTGTAGGAGACACACCACCTCGCCATTGCTGCCAAACCACTTTTAGAGGTCGCCTCATAGGAGTCACACCACTAGACCACTGCTGTAGGCCATCCCGCAGGAGCCACACCACCCGTCATCGGTGCTAGACCACTGCTGGAGGCCGCCCCATAGAAAACACAACACCCCACTGCTGCTGTTTGAAGAAGAGAAGGCGAACCACGTTCGCCATAGGAAACTCACTGCCACAAGAACACTGCAGAACAGAGAAAATCAAAAGCAAAAAAAAGGTGGAAAGGGACGACTGAAGTAAGAACCCTAGCTAGTTGTAAGTTTCATGTGTTGACTCGCAAAACGACGAACCATCATGTCATCTGAAAATTACATTAACCAAAACAAAGTATTGTTAACTCAGAGAAATTTTTTCGACAATATGCTAAAATCTATATGCATTATAAGATACACACTGAATTAGCCAATATCATTGTCGAACATCATATACATTATAACATACAAAATTAATTAACCCTTATCATTGTCAAACATCTTCGAAGACCAAAGCTCTTATCGGAAGATTTGAACTTAGTACAAATTTATAACCAACTACACCATCAATATATCGATTATCCCCAAAAGACATGGTAATGTGTACTAAGACTTAAAATTATTAAAAAATTGAAATAAATAATACCACAAGCATCAGAGGAAACACTCGCAATGTAAATACAATATCCACGTTCACACGACTATTTATGGTTCAATTTCATCCAAAGCCTCACTCGAAAGCCACACACCACCGCCCTCACCAACGCGCGTCACAGTATGCTATCGTTTTTTTATGTGTTTTAGCCCTCTCCTAATATAATATTTCCAGTGAATTCTTACTCGCAATACAATAAAAATGGGACCGCAAACCCTCATTTACAGGCCAATTCCATGCCTCCCACCTTCATTTTCTTCACATCCTGCTAGAGTTTGTAAAATCCGAAATACTCATGTGCTGCCTTACAAGGCTTTAGCAGCACCAAGAACAGTGGCTGCTTGCACCTTTTCCCATCTTTCCATTAAAAACAAGGCCGCTGAAATGCCGGGGTTTGGCACTGCAAGAGTCATCCAGAAGAACTGTTCAGGATTAAGATTCAATCAGGCTTGCACTTTTCTGGGCGAGGGCGTTTTGCTCACTACCAGTTTCAAGCAAAAGTCTCTTGGATTTCAACTACAGAGTAAGTCATAACCTTCAGTGTCTCTAAATAAAATTTATATTTTCATATAATTCTATATCTTTCATCAGTGGATTTATGGACTTAGCAATATGTATGCATTCTTATGAAATATAATTTAAACTACTCAAGAACAGTTAATTTATCGGAATACGCTTAGGAATTCCATCATTGTGATATGCCACTATAGTAAGATAGAGCTTGCCATAGAGAGTCTATAAGACATGACTCTGAATTTGACAATGGTACTATCAAAGAGAGGGCATGTTAACACATCAACCCGAGGACTTTAACACCAAAATCTGTATCTAGATTGATGAAGCTTTTGGTATAGGTAATGCCTCTCAGTCATAACAACACAAAACAAAATATGCCAACTTGGATTTTTATAAAGCTTGCAATCAAGAAGGCATCGCAAAGATGACAATCACAAGCAAGGGAACCCACGAATCAGGCATATCTAAGAGATATTAGTACCGCAGTCACGGAGGATACCTTCATTAATGACTGTGATGAATCTATCTACGAACTTTTTACTTGAGTCTGGTCATACTGGATGTGCTACACTCGAGATTACTTCGTCGTGGGATGCCTGTGCTCATAAATGAGCTAAGAATCTTAAAATGAGGAATAGATACATGCTGCCATGAAATATGGGAGTGAAATGTAGCAGCAATGGATGACTGTTGCAGTGTTAGAGTAGCCAGATAAGTAAATTCGATTATTGGTATCAGGGCACGAAAATCACTAGAGAGGAAATAAGAGCCGAGAGTATAGGAGCAAGATGTCTAATACAAATTAATACTACTCAGATGGAGCAATTACCAGAAATCTGACCAGGAGATACGTTTTTGCTCCATTCCTGTTCTCTTTGCCGTTTCGGTATAGACACCACATTAGTAAATTACTAATGAATTTTATATGCATAATATGCTGGCAGGGCGGGGTGGGTTCACATTTCTTATTCTCCAAACCCCTCTACGAGTGTATGCCCAATTTTCTTTCCATTCACGTTTCCCGTTCCATTTCCTGTTTCCCACATTTGGTAACATAGGTTGATGCAGCAACATGTATTCCACAAGAATAGAAAATAGGACACGAGTAGTAGCTCATTAAACAACTGAGCTTTATTTCAAAACTGAAGTTGCATGTAGGAGTGAATGATCTTTATAGATAAAGGACCACTTAGGTTTGAATATCACCTTACAAAGCTGAAAGGGAATCTTGTGACAACTCACAGGACTTAGATGATGCTCACAAGTCACTGAAGTCAGTTATGCAGCTGATTATAATAAACCTCAGCACTAAGTCCTAGTGAGAAATGTTTAGCTATAACGAAAATAGAGTACAACACAAACATAAAGTACAACATTGCCATATCATATAAAAACAATAACAACCACGAGGAGAGTTGTTATGAAGATCGAAATAAGGTCTTACTTTTATGAAATAGAGTACATTTGACTATGTTGCGTGAGTTTTCACAATAGGGCACAAGGCGTATATATGGTTTTTGGGGAGAGCTAGAATTCCCTTCACCTTTCATGGGACAACAAAAATGAATATTTAAATGTTTTGAAAATTAAAACAAAATCCAAAATATATAAGAAATTTCTAGAAAAGTTACTTAGGAATTGTATAAGTTAGTCATGATACACACCGGTGACTATTCATGATTCCATAAATAATAAAAACTAAAATGGTAAGAGCCTAAGTTATTAACATATCTAATAAAAGTAGGTTCATAGTCCAAAATGGAAAAGCATTTAAAATAATATGTAGTGGAAAGTAGCATAGCAAGATTCCTTCGATGTGACGATTTTCTCCAATAAATTGGTTTTCCACTTAAAATAGCCATCGTAAATTGTTGAATCTCCAACATAGCAATCTCCAATCTTGATGATTGTTGCTATGGATGCTTCAAAAACAAAATAATTATTTCAAATAACTTGCCCTTCTTGTGTGTGCTCAATAGACCAACTACGACTCTCTTCTTGCCTCTAAAACATGTAGAATGAATGGGAAACGAGAGGCGGTGTTTTTGTATTTGTGGGCTTAGGGTTATTTATTTATTTTTTCTTAAATATGTCCCGACATTTCTTTTGTTTTTTTAATATTTGTAGGTTTATTAGCCAAACTAACCACATGAGTGCCCACACTTGGTTGAGTAAACGCAAAAATAGGTGTGTTATAGGCCTATTTTGGTGCTTGTTGGGGTTAACATGGTTCAAGTACTTCTAGAAGTTCCCAAAATAATCAAGGATCTTCTAGGACATTCTTTGAGCACTTGTGTTTTGGCAAGGAATTGCTTGGGAACTTTGGGAACGAGCTCAACATTCTTGTGCTTGTTACTTGCCAAAACAGAATGTTCCCTACTTGTTCCAAAGTTCCTTGCGATGTGGGAATTTGAGGAATTGGTTTCCTAGTTGTGGGAACGACTTCCTATGTAACATTGACAATTGGAGACTTAGCTACAACTAAAGAGCTATGAAACACAGGGTTATAAGATAGGGTGAGATAATTTTATTAATGTCTGCAAATGAAAAGAGTGAGTCAATGGGACTAGGAATTACAATCAACTATAATAAATTGTAGGAGATAAGATAAGATAATTTTATTAATGTCCAACAAATGACCACAAAAGTAGGTCAATGGGATTGTTGGGTACCAAGATGTCAATACAAAGTAGGAGCACTAAGGCAGCTCGATAAAATGAAATGCAGGAAGAAAAGTAAGACCAAAACTTAGATATCGAACTCCACAAATAGAAATCCAATCTAGGAGAGAGAGGTACACATATAATAGATCTAGGGCCTATGAAGCAAAAGGCATATGTCTGTCATGTTACATCGGAGCCATCTCTCTTAACATCCGAGGACGACTAGAGGAAGCACAAAATAGAACCCTCTTTAGAGGAAGAGCTAGAAGAGGGTGTAAATGAGGTAACATGTCTCTGCGTGGAGTGATGTGTTTGCCTTTGTGATTTAGAAGAAATTGGTTGACAACTTGTATGAGGTCAAGACCGCCTATGTCACTGGGGTCGGACAAATGAGGAGGAAATCCTTTGCATATGAATAGGTCTGGATTCGGTAGAAGTGACGTCATCTATCTGCCTCTTGGTACCTGTTATCACACAACTTGTAGTTGCCCCTAGAGGTATCCCATCCGGGACGGTAGAGGAGTTAGGCAACTAAAGAGGTGACCCAAGAGATGCCACGGTTCCCAATGCAGGTGGGAGTCACGTCAACCGAGGCACTCTTCGCTTTAGGTCAAGGTGTAACTAGACCAAGGGGGAGACCCTATACCCCAATCACAGTTGATTGGACCCAAACAAAGGTTTCTAAGGGTAGGTAAGTGATGAGTTATGGAAACCAATGCAAGGCTAAGTGGACCTAAGGGTTAAGGTATGGTTGAGGGGGATGTAAGAGATTGTTAATGTTTCAACCTATGTATGGTTTAGGCCACATGATGGGGTATGATTACTAGGTATAGTACCATGTGTTTGCACAAGTGGGTCTTGTTTTCTTGGGAAGTGTGAAATGGTTCTAGGTGGACCCACAAGGTGAAGTTAGGTATGAGGTTGGTACTATAGGTTAGATCTAGGCTAGATCTATAAGTTTGAGTTGGTTCTAGGATTACCCATGTACTAGATCTAGGGGCTGACACAAATCCCAAGGAGTGTGCCTTGCTTGGAGAAGGACTAGTGCCTTGTTGGATGGGCTAATGGGGTCAAGAAGTATGTCAAAGTGTAGATCGGGACACCTAGAAGCCAAGTCAAGTGGGTTGAATGAGATCCAATGGTTGGATCTTATTAGATCTAGGTTTTTAAATGATGACCAAAAGTGGACCACAATCCCTTAAAACAAGGAATGCAATCCCCAAGGCGGATCTGGACGAAAGGACAGTATAGACCTAGGTTTCAAGGCATGGGCATTCCAAATCCACGAAAATCTCCAACACCCACTTCCTAGAAGTGGACCAACTCAAAACTTCAAGGGGGTGCGACTTGCTCAAGGAAGGGCAAAAGATGGGTTTGGTGGACCAAATCAAGTCCAATGGCCACCAAACTATAGATCCAAGTGGCTTGTACCCCGATCTATGTATCTTCAAAATTTCAAGTGAATTGAATGGCTAGATCTTAGTAGATCTAAGTTTTAAGGTATCAAAGAGATCAAAAGGGGGTTTCAACCCCTTAAAACATGGAGAGATGTCCACAAGGTAGTTTTCACCAAAGTAAAGATGTGGGTTTAGGTTATCAAATGTCTAGAATGCAAATCAAGTGGGATCTCACCTACCCATGTGCTAGATCTAACCCAACAAGCTTCTCTTAGGAAAATCGATTTAGGCTCAAGAGGGCTTTTTGCATTGAAAAGTGGGTCAATTCTTAGCCAATCACCACCAAACTATAGATCCAACTAGGGGTGGATCCTATAGAGGTGGGTTTTTAATATCTTTTCAATTGCAAGGCTAGATCTAAGTAGATCTAAAAAAAATACAAAAAATAAGGGTTTTAATTTGATTAGGGTTTTTGTGATCTAGAAATTATGGAAGATTCAAGGAAGAGAAGATCATACCTCTTGGAACATACCTGGATGAAGAGATGAATGCTAGTTGAGACGAGGATTACTTTGCCAAAGATCAAATGGAGAATTGTTGAAGCCCTCTTGCCAAATCGATTTTTCCAAGCCACATGTGATTCCTTCTAACCTGTCAAGCCAAGGAGCAAAGCATCAATCAGTTTAACAAATTGAAGGTAGATACAAGTAAGAGAGAGAGAAACATAGAATAGTTGACACAAAGGCAAAACTACTCCCTGTCAAACCCAAAACGACTTCTTCCAAGCTTGAAGGGCAAGCCTCCCCACCAATTCGCACTTGTCAAAATCGCCCTCTTAACCTGCAAATAAAATATGGCAAATATGCAAGATAGCTACAATAGATCCTCCAGTGCAATGGACAATAGCATTTACAATCGAAACAACCAACATCCACTCCAATCCAAGCATGTACTCCAAAAGATAGAAATTTTATTCCAAGAGCCAAGAGCCAAAAATCTCTAGATGAATTTTACAATGAGAGGCTCCCTCCTTAAATAGGATGGGGAGAGAGTACAATCCTAACCACTTTTTACATGAGCGGCTAAGATTAAAAGATCTCATGATCTAATCAATGGTTGAGATGAGCTCAACAATAAAATACACGGATCACTAATAAAATATAATGTAAGTGGACAAAATCGCCCTACAAGAGGGGAATCCCACCAAATCATGATGACAAAATATCATAAGAGGCTTATGGTGGGTCCAAGGGGTAATTTTATCCCTCCTTGGTCAATCCCCATAGCACAATAACCAAAAAATAATCATGAATGTACCAAATCGTGCCTCCATAGTGAAGTCGTGGTCCTCAAAAGACCTCAAAAATCCACAGAAAGTGCCATAAGTGATGGATGCGGGCCCCGATGAAGCTGAAACTGCTGGAGAAGGTGTGGAAGGTCCCGATCTATCATCACTGATCATCCCATGCCATAACTTTGCCTCACTAGCCCAAATCGATTTCCTCAATAGCCATTTCTACCAATCCTGAAATGCCTCGGGAAGCGTGAAACTGCCCCAAACAGCCCCCTGGAGTGCCTGCGCTGTCAAGGTGAGGGCACCAGTGTGTCCGGGAGGGGGGTAATATGGTAAAAACAAGTGGCTGGACCACCCCCTCCATCATCAGCGCCCTAGGTCAACCGGATAAAAATCACATCTGCTCCGATAGGGCCTCCAACAGACCAAAACTGCACTAGGACATCCTACTGAGGTTAAATCATCACTGTAAGTGCCCGGAACTGAAAACAAACTGTCCCATTGGACTCAGAAGGTCCAAATCCATCCAAGATGTGTACTCATACACCATATGAATCTCTGCATGATCAAAATAAATATCCAATATACCGGATCAAGGCCAATAATAATGCGCTGTACATATACAAACACTGCTGCAACCCCAGAATCATCATCATAACCCTGTAGCTGCTGCATAGAGTCATCATGTATGTATACATAGACCATATATCATCTATCCATATCATCATAAGGTCCAACATCTCATGTCCCATGGTCCTCCATGGTCAAACTAGGTCTAACCAAGACCAAATATAACTCAGATCATCATTAATAGCTGCTGCAAAGTGTCAAGGTTAATATATGCTCTACAACTTATTCAAATAACAATTATAACACAGAGTAATCATGACTGGCGATCTAAATCCAAATATATAGTGTCGTTAATTATTATTATTACTCAGACTAGACTTTCAGGATCATACTCACTTCATAGTTGTGATCAATTTGCTAGTGAAGGGTGAAGGCTTAAATTAACTGGCTAGGCTAAGGGATGACTTAACTGTCTTGACTTTGTGACACTTTGGCAAGGGAAAGGGAATACACCATAGTATATACTGAATGAGCAATAACACAGGGAATGGCGGTGTCTCACAAATGGATGAGTTGTTTAAAGAGGGTTTATTCACCTTCACAGATGCGCACAATCCATAATACAAATAAGGCTAGCAATTGTTTAGATGTAGCTTTTAAGTTCCATTGGTTTTTGGGCCTGAAGTTTCCATAGCCTTGATCTATGTGTGTTTACAAACACATTGCATAGATTTACATTTTTCTTTTAGGCTTTCTGCTGCAGGTGTGTTTTTAAGGCACTTGTTTACCTGAGCACTTCTAGGTGTGTCATGGACAGCTTGTTTACCTAGGTATTTATTTTCCACAAGATATAACATTTTACTTTTATGGCCATTTTCATTTGGCACGCCTTTCATTCATGTGTGTTTAAAAACACATTGCATGAATGGGCTTTTCATACAAGATATAGCATTTCATTTTTCCAGATTTTGTATTCATGGCAGCACTAAAAGTTTCAGGTTTAGCCAACACAACTTAAGTGACTAGGGGGAATTCCAAGGAACTCCAACTCACCATAGGTAAGTTTTGTCACCAACTCAGAGCCGAGACACAATAAACAGGGAAGCTCATCCAATACAGAGGCTACAGTGGGGAAAAGTCCTCCATGTCACTAGTAAAGTAGTAAGTCAGGGTGATAAACTAGAAGGTAGGCCATGGATGGATGAAGACAATGAATAATGGAGCCAACACTAGCAAGCCAAGATATGGTGGAATGATCACCTCTATTCTCCCTAAGGAGGGTACATACCAATGAGTATGAATAGTGAACTTCTAAGTCTGAGTAGGGACAATATAATATATATAATAGATCAACCAGGTCCAAATATCTATATGATCGCCAGATCATGACACTGAGTGCTAAGACATGCTATAAGAATAAGTATAAAAGCAATCTAACCATAACACCATGATATACCTGCTGAGTCATATACCTGAATGCTCATCAACCTGTACCATCATCTGTCCTCCGAAACTGCTGCTGTAACTCTGGGCACTACTGACTGCTCTGTACCAATGGTATAATGGCTACATCGGTCATCTCTTTGAGTGTCCTGAGACTCAGTCATGGCATGGGGAATACAACTGCTATCCACAATCTGATAATGATCCAAAGATAGCTGCTCATCTCATCATCTCAAAGTAAAGGAACTGGCTGAAATGTGCTCTGGAATCTGAAAAATAATGTATGGTAGCCCGGCTACTATATATGTGATAACAGTACCCCTCAAAGATGGGAGCATTGGAAAAAAGGAAGTGATTTGTTAGCTGGAGACTGCTCTAGTAGATGGACGTGACTAAAGGAGAGAGAGCGGAGCCGGAGGGTCCCTTGCAAATACAATGCCAAACATCTCTGGTTGGGGTATTGAAAGAACCTGGACAAGGTTTGAATCTCCCCGAGAAGAAGCTCTCTAAAAAGACAATGGAACCGTTTGTGGATCTCATAGTATACAGGACAACAAAAGATGAAGTGCTCCTTTGTCTCAACCTCTCGAAGGTGGCAAACCTGGTAGATCCTATCTGATCGATCAATATGGTGATCTCTCTCAACCCTAAGACAGTGGGACCCCACTCTGAACTGGCCTAAAGGAATACAAAGAGCATGTGTCCAATGGCGCAATGTGTAGTGGAGACGAATAATGAGGCCAACCCTCAGATCCATGAAATGCTCAGCATAAAAGGTCATCTTTGGACATAACCCGCCATGAGGATTGATCCATGTAACCTTCACATATTGCTTGTAGATATCATCTCGGATGATTTTGTTCAACTCTTTCCTGGTAGGCAAGAGGTGACTAGGTGCATCTAGAGATATCGGAATGGGGGAAGTCAGTTTATCGTAATACCAACTGACTCCAAAAGGGCCAAGACTGTTAATTTTACAGACCCAAATCCGATTTACAGTTCGAATAACTTACTTAAAATTATTAACTGCAAACACATTGAGATCACACACATTTGGCAGTTAATTTGTTATTTACCCTGGAAATCCCCAATCGGGGAAAAACCAACAAACAATGATTTTTATTAATGATAAAAATCTTGGACTCCCTTCCTGGGAAAATGGCACATTGAGGAAAATACAATCACAGAATGCTAGCCTTCACACCTCAAGATCAGTCCTTCGATCTTGCTCGTTGCTAACTCTTGGCTGCCCCTTGCTCCTTTCCTTTGACCTTGCCCTCGCCCCTGCACACTTGGGTTGAAAGTCCTTCTCCAACCACTCAATGAGATCCCACTCGCTCTGTGACTGTTGTGCGTCTCCTCCTCTCACCTAGGCTGCTTTTTATAACATTACAATATGCAAATACATTGGGCCAATACTATGGGTTACCAAATACCATGGGTCCTCTATATCACTTTACATAAAGTAATTACAAAAGTACATTCACTTTAATAGTTCACTTTACAAAAGTACATTAATGATGACTTCCACCTGTTAGACAAAAGCCGTGGAAGTACTTGTCTGATGCTACAAAAATCAACACTCCTTCTTAGTGAGGAAGGTACTTCTCCGAGAGCCACCTGTAATTGGTTCTCCCTCTGACCTTGACACACTATTGCTCACATCATCCTGGACACTGGCATTCCTCTAACCACGTGGGTTAGCTGCTCCCGGTTTCTAGGAAGACACAAAATCAATGACTCTACACACGCTACACATCAGTGCCAAGAAGTTTGAAAACTTCGTCAAAGGTGTGCACTCCTCCAATGTGCTCCTAGGAGCAGTCTCTTGCTCCTAAGCATCCATCAATGTCATCTCGTACCAACTAGGTCTCCTAGCAGAACTCGAAGGGGCTAACTCCCTCTTCCCCTTTGAAGTTCTACTCCCCATACTAGAATTTTGTGAACTCTGCTCACCCTTCAAAATCTTTTGCTCCTTGACCTTTGTCATTGACATCGATCCATGATCCAAGATCCCCCTGGATTCAACTACAGTCTTGCCCTGTAACCTATAAACTTCCCCTCTTTGACTCCAAGAACTCGTGTTGAGTCTATGCTAGATCCCATCGGTTGAATGAGAACCCATCCACTCTAAAAAGAGATGGTGTATCCACTATCATCCAATGTCGATATTGAGACCGAGTTCATCCTGAGCTCCAGTACATACAACACACCTGTCACCTCCAGAGAACCTTCTGACTCCAGTTGGAACTTAACAGTTCCAACTCCCTTCACAACACACTTGGCATGAGTTCCAAGCTCCACATGCGAATCTGGGTCTATCCCTAACAAATTGACGAACAACTAATGTGTTCCTGTCATGTGACAAGAAGCCCCACTATCCACGAACCAGGCACCACTGGAACTGTGCTATAAATAGAAGAGACTAACGAGAAATCTTTCTCGAACTTTTTAGCAGACTCCTTAACCTGAGCTTTTGTAGTTGCTGCTACTTGTTGAGACTTGCTTTTCTCTTTCTTCCGTTCTAGACACTGTAAATCATAGTGGCCACACCTGTGGCACACAAAGCACTTGACTTTGCTCATGTCCTTCTTCTTCACTGCATATGTAGTCGATTCTCCACCTATATTGTTCTTGCTCCACTTTACTTGACTAGCAAGAGCAACATTCTCCTCATCATTATCCTTTCGTTTGCCTCCAGATAGAGACTCCTCCTGTGTCTCCTCTTGGATGAAGTAATCTCATAACCTCTCCGAATTGGGAAGATGTTCGCGTGCAACAATCCCTTCAACGAAGGGTGCCCATGGCTTAGTGAAGCCATTCAGGGCAATCCTCACCAACTCTGGATCTCCCACTGTCTCCCCAATTGCTGCCAACTTATCACGAACTTGTGTGATCTTGGTGAGATAAGAAACTACAGTATCAGTTTTGAACATCCTGGTGCTTATGAGCTCTTCCTTCAACACCATCTTCCTGTTTTGATTATTACTTTGATATAAGCCTTTTAGAGCATCTTGCATCGCCTTGGATGACCTCTTCTCGGCTATGTGAGCGATCAAATGATCCTTCACTGTATCCAAGATAATCCTCTTGGCCTTCACATCTTTCAAGTTGTGAGCTGCCAGGACCTTAGGATCTGCTGACGTGGTCACTGTTGTGCTTGCGAACTCCCACAGTCCGTTCTCCATGAGAACCAACATGACCCTTGCCTTCCAAGGGCTATAGTTGGAGGCACCCTCCAACTTGTCTTCGTATTGTATCTCTGCTACAACAATTTTCAACTTGTTGCTGTTGCTGCTCGAACTTGCTCTCCGCTGCTTAGATCCTTTTCTACCGCCTAGATTCATTTTTGGGATGGCTAAGCTCTTTTATGGGCTGCCCTATCCTTTTCTGCTCGTTGTCCAACAACTTACTGGGTTGCCCGAGCCTTTCTGGGATATTTTCTGCAGTGTTTTGGGCACCCAAAATTTTCTGTAGTTTGCTAGACTTCTTTTTAGGCCTGCCTGCAGCTACCTGGATGTTGTTAAGGTTTGCCCAACGATTTCCCTAGTCACATGGCCTGCTTGATGATCTTCTGCCTACCTGTGATCTGTTGCCATGTTGGCCTACGGCTTTGGCTGCCTGTGGCGGTGTGCTGGCTCAACTCCGGTGGTTGCTGACAGCTCTGTTTAGCTCGGACTTGTTGTCGGCTTTACTTCTGATGGTTGTTCTTTCTCACTTGGTGATTGTCGACAGCTGGCTGTTTCACTCAACCACGTTCTCTGCCTCCTTGCGTCTACGGATACGCCGTGTTGTTTGGTGGTTCTTCTCTCCACTGCCAGTTTCTGCTGGTGGCTCCTTCCGCGTCTACTTCCTACCTCCGCTTAGCCTCCAGTCGTCGCCTCTGCTAGCCCAGCTCCACGCTTTCCACTACGTGGCCTGTTACTTTTGCCTCGACACTCATGTTCGTACTCGTAGCACACCTTGGCAGCCTTGCTCCAGTTCTCGTGCGCGGCTCTCCTCAGTCCGTGGCTGCAGCTTCATGTGCTCAGCTCCGCTCGACTCTACTGGTTGTCGACTGTTGTGCGTGCGATTCTCCCTCCGCTTGTTGTCGTTTCCTCTGCTCCTGGCGGCAATAACTCTTCTTCGTGTTTGCACGTCCTTCTGCTTTATTTGTGGCTTCTTACCGTTGCTACTCTAGCTCCACGTCGTCCTGCTGCTGCGTGCTCCCTGCCACGACTTTGTTGACTGCTCAGTCCTCCGCATGCAGCTCCTTTCCTTCTCCACCTAGCTGGTTGCTGTCACTCCACACATGGTCGAGCTTGATCCTTTGTAACTGCAACAACCACCTGCCGCTAGCTCCTCCCTGTTGCATAGTCCTTGTTACCAACTATTTTGTACCATAGTTGGACTTCTTGTGAGCCACCAGTTTCATGAACATGTTCAATGTTCATCATCAGTGTTCAGAAGTTCAGAAGACGTTTTTAGGGCCAATTTTGGCCCCTTCGTAACAATTGCATGTCCAGACCCCCATGGGGGAATTGTTGTTAATTTTTAGTGCAGTTGCGAGACCTATTCTCAGAGGGAATGGTACCCTAGTCAGTTAACTAGGGTTCCTGGTCAAGTTAACTAGGCAAAGTAATGAGTAAGACCCTAGAAGGTACCCTAGGGCCCCCAGTTGTCTCCTGAGGTTCTTGGTCAAGGACCAAGTAGGTTGATGCCATGGAAAAATCCCTAGCATGTGGCTAGGGCCCCTATTTGTCTCTAGGGTATTTTGGTATGGGACGAGACAGTTTCTTGGTCACGAGGACCAAGTAGATCCTGCAGGTTGAGACAGAGACATCCTGGTCTAGGACCAGGCAGATTCTCGGTCAAGAACTAAGTAGGTCCTACAGATGGTTGATCAACATTAAGTTTGGGATTGAAAGGTCAGCTTGAGGCTGAGGACCATTCTCTGGGAGAATGGAGGACCTGGTCATGGACCAGAGGTTGATCAACATGACTCAGTCTAGGACTGAAGCTCAACCTTGGGCTGAGAGCCATTCCTTGTGAATGGAGGCACTTGGTTAGTTACCAAGATTATGATGTTTGATGTCCTCTTCTCCTAGGTCTTCGAGATGGATGACTTAGTTGGTCTTCTCAAGGGATTGGCCACCCCTTGATGAAGCCACTGACATTTGACCTTAGGAGCAGTTTAGAGGACCTCATGATCACATCATCCGTGTGAACCCTTCCTTATACAGTGATGATGAACTTTCAGGTTATATGGAACATTCGTACATTTGAGAGAGAGATACCTTCTCCACCTCGGTTGATTTACTTTTGATCCTTACACCTTGATTTTATTGGTCTTGTGGTACCTGTTATCACATATATAGTAGCCGGGCTACCATACATTATTTTTCTCATTCCAGTACACTATTCAGCCAGTTCCCTTGCATTTGAGATGCTGAGATGAGCATCTATATTGGATCACTATCAGATTGTGGACAGCAGTTATACTCCCCATGCCATGACTGAGTTTCAGGACACTCAGAGAGATGCCCGATATAGCCATTATACCATTGGTACGGAGCAGTCAGTAGTGCCCAGAGTTACAGCAGCAGTTCCAGAGGACAGATGATGGTACAGGTTGATGTGCATTCAGGTATATGACTCAGCAGGTATATTATTGTGTTATGGTTAGATTGCTTTTATACTTATTCTTATAGCATGTCTTAGCACTTAGTGTCATGATCTGGCGATCATATAGATACATGGACCTGGTTGACCTATTATTTATATTATATTGTCCCTACTCAGACTTAGAAGTTCACTATTCATACTCATTGGTACATACCCTCCTTAGGGAGAATAGAGGTGATCATTACACCATACTCTGGCTTGCTAGTGTTGGCTCCATCATTTCATTGTCTCCATACATCCGTGGCCTACCTTTTTAGATTACTACCCTGATTTGCTACTTGACTAGTGACATGAAGGACCTTTCCCCACTGTAGCCTCTGTATTGGATGAGCTTCCCTGTTTATTGTGTCTCGGCTCTGAGTTGGTGACAAAACTTACCTATGGTGAGTTGGAGTTCCTTGAGAATTCCCCCTAGTCACTAAAGTTGTGTTGGCTAAACCTGAAACTTTTAGTGCTGCCATCAATACAAAATCTGGAAAAATGAAATGCTATATCTTGTATATGAAAGAAATGCCATTTGAAAATGGCCATGAAAAATAAAATGTTATATCTTTTGGAAAAATAAATACCTAGGTAAACAAGTTGTCCATGACACACCTAGAAGTGCTCAGGTAAACAAGTGCCTTAAAAACACACCTGCAGCAGAAAGCCTAAAAATAAATGTAAATCTATGCAATGTGTTTGTAAACACACATAGATCAAGGCTATGGAAACCTCAGGCCCAAAAAGCAATGGAACTTAAATGTTATATCTAAACAATTGCTGGCCTTGTTTGTATTATGGATTGTGCGCATCTGTGAAGGTGAATAAACCCTCTTTAAACAACTCATCCATTTGTGAGACACCGCCATTCCCTGTGTTATTGCTCATTCAGTATATACTATGGTGTGTATTCCCTTTCCCTTGCCAAAGTGTCACAAAGTCAAGTCAGTCAAGTCATCCCTTAGCCTAGCCAGTTATTTCTGCCTTCACCCTTCACTAGCAAATTGATCACAACTATGAAGTGAGTATGGTCCTGAAAGTCTAGTCTGAGTAATAATAATAACTAACGACACTATATATTTGGATTTAGATCGCCAGTCATGATTACTCTGTGTTTTAGTAGCTATTTGAATAAATTGTAAAGCATGTATTAACCTTGACACCTTGCAGCAGCTATGGATGATAGTCTGAGTTATATTTGGTCTTGGTTAGACCTAGTTTGACCATGGAGGACCATGGGACATGAGATGTTGGACCTTATGATGATATGGATAGATGATATATGGTCTATGTACACATACAGGATGATTCTATGCAGCAGCTACAGGGTTATGATGATGATTCTTGGGATACAGCAGTGTTTGGTCAGTTACAGATCATTATTATTGGCCTTGTTCCGGTACATTGGATATTTATTTTGATCATGCAGAGATTCATATGGTGTATGAGTACACATCTTGGATGGATTTGGACCTTCTGAGTCCAATGGGACAGTTTGTTTTCAGTTCCGGGCACTTACAGTGATGATTTAGCCTCAGTAGGCTGTCCTAGTGCAGTTTTGGTCTGTTGGAGGCCCTGTCGGAGCAGAGATGACTTTTATCCGGTTGACCTAGGGCGCTGATGATGGAGGGGGTGGTCCAGCCACTTGTTTTTACCATATTACCCCCCTCCCGGACACATTGGTGCCCTCACCTTGACAGTGCCATCACTCCAGGAGGCTGTTTGGGCAGTTTCACGCTTCCCGAGGCATTTCAGGATTGGTAGAAATGGCTATTGAGGAAATCGATTTGGGCTACTGAGGCAAAGTTATGGCATGGGATGATCAGTGATGATAGATCGGGACCTTCCACACCTCCTCCTGCAGTTTCAGCTTCATCGGGGCCCGCATCCATCACTTATGGCACTTTCTGTGGATTTTTGAGGTCTTTTGAGGACCACGACTTCACCTTGGAGGCACGATTTGGTATATTCATGATTATTTATTGGTTATTGTGCCATGGGGATTGACCAAGGGGGGATAAAATTACCCCTTGGACCCACCATGAGCCTCTTATGATATTTTGTCATCATGATTTGGTGGGATTCCCCTCTCCTAGGGCGACTTTGTCCACTTATGTTATATTTTATGTGTGATCCATGTATTATATTGTTGAGCTCATCTCAACCATTGATTAGACATTTGTATCTTTTAATCTTAGCCACTCATTCAAAAAGTGGTTAGGGTTTTGGTGCCTCTCCTTCCTATTTAAAGGAGAGAGCTTCTCATTGTAAACAGACTTTTGGCTCTGGATTATTGGAATAGAAAATTATTATTGCATCTATCTCCAATGTTGTGGTGAATGTTTTTGGTGTTCGTTCGTTGGTTCTTCCTTTGCACTGAGTTATTGGAGATCTTGTTTGCCATATCTATTGTACCACGATTTTGCATCTACAGGTGGAGGCCGATTTGCTTGGAGGAGGAGGTATTGGTAGGGGAAGACTCTCCCTACTTCTTCTTTGGAGCTCTTCGTTGGTAACAGGGAGTATTACTGTCCCATGACCTTCTATTTCATGTTACTATTTGCATTTCTCTTGTATTTCTTCCATACTTGATCTTACTGATTGAATTTCATTCCTTGGTTTGACAGGTAGAGGAAGGCGCACTTGTGGACTAGGGCATCAAATTGGCAAGCAAATCAACAATCTCTCATTTGATCTCTGCGGGAATCTTCCTCAACATCAAGGCATCTCATCCACATCATTCAGGTATGATCTCAAGGTAAGTTCTATCTCCATGATCTATCCAATTGTCAAAAAACACTTAAAACCCTAATTAATTAAAACCCCAATTTTGCATTTTCTTAGATCTACTGAGATCTAGTGGGTTGTTGGGCATGATTTTGAAAACCCACCTCTATAGCATCCACGGCATCCCGGATCTATAGTTTGGTGAGGATTGGCTTCCGTTTGACCCCTCTCCCAAGCCAACTTAGCTTCTCCCAAGGAAGGCGCACTTCACCATTTGAGCAAGTTGACCTAGATCTAGAACATGGGTGTTTGAGATTCCACTTGATTTGACATCTACACATCAAATCACATACACCCAGTTTGTTCCTTTCTTGAAATTCACCTTGTGGGCCCCATTCCACATTTTAAGGGTTTTAATCCCCATTTTGGACCACTTGGAATACTTAAACTCAGATCTACAAAGATCTAACCGGTGGATTGCCACGAAATTATAGATCCATACTCCTACTTGACTGACCTACCCGGATCTAAAGTTTGGATGCCATCCGACATGATTTGACCCACCTAAACCCAAATTGAAGCCTCCTTAGGGAAAGTCGCACCACCTTGGAGAAGTGAGTTCACTCACTTCGAGGAACTGGGTACTTGAGATTCTTGCAGATCCGGAATCAGAATAATTCAAAACCTAGGTCTAGACTGTCACTTTGTCAAATCTTGCCTTGGGGACTGCATTCCTTGTTTTAAGGGATTGTGGTCCACTTGGGTCAAACCTAGATCTAGACACATTTAACCATCAAGACCTATACTGTCCATTTATCTCATGTTGTAGGAGTCCTAAACCATAAGTCAACCCTACTTTGACTCCACTTCCCAATTCCCAAGGCACTGGTTTATCTCCAAGACAACCCAACTCTCCTAGATTGTTGGATTGACTTGTGGTTTGACTTTTTGCATGGTGAACTATACCCCTAAAGCTATCATGAATCATGGTCAAACTTGTCTTATGTACTAGTTAGCCCCAATACATCCCTTAAAACCATCCTGCATTGGACACAGTTCCCAAGGCGGTGGACCTTTTGACATTGACCTAGTACACTCATCCTAGATCTCACTTCAAACATTGTAAGTCACTTTCACATCAACTATGAACCAAAGCTATACCTATTGAACCCCTCACTTGGCTTGTGACTTCACCCTTAGGTCTAGGATAAACCATACACCTAACTTCACTTAGCAATACCCTGATTTGGTGTCTTGGTTTTGATCTCTCCTATCGGGAGTAGATCGGGTCTCCCCCTTTGTTGCCTGGGCTAGACAACATAAAGTGAAGGTTGCCTCGACTGGCGTGACAACCATACATATTGGAGGTCGAGGTGATCGTGGTTGCACCTTTCAAGTTGCCCTTCCCTATTGCCATCCATGACTGGATCCATCCATAGGGGTAACTACAGTTTAGGTGATAACAGTACCTTGTCTTTGACTTGTGGTTATTGGGATCTTTTACCCACCTTAAGTTATTTTTTATTTATACCACCTTGTTAATGTTTTTGGTCTTATAGAGTACTATGATTGTTTGCCCACATTTAGAGAATACCCTTGATTCTAAGGGTCATGGTTTTGGTACCCACATTTATGTTATTTGCTTTTTGGGACATTATATATATATATATATATATATATTTTTTTTTTTTAATCTTTTATTTATTTTATTTTTATTTTTTATCTTTTATTTATTTATTTTCTTTCACTTTAAGGTGACCTTTCCCTACTTTATTGAATTACTTTTTTTTTATTTTTTTATGATACCACCCTAATTCTTGGATCATTCTAACAAATTAATTTTGGTCCATTCCAATGGAATTAACCTTGGGCCATTCTAAATTAAACTTGCTTCTGTTTATTTGAAGTTTATTCTACATCCTGAGACATACGAATATATACCATACGAAGCTTGCTATTTTTCAAGGGACTGTCCTTCGTCGATTTTTCTTCTACGTCTCATTTTTTCGGGTCACTCTGTTTTCGGGTTAGCTCCCTTTCTCAACTCAACTTCCACTCAGCCTCCCTCACGGATTTACTTTCTTTGGCTTCACGAGTTTCTTTGTTACAGGCTCACCTTCACGGGGTTACTTTCACGAGTTCACTCCTTCCCGTTCTTCTCCTTCATGGTCAGACTCCTTCACGACTTTGCCTCTCCACAAGTTTGCTACGGTTTTGCTGTTCCACAATTTTGTTGTTTGAGTTTGTTGCTCGTTTTTTGTTTGGGGCTAGCTGCATGAGTTTGCTTCTCGGATCTCTGTCCACGATTTGCTCTCTCACCTTCAGCCTGTTCATGGCTCACTCTGTCCATGGCCAACTCCCTCACGAGTTTACTTCTCATCTATGTTTGTTGTTTGTGCCTTCTTGTGGAGAACGCGAGGTCTGTAAGCTTATTCTCCTTTTGGTGGGGGCAGTAAGACTTGGGATCTCTGTCCCTGTCTTTTTTGTGTTAGGATACCTGATTTAACCTGTTGCTTAGATTCTATGAACTGAGATCTTATCTGTGGACTATTTTTGATTTGATCTACTTATTTGAAGTCAAACTTTTGTGATAAGAATTATTCTACTGTGCTGAGTCTTGTTTGACTGTCACTGTGTTTTTTGAATGACATTGATCTTTACCACTGCAACCTGTCACCTCTCTCTCTCTTTGGTTTGTACTACCCTCTTGTAGGGTCAGCTAGTTCCTAGAGTTGACTGGCCTCTCTAAGGCACAGTGTTTCTTGAAAGTAACTCTTTAGAGTATTCTTATAGGAAGGGTTTCACACCCTATTAAGTATCTTCAACTATATCTCTTCTATTGTTATACAATCAACTTGTTTATTTTATTACATGTTACTGAAGATTACTTTAACACGATGATATAACTGGTAGTGTTAAAATTACTTTAACACAGTGACCTATCTGATAGTGTTAAAGGTGTAAAGTTGAAAGAGATGAAAATTATGTTACGATAGAGATTACTCCTGCACTATTTCATATTCAATGTTTGTAATTGTTTATTAAATGTATTTTTTGCATTAAAGTATATTCAATTGTCATTTTCCTGCATATAACCTTAAATTGATGAAAAATTAACAATTGTAATAAGTTGGTCTAAGCATGGTTAGTTTGTAAAAGACTTGGCTTGCCTTAGGTTTGGCTTTCAGGGAGATACTCTAGAGTGTTTTTTCCTTGGGAATTATGCGCTACTCTTCAGTGGCGTATGATTCTTGATTTTTTCACTCATACCTCCAAAGCTGGAGTATTCTCATGGTGGTCGAACCTAGGGAGGTTATTAAAGTCTATGTGTCTATGTATTTTTTATATGCTAGCCATCAATAATAAGTCGTATGGACATGCACTAGGTACCCTAGGAGTTTGAGTCCATTCCGACAAAAATAATTTTTCCGTAAATTAGACCATTTTTAATGGTTTAATTGGAAAAATTCAGAATGTAATAAAAGCTTGATCTGGAGGCAGATTTCGACGTGGGGATGCTAGTTTTCACAAACCTAGGATCCACTTTTCCTAGGTTTCAAACAACTAAATTGTCATTTTTTGGCAATTTTCCTAAAGGTGCTACAAAATGGCACTTAATTGCTAACCATGCTACAAATTGCACAGAAGTCAAAAATAAAAAAAAAGTCAAAAAATGAATAAAAAATTATGGGTAAAAGGGGTGGCATATTAAATTTAAAGGAGTGCGATCATGTCTAATGAATAAAGCACATGGTATTGTTATCACATATATAGTAGCTGGGCTACCATACATTATTTTTCTCATTCCAGTACACTATTCAGCCAGTTCCCTTACATTTGAGATGCTGAGATGAGCATCTAGATTGGATCACTATCAGAGTGTGGACAGCAGTTGTATTCCCCATGCCATGACTGAGTCTCAGGACACTCAGAGAGATGACCGATATAGCCATTATACCATTTGTACAGAGCAGTCAGTAGTGTTCAGAGTTGCAGCAGCAGTTCCAGAGGACAGGTGATGGTACAGGTTGATGAGCTTTCAGGTATATGACTCGGCAGGTATATCATGGTGTTAGGGTTAGATTGCTTTTATACTTATTCTTATAGCATGTCTTAGCACTCAGTGTCATGATCTGGCGATCATATAGATATTTGGACCTGGTCGATCTATTATATATATTACATTGTCCCTACTCAGACTTAAATTTCACTATTCATACTCATTGGTTTTACCCTCCTTAGGGAGAATAGAGGTGATCATTCAACCATACCTTGGCTTGCTAGTGTTGGCTCCATTATTCATTGTCTTCATCCATCCATGGCCTACCTTTTAGATTATCACCCTGACTTACTACTTGACTAGTGGCATGGAAGACTTTTCCCCACTGTAGCCTCTGTATTGGATGAGCTTCCCTGTTTACTGTGTCTCGGCTCTGAGTTGGTGACAAAACTTACCTATGGTGAGTTGGAGTTCCTTATGAATTCCCCCTAGTCACTAAAGTTGTGTTGGCTAAACCTGAAACTTTTAGTGCTGCCATGAATACAAAATCTGGAAAAATGAAATGCTATATCTTGTATGAAAAGCCCATTCATGCAATGTGTTTCTAAACACACATGAATGAGAGGCATGCCAAATGAACATGGCAATGAAAATAAAATGTTATATCCTTTGGAAAATAAATACCTAGGTAAACAAGCTGTCCATGACACACCTAGAAGTGCTCAGGTAAACAAGTGCCTTAAAAACACACCTGCAGCAGAAAGCCTAAAGAAAAAATGTAAATCTATGCAATGTGTTTATAAACACACATAGATCAAGGCTATGTAAACTTCAGGCCCAAAAGCAATAGAACTTAAATGCTACATCTAAACAATTGCTGGCCTTATTTGTATTATGGATTGTGCGCATCTGTGAAGGTGAATAAACCCTCTTTAAACAACTCATCCATTTGTGAGACACCGCCATTCCATGTGTTATTGCTCATTCAGTATATACTATGGTGTATTCCCTTTCCCTTGCCAAAGTGTCACAAAGTCAAGTCAGTCAAGTCATCCCTTAGCCTAGCCAGTTAATTTAGCCTTCACCCTTCACTAGCAAATTGATCACAACTATGAAGTGAGTATGATCCTGAAAGTCTAGTCTGAGTAATAATAATAATTAACGACACTATACATTTGGTTTTAGATCGCCAGTTATGATTACTATGTGTTATAATTGTTGTTTGAATAAGTTGTAAAGCATGTATTAACCTTGACACTTTGCAGCAGCCTTGGATGATGGTCTGAGTTATATTTGGTCTTGGTTAGACCTAGTTTGACCATGGAGGACAATGGGACATGAGATGTTGGACCTTATGATGATATGGATAGATGATGTATGGTCTATGTACACATACATGATGATTCTATGCAGCAGCTACAGGGTTATGATGATGATTCTTGGTTTACAGCAGTGTTTGGACATTTACAGATTATTATTATTGGCCCTGTTCCGGTATATTGGATATTTATTTTGATCATGCAGAGACTCATATGGTGTATGAGTAGACATCTTGGATGGATTTGGGCCTTATGAGTCCAATGGGACAGTTTGTTTTCAGTTCCGGACACTTACAGTGATGATTGAGCCTCAGTAGGCTGTCTCAGTGCAGTTTTGGTCTGTCGGAGGTCTTGTCAGAGCAGATGTGATTTTTCTCCGGTTGACCTAGGGCGCTGATGATGGAGGGGGTGGTCCAGCCACTTGTTTTTACCATATTACCCCCCTCCCGGACACACTGGTACCCTCACCTTGACAGCGCAGGCACTCCAGGAGGCTGTTTGGGGCAGTTTCACGCTTCCCGAGGCATTTCAGGATTGGTAGAAATGGCTATTGAGGAAATCGATTTGGGCTACTGAGGCAATGTTATGGCATGGGATGATCGGTGATGTTAGATCGGGGTCCTCCACACCTTCTCCAACAGTTTCAGCTTTATCGGGACCCGCATCCATCACTTATGGCACTTTCTGTGGATTTTTGAGGTCTTTTGAGGACCACGACTTGACTATGGAGGCACGATTTGGTACTTTCATGATTATTTATTGGTTATTGTGCTATGGGGATTGACCAAGGAGGGATAAAATTACCCCTTGGACCCACCATAAGCCTCCTATGATATTATGTCATCATGATTTGGTGGGATTCCCCTCTTCTAGGGCGATTTTGTCCACTTACATTATATTTTATTTGTGATCCATGTATTTTATTGTTGAGCTCATCTCAACCATTGATTAGACATTTGTATCTTTTAATCTTAACCACTCATTCAAAAAGTGGTTAGGGTTTTGGTGCCTCTCCTTCCTATTTAAAGGAGAGAGCCTCTCATTGTAAGGGGTCTTTGGCTCTTGGATTATTGGTATAGAAAAATATTCTTGTGGAAATTCTTGTGGTCTCCTTTGCATCTGGTGTTCTTAGATGGTGATTGGAAAGTCTATTGCAACCTAGCATTTGGAAATTGTGGTAAGATCTATCTTTTTGGAAATCATTGTTTGTCTACAGGAGGGCGACTTCAACAAGGGCGATTTTGCAAGGCTTCTTCAAATCGACTTTCTTGGCATTCACTTGTATCAGGGGGTTATCATTAGCTTCATTGTGATCTATGCTATCTTTTTGTTACTTCTCTTGTGGCATTAGTCTTATCTCTTGATGCATCAAATCTGATATTGTTGACGTTTGTTGTGCAGGAGAGAGGGCGCATTGGCTTCTTGGATCAAATCGACTTGCATAGAAAACTACCTCAAAGCTTCTCAAATTGATCGGGTTTGCATAGATCATCATCATCAAGGCATCTACAAGGTTACCCAGGTAAGATCCACAGGTTTGTTTCTCTTTCCTTTATCCAATCCATTGACATAGCTCATAAATTGTTAAAACCCTAAATATTTCAAAACCCCCATTTTACATTTTCTCAGATCTACTTAGATCTAGTGGGTTGTTGGGCATAATATTGAAAACCCACCTCTATAGCATCCACGGCATCCCGGATCTATAGTTTGGTGAGGATTGGCTCCCGTTTGATCCCCTTCCCAAGCCAACTTAGCTTCTCCCAAGCAAGGCGCACTTCCTGGTGGTTGAGAGTTGACCTAGATCTAGGTGATGGGTGTTTGAGATCCCGCTTGATCCATAATCTACACATCAAATAACATACACCCAAGTTGTTACTTTTCTGAAATTCACCTTGTGGGCCCTATTCCTCATTTTAAGGGATTTAATCCCCATTTTGGACCACTTGGAACACTCAAACTCAGATCTACTAAGATCTAGCCGTTGGATTGCCACGAAATTATAGATCCATATCCCTACTTGACTAACCTACCCGGATCTAAAGTTTGGGTGCCATCCGACTTGTCTTGACCCCATTTACCCCCCTTTTAGGCCTCCTTGGGTAAAGTCGCACCACCTTGGAGAAGTGAGTTTGTTCACTTCTAGGACGTGGGTACTTGAGATTCTTGCGGATTTGGAACGGGAATAATTCAAAACCTATGTCTAGAGTGTCACTTTGTTAAATCTTGCCTTGGGGATAGCATTCCTTGTTTTAAGGGATTGTGGTCCACTTGGGTCAAACTAGATCTAGACACATTCATCCATCAAGACCTCTATTGCCTACTTGTCCCAAGTACTAGGAGTCCTAAACCACAAGTCAACCCTACTTTGACTCCACTTCCCAATTCCCAAGGCACTGGTTTCTCTCCAAGTTAATTCCACTTTCCTAGATTGTTGGATTGACTTGTGTTTTGACTTTTGCATGGTGAACTAAACCCTTGAAGCTATCATGTATCATGGTCAAGCTTGTCATTTGTACTAGTTAGCCCCAATTGAACCCCTAAAATACCCTGCATTGGACACGGTTCCCAAGGCAGTGGATTTTCAAACATTGAACTAGTACTCTAACCCTAGATCTCCTTTCAAACATTTTAAGTCACTCTCACATCAACTATGGACCAAAGCTATACTACTTGAACCCTTCACTTGGCTTGTGACTTCATCCTAAGGTCTAGGATAAACCATACACCTTACTTCACTTAGAAACAACTTGATTTGGTGTCTTGGTTTTGATCTCTCCTGTCGGGAGTAGATCGGGTCTCCCCCTTTGTTGTCTGGGCTAGATAACATAAAGCGAAGGTTGCCTCGACTGGCGTGACAACCATACATTGAAGGTCGAGGTGATCGTGGTTGCACCTTTTGAGTTTCCCTTCCCTATTGCCATCCATTACTGGATACATCTATAGGGGCAACTACAGTTTAGGTGATAACAGGTATATACCCAAACTTTAGGATACCGAATTATATTAAGTGAAGAGTGCGCCATTCCTCATGTGTGGGCGGACTCCATGCATGGGCAATTCGCTAAAGGTTGGGCATTGGTTTCAATGTGGAGGATGGGCGCCTTTGTTGAGGTGGAGACCACCTCACTCCATCAACACCTACCAAGGCTTAGTTAAGCCATAAATCAAGCTTGTGATTTCTCCTTTGATTGGAAATGCGCTACCCTCTTGGCTCACTCATGCGCACCCTCGTCTTGCTTGAAAACTCTATAAAAGCAAGTGCTTGCCCATCATTCAAGCATGGATGCAAGGAACGTCTGCCTATATATTGTAAATGCTATTTTGCCTCTTATGAATAAAGTTGAGACTTTGGAGGTCAGTCTGTTGGTGCAAAAATTTGTGTGGTGAATGCTTTACTCATAAACTGAGGTGATATCTGTTTAATCATTTTTTCCTTTCATGGAAGTGTTGAATATCTAGCTAAAGAAGATTATATGCTAATCCTTAAAATAAGCATTTGAAGTTTCAAGTTGCTTATTTATGTGAAGTTGTCTAAGATCCAAAAGTTGCATTCTGCAGTTAGTTATACTCATGCACTTTTCATTTTATTCAACAATTCATACTAGGTCTAATCGCTTGTGTGAAGGTTTTCTTAGTTTTTGCAGATCACCAATCTTGGAGTAGAGATCGGAGCTCAGTTGCATCTTATCTTTCTCCATCGTTTTATAGATCTAATACCCTCTTGTACTACAGGCGCTCCATTTCTCAAGTTTATTCAAGCTCGGGTTTGAGCACTTCTTCCTCCAATTAAAAAATTCCAATCAACTTTATTTCCCTGATTTGTTAAGAAAAGCATTTAGATTTGATTTTAAAAGTTCCATCTTTAAAGTTTTTTGGCTTCATGGATCTAGAAATTGCTTTATATAAATCATAAGATCTGGATCTAAGTTTTAGTATTTGAAATAAAAGTCAAATTTTTCCATCATTGCACAAATACTATATTGTAATTTTCATGTACTTTTTAGCTAACCAATACTAACCTGAACAATTTCTTTGTTTGCTGATTTCTTATTTGTTTTACAGAAAAAAGTGAAGGAAGGAAGCTAAAGCATAAAGCATAAAAAACAAATTTTTTCCCTCTTCTTCATCCCTTTGCTATCCCTTTGCCTTCTTAGGCCTAAAGTCTCTTGAATCACGCTGCATAAGCGGATCAAGAGCGCTCTCTATTAGAGGGTTAATAAAATTTTTGTAATAAGATCAATAAAAGAGCAAGTGGGATTACGACTCCCACACCCTCTTCCCCCATTTGGGGGAATCCTGTATCTGTCCCTTACTTGTTTTGTGATTTTTGCATAGTTAGATCAATAGCATGCTAGATTAAATTTCGTTTTTTGCAAAGTTATCAAAAGAGTTAGTTAAAAATTTCCTGTTGCAAAAGTAATTAGTTGCAAGTCTTACTATTTCTAGTCTTTGCATCTTTTTTATTTTTATTTTACTAATTTCATATGCAAAATCTCTTGAATCTTGCCATTTGCGGATCAAGAGTACTCTCTGTCGGAGAGTTTCTTTTTGTTCATCTTTAGCATACTAATCCCCTTGCTCTCCCGAGTACGGTCTTTGGACTTGAAAGAGATTCTTGGGTAGATAATTAAAGAACTTATTTTCAGTATTTTATTTGCAACAAACAAAGTAGTTTTCAAAATCTCTTGAATCACGCTCTTAAAGTGGATCAAGAGTGCTCTCTGCCGGAGAGTCAATCTTAAAATTTACCAACTCAATAAATCTCTTGAATCTCGCTCTAATTCGGATCAAGAGTGCTCTCTGTCGGAGAGTCAATCGTAACGAATAAATTTTTCCCACTCCGTGTATGCTCTACCCATAGTTTTGGGATATCAAAAGCGGAAGTGTCGCTTTCTTCAATTTTCTCACATTTAATTAAAAAACTTCAATTTTAATAAAATTGAGTCCCTCCAAACCAACGAAAATCCGGCGTTGCCACGCTGTGGTCGAAAGTGGGGAAATTTTGACTAAGGACGCGGGAACCACTGGGAGACGACCTCAGAGCACCAGTTAAACTACATCCTTGTTGGTGTAGTGTTGAACACCGCTCTCGAGACTCCGTTCTAGCCCACATGTCCTTGTATCGCAAGGTATATCGGAAATCCCCTTATCCCACAATAATTCAACCTCATCTTCAAAATCATATAATAAAATAAACCAAGAGGCATTCGCACAACAGTTCTCTTAGCACTCCAACAGACAGTGATTCCATTAGCACTGGTCTTTCAACAACAACAATTATTCAATCTCTCTATTTGCTTATTATCTTTCATGAGTTATTGTTGATTATCATATCATGCTGTGGATGAATTTTTGATTCAATTTGTTATCCATCTGTTGTTGCCATTCATTTTATATGTTGTGGATGTGTTACAATTCATATGTGTGAGCAACTTGGTTTAAATCTCTTTATTCTTTCATAAAAACTCCTAAAAAACAATCTCCCATCACTAAACATTGCCTTAGAAACTCTTTTTTAGGGTCTACCCCCCTTTGCCTTCGTTTGGAGTTTTCCTAAACGAAGGAGTTGGGATCAGGTGACAACACCTGACTCTTTGCTTTCCCCCAAAGCCACACCAAGCAACTTAGAAAGATTTCTGCTACGCTCCCTTCCCCCAGATGTGCATCTCGGTGGCAACAACCCTCACAGCCCGATCCTCAATTGTGACGTGAATCCACGATCATACGGTCATATGACTGTATGATGGCTGCCGTATAGTCTTCTCTCTCTCTCTCTCTCTAATTCGTAAATCGGTCAAACCACAATTTCCTGCTCAAAACGATCCCCATTCTCTGATACCAAGTTATAGACCTAGATCCAATTTACAGTTCGAATAACTTAAATTTTTTTTATTGCAAAACGCATTGAGATCTGACAAATTTAAGCAACAGAAAAACACTGAAAATCACACACATTTGACACAGTTACTTACCTTGGAAAACCCCAACTGGGGAAAACCAACATACAATGATTTTTATTAATGATAAAAATCTTTGCTCCTGTTATCACACCATAGTAGCGGGGCTACTATTCTTGTACAGTAGATATCTGCACATTCCAGAGCCTACATTTTTCCAGAGCATGGCTATACATGTTGGATCACTCATGATCAGAGCAGTACATTATTAAGATTTTATGACCTTGTGTCAAGGCTGAGCCTTGAGAGTTCAGATTTGATGACTGATGTGACCACTTATCCCATTACAGTTTCAGTTCAGTGCCTAGAGATATATTGCAGCAGTGTTTCAGATGATGCATGATGATGATTATTATGATGATGTTGTATGATTTATGGATATGTGCTCACTGACTGTGGATTATTATCTTGTTGATTTAGTCATGATCATAGCATGTGCTTGGTATATTATTCCTGATGTGGCAAACTATTTAAAATGAACTGTAAATCTTAAAATGGACAATTGCTTGCACTTTTAGGTCATTTAACAAAACTTACTGGTATTTCACCTTTACATAGACATGATCTTTCCACCGACACCAGTTGTCTGCTAGTGTAGGCTCCATATTCACTTGTCTCCATCCATACATGACCTTCCTGTTTGACTTTAAACCCTGACATGTCTCATTTGACTTTCTGATACTGAGGACTTCCCTATTTTTCTACCTCTGTGTTTGGACCGCATCCCTGTTTATTCAGTGTCTCGGCTCTGAGTTGGTGACAGAACTTGCCTTTGGTGAGTTGGATTGTAGGCCTTGGCTCGAACTCCCCCTAGTCACTTGAGATGTTGTTGGCTAAAACTGAAAGCTCATGTTCTACCTGTGGAAACTAAATAAATTCACCCATGGAAACAAAAAAAAGGGCAAGAGCAATGAAAAGCTAAAAATACTCCTCGAAGAGTATAAGAAAGGTCCAAAAAGCAATGGTTCTTAAAAGTTATATCTAAACAATTGCTGACCTTATAAATATGTGAAAAACATGCCCTGGATGCAAGCTGCAACTAGTTGTGCTTCTCAGCACATCTGAAATCCGAAGGGTTGTGTAGGCCAAAAAGGCCATGGAAATGAAATTGAATGATCCTAATGAACCTGGATCAACTTGATGTAGACATGATGCCTAAGTTGAATAAGCACTCTCTAAACAACTTATCCATTTGTGAGGCACAGCCATCCCCCGTGTTCTTTTGTCCAGCACAGAGTTTGTAGCTTCCCCCTTCTCCCAGTCCAAAGTATTTTTGAGTTAAGTTAGACAAGTCAAACCCTTGGCCCAACCTTGCTCCTAGCCTTCATCCTTCACTAGCAGTTTGATCATGTCCAATGGGTGAGTTTGTCATTTGAACTATTGTGCAAGTAATTTTATATAATCACGGAATATGTTAACTTGATTAATGCCACTGAATGGAATTTATACTTTGAGCTTAGCTGTGGGAATGATTAGAGAAACATTGTCTTAGTCTACTGATGTGATTTATCCTTGATTATATATTCTTGGGATCCGTGATGATGTGGGCCATGTATGGATGATTATTGATGATGATTTATGGTCCCACATGTTTGATGATGATATCATATGATGGACATATGATGCAGATGATGTTTGATCCAGTTCAACAGGTTTATTATTATTTCAGATCAGCAGATTATACATTGTCCATATATGGTGGACCCTACAGCTGGCCCACTAGGGCAACCCATGATGTATGAGTACTCATTCCTAGTGGATTTGGGTCTTCTGGATCCATTGAGACACTTATCTTTCAGTTCCGGGCACTTCTGACAGTGATTGATGCAGTTTTACACTTGTTGACCAGATTTGGGGCTGATTTCCCAGCCTGAGCAGCAGGGGCCCCGAGAGGCCAGTTCACCTAGGGCGCTGATGATGGAGGGGGTGGTCCAGCCACTTGTTATTACCATTTATCCCCCCTTCCGGAGAGCCTGGTGGGCTCAGATTGACAGCGCTAGCACCCTAGGAGGCAGTTTTGGCACTTTCACAGTTCCCGAGGCAGTTAAAAAATGGGATAAAGTGGTCACTGAGGAAATCGATTTGGGAAATTGAGGCAAGGTTTTGGCATTTGGTTTTCACAGAGGTCTTCCAGGGTGATCTCACTATCTTCCAGTCAGTTTTCACCATGTGGGTATCTTCAGATTGATCACAGGAGGACATTTACTGCTCGACTGTCATGGATTCTGAGGACAGTTTTGGTCATTATCATTATATTGGACATATTTTATTATTTTATTGTGCCTTGGGGTGAGCTAGCAAGGATTTATACCTCCTAGCCCCACCATGTGCTTATTTTATCATGTCCTAGTCATCATGAGGTGGATTATTGTACTTTATACCCCTCTTGTGGGATGACGTCACCCTCCATTGTACCATTTAGTGAGGGCGCTATTGTTATGTTGAGTGATCCATGTGATATATTGTTATGGATTCATCCTAGCCATTGATTGTATGATGAGATCTTATAATCTCAACCACTCACTTGATGTAGTATTGTAGAGTGGTATAGGGTTTTGGTCTTTATTATCCTATATAAGGAGGAGACCCCCTCATTGTAAAATTCATCTAGAGATTTTTGGCTCTTGGCTCTTGGAATAAAATTTCTATCTTTTGGAGTACATGCTTGGATTGGAGTGGATGTTGGTTGTTTCGATTGTAAATGCTATTGTCCATTGCACTGGAGGATCTTTTGTAGCTATCTTGCGTATTTGCCATACTTTATTTGCAGGTTGAGAGGGCGACTTTGACAAGTGCGAATTGGTGGGGAGGCTTGCCCTTCAAGCTTGGAAGAAGTCGTTTTGGGTTTGACAGGGAGTGGTTTTGCCTTTGTGTCAACTATTCTATGTTTTTCTCTCTCTTGTTTGCATCTACCTTCAATTTGTTAAACTAATTGATGCTTTGCTCCTTGGCTTGACAGGTTAGAAGGAATCTCATTGGCTTGGAAAAATCGATTTGGCAAGAGGGCTTCAACAATTCTCCATTTGATCTTTGGCAAAGCAATCCTCGTCTCAACTAGCATTCATCTCTTCATCCAGGTATGTCCCAAGAGGTATGATTTTCTCTTCCTTGAATCTTCCATAATTTCTAGATCATAAAAACCCTAATAAAATTAAAACCCTTGTTTTTGGTATTTCTTAGATCTACTTAGATCTAGCCCTCCTTTTGAAAAGATATTGAAAACCCACCTCTATAGCATCCACCCCTAGTTGGATCTATAGTTTGGTGGTGATTGGCTAAGAATTGACCCATTTTCTAAGACAAAAAGCTCTCCTTGACCTAAGTCGCACTTCCTAGAGAGAGGCTTGTTGGGCAAGATCTAGCACATGGGTATGTAAGATCCCGCTTGAATTGACAAATAGACACTTGATAACACATACCCATATCCTTACTTTGGTGAAAACTACCTTGTGGACATCTCTCCATGTTTTAAGGGGTTGAAACCCCCTTTTGATCTCATTGGCATCTTAAAACTTAGATCTACTAAGATCTAGCCACTTGATTCTCTTGAAACTTTGAAGGAATATAGATCGGGGTACTAACATCCCGGATCTACATTTTGGTGGCCATTGGACTTGATTAGGTCCACCAAAACCCAATTTTTGACCCTCCTTGAGCAAGTCGCACCCCCTTGAAGTTTTGAGTTGGTCCACTTTTAGGAAGTGGGTGTTGGGTATTTTCGTGGATTTGGAATGCCCATGCCTTGAAACCTAGGTCTAGACTGTCCTTTTGTCCCGATCTACCTTGGGGATTGCATTCCTTGTTTTAAGGAATTGTGGTCCACTTTTGGTCTTCACTCAAAAACCTAGATCTAGTAAGATTCAACCATTGGATCTCATCCTAACCACTTGACTTGGCTTCTAGGTGTCCCGATCTACACTTTGACATCCTTCATGACCCCATTAGCCCATCCAACAAGGCACTAGTCCTTCTCCAAGCAAGGCGCACTTCTTGGGATTAGTGTCAAACGCTAGATCTAGCACATGGGTAACCCTAGAACCAACTCCAACTTATAGATCTAACCTAGATCTACCCTATAGTACCATCCTCACACCTAACTTCACCTTGTGGGTCCACCTAGAACCATTTCACACTTCCCAAGACAACAAGACCCACTTGTGTAAACATATGGAACTATACCTAGTAATCATACCCCAACATGTGGCCTAAACCATACATAGGTTGAAACACTAATTATCCATTACACCACCTTCAACCATTCCTTAACTCTTAGGCCCACTTAGCCTTGCATTGGTTTCCGTAACTCATCATTTACCTACCCTTAGAAACTTTTGTTTGGATCCAATCAACTGTGATTGGGGTATAGGGTCTCCCCCTTGGTCTTGTTACACCCTGACCTAAAGCGAAGAGTGCCTCGGTTGACGTGACTCCCACATTGCATTGGGAACCGTGGCATCTCTTCGGTCACCTCTTTAGTTGCCTAACTCCTCTACCGTCCCGGATGGGATACCTCTAGGGGCAACTACAAGTTGTGTGATAATAGCTCCCTTCCTGGGAAAATGGCACACTGAGGAAAATACAATGATAGAATGCTAGCCTTCACACCTCAAGATCAGTCCTTCTATCTTGCTGGTTGCAAACCCTCGGCTGCACCTTGCTCCTTTTCTCTGACCCTGTCCCTGCACCTGCACACTTGGATGAAAGTCCTTCTCTAACCACTTAATGAGATCCCACTCACTCTGTGTGACTATTGTGTCTCCGCTCATCTAGGCTACCTTTTATAACATTACAATATGCAAATACCTTGGGCCAATACCATGGGCCCTAGATCACTTTACATAAAGTAATTACAAAAGTACATTCACTTTCATAGTTCACTTTACTAAAGTGAATCTCCTAAGTCTGAGAGTCATTAATGATGACTTCCACCTATTAGAGACAAACCCTGTGGAAGTACCTGTTTGATGCTACAAAAATCAACAAAGAGTCCCGCATACCAACATACCAACACCGAGTGTGGCTTGGAGGGCTAGTAGAGGCAATGGACTCCGATGACCGATATGCCAAGTACATTTAGCGGTCTTGCCCATGCATTGAATTTGCTAAGCTCTGAATGCAGTGTAAGAATGAAACTAGGCGGAACACAGTCTTAAGCCGAAAGGGTCGGGCGCCAAACTCTGCAATTATGATGGGCTAAGGTACTTTTTGCTTGCATCTGATGATGTGACGAAGGAGAAGGATCTGAACTCGCTCATTTGAAGTCCAGTCATAGTCAAGTAGACAAGTCCCTCAAACCTCCTATAAAGAACTGTGGGTCGGATGAGAGTGTCCATGAGGGACATCTTGGACTTTGAAAAGCAAAAATATTAATGTCTGCAAATGAAAATAGTGGGTTTGTTACCAGCTATTTTGTACAATAGTTGAATTTCTTGTGAGTCGCCAGTTTCATAAACATGTTCAATGTTCATCGTCAGTGTTCAGAAGTTCAGAAGTCATTTTCAGGGCAATTTTGCCCCATTTGTAATAATTGCATGTTCATACCCCATGGGAAAAATGTAAAAAGTTGGTCTAAATGGGGTCCTTTTATAAAAGAATCGGCTATCCTTAGGTTTAGCCATTTGGGGGATACTCTAGAGTGTTTTTTCCTTAGGAATTATGCGCTACTCATCAGTGGCGTATAATCCCTGAGTTTTTCACTTAAACCTCCAAAGCTAGAGTATTTCCCATGGTGGTCAAAACCTAAGGTGGTTATTAGAGTCTTGTGTATAGGATTTTTTACGTGTTAGCCATCTCGATTGAGTCGTATGAACATGCACTAGGTCCCCTAGGAGTTTCGTTGGATTTCGAGAATTTTTTTTTCCCCACAAATTAGACCATTTTTTAATGGTTTAATTAGAAAATATCAAAATGTGATAAAAACCTCATCCGGAGGCGGAATTGGGCGTGGGGAGGCTCGTTTTGATGCTCAGAGCGTCATCTTTACCCTAGAGCCAACTTTTCTAGGGTTTCGGGCGATTACATCACCTCTGGGGGCAGTTTTTCATTATTTTGGCATTTAGTGGCCACAAAATGACAAAACACACTATATGACAAAAAATCAAATAAATCAAAATTGATTAAAAAATGATTTTTAAAGGTTGGATATCATTTTCCTAAGGTGCACGACTACATCAAAGGTTGAAGGCACATGTTATATTGAAGTTTGGAGTTACATTTTAAAAAAGGGTGACGTGAGCCATTTGACCGTACGGCTCTTCGTGAGCACTCATGAGTTTGATGAAGTGGCGATTGGTTAGCGGTATGGTGGTTTGCATTTACTCCATGGTGGGCGCATTCCTCATTTTGTGGCCACCTCATGGGCTTGTTTCTCTATCAAAAACGAGTTACCATTAATGCATCTCAAACTACACTCCAAGCTATAGCTCACGCTTTCCTTGACATGGCATTCACGTGTTGGCTTGATGTACATAACGAGGATGGTTGATACTTACTATGTGGGAGGAGTGGGGACGCCTTGCCAAGGTGGAGGCCACCTCCCCAGTCACACCAACCAAAGACTCGAGTTAGTGATTGTGTTATCTCTCCAAGCTCAGATTTGATTGAGAATTCGATTATGTCTATTTGCCATTGGCTCATGTCTATTTGCCAATTCGACTTAGGGCTCTAGGAGCTTGTCTTTTGTATGAATAGAGGTGCTTTGCACTCTCTTATGATGGATATTTGCAAGTAGGATTACTCTGGAGAAATTGTAATAGCTATTGTTTCATATTGAATAAAGATTTAGACTTTGGAGGTCCATGAGCTCTCACTTCTTGTGATTTCATCTCTTGCTGAGGTGACATCTTCTCTAACTCATCTCTCAATTTTGCATAGTGTTTAGGTTTGGAATTTGCTAGCTTGTGAAGGCTCTTGAAGCACAATAGAATAGCCATTTGTTGTTGTCAAGTTGGTTGTTTATGTTAAGATTATTAAAGATCTAGATGGACATGAGTATTTAGTTGTACAAAATGTTGATTTAGACTTAGTTCTCTGAGCATACTAGCATTTTTTGTTCATTCTCACTTGTTGTTGAGGTTTGTTGTGTGATTAGGTGTTGCTAAGGTGGAGAAGGGCAAGAGCTCAGTTGCATTGAACCCATGCTTCATCTTCAGGGTTGACTTAACTTACTTGTGTTTGCAGTATCTACAGGCATCAAGACTTTGATCGTAAGAGGGCTAAGAAGCTCCATCTCATTTATCTCATCCACAAAACTATCTACTTTAAAACTTGGTCACTTGGTTACCTTGGAAGCCCTAAAACATCTTTCTTGCTTTCGTTTTTGGCCTCGTCCCCTTCGTTTTTGCCTTCTCCTTATCTCTTCTTCTTTCCTAGCTTTGTTTTCTCCTTAGCCCTTCTTCTTTCCTAGCTTCGTTTTCCCAATAGTCTTCTAGCCCTCTCCTCCTTTCTAAGCTCTCCTTTTCCCTTTCTAAGCTCCTCTTCTCCTTTCGTCTTAGTCTCCTTTCTACCTAAGATCCCCTTCTCCACTTTGCTCTCGTCTCCTCTTCTATCTCAAGCCTTCTTTTCGTCCTACCCTAGATCTTTTACCTCCTTGCTTTCGTTTTAAGCCTTCTAGCTCTTCCTCTCCCTCTCGTTTCTTCCCCTTACCTCCTTTCGTTTGCCTTGCTTTCTTACCCCTATTTCCTCCTTAAAACTTTTAAAAGATCATAAAAAGAACTTATGACTTCTAGACTTAGTCTCATTCTAGCTTGTATTTGTTAGCTCGCATATAATAGATCTCATTCTAGGCTTTGCATTTAGTTTACTTTGAATCGTTGCATTTATATCTCATCTTAAAAGTTTTGACTTGCATTGTATTTCGTTTTTCTAGCTTGCATTTAGCTTAGATCTTAGGTGCATTTAGTTCCATTTTGTTTATTTTTGACTAATGCTAAAGGGTGCCTGTAGTTTGATTGGTATTGCGTTGTAGGTTTGAAGAAAAGCAAACTCAAGAAGAGAATTTGAAGAAGAAGAAGAGATCATCAAAAGAGAAGAAGAAGATTGCAAAACCAAGAGGATATTTGAAACCAAGCTTTGAAACCATGACATAAACACTCTCCTTTTGTTGTAAAGCTCTTAAGAGCTATTTAAACTTACTTCTATTTTTCTTCATTTTTTTATTCCAAGGTTGAAAATCCTCAAAAGTTGTATTTGATTAATGAAATAAGGCTAAGTGGGATAAAGCCTCCCATAGTTTGTGTTTCTTCCCCATTTGGGGAAGAGTGTCTTGTGTTTTCCCTTGTGTTCTTAGCTTAGATTTACTTCAAGCATTCAGATTAGATCTCATTCATTGATTGTTAGTTAGTTTCATTTTTGTACTTAAAGATCTAATTGCTAGCTTAGATTTACTTTGTTTATCACACTAATTGCTAGATTAGTTTTTAGTTATTTGAGCTATCACTTGTGTTTCCTTTTTACATTTTGCATCTCATATAGTGTAAATAAGTCTCTTGAACTTGTCGCAAGACGAGTCAAGAGCACTCTCTGTCGGAGAGCATTTTTATTGTTGCATTGCATTACATGTAGTGTAGATAAGACTCTTGAATCAGGCCTTAAGGCAAGATCAAGAGCACTCTCTATCGGAGAGCATTCATCTATGTGCTCTAATTAAAATTCGCAACACACATTTCTCCAATAAAATTTGAATTTATCTCGTTGTTTCCTTGCCGGAGTATGCTCTGACCTGCCCAAAAAGCGGGAATACTCAGAAACGGTATTGGACTGTTAATCTCATAAGTGATAACCGTAATAAAAACTTTCACCCCATAACCAACCAATCCAGAGTTGATCGATAAGGCAAGTTCGGTGGGTAATCTCCTAGTTGGGGGTGTCAGGGTTCCATGTTCAGCCTCTAGCTTCCTGGTTAAGTTCCTTGGACACCTAGCGTAGAGCACTGGGGGACCCGACAGGTCCTTGAACGGAGGCAGTTGATACTATCTTTTCCGGATAGACTTCCAATACCTGGTTGGAAGTACCCTTAGCCATAATAATAATCAAGAACACCTAAAATACTTCAAAATTTACCAAGAACAATTTCAAAACGATCTCACGAACATTACATTGAGACTTATTTCACAGCATCCCAAGCACCTTTTTGACTCCATTTGGCATTGGTCGACAAGATTTATATGTATCACCTTGAGCTGGACCATTTGTCCTTTGATATTTGTTTAATTATCTTGTGGATGCTTATTTAAATTCCAAAGTCATCATATACTGTTCATCTTGATATTTGTGTTTTGTAATTGCAACGTGGATTGCGTATTTTACAGTGTTCTCATCATAAAAACTCCTAAACAACACCCATCCGCATCATTTCATCACTTAAAACACTTAAAAACACAGAGCCATAGAAAACTCTTTGTTAAGGACAACCCCCCTTGGCTTCGTTAGGAGTTTGCCTAAACGGAGGAGCTGGGATTCAGGTGACAGTACCTGGCTCATTGCTTTCCCCCAAGGCCACACTTCTCCCCACTTGTAGCGAGGAGACAACTTTCGAAAGATTTCTGCTGCTGGTGTGCATCTTGGCAGGCAACAGGGTCAATGGGACTAACAGAGAATAAATGATATAAGTGACAATAGTACGAAAAAGAAAAGAGATAGCCACTATATATTGTTAAGAAGAGATGAAAAAGTAGATAGCAGGGAAGCAAAAGTATATGTTATCGCATCAATCATTGAAGAAGCATTAATACATTGCTTGAGGATGTTGTCTAGGGAGTATCCAAGGCTAAGAGGGCTTGGCTAGGTGACCTTGGGAGGAGCTCAAAAACAACTAGCATAAACTCTCTTAATATTTGAGGTTGATTAGAATAATATAGTAATGTGAATCTTATTGTCCAAATTGGATTGTCGATCATGTCTACACTTAGAATGAGTACTCCTTTGTATTCTTGTGGGGATGGTTATATGCTACCATAGACTATATTGCAAATTCATTAGCATTCAATACATCATTCACAATAGCAGCATAATAAGGATCTCTGAAAGATGCACAATCACAAAGCACAAAACAATTTATCCTCGGAAACCCTCAAGGGGAAGAAAACCCAGCAAGAACTTCCTCAATATAGATGATCAAATGCAATGCCCCAAAAATGTCCCACAAATAAGAGAGACAAAAAGACCAAACTCTGGACTCAAGCCACTCCTCCTTCTCCTTCGCAGATATCTCTCTCTCTCCTCTAATGCGAATTGCACAAGTGAGTGAATGTTTAAATGAGAGGAACTCACTCACTATGTGTACATTACTTTTCACTTAACCTATAATCCAACTAGGTTGGCCCTAATAACCTAACTGGGCCGACCTCTCTAGGAAGACTCAATATAATATTTATATTATATTCTTTTGGGTACTAATGACTCGACTTACAATGGAGGTTTAACCTCATGACTTTTACATAACCAAATATAATAACGACATCTCCGAATGGAGGTAAAACATCCCTGATGGAATTACAATAATAAAGTACAAGTAGAATATTGTTTGAAGTTACATTAATTTAACACTCCCCCTTAACAAGAAGGGTATTCTATTGACAACAACATCTACATGTGTAACTCTACGCAACATCATCGGAGAGAGGAGGGTATGAACAACAACATCATTTGATACATCTATAAATCATTGGAAGTTCTTCAACATCATCATCAACAACTGGAACAACTGATGTAACATCATCAACATCATCTTCAGTACAAAGCTGAAGTATCATCATCTGCAACACTGGAGCATCCTCATCTTCAGTACTGGAATATAATCATCTGCAGCACTGGAGCATCCTCATCTTCAGCACTGGAACATCATCATCTGCAGCACTGGAGTATCCTCATCTTCAGTACTGGAGCATCATCATCTGCAGCACTGGAGCATCATGGAACCTCATCATCTACGGCACTAGAGCATCATGGAACCTCATCATCTTCAACACTGGAGCATCCTCATCTACAGTATTGGGACATCATCAGGAGCATCAACACCTGTAGCACACATATGATCCTTCCTTTCGGAACTGGGGATAATGGACAATCCTTCCTTTCGGAACTCGAGATTCAGTCCAACAACTCTAGTGATCCTTCCTTTTGAAACAAGGAACATGGACAATCCTTCCTTTCAGAACTCGAGATTCAGTCCAAACAACTTTGTGATTATTCCTTACGGAACTGGGATCATGGATAATCCTTCCTTACGGAACCAGGGATTCAATCCATCAACACTGGTGATCCTTCCTTACGGAACTAGGATCATGGACAATCCTTCCTTTCAGAACCAGGGATTAAGTCCAACACTCATAGACAATCCTTCCTTTCAGAACTAGGGATTCGGTCTAAGGATCAACATTTAAGACTATCCTTCCTCTTGGAACTCAGGATCTCTGTCTAGTGATGATCAATCCCACCACAATCATTTAAGACATCTCTGTCTAGGGACGATCGATCCCACCACAATCATTTAAGACATCTCTGTCTAGGGATGATCGATCCCACCACAATCATTTAAGACATCTCTGTCTAGGGACGATCGATCCCAACACAATCATTTAAGACATCTCTGTCTAGGGACGATCGATCCCAACAAAATCATTTAAGACATCTCTGTTATCTTTATACAACTCTGGTTATCACATAGAATCACTGTGGTATCCAACTCCAGATCAAATAGACCTGATAACAACTTCCGAAGCCATATAGCTTCACAACTCACAGAACAAGATGCAATATACTCTGCCTCTACAGTGTTGAGAGCCACACTGGACTGCTTCCTGCTTAGCCATGAGATCATGGCTGACCCCAGACTGTAACAACCGCCTGAAGTGCTCTTCCTGTCCGAGACACTTCCTGCCCAATCTGAATTTGTATATCCAAACAGTCTGAACTCATGATCTCGAGTATAATTGAGACCATAATCTATTGTACCTTTTAGGTACCTCATCACATGCTTTGTAGCTACAATGTGAACACGTCTGGGCTCAACCAGATACTGACTCAAGGTGTTCACAACAAAGCATATATCTGGCCTCGTATTCGTCAAATGTGTCAGCGACCCAATAATCTGCTGTGTAGAGTCACATCCACTAATTTTGATGAAGTATCAGATAATAACTTCAAGTTGGTATCCATGGGTGTGGCCATGGCTTTGCACTCCAAGATATCAATTTTTTTTAAGATTTCTACTGCATACTTCCCTTGATTAAGGAAGATTCCCTCTAGGCTCTGCCATACCTCGAAACTTAGAAAATAATGCATTAAGCCAAGGTCTTTCATCTCAAATTCTGCAGCGAGCTTCTCTTTGCACTCTGAGATTCTCTTCTCATTACCTGTCAGGAACAAGTCATCCACATATAGAAATAATATGACTATTGCATCATCCATAACCTTGAAGTAAAGGTTAGGATCAACTTTACTCTTGGTAAAGCCCAAGCTCGTCAGAAAACTATCAATTCTTTCGATACCAAGATCTTGGAGCTTGCTTCAACCCATACAAAGCCTTCTTCAATTTGCAGACATGCGTCTCTTTGTTTTCAACCTCAAAACCTTGTGGTTGTTCTATGTACACTTCCTCCTCAATAACATCATTCAAGAAAGTTGTTTTCACATCCATCTGGTGTAACTTCCACTTCATTGTGGTTGCAAGTGCCATGATGGTTCTAATTGAAGTGTACTTTGCTACAAGAGCAAATGTTTCCTCGTAATCGATTCCTTCCTTTCCGGAAGGATCCAACTTGGTCCTTTTTCTCTTTTGGAATATGAACAAACACTGGACAACCAAATATCTCGAACTCTATTGCAAGTTCTCTCTTGCACCCATCTATGAGTTTCTCATCTTCAACCTTGCAACAAAGGTTGATGTCTCATCACTCTAGGTGATCCTTGATCTCATCATTCTATCTCGTACAAAGTCTTCTTCAATATGGACACATGTGGTCCTCTGAGTCCTGGAGGTTGCTCGATTTCTTGATCACACCATGAGTCTGGCTACTAGAGCAACATCTCGTCATAGTCGACTTCCTTTATAAGTTTTGTTTATAGTTGAACCATTGTCACTTGTTCTATGGAACAAGTCTCATCATTATTCTCTTGTAGGAGAGTACACACGATCTTTCCTACAAGTCAAATTCAATAGCATGGTTAGAAACATTTCATAGTTTCCAAATATATGCATAAAAACATAAGTCACACTTATCTTAGCCAATGCTACTACATTCATCCATATCCCACATTCATATGGTAACTTTGTAGATGCCTTCCATCTCTACCATGACATAATTAAGAACGTCCAATACTCCCAATATGTCAGCAAAGAGGTTTCATTGTAGATAAGTAGCAATGGAATGTTGTATAGCACCATAGGCTACTTACCTATCACATGCATATCACTGCACACATCCTAAATAAATGTGTTTACAACTGGATACTATCATTTAAACAAAAATAATGACAATTCAAATACTTATCTTTGTTTGTTTGGTAGGATCTCTTTTGATCCTAGTCTTCTTGTCTGATGGTGAGCTCTATTTCATCATCAGAGTTCCTGAACCAATATTGTATGTTGCTTCTCCTATTCTCCTAGAGAAACTTTCTGAGGGGGGTCCTTTTCTTCAAGATTGGAGAGAGTGCTTTGAAGCACCACTATTACAAGACATATTCTTCGACTTCTTCCTTTAGTAACTTCCTAGGAGGTCCTTCTTCTTCTTCTTCTTCATCTTCAACAAAATGAGCATGATGTCTTTTGTTGCTCTTCTTCTTACATTCTTCTTTTCTTTCTAGACAATCTCTGGCAATATGTCCCATCTTATCACAGCGGAAACATAGGTAAGAAAAGTAGTCTCTTCGGTTGTAGTTTCCCTTCTTATTCTTTTGAAACTTCTTAGGAGGATGGAACTCCTTATGATTTTCCTTCTTGAAATGAGGTTTTCCTTTTCCTCTCTTTGTATGGGTAGCTAGAGCTTGATCATCATCCTTGAGTAGGGCTTCTCGATTTGCCACTCTAGCCTCTTCTTGGACACATTCTTCCCATACAACTTCAAATAGTAAAATTTTCTTCCTTGCACACATGGTCTCGATAAAGGAGTCCCAAGGTCTAGTAAGACCATTGAGAGTAGTCATCACCAACTCATCTTCATTAAGGGTCTCTCCAATTGCTTCTAGTTGTTCTTTGAATTGGGAGACCCTTGTAAAATATTCTTGAATAGATTCTCCTTGGCTCATCTTTGTGCTTTTGAGTTGAGCTCTCAAATTTGTCTTCCGATTTATGTTTCTTCCTTCATACATTCTAGTTAGGGCATCAAACATCTCCTTTGGAGTCTTCTTAGGAATCAAGTGATCTTTAATGGAGTCTACTATGATCCTCATAGCCCTAATCATATCCTTCTTCTGCTTCTCCTTAGCTTCAGCTTCTTCAGGTTCAGGTACAACTTCTTTAACAAACTTGGTAAGATCATTCTCTTCCAGAATGAGTCCAATCCTATACTTCCAACCACGGAAGTTCTCTATGCCTTCTAACTTGTCTTCAAGCTTGGTGCTTGGAGCCATCTTAACCCGGAGAGCAGAGAATAACCAAAAATCAAAATTTCTCAAAATAAAAAACTAAACTCACCAAAAGATGCGCTTGACCGAGGCGAGTATGCTGGTACACTTCGTTTCTGAAGATCCCAAAATTTCACCCTTGAAAATTGACTTGCGAAATTCTGAACTACAGTTTCTGGCTTTTTCTAGTTTTCTGCAATTTCTGGTCGTTTGACTTTCCGGGAATTTCACCCACTCAAAAATTTCGATCTTGGAGAGGCACAACTTCCTATGCCAATTGCACTGCAAAATTCCAAATTTGTGAGAAGCCCTAATTTTTCACATCTGGAGAGAGAGAGAGAGAGAGAGAGAGAGTTTTACCTTGTGAAAGTTGCTCTTTTCAGGCAAGCTCTGAACCCATGTTAAGATTATATGCTAGCATAGACTAGATTGCAAATTCATTAGCATTTAATACATCATTCACAATAGCAACATAATAGGGATCTCTGAAAGATGCACAATCACAAAGCACAAAACAATTTATCCTGGGAAACCCTCATGGGGAAGAAAACCCAACAAGAACTTCCTCGATATAGATGATCGAGTACAATGCCCCGAAAATATGTCTCACAAATAAGAGAGACAAAAAGACCAAACTCTGGAGTCAAGCCACTCCTCCTCCTTCGCAGATATCTCTCTCTCTCCTCTAATGCGAATTGCATAAGTGAGTGAATGTATAAATGAGAGGAATTCACTCACTATTTATACATTACTTTTCACTTAACTTATAATCCAACTAGGTCGGTCCCAATAACCTAACTGGGTCGACCTCTCTAGGAAGATATTATATTCTTTTGGGTACTAACGACCCGACTTACAATGGAGGTTTAACCTCATGACTTTTACATGACCAAATATAATAACGACATCTTCGAACGGAGGTAAAACATCCTCGACGGAATTATAATAATAAAGTACAAGTAGAATATTCTTTGAAGTTACAGTAATTTAACAATAAATGACAATAATACGAAAAAGAAAAGAGATAGCCACTATATATCGTTAAGAAGAGATGAAAAAGTAGATAGTAGGGAGGGAAAAGTATATGTTATCGCATCAATCATTGAAGAAGCATTAATACATTGCTTGAGGATGTTGTCTAGGGAGTATCCAAGGCTAAGAGGGCTTGGCTAGGTGACCCTGGGAGGAGCTCAAAAACAACTAGCATAAACTCTCTTAATATTTGAGGTTGATTAGAATAATATAATAATGTGAATCTTAGTGTCCAAATTGGATTGTCGATCATGTCTACACTTAGAATGAGTACCCCTTTGTATTCTTGTGGGGATGGTTCTTTCGGCCCTAGAACATGAGGTTGTACATAATCTCACTGAACTCGTACACGTTGTGCCCAACCCCAGAGGGTCTGCATAGTGCATAACACCTCCAATTGCAGAAGTAGGTTGAAATATAGAAGTAACCGAACTGATGGGGTAGGGTAATGAGGAATGCTTCAAGGTTTGCCATATGAGAGTCACCACCTCATGCATAAAGGGAGTTAGTCACATTTGATTACGACAGCAGAAGAAGGGGGAGAGAGATCCCCAAAGTCGTGTAATAAACAATGATTTCTCCCACGACTCTCAAAATCAATGGGGCACAAAAAAAATGAATTGCTTCTTAGCTTCCATCTCGTGCAAATGGCATAATTTACATATCATCTTTTCATGTGGAATGCAGTGATCAAACTTAAATTGATCCCTATGAGAACCAACATTGAATTGTTTGGGCGAGAACCCGAGGCATATTAGGATTCTCTAGTTATTGATGGTCATCCAAATTATAGACCTAGGCATAGATCACTTATCGTCTTAGTCTAAATCTACTGTCATACTTTATACTTGTTTTTTTCGAAGATATGGATGTTTTGTATGATTATGGATTGAATTTTTTTGCTAACCTTTAACTAATTTCCTTTGAAGCTGTTGCTCATGATGAGTGGAAAGAAGCCATGCAGAATGAATGTGATGCTCTCATCAAGAATGGGACATGGAAGTGGTTGGACCCTCCATTTGGAACCAAACCAATTGGCTGCAAGTCGGTCTACAAGAACAAGTACATATCAGATGGCTCACTTGACAAGCATAAGGCAAGGCTTGTGGCAAAAGGCTTTGCACAAATTGAAGGCATTGACTATGATGAGACCTTCTCCCCCACAACAAAATGGGCTACCATCCGCACTCTATTATCTTTCAACTACACAGAATGGGTGGAAAGTTCATCAAATGGATGTGGAGATGCTTTCTTGAATGAAGACTTGAAAGAGAATGTCTTCATGTCTCATCCAGAAGGATTTGTTGTGAAGGGACAAGAACAAAAGGTATGCAAACTCATCAAATCATTGTATGGCTTGAAACAAGCACATGCGCACCTCGTGCATGGTATAAAAAGCTAACTGAGCATCTTCTTATTTTAAATTTCAAACATTTTAATCTTGATGAAGCAACACTGTTTGTAAAGAAAATTGGAAGATTTGTTGTATATGTTGTAGTGTATATGTAGATGATCTATTGATGACAGGGAATAATGAAAGCTACATTGCATCCATAAAGAAAGAATTGAACAAAGGCTTTGAGATGACAGATTTGGGACATTTTCACTACTAGGGAATTGAAGTGACTAAGAATCCGAAGTATGTATTAATCTCCCGGAAGAAGTACATTGGAGAATTGTTGAACAAGTTTGGCATGGCAGAGTGTAATCCTCTCTCTACTCCAATGGAACAGAACCTGAAGCTGACATCAAAAGAAGGGATTGAATTTGAGGATGCAACCATGTACAAACAACTTGTGGGAGTCTTGTCTACCTTACCACCACTAGACCCGATATTTCATTTGCTGATGGGATCCTTTTCAGGTTCATGCAAAAACCTCGTGAGGGACATTGGTCTGTTGCAAAAAGAGTTCTAAAATACTTGACGGAGACTCAAGATTTTGGACTGAAATATTCTAAGGTGGATATTCTGGTTTAGACTTTGATGGTGACAAAGAGAATGGAGTGTCTACTTCTAGCTACCTCACGAGTCTTGGATCAATAACTGTCTCCTAGAGATCACACAAATAGTCTATTCCAACAGATTCCACAATAGAGGCAGAATATTAGCTACGATAGAAGCAACAAAAGAGATTGTGTGGCTCAGGAAAATACTTAAAGATTTGCAAGAGAAATAGGTGAATTATACTCTCTACTAATTGACAATACCTCTATAATCAAGTTGGCCAAGATTTCCATATTCCATGATTGAACTAAGCACATCAACGCAAAGTACCATCTGATTCGATATCATGTAGAGGCCAAGACAACTCATTTGAGACATTGTTCCACAAATGAGCAAATTACAGACATCTTCACCAAAGCTTGAAAAGTTCACAAAGATGCTTCGTCTCACGAACACCCCTTTGGATTAAGGGGGGAATGTTGGAAACCTAATCCTACGAGATTATGGTGAATTATTGTAAATATTGATTTTAGTTATGAATATGAAGAGGCACGTACCTTTGGTCTGAAACCCAAAGGGTCACCTCTCCCACTTGTATAAATAAACAATATATGCTCAATAAAACCAATTCAACTTGGAGTTAACCAAAGCTTGACTGGGCTTCCATGTGCCATTTATTCCACCTTGCATGGTGAGATCTTGATGGAGACTTGAACATGTGGCATTGACCAACATTTATCATGGAAATTATTAGAGTTTATTAGGGTTTAGTGGAGTATTTGGCTTTGTTTACTCTCCCCTAGGCTAGATCTAGAATTTTAATGTTATTTTATTGTAGAGTGAGATGAAGCTACAACCTATATAAGGGTTGGCTCTTTCAATTCATTTCTCATGGTTGGATTTTTGGTGTTCTGTCTCTCTCTTGAGCTTAATTGGTATATCTTTTTCTTGGAGCAAATTTTGTCTTAAGGGTTCCCCTCTTGTTCATGTGTGGTGCAACTCTCTTGTTTGGAGCTTCATGGTTGTGAGATTGTTGGGTGTTTTACATTGCTAAATCATTTCTATGCTTTTCTTGGGCCACTGGAAGGGTATTACTACCTCGTTGGAGAAATATGTTTTAAGTTAAGCTTTACTTCATCCTTTCTTGCCATCTTATTTATATGGGATTTATGTGTTGCATCTCTACCTTAATTCTGATTGTGTAGCCATAAAACCTTTATCTATAGGGTGTACCTTGTAAAGCTTGAAAGGAAGTGGATACTTCATTTGATACCTTCCCTTGTAAACCCTAGTTCATTTTCAATCCACGAAGTAGATTGGGGTTAGTAGATGCAATTCTCTTTTCTTGGTGACCTATTTGGCAAGGCCCTCTTAGTTGGTGATTCATTGACTCCATTTGCCCTTGACCGGATTAGCACTCATCCTTGGAGTGGTCTCTCTTATCCTTCCATCGCTTATCATACATTCCTATATTGCAAAATCTAATGTTTTGCTAAGGCAATCTCTTCAAATCACCTTGCTCCTCATTGTCTTTGCCCTAGTAATATTTTCTTAAGGATACCCCCCTTGAGTTAGAGAAGAGCCAACCAAAAGTTTGGAGGGGATTGGTGTGGTGACATTGACCTTTCCTCTTGGTTCCCCTCGGCTTACTTGCTTCTTCAGAACTTTAATCACACATGCTAGTTTGGGCAGTAATAGTACCTAGGCTTGAACGTAGGGCACACCACCACCAAGGGATTAGTTACATTAATATTACATCATTAATCCTTAGAAAAGGCTAGATCACCATGGAAGCATGTAGTACCCAAAAGGAAATAATACACATGAACAAAGGTACTGACATCATCAATACATAACCCCCCTAGGTGATGTCTAGCAATGTTACAATATTATATCAACTAGGAAATCCCACCAAAGAAAAGGTATATCACCACACCACATTCAACACCATAGGAAGGAAACATAAGAAAAGTGCTCTCTCCTAGTGGTTCATCAAATATGTCCCCACCAGACATTTAACAAAAGTGGATCATGTTGAACACCCCCTCCTAGTGCCAAACCAATATCATAACACCATCGAACATAGTCTCTAGGAAGCATCCATATGTCGAGAGAGTGGTCCATCAAGCAAAGGCATGAAAGTTGCACCAAACCTCAAGATGACCATCAGCCATCACCATCCTCCATAGAGAAGTAAATCTCCTCCACCAAAGTTCTCAATCAAGTAATCCACTGCCAAGTAGAGAAGAGGTTCTATGAAGATGCATGCCCCCAAGCCCATCCAAATGCTCCAAAGGTACGAGCTGAAAACGCCATCCATGTGATGAAAATCACAATGTGAAATTTCATATAATTTGAGGTGTAACAGTTTCTATTGATTAAAACTTTCAATAGGACAGATCTCAAAATGAGAATCCAAGAGGTGTTTTAGACTTCTTTCCCCTTGAGGCTTCCTAAGCACAACTTGGGGCAATTTTTAACAAAAAATCTAACAAAACTATATTACAAAGGCCATTTGATTTAAGTTTCAAAAAATTTCCAACAGATGACCTCTAATAACAAAAGATTGATAAATTTCTCTTTAGTGAGGATAGAACTTCTTGGACCAGCAACTCCTTTCTTTTTCAGAATCTCCACTGACAATTCTGCTTTGATATTCTACCAAAAACACTGATTTTCAGTACCGCTTGTGGCATCCAATTACTTTCCCAAATATATGTATAATAACATGGTGGCTGAATGTGTGATTTTTTGATGTGTTTCATGATTGTTTCACATGCTAGATGTAGGAAGATAACTTTCAAATTTGTAATCAATTTGCAATCTCCTGATTTCAAGTTGCAGGTTTAGTTTTTGAATAAGTTGTCAAACAACAGTCCTTACAATTCTATGCAGTGCCTTAAGATGAATGAAGTTTGTAATAAGATAAATCTTCGAGAAAAGACATATTTGCTTCGATGACAGTATGCTCTTATCTGTGTTCTACATGTTTCTGTTTTGGAATTTTCTTTCCATTTTTGGTCTGGATCATTTTTATCTAAATCTTTTCAACCTAGAAAATGGTTTCTGGAGATGCCTATGGATGTTCGAATGCTATGTTTTTCATGTTAGAAATGGTGTAACTGTTTTTCCACTGGTACAATTTTTTTTTTAATTGAATGGCATTGAATTTATAAGCTGGAATTAGATGGTAAACTGTGAGCTTTGATGGAGTTTTGGTTTATGATTTGATATTCTAATTTATTTCATTCATTCTGCAGTAAGGGCAGTTACAACCCCCACAGAAAGAGAGACAAACTTTGACCATATGATTACTGAGATGAAGCGCAGATACTATATGTTAGGTGGAAAGGGAGGCGTTGGCAAAACAAGCTGTGCAGCATCTCTTGCTGTTAAATTTGCAAATAGTGGTCATCCTACACTTGTTGTGTCCACCGATCCTGCTCATTCTCTGAGTGACTCCTTTGATCAGGTAGGCAATTTCCATGTGGTCTAATTGAACATAGTTGATTTATTATGACATCATGTCTGACATCAGTATTGTCATGTGAAATCCCTAAAAACTGTGGAAAAATCAAGGAATACAACAAAGCGTTAAGAATAAGTACATCATAATAAGTCTCTATACATAACTGATGTGCTTATTGTTCAGGGACGGATTTATGTGTCAAGAATCGGCTGAATTTGTTTCCTTTCACGAGTAATAGAGATATTTCTTATTGATAAAATGGATTTATGTTTTAAAATTATCTATGTTTGTTTTTGTAGTCATGGACTGATCAACTTTTGACACTATGTGTGACTTGTAGAATTTAAGTGGTGGGACGCTGGTTGCTGTTGAAGGCACTGATTCACCTTTGTTTGCATTGGAGGTTGGTATAATGAACCCTTAAAGAAGTTTTGTTCTCATTCCAAAAGAGACATATATATATTATTGATATGAAGACATTGAAGAATTGGAACCATACATATATTATTGATATGAAGACATTGACACATACTAGGACAGTAAAGTAAAATGAAGAATTGGAAGGAGCAGGGTTGCATAACTGAAAGTTTCAACTTTCACTTAAGCAGAGTCAGAAATTCAAAGAAATCACAAAGTATGTTCATATAGAGATTGCATCTTGCTGTACAGAAGTTACAAATTTAGATTTCAAGAATAGTATGCACTGCTAATACCTTGCCTTCTTGCAAACTCTACAGAGGTATTTATGGACTTGTTCACCTTCTTTTGCAGATAGATCCTGAGCAAGCAAGAGCAGAATTTCGTGCATCATCTCAGAAAAATGGTGGTAGCGGTGTCAAGGACTTTATGGACACTATGGGTCTCGGAGGATTGGCAGAACAGGTAAATGGAAACATGTAAAATTTGTTGTCATTTCTTTTGGTCACATTGGTAATATTTATGTATATTGTTGTATACCATTCTTATTATTTGCTCTAGCTTTTGTCCGAAACATCAGTATAAACTTATTGAGAGGATTAGTTTCATGATTCATCCCATTTGAAATTCTGGTTGCATTAATATGGGCCTACTTTATGCTGCTGTATAGTAAAGGTTAGTATGGTTTCATTAATATTTCTTACATCAGTGTGTTTGCTATTCAAGCCTAATTTTGAAGTAGCAGAAACATATCTTTCATATAAAATAATGATGGGGACAGCCTCAGGATTCCCTTGGGCAAGTTCAGAGTCTGTTCACATCAGTTCCGGGTTGAGACAGACAACCACATTTTGAGGTCTGAGAGGATCTGTCAGGTTTGTCACCTACAGGACACCGAGTTAGAGGACCACCTTTATCTTCAGGTATCTGGTATGCTACGATATTAGGAGGAGATTTCATTGCCTCTACATAGAGCCAGGATGATCCCTTACTATTTTATTCAGGTCCCTGGACCAGAGGTGTCTAGCTCCGTTTTTGAGGGAGGTACTAGATTTCAGGAGGCAGATTTTACAGGCTCCACCAAGGACAAACCCCGTTAGATTGATCATTTATTTCTTTCCCTCAATCTTGATGGCTGGGGACCATAAGCAATGTACAGAATCCCATGTGACATCAATGTCTAGATTGGTGAGATCCCACATCTCCTCTAACAGATTGGTTCCCACGAGGGATTTTATGAGGCTTTTCTCACAGCACAGCTCTCAGCACAGATCCCATGGGGCCCATAAGCATTCCAAATCTATGAGACCTCAGAGCTGGACTCACCCCTTATAGAGTATTGCCCACCAATGTTCCATTACCAGATTCTTTCTGATGGCATCAAGTGTTAGGATAACATAGATAAAGATAAGATAATTTATTAATGTCCAATGAATGACCACAATAAGTAGAGGTCACTGGGACTGAAAAGAGTACATCCAGTGTAGGTACATCATGGGAGTGCGAAAGCAACTCCTATATCGATCCTATCAAACACAGATAAGGATAAATATCTATGCATCTAGCTGAAATAAACTATAAAAGAATGCACAAGTACATAGTAAATGCTAAAAACCGAAAGTAGGTGCAATACAAAATAGATAAGGTAAAAAAAGATAATTTTATTAATGTCCAAAGAATGAGCAAAATAAGTAGGTTATTGGGATTAAAACGTACATCCAGTGTAGATACATCGTGGGATTGTGAAAGCATCTCTTAAAGCCATGCTAACAAAGACAAATAAAAGTCTAAGAAGCTATCTAAAAGAAGAGGTACAAGGTACATTAGGATGAAAAATGATAAAACCAAATGAATCTATTCCTAGTACAAAGGAGAGGATGTCAAGGCCCACTGGAGCTAGATGCCGAAGCCAAGTGAGGGGGTAGAGAAGCAAGCTCCTCATTACAGTCATCTATTATTGTAAAGGGGTCGATGCGTTGTTGAATGATGTCATTTGGAGAGTGTTACAACAAAATCTAGCACCTACAAAGTGTAAAGCCGCAAGCACCAAGGTGTTAATTTTGTGCAACTTAGAAAGGCTACCCACTGTCACCTCAATAGATCTTCCTCTCACATTTGGTTGGCTTTTTCTATCACAAGGGGGGGTATCCCTGAGTAGGATTGCTAAGGCTATTGAATGGAGGCTCTAGGTGATGTTTGAAGAATTAGCCTTAACAAAACAAGTGGTTGTAGCAATAATGAAAAGATGAATGGATTGAGGAAAATAAGGTGATGGAAACCCTAAGACTAGTGCCTACTAACTTGTGGGCCAAATAAAGTCAAAGAAGCATGGATATAAGAGGGTGAGGGCATGAATATGTAAGGCAAAATGGGCTGTTATACATGCCACAAATTATCCTTAGCTTTGCTGGAAATTATTGCAGAAAAGCTTGGAGAGCTAGAGTTTCTACTCCAAGACATGGCATATGGGGTCATAAATGGAACTATAGATACACTTGCAATGGAAGAGAGGGCTGAATTTTTAGGTAGACCAAAATTTGGATTTTTTATTTTTATTTTTATTTTTAGGGTTTCAGACATAAAATTGCAGACCTAATTCTAACCCTAATTCTACCATGAAAATGCAAGTGAAATTTAGTAAAATTGTTAACTAGGGTTATTATGTATGAGACCCTTAACCCTAGCCCTAGAGGAAGGTGACCAACCTTTCTCTTGGAGTAATTTCTCCTTGTCTACTAATCTAGGGCTTCCTATAACAACCTCTAGGGTTCGTTATAGGAGCCTAATCTAGGGCAAAATTGGAGATCCAAGGCCAAACTTGGGAAAATCTCCTCTAGGGAATGTTTTCCACCATGCAAATAGGATAGAAGGCAGACAAAAAGGCTCTATTCAGAAAAAATGCAGCCCTAAGGCCACTATTTAGTCATTCAAGAAGCAAGAATTCACCTACCTTTCACCAAGCAAGGCTAAAAACTAGGCTTACTTGAGCTTGTGTTCTTCTAACAATTCCTAGCATCCACCCAGCATGAGCAAAACCAAAGACAAGCATCCAATTTCATCCACAAGAGCAAGAAGAGCCTGTTGCCGCCTAATACACACCTGGGGGATCGCGGCAGGAAACCTTCAAGCCGCTCGATGTGTCCTTGGGGGCAAGTGAGAGTCAAGTGCTGTCACCTGATTACTCGACTCATCCGTCTAGGCTTACTCCTAGCGAAGCCAAGGGGGGTGGTCCCTATAAAAGTAAAACTAAGGCTTTTAATCTATAACAGAAATAAAAGTCTAATCTAGGAGTTTATTACATGATGAAATGATAATAACTGAGTACTGCTTTATGAATTAAATCAAAAGATCAACACCACATGAGATAGAAAGCATTCACGACATATATGATTGAACTTAAAATATAAGCAGATATAGACCAGTGCCGAGAATGTAGAATGCTTGCGATTGTTGTTATGTGGGGTTGCTTCTGTAGTCTCAAGTGAAAGTATTGCAGTGTCTCAGTTGGTTTATTTTATGATTATTAGATGAGTAGTTAAGGAGTGGGTTAATTCCTGGTTTGTCCCAAAAGAAACCTAACCTTCGAACTGAGTGCTCTAGCAACCTTACCAAGTGTCCAACCAGGCGTGGATGAACCGGCTTAAGAACCTGCTGACTCTGTGGATTCAATCCATGCAACCTCTCGAGTTCTTAGGATTCGATTCTAATGGATTGTCCTATTAAAACTAAGTACCTTGCACCCATTTCTGATTGACTAGCTGTTCCGACTAAGCTACAGCGGCCAAGAGCATACTTTGGGTTTGGGGCGTTGGTATATTTTATTATGAAGTGTAAGTGGATGATTAATCTAATCTAAGCCCCAAGAGTATCTTTTCTTCCACTTGAGGTGGAGTACTTCGGTAGAGCAAGGGGGGTTAACTTCACTTGAAGTTTTTTAGAACAAGATTGTGGTTTATTTTGTAGCACTTAGGTGAGAAATTGTAAGTCCCCCTGGGACGCCTTGTTTGCTTCGTGAATGTTTTGTAATTACTAATAACAACAAGTAAACTAATCTAAAGCAAAAGAAAGAAGAAAAAAGTAAAAAAGTGAAAAATGCGAATCCCCCCTAAGGGGATTGGGGTCCAGGCACTGGAATTGCTTGCTTGCTCTTTTTATTTTTCGATTTACAAAATAAAATGGAGATGAAATACTGCTTGCCCTTTTTACTTAGGGAAACAAGTCAGTTTACAATTCATTGGAAAAATTGGATCAACACTTGAACTGCTGGTTCATGGAGGTGTTCAGGGAGCCTTGATATGATAAATTTCTTGATTCCTTGGGTTCAACCTGCTAAAAGAAAATATCAGACCAGCAAACAAAGTTAATCACAACGACAAATCAGAATGCTTTAAGAGCGTTCTGACAACACTACAAATCACCAAAATGAACTACAATGCAACTAGAAAGTAAAAATGAAGTTTTTGGGCAATTTTTGGACTAAAGATTGACTTTTAACTGAATTTAATTTTTAGGACTGATATTTTTAATACAAAAACCAGCAAGCTATCAAATGCTTAAAATCTACCAAAACACACATTAAGAGTGTGTTCGCTTATATGCCAAAAAATGGAAAAATTTCTAACTTAAAAGCACGAAACATAAAGAGAAAAAGAACTAAGTAAGGCAAGCTAGAAAGCTTGCCTTCTTAGGATCTTTGCTTGTCTCTTTAAGAGATGACAAACAGATCAAAGTACTACTTTACTTGATATAACTTTGAAAGACTTCAAGGAAAAGCTAATCTACTTTGCTTTTTGAGATCTACTTTGAATACTTAGCAAATTTAAAAGCTGAGCAACCTAGATCGAAGTAAAAGATGAACTTTATTAAAACTTTTAAATTGCTACTTGCTTGGATCTACTAAACAAATGAACTTTTTTTAAAGCAAGATTTTTAAGAAGTAACCAAGATAGAATTAAAAAGGGGAGATCTAGAAAATTGAATCCATGGGGTTTGAGTGTTTTGAAGAGAGGGCAATGGAGTCAAGCTCCCTGATGCACCGATGGGATCTACACTTCAATCAATTTTATGTTGAGTGAAAACAAGATCAAACAAGTTCGTTGTCTTCCTCAATTTAGGCCACCTGTAAATAGCTGCAAAGAACTAACAAGGGGATAAGAGCATATGTGTAAACAATAAATCATAAAGCATTGAAGTGATGAATTCAAACAAGAACTATCACTCCTTTTTGCATCATGATATCATCAACATCAGTAAGCAAACTATAAAGTATTACTTACAGATCCATAAGAAGATAACTTCCTTTCCCAAGACATACAATCTCAACAATATTAATTCATGAAACACAAATACAGTTTACCTCATAAGCATCAAGCATGCAGATCCAACCAAAGACAATCACCAAATCAGATTAGCCTCCAAAGCCTTCTCTTTATTAACTTAGAAAAAATATTACAAATACAAATTTGCAGAGGTTCCACTTCCAAGATCCTTCACAATGGACCTCTAGCTCTTCTTTTATAGCAATTTACAAAGTGAGGGGGAGCCAAAACCCTAAGGCATGCGAATGACTTGATGAAGGAGTTAAACGTGAAGTTCATTGGTGATTGGAAAGCCAACCCAAAGCGCGTGTGCCACCTCTTCATGAGGTAGGCGCCTCACTCCTTGAAAATATCACAACCAAGAGTGTGATGCCATGTGGAGAGGAGATGCCAACGTGAAGGATGGTGCATTATGAATTGGAGTTAATTGATGTGAGGCTTTAAATGTTGATTGGCCCACGATTGGAAGCCAAGCCCAAGACTAGCGCCACCTCCCATGAGGTTGGCACACTCCATGTTGAAAAGATCGTAGCCAATTGTGAGTTGTTGCGTGGATGATGTCCACGTGAGGATGGAGGACGAGCTCCTTCATTTAATAAATTTAATCCAACTTTAATGTTTTGACTTCAAACCACATGCTTTATCTTTTTAGCATAGTCGCCAATCATATATGCCTTCATGCCATGTCATTTGGCATGTGTTTTATTTCATTTTTTGAATATTTAATTTTTTTGTACTTGGTGCATTTTGATGCACTTTAGCATTAAAATGCCATTATGTAGCTCTGATGGACAAAACTACTCCTTAGGATGACTTGAACTGCCCGAAACATAGGAAGACCGGGTACCAAGAGGATGCTCTAAGCTTGAAAACGAGCATCCTTGCGCCAAATTCCGACTCCGGATCACACCTTTATCATCGTTTGAAATTTTCATTTAAACCATTAAAAAAATGGCTTAAAATGCGAAAAAATTATTTTTCTCGGAATTGACCGAAACTTCAGGGGGACCTAGTACATGGAAAAAAGATAAAATCCCAGCGTCTAGCATGTTTATAAACACTATAAAATGGACTCTAATAATCCCCTAAGGCCTAACGACCACTTTGGGCATTCCAACTTTGGAGGAGTGGGAGAAAACCTCATCGATTATACTCGGCTAAAGGCAAATCATAATCGACAAGGGAAAAAACTCCTTGGAATACCTTCTTTGGTTGTCAAGTCCTAGGGAATCGAGTCACTCAAAGACCACCATGCTAGTACACATTATTACAAACCCCGTAGGGCACGGCCAATTATTACAGAAATGAAAAAGATGGCCAAAATTGGCCAAGGCTGGAACGTCTGAACTTTGATAAGCACAAATAATTGTGCAATACTGGCGGCTCACTGAAGTCCAACTAAAGTGCAACTTTAGGTGGTAACAGAGCCCACTCCAAGAGGTGCGCATCACTTCCAAAAGAGCTGTCTAGGGTGAAAGAGAAACATATTTGAGTTTTATCCCATGAGTTATGATTTACAAATGAAGTGAGGAGTTGTATTTATAGTGTTCTCAACTCACTTTTACAAAATAATCAGGCTGATAGGCCAAATAAATCTCAATGTAAAAATTTAACGTGAAATAATCTAAAGATTGTCTATAGTAGGCTTAAAGTAGGCTACCTGGGGTATTTTCCCCATAGGTGCCTAAAAACTGCTAAAAATAACTAAAACTAAGCAGAAAGCTTCACTCCGAAAGGTGGAGTGAGCAGAGGGGGATCGTCATGCCCCATCTAACCCTAATAATGCTGAAAATCCCTCAACGTCCCCCCTCAAACAACTTGTGGGTTGGTGACCAAAGGTGATGTCATCAAGGAAACTGGCCCAAGTAAGGAGGGCGCTCTGTTGGAAAGGGACCAGGATGGGTGCATAAGGTGTGACCAGAAGTGGAGGCAAGAGCCTTAGAGTTGGGAAACTGTCACCGGAGTAGAAAACAAGCAGGGGTTCATGTGACCCGATGAACCACCCCTAGGAGCCTCAGACACCAACCTTAGGGCTACAAGCCCTAGAATGAGGCAGTTAACAATGCCACTAAGCCATAGTACTCCAACAGGAAGGACCAAAGTGTCCGGCCATAACCACCTCTCAGAAGGTACTGGTAACACCCATCATGGTCTAGAAAAAAAAATGACCCCTCTCCTTGGGTAAACATCTGAATGTGCGTTGGTACTAGTACGACGTAACAGATAGAAAACCCAACAAACTTTTCTCATAAGAAATTAATCCAATACAAGAACAATATGAGACATGAAGATTAATCCATAGCACAAGAGTGTGCCCTTCTTCCACAAGTAACGTTAGCGAACCTTTGAGAGAGATAAGATAACCCCAAAATTACTTATAATGATCTTCACTTGTCCTCCTTAAGAAGTGCACACCAATTAAGAGAGATGAGCTCGCTTGAATGTGACATATGAAGTCTGAGAATGCTTCTATTTATATTCTTCAGTTGACTTGATTTTCACTTTGGGGCCGACTTGCTAGTTTGAACTTTATCTTTTATTTGTCTTCAAGCCGACTTGTCATTTTGTCTTCTAGGGTCAATTTGCCCCTTTTACTGGGGTAGTTGTGCTATTTCTTGCCTTCCACTTTCTCTGGGACTTTTTCAATGGATTGTCTTGACTCCTTGGTTATTCATAGAAAAATTCTCCTCATTGCTATCTTGTCACATGTGGTCACATTCTTCACTAGAGCTCTAATGTTGATTTGACCATACTAAAGTCCCAGACACTTCTTAGAGTCAATTGTCAAATTCAACATTAGATTAGACTTTGTTTAATATACAAAGAGATAAGATCTCCTTATAACATAGATAAGTCATCTCACTCTATCAGAATAGATCACTCCTGCTACAGAGTACTTAGTACGCAATGTGACCTCTAGCCTACTACCACTCCAGTCAACACATGACTGGACAAGGCTAAGCATCCGAGTCATAAGACCCACAGTCAAGAGTCATAAGACCCATAGTCAAGGGATACGATGGGACCATTCTCTCCTTGGGTTGCGAACCCATCTATGAGAATGATCTGCAGAATGCTTGCCTGATGTTGGAAAGATGGAGAACATCAACAACTTTCATATGATTATTGATGAGGTGCCTTAGTTAGAGGAGGTCTTTTGCCTCATGGGTTGATTCTTCTTCATGTTTCATTGCTGATTTAGTAGAACGCTCCCTTGTGCACATTATTTTATGGTGATCTATTCTTCCAATGGCTAGATTGGATCACTTGGCATAGGGTCTTTGCTTTGGTAATAGAATGCCCTAGAGGATATGGACATTTTGGCATTGATATGGTATCTTTTGAGTGGTTGATCAGTTGATGGAGTGGAGCGCTCCCATTGTTTATCATTTTGGCACATGCTTTGAGGCATGGAGACCCTATATGCACATTCCTCTCGGCTATTCCACTTTGATGCCCATGGGTTGGAGAGGTTTGATGGTATTTGCACATTGGTTTACATGGTAGCACGTTGTTTGAGGAGGTTTTATGCTTATATTGGAGATTGTTCCCCTTTGCATGCACATTGTCCTAGGCTGCATGGTTTATGATCTTAGTTTGAGAATTTATAGTGGTTATGCTCATGGACTTCTTGTCACCTAAACTGTAGTTAACCCTATGGATGTATCCACTCATGGATGGCAATAGGGAAGGGCAACTCAAAAGGTGCAACCACGATCACCTCGACCTCCAATAGATGGTTGTCACGCCAGTTGAGGCAACCTTCACTTTATGTTATCTAGCCCAGACAACAAAGGGGGAGACCCGATCTACTCCCGACAGGAGAGATCAAAACCAAGACACCAAATCAAGTTAATTCTAAGTGAAGTAAGGTGTATGGTTTATCCTAGACCTTAAGATGAAGTCACAAGACAAGTGGGGTTTAATGAGTATAGCTTTGGTTCATTATTGATGTGAGAGTGACGTATGATTTGTGAAATAGGATCCAGGATTAAAGTACTAGTTCAATGTGAGAAAATCCACTGCCTTGGGAACCGTGTCCAATGCAGGGTAGTTTAGGGGTTGAATTGGGGCTAACTAGTACAAGTGACAAGCTTGATCGTGATACATGATGACATCAAAGGGTTTAGTTCACCACACAAGGGTCAAACCACAAGTCAATCCAACAATCTAGGAAAGTCGAATTGGCTTGGAGAGAGACCAGTGCCTTGGGAATTGGGATAATGGAGTCAAAGTAAAGTTAACTTGTGGTCAAGGACTCCTATTGCATGAGACAAGTGGGCAATTAAAGTCTTTATGGATGAATAGGTCTAGATCTAGGTTTGACCTAAGTGGACCACAATCCCTTAAAATAAGGAATGCTATCCCCAAGGCAAGATTTGACAAGGTGACCTACTAGACCTAGGTTTTGATTTATTCCCGTTCCAAATCCACTAAAATCTCAAGTACCCACGTCCTAGAAGTGAGACAACTCCCTTCGCCAAGGTGGTGCGGCTTTACCCAGGGAGGCTAAAATGTGGGATAAGTGGGTCAAAACAAGTCCGATGGCATCCAAACTTTAGATCCAAGTAGGTTGATCAAGTGGGAGTGTGGATCTATAATTTCAAGGCAATCCGATGGCTAGATCTTACTAGATCTGAGTTTAAAGATACCAAGTGGTCCAAAATGGGGATTAAATCCCTTAAAATGTGGAATAGGGCCCACAAGGTAAAAATCAGAAAGGTGACAATCTGGGGTAGGTTATTGGATGTGTAGATCATGAATCAAGCGGGATCTCACCTACCCACATACTAGATCTAGGTCAACTCACCAAACTAGGAAGTGCGCCCTTGCTTGGAGAGGCTAAATGCCTTGGGAAGAGAGTCAAATGGAAGCCAATCCTCACCAAACTATAGATTCGGGATGTCGTGGATACTATAGAGGTGGGTTTTCAAAGTCTTACCCAAGAAGCCACTAGATCTTTATAGATGTGAAAAAATGTAAAATGAGGGTTTTGAAGAAATTAGTGTTGATGTATATGTAACTTCGGAATGTATTTCATCTGTATATTTTATATATATTTATTGTACCCTTATAAGAGATGTGTTATTCCTCTATAAGGAAGTGTCATCATGTGGATTGACAAGTGTCGCAAGTGTGTGTACTTGCCGATGGGTTATTAGACCACCATTTGGGGTCAGCCCAGAATTATATATAATATAATGTGGATGTATCTAAGTAGACAAGTCGGCCCCAGTAAGTCACTGGGCAAAAAGGTGAGTATAAATAGAGATAGGAGATCTCTATTTTACTCACTCGGAAAAAGTAACTCACTCTCTCTCTGAAAAGTGGCGCACTAGTGAGGAGGAGGAGGATCATCTGCTAGGAGACTATCTCAGTGTTATTTGGTTGTATTTTGGTTGAGCCATTGCTCTCTCTATCTCTGAGGAAGTTGTGGGGTTTTTCACCTTAGGGTTTTCCCCACAGAAACTCTGTGTCTCTTGTCTCTATGCTTTTGATTCTTGTGATGCTTGTGATGCTTGTCATATTATGATTGTCATGCATTGATATACTGTAGATGTTATTCTCTCAGCAAAGATCCTATTGTATTGTGATTTAATACTCAAAATTTAACAATTAGGGTTTTATCAATTTATGAGCTATGTCAATGGATTGGATCAAGATAAGAGAAACAAACCTGTGGATCTTACCTGGGTAACCTTGTAGATGCCTTGATGATGATGATCTATGCAAACCCAATCAATTTGAGAAGCTTTGAGGTAGTTTTCTATGCAATCGGTTTAGTCCAAGAAGCCAATGCGCCCTCTCTCCTGCACAACAAACGTCAACAATATCAGATTTGATGTAATCAAGAGATAAGACTAATGCCACAAGAGAAGTAACAGAAAGATAGCATAGATCACAATGATACTAATGATAACCCCCTGATACAAGCAAATGCCAAGAAAGTTGATTTGAAGAAGCCTTGCAAAATCGCCCTTGTTGAAGTCGCCCTCCTGTAGACAAGACAATGATTTCCAAAATAGATAGATCTTACCACAAATTCCAAATGCTAGGTTGCAATAGACTTTCCAATCACCATGTAAGAACACCAGATGCAAAGGAGACCACAATAATTTCCACAAGAAAGTTTTTTCTATACCAATAATCCAAGAGCCAAAGATCCCTTACAAATGAGAAGCTCTCTCCTTTAAATAGGAAGGAGAGGCATCAAAATCCTAACCACTTTTTGAATGAGTGGCTAAGATTAAAAGATACAAATGTCTAATCAATGGTTGAGATGAGCTCAACAATAAAATACATGGATCACTAATAAAATATAATATGAGTGGACAAAATCGCCCTAGAGGAGGGGAATCCCACCAAATCATGATGACAAAATATAATAAGAAGCTTATGGTGGGTCCAAGGGGTAATTTTAGCCACCCTTGGTCAATCCCCATAGCACAATAATAATAAAATAGTCATCAATATACCAAATCGTGCCTCCATGGTCAAATTGTAGGCCTCAAAAGACCTCAGAAATCATCAGAAAGTGCCATAAGTGATGGATGCGGGCCCCGATGAAGCTGAAACTGCTGGAGGAGGTGTGGAAGACATCGATCCATCATCACTGATCATCCCATGCCATAACATTGCCTCAGTAGCCCAAATCGATTTCCTCAATAGCGATTTCTACCAATCCTGAAATGCCTCGAGAAGCGTGAAACTGCCCCAAACTGCCTCCTGGAGTGCCTGCGCTGTCAAGGTAAAGGCACTAGTGTGTCCGGGAGGGGGGTAATATGGTAAAAACAAGTGGCTGGACCCCCACCTCCAAGCACAGTGCCCTAGGTCAACCGGATAAAAATCACATCTGCTCTGACAGGGCCTCCGACAGACCAAAACTGCACTAGGATAGCCTACTGAGGCTCAATCATCACTGCAAGTGTCCGGAACTGAAAACAAACTGTCTCATTGGACTCAGAAGGTCCAAATCCATCCAAGATGTGTACTCATACACCATATGAGTCTCTGCATGATCAATATATATATCCAATATACCGGAACAGGGCAAATAATAATAATCTGTGAATGATCAAATACTGCTGTAAACCATGAATCATCATCATAACCTTGTAGCTGCTGCATAGAATCATCATGTACATGTACATAGACCATATATCATCTATCCATATCATCGCAAGGCCCAACCATCTCATGTCCTATGGTTGACCTTGGTCAAACTAGGTCTAACCAAGTCAACATGACCAAATATAACTCAGACCATCATCGGAAGCAAACTAGGTTAATGCATGCTCTACAACTTATTCAAATAACAATTATAACACAAAGTAATCATTACTGGCGATCTAAATTCAAATATATAATGTCATTAATTATTATTATTACTCGAACTAGACTTTCAAGATCATACTCACTTCATAGCTGTGATCAATTTGCTAGTAAAGGGTGAAGGCTAAAATAACTGGCTAGGCTAAGGGATGACTTGACTGACTTAACTTTGTGACACTTTGGCAAAGGGAAAGGGAATACACACCATAGTATATACTGAATGAGCAACAACACAGGGAATGGCGGTGTCTCACAAATGGATGAGTTGTTCAAAGAGGGTTTATTCTCCTTTAACATATGCGCGCAATCCATAATACAAATAAGGCCAACAATTGTTTTGATATAGCATTTAAGTTCCATTGCTTTTTGGGCCTAAAGTTTCCATAGCCTTGGTCTATGTGTGTTTATAAACACATTGCATAGATTTACATTTATTTTAGGCTTTTTGCTGCAGGTGTGTTTTTAAGGCACTTGTTTACCTGAGCACTTCTAGGTGTGTCATGGACAGCTTGTTTACCTAGGTATTCACATTTCCAAAAGATATAACATTTTATTTTCATGGCCATTTTCATTTGGCATGCCTTTCATTCATGTGTGTTTAGAAACACATTGCATGAATGGGCTTTTCATACAAGATATAGCATTTCATTTTCCAGATTTTGTATTCATGGCAGCACTAAAAGTTTCAGGTTTAGCCAACACAACTTTAGTGACTAGGGGGAATTCCAAGGAACTCCAACTCACCATAGGTAAGTTTTGTCACCAACTTAGAGCCGAGACACAATAAACAGGGAAGCTCATCCAATATAGAGGCTATAGTGGGGGAAAGTCCTCCATGCCACTAGTCAAGTAGTAAGTCGGGGTGATAAACTAAAAGGTAGGTAATGGATGGATGAAGACAATGAATAATGGAGGCAACACTAGCAAGCCAAGGTATGGTGGAATGATCACCTCTATTCTCCCTAAGGAGGGTAAAACCAATGAGTATGAATAGTGAACTTCTAAGTCTGAGTAGGGGCATTATAATATATATAATAAGCTTCAACCAGGTCTAGATATCTATATGATCGCTAGATCATGACACTAGGTGCTAAGACATGTTATGAGAATAAGTATAAAAGCAATATAACCATAACACAATGATATACGTGCTGAGTCATATACTTGAATGCTCATCAACCTGTACCGTCATCTGTCCTCTGAAACTGCTACTGCAACTCTAGGCACTACTGACTGCTCTGTGCAAATGGTATAATGGCTACATCAGTCATCTCTCTGAGTGTCCTGAGACTCACTCATGGCATGGGGAGTACAACTGCTGTCCAAAATCTGATAGTGATCCAATATAGATGCTCATCTCAGCATCTCAAATGTAAGGGAACTAGCTGAATAGTGTACTGGCATCAGAAAAATAATGTATGGTAGCCCGGCTACTATATATGTGATAACAGGACCTCAACCACCCTTCCACATTGTTTGAGATCAATCCCTTCTTGGAGGATATTGTAATTGCACTTGAGCTTTCTTACACATATTTTCATTGTCTTTCTTGATGGATTAGATGGATGGTCCCTTGGAGAAGATGCAATACCTATTATGGGTATGTTGATTATTCTCCCAAGGAGGACAACTCCTTAATCTAAGGAGCGCTCCCTTATCCATGGATCTATTGCATATTTCTTGAGAATTGTTGAGGAGCACTTTACAAGAGGAGCCCACATGTGGCACAAGCTTATGACATGGTCAAAGGAGCATCGTCTATGGAGGCATCTTCCACATCATGACAGAGAGTGGCATTCCCACTTTATTGACCATTTATTTTACTACTTTATTGTCCATTTATTTTACTACTTTATTGTTCTAGGGTTTTGACTTGTATCAGAGGTAGGTAGAAGATATTGTTCTTTATGTTTGCCTAGGAGAGATTAGGGATCTAACTGTTGGATATTATTATTTTATTTGTATGGGTTTTGAGCGCTAGCTCTATTTATAGAGGCTCACTCACATTGTAATGGTTGTTGGATAATTGGAGAAAGAACTCTTGTGCTTGGCTTGTTTTTATTGTTCTTATGAAGGTTATGTGAATTCAATGGTTTGATCATGTGTGGCTGTTCATTCATTCCTTGTTGCTGATTTTATGTGCTGGAAACTACAATTAATTCTGCTGCAATGAGGTCTTCAAACAGGGCAGATTTACCATTGAAGAAGGGGACTAAACGAGGTGCTAGCTGTGTACTTTCCTTTCTGTTTATAACTTTCAAGATGGGAGCACTAATGTTATGGCTTTTCAATGAAAGAGTTCATAGTGTATTTCATCTTAAAGTAGGATCGCACCTTATTGTCTTAGCACTGTTCATGAGTAGTGTGCCTTTGGAAGGGCCTACAAATTTAGAAATTTGCAGCAACTGATCTAGCATCCATAGGTAATTTTTACATGTTTAAAACAACATTTTTACCATTCTATATCCATTTATTTTCATCTTTCTTAGTCACTTTTTGTCTCCATATGAGCAAGTTGGTTATAGGCACTAGTCATTCAGCTCCAACCACCCAAAAATATAAACCTAATCAATCAATCTTATTTTTTGTTTCACTAAAGCAACTTTCTATTTTAACTTAAGCTTCATTGTATAAGATGCAGTAATCGCTCTAGGGATGACCCCCTTGTGCTGTAGGAGTGCTGGCCTTAAGTGAGAAGAGGTGCTATTGAAGTGATAGTGGTAGCCCTCTTTAGTTACCTTCAGGCTTGCACCCTTTGTTGGGACTCTATAGCTTAAACGCAAGTTTAATCAGTAACATTATATTTTGAAAAAAATAAGTTCAAACAAATTCAGAAATTTGTAGTTATCTTTGCTTGCTTCCTTTTTTTTATTTCTGGTTAAATCCATTGTTTTTCAATTTTAAGTAAGGGATCAACACTGTTGTGGAAGTGATATTCTTTCAGATACCTATAGTTTGGTGTACATTTGTTTTATGATAGATTGGGGGATGTTGGTTCAACCACTTGAATGATAAATTTTTACATCTTACTCTTGCAAGAAAAATGCCTTTTTCCAAGTATTATGAAATGTTTGGGAACAAGAGTTTTATTACTAGTGTTAGCAAGTGTTTGAGTATTCAACAGTATTTTGTGCAATGTGCTGACTACAAATTTGTTGTTTTGTCTATTAAGTTAGGTGAATTGAAGTTAGGAGAGTTGCTTGATACACCACCTCCTGGTCTTGATGAAGCTATTGCTATCTCAAAGGTATTTATCCACTGCAGTTGTTCACAGTTTTTGCTTGATTATATTTTTTGGTTTTTGATTATTGGATGGAATCCTCTTTAAAATTTTAGTAATGGTTGTGTCTATAAACTTTATCACACGTTTGTCAATATCTTATCAGGTGACACAATTTATTCAAGCACCAGAATACAATATGTTCACTCGTATTGTCTTTGACACTGCCCCAACTGTAAGTTTGGAGTTCAATTTCCATTTTATGTTTTGTTTGCGGCAGTTTTTTCCTGTTCTGAGTTATCTTATGCTTGTTTTAATATCTAATTTTGAATTACCTTTACTAGGGTCACACACTTCGACTTTTGTCTCTTCCAGATTTCTTGGATGCCTCTATAGGGAAAATAATAAAGGTATTGTGTTCCTAATAAAATCATGATTAGCATAATTTGACCTCTTCAAATTCTTTTCATCAGCATTTAGGCACCAGTGTGGGCCTAATATATATATATATATATATATGTATGTATAATTTCTTTGAATGGATGAGTTTATTTTTACTCTTTGCCAAAAACTCAGAAGTTATGTCTGCTGATTTTTTATCTTATATCATATGAATACAATGTGGAAACCATATCATGTTCTCATATGCCCTTTTGCATCACAAAATATTCCCCACCAAAAACCAGGAATCTCTAAGTTCCTTTTGTCAATTTATTGGTTGTTCTTAAAAATATTGTCAATTTGAGTTGTTTTGTAACAACTAATTCCTTTGAATGCCTTTTTATTATCATGAAACATATTCTTAGGTTACTTCTTGCCTATTGTCTGATGGAAAATCGATGAGTTCTTAAGAGGTCTTACACATTCCATTCATTACTGTTTATGATATATTTAATATTTTGCAATCCCATTGACCATTTTTGAGTTTAGGGCATTAATGTAATTTCTTTTCTTTTGAGATATACATCGATGAGTTGGAATCCTTTTTCTGGAAGCATGTCTAAGATGAAGATGGTTGTCTTCTACACGATGTCCTGATCTCCTTGCTTCTTTTTGCCGATGAAGTGATTCTCATGGCCTCTTTGCCCAAGGGGCTGCAAAGACAACTTGATGCCATGTCCACTTTCTGTGATCTTTGACAGTTGATGGTTAACGTAAGTAAGATTAAGGTTATGACCTTCAATGCATCGAAGTGTGCTCTCTCCGACTACAACTTCAAACTTTTGAGGGAAAGCAATCAAGATCACGGCTTGGTACATAAACCAATCAAGATCACCATGACTTGTATATACTTGGGGGTTTAATTCTTGAGCCCTCGATTCAGTTTGAGGAATGCTTTCCAACCTCACTTTAACAAGGGATATGGCTCCCTTCCCTACTAGAGTTACCCTGCTTTTAGATAATAGATAAGATACGATAATTTTATTAATGTCCAATAAATGACCACCAAAAGTAGGTCAATGGGACAGTGCTGTACATGATAATAATACAAAGTGGGAGCCCAAAAATAGCTCCTATAAAAAGCTAAAAGCAAAACTCAAACCTAACTCTAACTCCAGAAATGGAGAGCCATTCTTGTAGAAAAATATACAAAGAGAGATATGAAGAGAGTTGATCCAAGATAGGAAAATGTATAAAGGGAGTGGATCCAAGAGCTGTGATACAAAAATGGTGGAATTGCAACTATCATGGGGCATCGGAAACAGTGGAAGCATTAAGAGTATCTCTCCTACCATCTAAGGCCGACTGGAGGAAGCTCAGAAGAGTACTCTGTTTGGAGGAAGAGCTAGAAAAGAAACTGCAATGGGTAGTGCATCGCTATCTGGAGGTGGGAGCCTGTTGTTGTATCCTGGATGAAGTCGTCCGATTGCTAGGATGGGATTGAGACTGTCCCCACCGCTGGTGTTGGTTGAAGGTGGAGGTGGACTGTCATGTCCCTAATTGAGCGGTCAAGGTCAGTGCCCCCATCTGTCTGTCTCTTAGTGCCTATAGAGGAAGGAAGCACCAAAAAGGAGGTGATACTCTGAGTGGAGATTGGTCCCGACTAGGAAGGTCGCTGGAGGGTGAAATAGCGAAGCTAAAGGAATTCTTGCAAGTATAAGGCCATACATATCTAATCGGGGTATTTGAAGAATCTAGTCAAAGTTTGAAGTTATGTGAGAAGAAGGTCCTGCTATCACCAATCTTGTAGTTGCCCCTAAAGATGGATACGTAAGGATGGTAGAGGGGATAGGCAACCAAAGTGGTGAACCAAGATAGCCTCGATCTCCAAGGGATTGGTTGTCACGCCAATTGAGGCAATCTTCACCTGAGTTGTCAAAGCCAAGACAACAAGGGGGAGACCCAGATCTACTTTTGACAGGAGAGATCAAACCAAATCACCAGATCAAATCAAATAGGATGAAGTATGTAAGGTGACAGGTATGGAACCCTAGAATTAAGGAATTGAGACCACTGTGGAGGCTTAGGAAAGATGTGAAATGATAAAGATAGATAACACATAGTGACTTGATAATTAAGTGTGGTTCCAGGATTCAGGTGCTAGTTTAAAATGCACAAATTTAGCTGCCTTGGGAAACGTAACCCTTAAAACAGGGAAAGTGTCCCAAAGACTGAATTTGAGGTTGGGGGCTTTCTAGCATAACTTGTGAGATAGATCTAACAAGTTCGAAACAACAAGCTCGAGAAAATGGACCAAAAGATAGGCAAACCAAACAACCAAGGAAAGTCGTGAGGGTTTGAGGGAACTAGTGCCTTGGGAAATGGGCCTATGGAGTCCTCCAAGGGTGACGTCTTGGAGAACCCACCTAGATATTTGCACTACGCCAAAAACCCAAAAATGGTTTGCCAGTAAACCAAGTCTTTTGAGCCTGGGATTTTTTAGAAGAAATTTACTTAGGGTTTTAATTAAAATTGACAGATGGGTAGGTTAGAAGAATTAGAGTCTTACCTCACAAGCATACCTGAGTCATGGAATAGTTTGCTATGATGTCGAGGATTGTTCCTGCAAAGATCAAATGAAAGATTGGAGAGTTTCGTTGCTTGTGCGAATTGCCCAGCTCCACCAAAGCGCCTTCCTCTTCCTGATAAACCAAGGACAACAAGATCAATCAGTCTAATGCAAGAATGGAAGAAATACAAGCAATGAACATGATAACAAAGAGTAAAAGGTACTAGGACAATGATACTCCCTGTAACCGACGAAGAGAAAGAGAAACTTGTAGGGAGGGTCTCCCCAGCCAATGCGCCTTCGTCACCAAATCGCCTTCTTCACCTGTAGATCAAAACATGGAGAGATATTTGCAAAAGATCCTCAACACTACTCTCAGTGCAAAGGAAGAACAGTTTCAATCGACATCTATAGCATCCACATCCAAGAGATGAGTTTGCAAAATATTATTTGTATTCCAGAAACCCAGAGCCAAAAGTCCCTTTACAATGAGAAGCTCTCTCCTTTAAATAGGATGGAGAGATACCAAAACCCTAACCACCTTTTGAATGGATGGCTAAGATTAAAAGATCAAAATGTTCTAATCTATGGTTGAGAGCTCAACAATAATGTACACAGATCAACTAAAAAATATAACATACATGGACAAAATCGCCCTAGGAGAGGGGGTCCCTCTTTGTGACAAAATAGACATGAATAAAGCTCATGGTGGGTCTAGGGGGTAATGTCTAACACCCCTAGTGTGTCCCCATGGTACAATAACATCAAATGACCATCACAAGCACCAAATCGTGCTCCTCTGGGAAAGTCGTGAGCCTCCAAAGGCTCCAAAAAATCATAAAATGTGCTGGAGAGATGGGTGTGGGCTCCACTGAATGCTAAAACTATTGTGGAAGGGGTGGAAGACACCACACTCATCATCAAAACTCATCCCATGCCATTTCCTTGCCTCAGTAGTCCAAATCGAATTCTTCAGTAGCCAATTTTACCATTTTTTATCCTTTGTAAATCCTCTGGAAAGAATCAAAATTCCTGTAACTCTCTGCTTGGTCACCTGGGGCCAAATCTGATTGCACCAATGTGTCCGGGAACAAAGCAATATAGTAAAAACAAGTGGCTACACTGCATGTCCCCTCTGTAGTGCCATAGGCAAACCAATCATATCATCACTCTGCTCTTGCAGGCCATTTAACATGGCAAATATGCACCAGAATGATAAACTGAGGAAAATACTCACTGTAACTGCCTGGAACTGAAAACCAACTGTCTCATTGGACTCAGAGAGCCCAAATCCACTAGAGGCGTGTACTCATACACCCTATGGATCTCTGCATGATCATATAAAATCTCCAATACATCCAGACAGATAAAATAATAATAATTTGTAAATGATCAAATATGCTGGAAATCACAAATCATCATCATAAACCTGTAATCAATGCATGGAACCATCTGGTGACTTGTAATAGACCATATATCATCCATCTGCATCATCCAAGGTCTATCCACCTCATGTTCTGTAGTTGACTTTGGTCAAACTAAGTTTGACCAAGTCAACATGACCCAGGCTAAAAACAAACTGTTGCAAGTGTTAGAGGTTAAGACATGCTCTATGAATCATTCAAGTAGCAATTATAACAAAGAGTAATCAATTCTTTGGTGATCTAAAACCAAATATAAAGTGTTTTCAATATTTATTAAGACTCAGACCAGACTTTCAAGACCATACTCACTTCATAGTTGTGACCAGTTTGCTAGTGATGGGTGAAGGCTAAAACTCATAAGGCTAGGCTAAAGGATGATCACTGACTTTACACTATGACACTTTGGAAATGGAAAGGGAATACACACTCTAGCATATGCTGGGCAAGCAGTAACACAGGGGATGGCAGTGTCTCACAAATGGGTAAGTTGTTTTAGAAGTGCTTATTCAACCTTCACAGATGCTTACAACTCACATCCAAGCTGATACAATTTCGTGAGGATCTTTTCTAGAGCCGCCATGACTAGGTGCCCGACAAACTGTAACTTGAGACTCTAGGGAACATAACTCGAGCTACCCCTTACTCCATCTCACATGATAACTCGCAAGCTAGTGAGGGATAAATCAATACAAGTGAGGCCAACAATCATTTAGATATAACATTATTTGAACCATTGCTTTTTGGGCCTTTGGATTTCCATAGCCTTGATCCATGTGTGTTAAGAAGCACATTCTTGGATTTACATTTACTAAGGCTTTATGATCTATGTGTGTTCAGAAACACGATTCCATAGATTTACATTGCACATTTAATTTTCAAAGCCAATTTCATTAGGCTTTCCTTTCATTCATGTGTGTTCAAAAACACGATTCCATGAACGGGCTTTCACATAAGATATACATTTCATTTCCATATACACTGTATTGATGGTAGCACTATCTGTTTCAGGTCTAGCAAACACAACTTAGGCAACTCAGAGCCGAGACACAAAACAACAAGGGAAGCTCATCCAACAAAGAGGCTAAAGCGGGGGAAGGTCCTCCATGCCACTAGTCAAGTAGTAAGTCAGGGTAGCAACATAACTGGAAGGTAATGGATGGGTGGAGAAAGTGAATAATGAGACGAACACTAGCAAGCCAAAAGATGGTGGGAATGATCACCTCTATTCTCCCTAAGGAGGGTAAAACCAATGAGTATAGGTCAAGAACTTCTAAGTTTGAGGGGGGTCATATATATATATATATATATATATATATATATATATATATATATATATATATATATAAAATCAATACAACCAGGTCCACATATCGATATGATCGCCAGATCATGAGACTAAATGCTATGACATGCCACAAGAATGAGTATAAAAGAAAACAATAACCATAACACAAGATAATACCTGTTGGGTCATATACCTGTGCATAACAATCTGAACCATCATCTGTCCATTGAGAACCTGCTGCTGCAACTCTGGGCAATACCAATTGCTCTGTAAATCGCTAAATGGCTACATCAGTCATCAAATCTGAGTTTCCTGAGACTCAATCATGGCATAGGAATATACTTTTGTCCATAATCACACAGTGATCCAATGTAGATGCTCATCTCAGCATCTCAAATGTAAGGGAACTGGCTGAAAAATGTATTGGAATCTGGAATAAAACATATGGTAGCCCAACTACTATATATGTGATAACAGGTCCCTAAAAAGACAATGAAATCGCTCGCGGTTCTCATGGTAAAAAAGACAACAAAAGATGAAGTCACCTTGGTCTCAACCTCTCGAAGGTGACATACCTGGCAGATCCTGTCAGATTGGTTGAGTTGGTATTCTGTCTCTACTCGGAGACGGTGAGAGCACACTTTGAACTGGCCTAAAGGAATACGAAGAGCGTGTGCCCAATGGCAGAATGTGTAAGGGGGCCGAACAATGAGATCATCCCTTAGATCCAAGAAGTGCATAGTGTTACCGGATGAACTAGTAGGGCCAGTCTCCGATGACAAATGTTAGAGAAGTGACCACTGTCACCTTAGCCAATTCTCTAACTTCTTAGGACAGTTGGAACATCCAAGGGGAAGAGCCCTTATGTGGCCTGCAAAACACCTTAGGACAAGAGAAGCTATGTCTTCTTGACGACAATATTAGTGACCAATGCCTTAGACAATGAATTCAAGAGAATGAAGAAGGCATACTATTTAATCATCCAATGGCAACAATGCAAACACTAGCATAGGTAGTCAATATAGCAATGAGTATAACAAGTGTCGAAAGATAATCAATTAGGTGTAAAGGGTTGTTGAGCAATGTATGTAGTTCCAATAATCCAATCACTTCTATGGCAATAAAATAGCATTCATATCAGACTTGCATGGAAGAGTGTTAGTGGTAAGAATGTTATCATCAACTAATGGAAAACAATAAGGATGCCACCAATATAATTTCAAATTTTCAGTAGTATACCAAGATAACCATAGAATTATAGCAGCATGCATTAACTATTATCTATTGACAATGTACTATTAATTTGTAGCAATTCCAAGACAGCCAAATGAGTATGTCAAAGTGGTTTCAAACAAGATTTACTTCACTTTTATACATTTAACTTTGCATACAGTACAACTGTCAACAACAGTATGAGATCTCAAGTATAAGGCATTAATGAGGATATTAATGGAGACAAATGTTAGCCAAGACAATGTATTAGTTTGTTCCACTTCCTTTCCAAAACAAGAGATTATAAGTCTCACTACCATACAATCCTAACAGCAGTATAAAGATACCAAAAATGTCAGAACTCAAGGAGGTGTTAGCATAGAATGATCATACTTTAGTCCTTTCTTGTTTGGTCACTTATCAGAGGTAGTATATCAGACTGTAACACTACTTTTTTAGACATGTATAAGCGAATTTTAGACCACGTTCTATGGTATGACATGCTTGTAAATAGTGTCAAAATATCATGAATGTTTAACCCCTTTTTGGTGTCCTTTAATGTGCAGGTATAGGGTAGAGAAAAAGGAGCTCTGTGACTGTCAAGTCTTCTATAACAGCAGAAAAGGTTCTGAAAAGGTGAGTTTAAGGCTTAGGGGAGGTTACCAAGGGAGGCCCAAGGATGGAAGAATGAAGGGGAGAGGTGGAAGAGAAGGGGCAGCAAAGAAGAGGGCAGCGAAGGTAGGAAATGGAGGGACGTAGGTGGGGATGAAAGGAGCGAGGGTGTGAAGTGAAGGAAAGAAAGGCCGCTAGGGCTGGATCAGACTGCAGCTAGGGTTTAGGAAAGAGTTTTAGGGTCTTAGAAATTTAGTTTTATGTACAAAAAAAATATAAAAATTAAACCTAATTACATAAAAAATACAAAATTTAACCTAAAACAATATTTACAAATTTACAAACTAGGGTTTTAGGAGTTTTTGATATTTTTAAAATTTTAGGGCTTCTTAAAATTTCGCCCTAGGGTTTCTAGGGACAAATAGGGCAGGTTGAATTTGTAGGAGGGAGGGTCGAAATTTTAGGGAGGCCAAAAATTGTTTTTTTTTTTAGGGATTTTGTCATAAAATTGCAGACTTAATTCTAACCCTATTTCTACTATGAAAATGCAAATTTACACATGCAAATGCAAAATCTAACCCTAAATAATAATTACAAATGTACAAACTAGGGTTTGAAAAGAGTAGAAAAAGAGTATCAAACTTAGGGTTTTAAGGTTTTACCCTAACCCTAGGGCATCAAGGAAGATGGCCTTCCTTTTGAGAAAGGTACTCGCAAAGTTTGGCAAACTAGGGCCTTCTTCAACAACCACAAGAGTTTGTTAAATGAGGCCTAGTTAGGGCAAAAACCTAAAGCTCAAGCTTCAAATGACTTCTTCTAGAGGACGTCCCTCACAATGCTATGGTGACTAAAGGCTGAAAATGACCTAGCTAGGACAAAATGCAGCATTAATAGCTACCATTCAATCAAGAACAAGCATCATCATTAAACATTTAACAAAGAGAAATCAAGAGAAGAACTTAGATACCTCCTTGTGCATGTGTTAAGCAAACAACTCTAGCATCACCTTAGCTTAGAGCAAGAACCAAGAAAACTTCAAGAGATTGCCTTCAAACCAGAAAATACATCATTCTCAAGAGGTGCGCATCAATTCAAGAGCCCTAAGAAGGGTAAAAAGGTAACATAATGAATTTTATCCCATAAGTTGTTATGTTCAAATGAAGTGAGGAGAAGTTTATTTATAGCTTCTCACACTCACTTTCCAAAAATATCCAGGCCGACATGCCTTTTAAAATGTCAATTTGAAATTATAAAATGTCAACTTAAAATTATAACAAAAATAATATAAAATAATCAAATTTGTGGCTTACTTGGGGCATTTTCCCCAGAGTTTACCCAAAAATGACTAAAATAGCTAAAAATGAGCAAAACACTCCGAACAAAAGGCTGGAGTGGCGAGGGGGGGTGTCATGCTCCATCTAACCCCAATAGTAGTGAAAATCTCTCAACGCCCCCCCTAATCAAGCAATGTAGGCCTGGAAGAAGGATGGTGTCATCATCAAAGGATAACCTAGGAGAGAGGGCACCGCGGTATTAGAGGACCAGGAGGGTGTGGAAGGTGACATGGAGGAGAGACATAAGCCTCAGTGCAGAAAGAAATGCCACTTGAATGATAAAACAAGGTGGGGTTCATGTGACCTAGTGACCCACCCCTGGGAGCCCCGGACACCAACCTTAGGGCTTCAAGCCCTTTTATGAGGTAGTCAACAATGCCACTAAGCCATAGTACTCCCAAGGGAGAAATCAAAGGGTCTGGACATAACCCCCACTCAAAAAAAGCTGGATAACACCCCTCTTGGTCAGAAAAAAAATGACCCTCTCTCCTTGGGAAACATTTGCAGGTGCGCTGGTACTGGTACCACGTAACACATAGCATAGAAGGCCATCTTGGGATGTTAATCCCCTGAGGATTGATCCAAGTAACCTACACAAACTTTCTATAAATGTCATCTCTAATGATTTTGTTCAACCCTTGCCTTGTAGGTAGTGGGCAACCAGGCGCATCCAAGTAGTACCTGAAAGGGGGAAGTTGATCCATTGCAATACTGATAGATATGCTAAAAGGTAGACAACACCTGTAAACCAACATCTAGAGCGGCAAAAGGTTGGCCGAGGCGATGGCCATTGAAGAGAGATAAGACAAGTAAGGTTATCGATCACACCCCTTCACTGAGTTGGCAAAGCTCTGTAGGAGGTGTAAGAGAGTGACAAGGTTGAACACAATCTCAAGCCGGAAAGGTCGAGCACCAAACTCTGCGAGTATAATGGGTTTAGGTACTGTCCGTTTGCATTTGATGATGCGACGGAGGAGGATCTGTACTCTATGTCGAGGACCAATCACTAGCAAGTAATCATGGTCCCCACACCTCAAAGCCATAGAGGACTGTGGGTCGGATGAGAGTATCCATGAGAGACATCTTGGATGAGATGTTTTGAAAGTGGTGTTTGAAGAACTGTCTCTCAAGAAGGGCTAGGGTTCCGTATCCTTTATTAATTCGAGGCCGAAGAGCATGTCACAGATTGAAACGAGGTCCTGTGAACTGAACCCCCAAGTAGGTAAAGGTGCTAGTGATCTCAATCTCCTCCTCTTCAAAGAAAAATGAAGATCAGTGAGTAGCCTCTTCGATCCGTTGAAGAACACGACCTTTAGTTTTACCCAAGTTGATCGTCAATTGAGGAAGATCACAAAAAGGGCCAAGGCATCTAATTGCCTCTGCAATGCCTTTGTAGATGAGGCCAAGAGGACCACGTCGTTAGCGAAGAGTAGAACAAAAATCGAGACCTAGTGGAGAAGGCACCCATCATCGTCCTGAATGTGCTCCTGTAAGAAAGACTCTAGCTCTTCGATGTAAATTCCAAATAGAGTGGAGGACAATGGACACCCTTACTTGTCCCCAATGGTACTCCTGATGAAATCTGAAATCCCTTGGGCTGTGGGAAGGCGACCAAGCATTGTTTCATATAATCTCATAATGGTAGTCAGAAGGGTCTCGGAGATGCCAATGTTATAGAGCCTCTGGAATAATGCTACTCTGGGGACATAGTCGAACGCTTTTCGAAAGTCTACAAAGCAACAATAGACTTTCGAAGAGTGGTGATGTGCCTCCTCATTGATGGCCTAGAGCATAAGAATTGTTAGTTTTTGTAGCTTGGCAGGTACTTCTATGTTGGGAGTGTTTAGCAACATAAAAGGAGCCAAGGTGATTTCTAGACATACATTGTAAAGGTGGATTTATAACACCTCATGTAAATGGTTGTAGTTTGCCCATGGTATTATGTGTTCCATGGTATTGGTCCATGGTATTTGCATGATTGTGAGATTATAAAAGCAACCTTAGAGTATGAGTTTCGTATCACAGTCATAGGAGGAAAAGAGATCTTCTGTAGTGGTTAGCATCACAGTTGCAAGAGACGGATTTCCTCTTGTAATGAGCAGTCTAGATCTTATTTTGAGATCACAACCTTTCCAAGGAAGAGTTACTTCTCTATTGGACCAGGGTGGATCTAGTGTTTGTTTATCTAGTTTGTAGAGAGGATTTGGGATATCTTTCCGTGTGTTTTCCAGATCCGAAGGGTTTATTCGGAGGACAACTATAGTGCCGTTGTAATCAAATCCTGCAATAAGAACAACATTTCTTGGTTTTCCCCGAAGGACTGGGTTTTCCAGGGTACATCTTGTGTTCGGTTTTCTTAGCATTTATTGGTTAGCTTAGTCAGTGCATTTTCATTTATTTAATGTTCAGATTTGCATATGTGTTGCAGTTTAAATATCTAGTAAATCATCAAATAAGAAACTGACTATCATATCTGTTTAAGAGTTGAAAATTTCACATGGTATCTGAGACTGAGAAACCCTCACACAAGTTTGTGAAATTAAAAAGAGATTTCATACTGTACGACCACGATACGGGCCGTACGGCCGAGTTGATTACAGAGACTGCGTGAGATGTAACAAACAGGCAAACACTCAGGCGAGTGGTGAACGGGCCGGGAGGAGCAACCTCTGAGAAAAGTCGCAACCACTTGTGAATGAGTTCAGTCACCAATTGTGGGCTGCGGGTTGTCAGATCGTGGCTCTAAGTGTGCTGTGAGAACCAACGACGGGCTGCGTGGAGCTCGTAGGCTGTGTGAGCAGGAATAATAGTGCACAGACGGAGCGGAGCTGCATTGGAGCCAACTCGCGAGCTTACAAGGGGAGAAGAACGTGGCAGGGAAGAGTCGTGTGCCTAGTATTCGGGGCTTGGGCCCTGCCGTGTAGTTGGCGGAAAGCTGCGAAGGGAGGTATACTCGGGTTGATTGACGTGGAGCTTCGGTGGGTAGAGGTAGAGATGAGAGTCACAGAGTGTTGGTCATGGTGTAGCGTAGTGGCATGGCCAGAGGTGTTGTGTGGGTGTTATGGTGGAGCTAGGGGCCTGTTATCACACCATAGTAGCAGGACTACTATTCTTGTACAGCAGATATCTGCACATTCCAGAGCCTACATTTTTCCAGAGCTTGGCTATATATTTTGGATCACTCATGATCAGAGCAGTGTATTATTCAGATTTATATATGACCTTGTGTCAAGGCTGAGCCTTGATAGTTCAGATTTGATGACTGATGTGACCACTTATCCCATTACAGTTTCAGTTCAGTGCCTAGAGGTGTATTACAGCAGTGTTTCAGATGACACTTGATGATTATTATTATGATGATGTTGTATGATCTATGGATATGTTCTCACTGACTGTGGATTATTAGCTTGTTGATTTAGTCATGATCATGGCATGTGCTTGGTATATTATTCCTGATGTGGCAAACTATTTAAAATGAACTGTAAATTATAAAATGGACAATTGCTTGCACATTTAGATCATTTAACAAAACTCACTGGTTTTTCACCTTACATAGATATGGTCTTTCCCGACACCAGTTGTCTGCTAGTGTAGGCTCCATATTCACTTGTCTCCATCCATACATGACCTTCCTGTTTGACTTTAAACCCTGATTTGTCTCATTTGACTTTCTAATACCGAGGACTTCCCCATTTTTCTACCTCTGTGTTTGGACCGCATCCCTGTTTATTCAGTGTCTCGGCTCTGAGTTGGTGACAGAACTTGCCTTTGGTGAGTTGGATTGTAGGCCTAAATCATTCTGGTCGGTTGTCCCGATGTTTGGCATTGGCTCGAACTCCCCCTAGTCACTTGAGATGTTGTTGGCTAAAACTGAAAGCTCATGTTCTACCTATGGAAACTTAAAAAATTCACCCACGGAAACAAAAAAAAAGGGCAAGAGCAATGAAAAGCTAAAAATACTCCTCGAAGACTATAAGAAAGGTCCAAAAAGCAATAGTTCTTAAAAGCTATATCTAAACAATTGCTGACCTTATAAATATGTGAAAAAACATGCCCTGGATGCAAGCTGCAACTAGTTGTGCTTCTCAGCACATCTGAAATCCGAAGGGTTATGTAGGCCAAAAAGGCCATGAAATAAAATTGAATGATCCTAATGAACCTGGATCAACTTTATGTAGACATGATGCCTAAGTTGAATAAGCACTCTCTAAACAACTTATCCATTTGTGAGGCACAGCCATCCCCCGTGTTCTTTTGTCAAGCACAGAGTTTGTAGCTTCCCCCTTCTCCCAGTCCAAAGTATTTTTGAGTTAAGTTAGACAAACCAAACCCTTGGCCCAACCTTGCTCCTAGCCTTCATCCTTCACTAGCAGTTTGACCATGTCCAATGGGTGAGTTTGTCATTTGAACTATTGTGCAAGTAATTTTATATAACAACGGAATATGTTAACACGATTAATGCCACTGAATGGATTTTATACTTTGAGCTTAGCTGTGGGAATGATTAGAGAAGCATTGTCTTAGTCTACTGACGTGATTTATCCTTAATTATATATTCTTGGGATCCGTGATGATGTGGACCATGTATGGATGATTATTGATGATGATTTATGGGTCCACATGTTTGATGATGATATCATATGATGGACATATGATGCAGATGATGTTTGATCCAGTTCAGCAGGTTTATTATTTCTTCAGATCAACAGATTATACATTGCCCATATATGGTGGACCCTACAGCAGGCCCATAGGGGCAACCCAGGGTGTATGAGTACTCATTCCTAGTGGATTTGGGTCTTCTGGATCCATTGAGACACTTATCTTTCAGTTCCAGGCACTTCTGACAGTGATTGTTGCAGTTTTACACTTGTTGACCAGATTGGGGGCTGATTTCCCAGCCTGAGCAGCAGGGGCCCCGAGAGGCCAGTTCACCTAGGGCGCTGATGATGGAGGGGGTGGTCCAGCCACTTGTTATTACCATTTATCCCCCCTTCCGGAGAGCCTGGTGGGCTCAGATGGACAGCGCTAGCACCCTAGGAGGCAGTTTTGGCACTTTCACAGTTCCCGAGGCAGTTTAAAAAAATGGAGAAAGTGGTCACTGAGGAAATCGATTTGAGCAATTGAGGCAAGGTTTTGGCATTTGGTCTTCACAGAGGTCTTCCAGGGTGGCATCACTACCTTCCAGTCAGTTTTCACCATGTGGGTATGCCCAGATTGATCACAGGAGGACATTTACTGCTTGACTGTCATGGATTCTGAGGACAGTTTTGATCATTTATATTATATTGGACATATTTTATTATTTTATTGTGCCTTGGGGATGAGCTAGTAAGGATTAATACCTCCTAGCCCCACCATGAGCTTATATTGTCATGTCCTAGTCACCATGAGGTGGATTTTGGTGCTTATATTTTCGCTAGTGGATGACGTCACCCCCTTTATGTACCTTTTAGTGGGGGCGCTATCATTATATGGGTGATCCATGTGATATATTGTTATGATTTATTATTAGCCATTGATTAGATCTTGAGATCTTTTAATCTTAGCCACTCATGTAAAAAGTGGTTAGGATTGTACTCTCTCCCCATCCTATTTAAGGAGGGAGCCTCTCATTGTAAAATTCATCTAGAGATTTTTGGCTCTTGGCTCTTGGAATAAAATTTCTATCTTTTGGAGTACATGCTTGGATTGGAGTGAATGTTGGTTGTTTCGATTGTAAATGCTATTGTCCATTGCACTGGAGGATCTGTTATCACACAACTTGTAGTTGCCCCTAGAGATATCCCATCCGGTACGGTAGAGGAGCTAGGCAACTAAAGAGGTGACCCAAGAGATGCCACGGTTCCCAATGCAGGTGGGAGTCACGTCAACCGAGGCACTCTTCGCTTTAGGTCAAAGTGTAACTAGACCAAGGGGGAGACCCTATACCCAAATCACAGTTGATTGGACCCAAACAAAGGTTTCTAAGTGTAGGTAAGTAATGAGTTCTGGAAACCAATGCAAGGCTAAGTGGACCTAAGGTTTAAGGTATGGTTGAGGGAAGTATAAGAGATTATTAACGTTTCAACCTATGTATGGTCTAGGCCACATGATGGGGTATGATGACAAAGTATAGTACCATGTGTTTGCACAAGTGGGTCTAGTTTTCTTGGGAAGTGTGAAGTGGTTCTAGGTAGGCCCACAAGGTGAAGTTAGATGTGAGGTAGGTACTATAGGTTATATGTAGGCTAGATCTATGAGTTGAAATTGATTTCAAGGATACCCATGTGCTAGATCTAGGATTTGACACCAATCCCAAGGAGTGCGACTTGCTTGGTGATGGACTAGTGCCTTGTTAAGTGGGCTAATGGGGTCAAAAAGTATGTCAAATTGTAGATCGGGACACCTAGAAGCCAAGTCAAGCGGGTTGAATGAGATCCAATGGTTGGATCTAATTAGATCTATGTTTTTTAAGTGATGACCAAAAGTGGACCACAATCCCTTAAAACAAGGAATGCAATCCCCAAGGCGGATCTTGATAAAAGGACAGTATAGACCTAGGTTTCAAGGCATGGGCATTCCAAATCCACGAAAATCTCCAACACCCACTTCCTAGAAGTGGACCAACTCAAAAAATCAAGGGGGTGCGATTTGCTCAAGGAGGGTCCAAAAATGGGTTTTGGTGGACCAAATCAAGTCCAATGGCCACCAAACTGTAGATCCGGGATGTTAGTACCCCGATCTATGTTCCTTCAAAGTTTCAAGTGAATCCAATGGCTAGATCTTAGTAGATCTAAGTTTTAAGATGCCAAGAAGGTCAAAAGGGGGTTTCAACCCCTTAAAACATGGAGAGATGTCCACAAGGTAGTTTTCACCAAAGTAAAGATATGGGTATAGGTTATCAAATGTTTAGATGTCAAATCAAGTGGGATCTCACCTACCCATGTGCTAGATCTAACCCAACAAGCTTCTCTTAGGAAAATCGATTTAGGTTCAAGAAGGCTTTTTGCATTGAAAAGTGTGTCAATTTTTAGCCAATCACCACCAAACTATAGATCCAACTAGGGGTGGATCCTATAGAGGTGGGTTTTTAAAATCTTTTCAATTGCAAGGCTAGATCTAAGTAGATCTAAGAAATACCAAAATTGGGGTTTTGATTTAATTAAGGTTTTATGACCAATGAAGATAGAATGGATGAAAAAGGCACATACCTTGTGGATCTTACCTCAATTGCTTATGGCCACCTTGCAAGTTGATAGCATTCTCCTATGTGTATATTCAAGAGTGAGATCCAAGTGCTCCAACCAAATCGCCCTTCTCCAAGAGAGCCAAATCGTCCTCCTCCTACAAGACAAGATCAAAGAAACAAGTCAAGCAAGATGATTATGAAAATGGTAGAAAGATGTAATAGAAAGCATCAACTATGTCACGAAGATACAATAATGATACTCCCTGTCACAAGATCAACCCAAGAGAGAATATGTGGATCCCTCCAACAATAACCCTCATGAAGTCGCCCTCCTCTCTCCAATTCAACTTTCCTGTCAAAAGGTTAGCAAAAGCACCAAAATCCACAATGATACATAGAAGAGATACTGTATATTCAACATGCAAGAGAATCCACAATGCAAGAGAGAAGTGCTCCACAAAAAATCTTCTATTCCAATATTCCAGAGCTCCAAAGGTGAGCTTTACAATGGGGGGTCTCCTCCTTATATAGGATAATAAAGACCAAAACCCTATACCACTCCATAATACTACATCAAATGAGTGGTTGAGATTAAAAGATCTCATCATACAATCAATGGCTAAGATGACCCATAACAATATATCACATGGATCACTCAACATAACAATAGCGCCCTCACTAAATGGTACAATGGAGGGTGACGTCATCCCACTAGAGGGGTAAAAAGTACAATAATCCACCTCATGATGACTAGGACATGATAAAATAAGCTCATGGTGGGGCTAGGAGGTATTAATCCTTACTAGCTCATCCCCAAGGCACAATAAAATAATAAAATATGTCCAATATAATAAAAATGACCAAAACTGTCCTCAGAATCCATGACAGTCAAGCAGTAAATGTCCTCCTGTGATCAATCCGGGCATACCCACATGGTGAAAACTGACTGGAAGATAGTGATGCCATCCTGGAAGACCTCTGTGAAAACCAAATGCCAAAACCTTGCCTCAATTGCCCAAATCGATTTCCTCAGTGACCACTTTATCCCATTTTTTAACTGCCTCGGGAACTGTGAAAGTGCCAAAACTGCCTCCTAGGGTGCTAGCGCTGTCCATCTGAGCCCACCAGGCTCTCCGGGAGGGGGGATAAATGGTAATAACAAGTGGCTGGACCACCCCCTCCATCATCAGCGCCCTAGGTGAACCGGCCTCTCGGGGCCCCTGCTGCTCAGGCTGGGAAATCAGCCCCAAATCTGGTCAACAGGTGTAAAATTGCAACAATCACTGTCAGAAGTGCCTGGAACTGAAAGATAAGTGTCTCAATGGATCCGGAAGACCCAAATCAACTAGGAATGAGTACTCATACACCCTGGGTTGCCCTAATGGGCCTGCTGTAGGGTCCACCATATATGGACAATGTATAATCTGCTGATCTGAAGAAATAATAAACCTGCTGAACTGGATCAAACATCATCTGCATCATATGTCCATCATATGATATCATCATCAAACATGTGGGCCCATAAATCATCATCAATAATCATCATACATGGTCCACATCATCACGGATCCCAAGAATATATATAATCAAGGACAAATCACATCAGTAGACTAAGACAATGCTTCTCTAATCATTCCCATAGCTAAGCTCAAAGTATAAATTCCATTCAGTGGCATTAATCGAGTTAACATATTCCGTTGTTATAATAAATTACTTGCACAATAGTTCAAATGACAAACTCACCCATTGGACATGGTCAGATTGCTAGTGAAGGATGAAGGCTAGGAGCAAGGTTGGGCCAAGGGTTTGACTTGTCTAACTTAACTCAAAAATACTTTGGACTGGGAGAAGGGGGAAGCTACAAACTCTGTGTTGGACAAAAGAACACGGGGGATGGCTGTGCCTCACAAATGGATAAGTTGTTTAGAGAGTGTTTATTCAACTTAGGCATCATGTCTACATCAAGTTGATCCAGGTTCATTAGGATCATTCAATTTATTCCATGGCCTTTTTGGCCTACATAACTGTTATCACACCATAGTAGCAGGGCTACTATTCTTGTACAGCAGATATCTGCACATTCCAGAGCTTCATTTATTCCAGAGCATGGCTATATATATTGGATCACTCATGATCAGAGCAGTACATTATTCAGATATTGTATGACCTTGTGTCAAGGCTGAGCCTTGAGAGTTCAGATTGGATGACTGATGTGACCACTTATCCCATTACAGTTTCAGTTCAGTGCCTAGAGATGTACTTCAGCAGTGTTTCAGATGATGCATGATGATGATTATTATGATGATGTTGTATGATTTATGGATATGTGCTCACTGACTGTGGATTATTATCTTGTTGATTTAGTCATGATCATAGCATGTGCTTGGTATATTATTCCTGATGTGGCAAACTATCTAAAATGAACTGTAAATCTTAAAATGGACAATTGCTTGCACTTTTAGGTCATTTAACAAAACTTACTGGTATTTCACCTTTACATAGACATGATCTTTCCACCGACACCAGTTGTCTGCTAGTGTAGGCTCCATATTCACTTGTCTCCATCCATACATGACCTTCCTGTTTGACTTTAAACCCTGACATGTCTCATTTGACTTTCTGATACTGAGGACTTCCCCATTTTTCTACCTCTGTGTTTGGACCGCATCCCTGTTTATTCAGTGTCTCGGCTCTGAGTTGGTGACAAAACTTGCCTTTGGTGAGTTGGATTGTAGGCCTTGGCTCGAACTCCCCCTAGTCACTTGAGATGTTGTTGGCTAAAACTGAAAGCTCATGTTCTACCTGTGGAAACTAAATAAATTCGCCCATGGAAATAAAAAAAAAAGGGCAAGAGCAATGAAAAGCTAAAAAAATACTCCTCGAAGAGTATAAGAAAGGTCCAAAAAGCAATGGTTCTTAAAAGTTATATCTAAACAATTGCTGACCTTATAAATATGTGAAAAACATGCCCTGGATGCAAGCTGCAACTAGTTGTGCTTCTCAGCACATCTGAAATCCGAAGGGTTGTGTAGGCCAAAAAGGCCATGGAAATGAAATTGAATGATCCTAATGAACCTGGATCAACTTGATGTAGACATGATGGCTAAGTTGAATAAGCACTCTCTAAACAACTTATCCATTTGTGAGGCACAGCCATCCCCCGTGTTCTTTTGTCCAGCACAGAGTTTGTAGCTTCCCCCTTCTCCCAGTCCAAAGTATTTTTGAGTTAAGTTAGACAAGTCAAACCCTTGGCCCAACCTGGCTCCTAGCCTTCATCCTTCACTAGCAGTTTGATCATGTCCAATGGGTGAGTTTGTCATTTGAACTATTGTGCAAGTAATTTTATATAATCACGGAATATGTTAACTTGATTAATGCCACTGAATGGAATTTATACTTTGAGCTTAGCTATGGGAATGATTAAAGAAACATTGTCTTAGTCTACTGATGTGATTTATCCTTGATTATATATTCTTGGGATCAGTGATGATGTGGACCATGTATGATGATTATTGGTGATGATTTATGGTCCCACATGTTTGATGATGATGTCATATGATGGACATATGATACAGATGATGTTTGATCCAGTTCAGCAGGTTATTATTATTACAGATCAGCAGATTATACATTGTCCATATATGGTGGACCCTACAGCTGGCCCATTAGGGAAACCCACGGTGTATGAGTACTCATTCCTAGTGGATTTGGGTCTTCTGGATCCATTGAGACACTTATCTTTCAGTTCCGGGCACTTCTGGCAGTGATTGATGCAGTTTTACACATGTTGACCAGATTTGGGGCTGATTTCCCAGCCTGAGCAGCAGGGGCCCCGAGAGGCCAGTTCACCTAGGGCGCTGATGATGGAGGGGGTGGTCCAGCCACTTGTTATTACCATTTATCCCCCCTCCCGGAGAGCCTGGTGGGCTCAGATGGACAGCGCTAGCACCCTAGGAGGCAGTTTTGGCACTTTCACAGTTCCCGAGGCAGTTAAAAAATGGGATAAAGTGGTCACTGAGGAAATCGATTTGGGCAATTGAGGCAAGGTTTTGGCATTTGGTTTTCACAGAGGTCTTCCAGGTTGATCTCACTATCTTCCAGTCATTTTTCACCATGTGGGTATCTCCAGATTGATCACAGGAGGACATTTACTGCTCGACTGTCATAGATTCTGAGGACAGTTTTGGTCATTATTATTATATTGGACATATTTTTATTATTTCATTGTGCCTTGGGGTGAGCTAGCAAGGATTTATACCTCCTAGCCCCACCATGTGCTTATTTTATCATGTCCTAGTCATCATGAGGTGGATTATTGTACTTTATACCCCTCTTGTGGGATGACGTCACCCTCTATTGTACCATTTAGTGAGGGCGCTATTGTTATGTTGAGTGATCCATGTGATATTATGTTATGGATTCATCTTAGCCATTGATTATGTTGTGAGATCTTTTAATCTCAACCACTCATTTCAAAAAGTGGTTTTGAGATCTAGGGTTTTGGTCTTTATTATCCTATATAAGGAGGAGACCCCCTCATTGTAAAAGTCATCTAGAGATTTTTGGCTCTTGGCTCTTGGAATAAAATTTCTATCTTTTGGAGTACATGCTTGGATTGGAGTGGATGTTGGTTGTTTCGATTGTAAATGCTATTGTCCATTGCACTGGAGGATCTATTGTAGCTATCTTGCGTATTTGCCATACTTTATTTGCAGGTTGAGAAGGCGACTTTGACAAGTGCGAATTGGTGGGGAGGCTTGCCCTTCAAGCTTGGAAGAAGTCGTTTTGGGTTTGACAGGGAGTGGTTTTGCCTTTGTGTCAACTATTCTATGTTTTTCTCTCTCTTGCTTGCATCTACCTTCAATTTGTTAAACTAATTGATGCTTTGCTCCTTGGCTTGACAGGTTAGAAGGAATCACATGTGGCTTGGAAAAATCGATTTGGCAAGAGGGCTTCAACAATTCTCCATTTGATCTTTGGCAAAGTAATCCTCGTCTCAACTAGCATTCATCTCTTCATCCAGGTATGTCCCAAGAGGTATGATCTTCTCTTCTTTGAATCTTCCATAATTTCTAGATCACAAAAACCCTAATCAAATTAAAACCCTTGTTTTTGGTATTTCTTAGATCTACTTAGATCTAGCCCTCAATTTGAAAAGATATTGAAAACCCACCTCTATAGCATCCACCCCTAGTTGGATCTATAGTTTGGTGGTGATGGGCTAAGAATTGACCCATTTTCTAAGACAAAAAGCTCTCCTTGACCTAAAGCGCACTTCCTTGAGGGAGGCTTGTTGGGCTAGATCAAGCACATGGGTATGTGAGATCCCGCTTGATTTGACAACTAGACACTTGATAACACATACCCATATCCTTACTTTGGTGAAAACTACCTTGTGGGCATCTCTCCATGTTTTGAGGGGTTGAAACCCCCCTTTGACCTCATTGGTAACTTAAAACTTAGATCTACTAAGATCTACCCATTGGATTCACTTGAAACTTTGAACATGCATAGATCGGGGTACTAGCATCCCGGATCTACATTTTGGTGGCCATTGGACTTGGTTTGGTCCACCAAAACCACTTTTTGCCTCTCCTTGAGAAAGTCGCACCCCTTGGGAATTTTGAGTTGGACCACTTCTAGGAAGTGGGTGTTGGAGATTTTTGGGGATTTGGATTGCCCATGCCTTGAAACCTAGGTCTAGACTGTCCTTTTGTCCCGATCTACCTTGGGGATTGCATTCCTTGTTTTGAGGAATTGTGGTCCACCTTTGGTCATCACTCAAAAACCTAGATCTAGTAAGACCTAACCATTAGATCACATCCTTTTCACTTGACTTGGCTTCTAGGTCTCCCGATCTACACTTTGACATCTTTCTTGACTCCTTTAGCCCATCCAACAAGGCACTAGTCCTTCTCCAAGCAAGGCGCACTTCTTGGGATTAGTGTCAAACCCTAGATCTAACACATGGGTAACCCTAGAACCAACTCTAACTTGTAGATCTAACCTAGATCTAGCCTATAGTACCATCTTCACACTTAGCTTCACCTTGTGGGCCCACCTAAAACCATTTCACACTTCCCAAGGCAATAAGACCCACTTGTGTAAACACATGGTACTATACTTAATAATCATACCCCATCAAGTGGCCTAAACCATACATAGGTTGAAACACTAACTATCCTTGATACCACCCTCAACCATGCCCTAAACATTAAGTGCACTTAGACTTGCATTGGTTTCCGTAACTCACCATTCATTCACCTTTGAAACCTTTGCTTGGGTCCAATCAACTGCGATTGGGGTATAGGGTCTCCCCCTTGGTCAAGTTATACCTTGACCTAAAGTGAAGAGTGCCTCGGTTGACGTGACTCCCACATTGCATTGGGAACCGTGGCATCTCTTGGGTCACCTCTTTAGTTGCCTGTCTCCTCTACCGTCCCGGATGGGATAACTCTAGGGGCAACTACAAGTTGTGTGATAACAATAACCCTTCGGATTTCAGATGTGCTGAGAAGCACAACTAGTTGCAGCTTGCATCCAGGGCATGTTTTTCACATATTTATAAGGTCAGCAATTGTTTAGATATAACTTTTAAGAACCATTGCTTTTTGGACCTTTCTTATACTCTTTGAGGAGTATTTTTAGCTTTTCATTGCTCTTGCCCTTTTTTTTGTTTCCATGGGCGAATTTTTTAGTTTCCATAGGTAGAACATGAGCTTTCAGTTTTAGCCAACAACATCTCAAGTGACTAGGGGGAGTTCGAGCCAATGCCAAACATCGGGACAACCGACCAGAATGATTTAGGCCTACAATCCAACTCACCAAAGGCAAGTTCTGTCACCAACTCAGAGCCGAGACACTGAATAAACAGGGATGCGGTCCAAACACAGAGGTAGAAAAATGGGGAAGTCCTCAGTATCAGAAAGTCAAATGAGACAAGTCAGGGTTTAAAGTCAAACAGGAAGGTCATGTATGGATGGAGACAAGTGAATATGGAGCCTACACTAGCAAACAAACTGGTGTCGGGGAAAGACCATGTCTAAGGTGAAAAACCAGTAAGTTTTGTTAAATGACCTAAAGGTGCAAGCAATTGTCCATTTTATGATTTACAGTTCATTTTAAATAGTTTGCCACATCAGGAATAATATACCAAGCACATGCCACGATTATGACTAAATCAACAAGATAATAATCCACAGTCAGTGAGAACATATCCATAGATCATACAACATCATCATAATAATCATCATCATGCATCATCTGAAACACTGCTGTAATACATCTCTAGGCACTGAACTGAAACTGTAATGGGATAAGTGGTCACATCAGTCATCAAATCTGAACTCTCAAGGCTCAGCCTTGACACAAGGTCATAAAATCTGAATAATGTACTGCTCTGATCATGAGTGATCCAAAATATATAGCCATGCTCTGGAATAAAGGAAGCTCTGGAATGTGCAGATATCTGCTGTACAAGAATAGTAGCCAGATGCTACTATGGTATGATAACAGGATCTATTGTAGCTATCTTGCATATTTGCCATATTTTATTTGCAGGTTAAGAGGGCGATTTTGACAAGTGCGAATTGGTGGGGAGGCTTGCCCTTCAAGCTTGGAAGAAGTCGTTTTGGGTTTGACAGGGAGTAGTTTTGCCTTTGTGTCAACTATTCTATGTTTCTCTCTCTCTTGCTGGTATCTACCTTCAATTTGTTAAACTGATTGATGCTTTGCTCCTTGGTTTGACAGGTTAGAAGGAATCACATGTGGCTTGGAAAAAATCGATTTGGCAAGAGGGCTTCAACAATTCTCCATTTGATCTTTGGCAAAGTAATCCTCGTCTCAACTAGCATTCATCTCTTCATCCAGGTATGTTCCAAGAGGTACGATCTTCTCTTCCTTGAATCTTCCATAATTTCTAGATCACAAAAACCCTAATCAAATTAAAACCCTTGTTTTTGGTATTTTTCAGATCTACTTAGATTTAGCCTTGCAATTGAAAAGATATTAAAAACCCACCTCTATAGGATCCACCCTTAGTTGGATCTATAGTTTGGTGGTGATTGGTTAAAAATTGACACACTTTTCAATGCAAAAAGCCCTCTTGAACCTAAATCGATTTTCCTAAGAGAAGCTTGTTGGGTTAGATCTAGCACATGGGTAGGTGAGATCTCACTTGATTTGAAATCTAGACACTTGATAACCTATACCCACGTCTTTACTTTGGTGAAAACTACCTTGTGGACATCTCTCCATGTTTTAAGGGGTTGAAACCCCCTTTTGATTCTCTTGGTATCTTAAAACTTAGATCTACTAAGATCTAGCCATTGGGTTCACTTGAAATTTTGAACATACATAGATCGGGACACTAGCATCCCGGATCTACAATTTGGTGGCCATTGGACTTGATTTGGTCCACCAAACCCATCTTTTGCCCTTCCTTGAGCAAGTCGCACCCCCTTGAAGTTTTGAGTTGGTCCACTTCTAGGAAGTGGGTGTTTGAGATTTTCGTGGATTTGGAATGCCCATGCCTTGAAACCTAGGTCTACATTGTCTGTTTGTCAAGATCCGCTTTGGGGATTGCATTCCTTGTTTCTAGGGATTGTGGTCCACTTAGGGTAATCACTTAAAAACCTAGATCTAGTAAGATCCAACCATTGGATCTCATCCTACCCACTTGACTTGTCTTCTAGGTGTCCCGATCTACACTTTGACATACTTCTTGACCCCATTATCCCATCCAACAAGGCACTAGTCCTTCTCCAAGCAAGTCGCACTCCTTGGGATTTGTGTGAAACCCTAGATCTAGCACATGGGTACTCCTAAAACCAACTCCAACTTATAGATCTAGCCTATACCTAACCTATAGTACCAACCTCATACCTAACTTCACCTTGTGGGTCCACCTAGAACCATTTCACGCTTCCCAAGAAAACAAGACCCACTTGTGAAAACACATGGTACTATACCTAGTAATCATACCCCATCATGTGGCCTAAACCATACATATGTTGAAACATTAACTATCCATTACACCACCTTCAACCATTCCTTAACCATTAGGTCCACTTAGCCTTGCATTGGTTTCCGTAACTCATCATTTACCTACCCTTAGAAACTTTTGTTTGGGTCCAATCAATTGTGATTCGGGTATAGGGTCTCCCCCTTGGTCTAGTTACACCTTGACCTAAAGCGAAGAGTGCCTCGGTTGACGTGACTCCCGCATTGCATTGGGAACCGTGGCATTTCTTGGGTCACCTCTTTAGTTGCCTATCTCCTCTACCGTCCCGGATGGGATACCTCTAGGGGCAACTACAAGTTGTGTGATAACAGGGCCAAAGTTGCAAACACAGGACACTCGTTGAAGAAGCAAGTGCAGGCGTTTAGTGGAGAAAGCGACCACTGTAGCAGTTGGGCTAGGCTCTGTTTCAACTATCGAGAAAAGAAGCTGTGGCATGGACGTATGGATCGGGATCGGGCTAGAAAGAGCTCGCCAAGGGTTCACGATCGACGGGAGTTTGTGGTCACGACAGACGGTCGAACCAGGAGCTTGCCGCAAGGTCGACAACTGTTGGGCTGGATAGGGGCTTATAGAAGAAGAAAGCTGTCGACAGGGACCCAACACGCAAAGCGGCCGTGAGCTGGGCCGAGGAGGAAATGCAGGCTGCTCACGTCGGGAGCTGGAGGTTAGTGCTGGCAGAACGCAGCTAAAGGAAGCCACAGAGTAGCGGATTGACGACAACAACTGGAATGTGAAATCGTGAAGAGGAGGACGCCATCAAAAGCAATGTAGGCCTCTAGGACTGAGGGCCATTAGGTGAAAAAGAGATCTAGCAGTAGGGTCATTCATTGGAGTAGTAGTGTTGATTGACAAGAGATGTCGAGACGTGGAGAAGCGATGAGAGACGAAGCTTGAGTGGCGGATAAAAGTAAAGAGATTAGGCCAGGATTTTTTAGCTGCCAGTTGAGGTGGCCGCAAGACAAAAGGAAATCGCCATCACAGTAGGTTGAGCTGCTAGGCAAAAAGGCTAAGTCGCTAGTGGGAAGACTTAGCTGCCAGGGCAACAGTCCTAGGAGAAGTTTGGATAGGGTAGAAAAGCCCTAAGGGCAGCCTACAAATTGCGCAAGAAAGTTTGGGCAGTAAATTTTTTTTGGTGGCTGCCATGGATATGTGGATGATGGCAGAGGTGTTGAGCTTAGTTGCAGTGTTGATGGGTACTGCAGTACGAGCATGTGATTGGTTGAGTTACGTGGTTTTTTGCAGGGAGTGCAGAGAAGGCCGTGATAGTACTGTTTTGATGATAGCTTCTAGTTTTGAAGGAGTAGGGTCTTCCAGTTTAGAGGGAGCAGCTTCAACAACAGAGGATGTGTTTGATCCCGGTGGATGCTTCTGCGGAAGTACCTTACTTGCTAAGAGGGAGTGTTAGTTTTTGTAGTGTTACAACTATTTTGTACCATAGTTGGATTTCCTGTGCGCTGCCAATTTTATGAACATATTCAATGTTCATCATCGGTGTTTAGAAGTTCAGAAGACCTTTTTCAGGGCCATTTTTAGCCCCTTTGTAATAATTGCATGTTCATACCCCTCGGGGATATTGTAAAAATGTACTAGCAAGATGGTCGTATGTAAAAGAACTTGGCCTCCTAGGACTTATTTATCAACGGTGATTATTCCATGGTGTTTTTTCCTTGTCAATTATGCAAATGCTGAATAAGCATAGTATAATTGACGAGTTTTTCACCTACTCCTCCAAAGCTGGAATGGTCACCTTGATTTTTGAGCCTTAGGATGTTATTAAAGTTCGAGTGTCAATATTTATGAACTTGATAGACATATAATTGAGTCATTATGAACATGTACTAGGTCCCCTAGGAGTTTGAGTCAGTTCGGACAATTTTAATTTTTCCCGTTTTACGGGTTTTTTTTAATGTTTTTAATTAAAAAATAAAAATTATGATAAAAGTGTGGTTATGAGGTGGAATTTGCCTTGGGGGTGCTCATTTTCTAACCCGGAGTACCCATAAAACCCCAAAACCCACTTTTCCTAAGTTTTAAGTGATTATTTTTCACTTAAATAAAATTCTCTCATAAATAATTAAAAGAGAATTATTTAATTAAATTAATAAAGTTTGGAGAAGAATCAAAATCTCTATAATTGAGGAATTGGAGCCAAATAAAGGCCCAATTGACATGGCAGTAGTATCGGAGTGCAAATCAATCAAATCCGAAGGTGTTTAGTTAAGACTCAAGTCGTTGCAAGCTATTTCTCCTTGGGAAACGCACCCGCTTCTCCATATGGGCGACTTGGCTTATGTGGGAGGTTTCTATTTGATTGGATTTATTTCCAAAGCTATGAGGGGCGCCCCTCTCATCAGGTGGCAACCATCTCATCCTAAGGCGCCAACCAAGTGTTTGTTGGAGTGTAGATCAAACTCCATTTACTCCTTTGATTGGGATTTGCGCCCCCCAAGCCCTAGAGGCTTCCAGAACTCGCCCCTCTCTTCATCTTTTCCTATAAAAGCAAGGCTTGCTCCTTATTGTCGACAGATCCAAAGAACTTCTGCTAGTTTTGTAATGTTATGCCTTTGTGCATTTTATGAATAATATTGAGGCTTTGGAGGTCCATTGGTGCATGTCAACCTTGTGAATGGTGTGAGCTTGATGAGGTAATCTTGTTCCAGTTTCTTCATGCATTGTCTAAATTGGTAATCAATCTGGCTTAGAGGGTTATTCTAAAACACATAGAGTAAATATTTGTTGTCTTCAATTTATTTACTTACTATTTTGCATCTAGAATTTCAAGAGTAGCATGTTATCGTAAGTTATATTTCATGCTCTTTTGGTTTTTATTTGTGAAATGTACTAGATTTAATCATTCTTTTTGCAAGTGTGAATAAGCTTTCAGGTTACTCTTTTGGAGCAAGGGGCAGAGCTAAGTTGCATCTTCCCCTTCTTCAGATCTTGGACGAATAGCATTTCTTGTTCCATTGTCACCTACAAGTCTCAAAAGAGATTCAAAGCTTGAGCAAGCTTTCTTTCTTCATCCATTTCAAAACTCAAATCTCTCTCTCTACCTTGTTCCTATTTCATTTTGCTTAACAAAGTTAGATCTACATAGCTTCATTTTAAATCTGATTTGTCATGCAAAATTTGTAGATCTGAAAGTACTTTAAAGCCCTATTTCAAGCTTAGATCTAGTTGTGAATTGTTAATATTTGAAGTATCAAATTTTTCCTATCATTCACAAATATTAATTTGTAATTTTTATGTGATTTAGCTAACCATACTAACATCTTATAAAAATTTCTGTTTGCTGGTTTTTAGTATTTGTTTTACAGGAAGGCGAGGAAAGGAAACAAATTTTGGATCTTGAACCACAAAATTTCCATCTTCTTCAAACCCTGGCTTCCCCTTTGCTTTTTTCAAAGCTTAAAGTCTCCTGAATCTCCCTCCGTTGCGGATCAAGAGCGCTCTCTATCGGAGAGTTAATTTATTTGTAATTAATTAATAAAAGAGCAAGTGGGATTACAACTCCCACATCCCTCTCTCCCCATTTGGGGGAAGCCTGTATTTGTCCTTGATTTGCTTACTGTTTTACATACATCTTAGTTAGATTAGTATCATACTAGGATACTTCTCATTTTGCAAGAGTTAAAATCAAAATCGAAAGTTACTTTAAAGTTTTACTTTTGCATAGTTTCTTCTATTCTTAAAATTTTTACTTTTGCATAAGTTTATCTTTCCTTAAAAGCTTTACCTGTCGTAGAAGATTTAAAGATTACTAGAAAGTTTTCACTTTTGCATAAGTTCTCATAAAATTTTACTTTTGCATAAGTCTCTTAAAGTTTTACTATTTCGCAAAAGTTTAAAATTGCTAAAAGTTTCCTTTTCGCAAGTTTAATTAGTTTCAAGTTTTACTCATTCATTGTTTTTGCACTTAATCTTTTTGCATGCTAAAACATAATACTAATCCTCTTGCTTTTCGGAATACGGTCTTTGACCTGAAAGAGACTCTTGGGTAGTAATTAGACAACTTCCAATTTTATGCTTTATTTACTTTAACTACTTTGCATCTTTTTCCATTTTTTGAGTCTTCGAGGCTCATTTAAAGTCTCTTGAATCTCGCCTTCGCGGATTAAGAGCGCTCTCTATCAGAGAGTTTAACTTAATTAAAAAATCTCTTGAATCTCGCTTTTGCGGATCAAGAGTGCTCTCTATCGGAGGGTTAAAATTGGAATTTACATTTCGTGAGCACCATGTATGCTCCACCCATCGCAGGCTTGGCTGAGCTTTTGGATATCAAAAGCGGTTGTTTGCACTCTACAATTTCTCACATTAATTAATCTACTCACATTAATAAAATCAAGTCCCCAATAAACCAACAAAAATCCGGTGTTGCCGATAAGTGATCAAGTGGGCAAATTTTGACTAACGACGTGGGAACAACTGGGAGGCGACCTCAAGGCACAGTTAAACTACACCCTTGTTGGTGTAGTGTTGAACACCGTTCTTGGGACTCTATTCCAGCCCAGATGTCTTTGTACGAAGCCACTTAGATCATAATCTGGACACATTCCCTGTACTGTAAGGTATATCGAGAATCCTTTTTTCCCCTCATTAATCAACTCATTTTCTTAAAATCATAAATAAAATAAATCAAGAACATTTGCATAACAGTTTTCAATACAACACTCCAACAATCAGTGACTCCATTAGCACAAGTTTCAAGCACTTCCAACAATATTTTCATACTTCTACTTTAATCTCGCAAGTTAATATTTACTTTATGATTATGTCATGCTGTGGATGTGTTTCAATTTATGTGCAAGCATACTTGGTTAAATTTTGCTAATTCACTCATAAAATCCTACATAACACTCATCCCATCCTTAACAAATAACACAATCTAAGAGCATTTAGAAACTCTTTGATAGGGCCTACCCCCCCCCTGGCTTCGGTTAGGAGTTAGCCTAAACGAAGGAGTCAGGATTTGGTGACAACACTTGACTCGAAAGTTGCCCCCTGTTGCTGCCTGGTTTCACACCTGGGAAAACGCGACAGAAGTCTTGAAGCCATTGGTGTGGCCTTGGGGGCAAGCCAGAGTCAAGTGCTGTCACTTGAAACTTGACTCCTCCGTCTTGGCTTACTCCTAGCTAAGCCAAGGAGGGTTGACCCTAAAAAGAAAAAATAAAACTAAGTGTTTAATCTATGAAAAGCAAAACAACCTATCTAGGGGTTAGAAGTTTTTGTGAACCAAGATCAATGCACTATATATTTAAAGAAATATCATTCATCACTCAACATCATCATCATTGTCATTTTAAAACATCCAACATCATTGAAATATAAATAACTAGACCAGTGCGGATAAATGGAGTCAAAAATAAAGTTCTTGAAATTGAAATGACAATGTTGTGCAATTGTTCTTGGTTAATTTTATTATTAGTGTGGCAATGGATCTTTTTATTAAAGCTGGGGAATTCCCAATATACCAAAAGGTACTGGGAATATGTCCGGAATTCAACAAGGTGGATTCTGACTCAGACATGTGGGCTAGATCGGAGTCTTAGGGAGGTGTTCAACACTATACCAAACGAGGGTATAGTCTAACGGCTTCCTAGAGGTCACTACCCAGTGGTTCTCGTGTCCTTTGAGAAATATGCCCACCAAAGTTGAATAAACGTTTGTGCCGGATTTTCACAAATAGGTGGTTTATTGGGTGTGTTGATCCTATTACTAGTCACTTATTCCCTTTCTGGTGTGATCAACATGTTCAGACTGAGTTGTAGTGACCACAGAGCATACGGGGAAAAGCCTTGTAAATTTTAAGTTTTTGATGAACACAAATTTTACTTTTTTAAAGCCCCAAGAGTCTCTTTTCGGGTCAGTACTCGGGCAAGCCCTTATTTGGAAACCTTACTTTGGGAAAGCAAGGGGGTGTTTTGGATTGTAAAAAAGTGAAAAATTGTAAAAAATGAAGAAAAACTAGGTCTTGAGTGAACACTTGGCCCGCCAATGGAACGGACCAACGAGGTTAATTTTAAGCCCTAGTTGATTTTTATTAATTGCCGAATAGAAAAAAATAAACTAAAAAAAATCACGCCACGAAAAAAAGTCGACACAGTACCCCCCTGGGGGATGGGGTGTAAGCACTGGTTAGCCCACTTGCTCTCGTTTAATATTTCGTTACAATACAATATAGAAGTGCCCCAATCTTTTAAAATGACTCGGTGGCTTACAATAACAGAAGGGAAGAGTATCCGGTTTGAGAAAATAAAGTTTATGGTGCTTCGCATGGCCTGAATTTTCAAAATTTGGCCAGCATCTCCTCCTACCTGTTCATCAATGGCTACAAACCAGCAAGCAAATGTTAGTGAAAGATGCCCAAAAACACTATAAGAGTTTATTTGGGTCACCTACAAAAAACCAAAAAAAAACTAAGTAAAATGCTAGAAAATGAATTAAGTGAGACAAGTTGTGAGGTTGTCTCCTTAGGATCTTTGCACACTCAAAGAGCTGCAAATTTTAAGCTCTTATGACAGCGAAATAAACTTTGAAGTTCAGATCTAAGCACTACTTTTCAAACATTTAAAATTTAAGAATTGTTTGACAAGTTAAGAAAAGTAAAAATGCTTGATAAACAAAGAGATCTAATCTATTGAAGATGAATACTTTGTAAATGAACTAGATTAGATTTCTTAAGAGTAACTTCAGATCTACTTAAGAATATGAATATTAGAATGTAAATCAAGAATTACTCTTTTAAAAGTAACCAGTAACCAGAGATTAGAAGGAGTAGTAAGAGATAGAGCTGGAGAAAACTTTGGCTGAGACAAGAAGCTTTGGAGCTCGACTTTGTGAGGTACCAAGGGATTGCATCTGCAAACAAAATATTAGAAATGGGAAGAAGCAAACAAGATCAGCCCGCTTTCCAACCCAAGATCACCTGCACATCACAGACTTTGCCAACAAGGATCAAGTGTAGAGGTATATTTAAAGGAAATCACTGCTGCATACTCATAAACAAATGAAACACACAAACATGATCTCATAAAAAACACACATCAATAAGCTAAGACAATAAACAAATTGAATCAACCTATCTCATAAATTGATACCGATCTTTCTAATGAGTACACCACACCTATGAAAAACAAAGTTTATGCACAAATTACCTCCATAAACACAAGATGGTTCATCCACTTATCAAAGGCACACCACAAGCTGACCTCCAAAGTCTTATTTTATTAACAATCCAAAAGATAAACAAGTACAACAAATGGTCTGCTCCAACTCCAACTAAGGGAAAAATGGAGAGGGCAGCCAAGTATTTATAGAGTGAGCAAGAGAGGGAGGGCGCACTTGTGAAGGAGGAGTGGGGGAATGGGTAGCACAAATGGGGGAGAGATAGGGGCTGCCTTCTCCATGAATTGGGCTGTCAAAACGCAGCCCTTAATCAGCCAATGTAGCAGCACAAAACATGCTGCATTTTCCTTGAAGCGTGGGAGCCCACTCCCTTGGGAATTGTGCCCATCCATGAGGGAATGCGCCCACCCTTTGAGGGGAGTCACTCCCACTAAATGGGCTGGCCAAATCTCTTACAACTCAGCCCATTTCACTCCTAAAATAAGGCTGAAAAATTTCAGACCTTTAATCACCCAAAAAATAAATTTAATTTTTTATGACTTTTTTGATTTTTTCTCTCCATTTTTCACTTTTTTTTTGGATTTTTTGCCATAAGTGAAAAATAAATGGGTTTAAGACTATAGAAAGTGGGTTTTAGGGTATGGTGGGTGCTCTGAGTTAGAAAACAAGCACCCCCATGGCAAAATAGACCCCTAGACCACATTTTTATGCTTTTCACAAAAAAATTAATCAAACCATTAATGATGGCTTAAAAACACGGAAAAACGTTTTTCGTCGGAATTAAAAAAAACCTAGGGGGACCTAGCACATACCTTAGGAGCAGTCTGGAGGACCACAGGATCACATCATCCAGTGTGGACCTTCCTTATACAATGATGATGAACTTTTAGATAGTGTATGGAACACTTGTACATTTGAGAGAGAGATGATTGGTTGTACCTCACCCTTGGTCTTTACACCTTGTTGATTCTTGGTCTTGCGGTTAGAAGGGTCATCTACCCACCTCGAGTTATCTTGATTTGTACCAAGTTGATGTTTTGGTCTTATGGGTACTATGGTTGATTGCCCACCTTTGTGGTACACTCTTTGGTCCTAGGGGTTGTGGGTCTTGTGCCCATCCTTGTTTTATGTTTTGACTTGTACCTTGTGTTGGTCCTTGTACCCTCACATAATTTAATTATATGTATGGTAACATGACCCTAATACCCACCCAAGTTACCCTAATTATATTTTTTATTGTTTTGACCCTTATGCCCACCTAAGACACATGTGTTGATACCCACCTAAGACACATTAATTATATTTTTTTTTATATTTGGTGTCTTAACTCTTTAATTATTATTACCTTCCTAAATTTATGGAACCCTAACTAAATTAAAGATTTATTTTATGATCTCTCTTCTAATCTTAATATCCTAATAATTGATATCTAATGTTCCCCATTTGTAGATATATACTTCAAGATATTCTCATCCTCTGATTAAGAAAAGACTGTTTTGGGCATCATCATTAGCAGACAGGTCTGATCTCTTGTGCATGAAGGCAACTTGTTTTTTGTCTTTCTCTAGGGCATCCAAATTGTTGTTAGGCCCTCTAGTTTACAATCCAAACTCTGCTAGAAGTCTCCTGTGACAGCCGTAGGTGTAATTTAGTGGGGCAGCAACAAACCGAGCCTTAGTTAGGGCTCTTCCTCCTCACTCGAAGTCTGCTCAGAATTTTTTTTTCAGGAGGGCCGAACCTGTATCTACCTCAGCCAAAGTCTGGTTTGGGGTTTTCAAGGAGGACCGAACCCCTATCTTTCTAGTTCAGCTCTGATCTGAAGCTTTAGGGTGGACCTTGCTTGTTAGGGCTGTCATACTTCAACGACAGAAGTTTGTGTGGTGAATTTGACCACCTCTTATAACATGTTATACAACTTGACGAGAACTTGACATTCTCGTTTTTTGGGGGGTCAATTTTAGTAGCTGTTTTGACCTTCGTTTCAAAAAGGGTGTATACTGGTAGCACTATTTTTCATTTGGAGCCATTTTTTTGTGATTTTGAAACTTCTTGGTCATAAAAAAATTATAACTTTTATTTACAAGGGTCATTTTCCAAACATTACAAAAAAACTACATTTAATAACTAGCTATAGTAAAAAAAACACATTTTTTAATTTTTGTACGATTTAGAAGCTAGTTAGAACGAAAAATACATGCATTTTCAAAGTTTTTTCATTAAACTTTTATCTTAAAGAAGTCATTTTTTGGGCAAATTTCTAAACAAAATGCGAAAACAAGCAATTCCAAACCATTTTTCAACGTATTTTTTGCTATTTGATGTATACAAATGATACTCTTTTAACATTATTTTCCATAAAGTGATGATTCACATAAACTCAACAAAGCGTATACCATATTTTTCTAAATAGCATCTTAAAAACATAATAGTTATTCTCAAAATAAAATCTTCAATTCAAAACATTACAAAATATCTTATCAAAAAATTGTCAACTTTGACATTTTCCTCAACAATATGAAACTAATCAACAATATCCCGCATCCAGAACTCTTCATTGAAATTGACATTTTCTACTGGTTGGCTCTCTTCCTGGACCTCAATGTGTTCTTCCATTGGGTCCTCTACTTCTGCAAAATGCCCAAAGTGATATTTTCCGAACATCCCTTTTAAAGGATGCTGAGGCTCTTTTGACATCTTTGCCACAAGTGACTCACTAAATTCTCCTTTCTTCAAACCAACTTCGTGCATTTCATCTGAAAGAACTTTCATAGCATTAATTTAGTTATTCTCAAAATAAAATCTTCAATTCAAAACATTACAAAATATCTTATCAAAAAATTGTCAACTTTGACATTTTTCTCAACAATATGAAACTAATCAACAATATCCCGCATCCCGAGCTCTTCATTGAAATTGACATTTTCTACTGGTTGGCTCTCTTCCTGGACCTCAATGTGTTCTTCCATTGGGTCCTCTATTTCTGCAAAATGTCCAAAGTGATCTTTTCCGAACATCCCTTTTAAAGGAGGCTGAGGCTCTTTTGACATCTTTTGCCATAAGTGACTCACTAAATTCTCCTTTCTTCAAACCAACTTCGTGCATTTCATCTGGAAGAACTTTCATAGCATTAATTCTTTGTTTGATATAATTGCACCGCAGTAGATCATTTTCAATGGGTATGCAATTTTTTCCTTTTTGTAATGAACATGCTGTTGGTGTACTTAATCAATACATACAAAACAAAAAAAGTTAAATAACATAATGAAACATAAATTTAAGAAATATATATTACTGAATTTAGATTACGACACTAGTTTCAGACGTAACATCATAAATATTAGCTGATCCCGAGAACAAATCTAAAACCCAATCTCCTTCTCTTGAAAAAGTATCTATGAGATAATTAATCAATGCTTGTGGCTTGTGGTAGATGTTTACAGTCTCTCCTTTCAAATCTCTTTCTTCATATGTCAACTTGTTAACCACGGCATTATAAGACAATATTTGACTATATTTGCCTTCACTCTTTTCATTGATTAAAAGAGTATCATAGGTCTCATCTTTTGTCCAACATGCAAGATGTATGTTTTTAGTATCACTCATTAATGGATCAGTGCTGGAGCTATGGATGTTAGGCTTATGGCTGTAACAAAAATAGATAAGAATGTAATTAACTTATAGAAAAATAATTTAATGTTTTCTAAATTCAAATGTTTAATAATATACTACAAATTTCTTAACAATACAGTTGTTTCCTTAGGTTTGCTTTATCCTTGAATGTTGTTAGCACTGCTCCTCCTTGTACATTTGAATGGAAAATAAGAAATCTCCATAGGGGTGATGTTGTGACGTTCATAAATCCCGAAACCACTTTACTAAATGACTGGTATGTATAAGGCTCACAATCATAAATAATGTTTTTGATATTGAATCCACGAGGGATATTTGCAATAACTAGGGAGTACTCCTTTTTGGGACCAAGATTTGCAATGTTTGCACAATCACCCAAAATCACTTTATATTGCATAGTGTCGAGCCCATTCCAAACGTGATGATCAAGGGTGTCATCAAGTTCAACATTTGCAAGACGTTGTCTTCTTTGTCATTCTATTTTGGCTCTTTGAATATGAATTTTGAAAGACTTTGGTACTGAATTCTTCTTTGACATCTTTGAATTTTTTTTTTTATATATATAAGTAATAAAATAAAAATGAATTCACTTAGAAATAAATAAAATAGAAAATATCATAAACCATCATACCTTTTTGAATGCAACAAAAAAGGCTTTTAAGCTTTCCATGGAGCTTGAATCTGGATAGTTGCATCTGACATCATCCCAACTCTTCTCACCTAACATTATAACCATATCCTCTTGTATTTTCATGTAAACCTTATGACTACATGATGGAAAAATAACTGGCGTTAACAATGACATCTAATAATAACACAATGCTTATTTAATAAAAAATCTTAAACTCAAAAAATAAACTTAAAAAAATAAAAACAACTTATAAACTTACTTTTCTAAATCATTGCACATTTATTCCATGGATAATTCACCTGACTTACACGTGGTAGTATTGTAGATATAAGTGTTTCATCCTTCACACCTTGCAATGATCTCCAAGGTGTTATAGTCATATCTTCTGGCAAGTTCTTGACATTGGGACCTCCTTGACCACTGCTCCATGCAACTGCTTTACTTTTTTTTACCTTCTGATTTTTTACAGCAATATTCTCCCACATACTAAATATGTCATCAATCAAATCCCATATGGGGCCCGATCTAAATGCCAACTAAAAATAGTTATCTACAGCTCTGAATGCATCACTTCCTTTCAAACCTTTCTGTTTCACATTGTCCTCTTTAATAGGGATACCTATTTCCATACAACATTGTTTCTGGAAATCTGCATCAACTTTCGATCTATCCCCACCACATATTTGTTCAAATTCATTGTGGATAAATCTAACCCTTTGAATGAATGTCACGGACATCCTATAGTCACTATCTGTGTTGTGATCCCATGCCAATAGTTTTGCTTCCACATCTGTTAAACCAACGTAAATGATGCATTTCACTGTTTAAAAAATAGAGTTTTTTTGAAACTCTTGCATCAATTCTCTTCTAGCCTCCACAGAATGATTTCCCCCCAAAACATAGTAGTTGTAATCAAAACATTTTGATTCTTCAAATGCATCTCTAACAGGAACATCTTTTGGGTCAACAAGAACTAGGTAGTCAACCACATGTGCATAGGGATTGTGCCTCATCAATGCTTTCAAGTTACGAACATGCAAGCGATGTGGTTTCCTAATTTGATACTGCTCTTGGCCTTCTGTGTGTCTATAAGGTTGTTTTACATTTAAATCAAATGTATGTCCATTGTGAACCAACTTATCCCTCCACAATCGATCTCGAATAGTATTTTGTGTTGTCTTAACAACACCATGATCGAGATCACCACCTGGAGTAATGATTTCCAAAGTGTCCCCCAAGTTCTCACTATGATTTTCAACATTGGATTGAACATTTTCTCTCCTCCTTTTATGTCTTGAAGCAATTGTATCTAAAAGAACAACTTGTTGATCAGGAATGAAAACATCCTCATTGTTAGATTATGGTAACTTCGGGATGTCCTCCATGGTTCAGATGCCTTACATGGAGGTACATTAGCTGCATAGGCATTGGATAGAGTAGAGGTTGAGATGCACTCTACTCAGTGGCATGAGTCCAGTGGGGGATGCATGCGGAGCTTCAGGGGAGATTGACCTATTATCATCTAAACTGTAGTTGCCCCTGTGGATGTATCCATAAATGGATGGCAATAGGGAAGGGCAACTCAAAAGGTGCAACCACGATCACCTCGACCTCCAATAGATGGTTGTCACGCAAGTCGAGGCAACCTTCGCTTTATGTTATCTAGCCCAGACAACAAAGGGGGAGACCCGATCTACTCCCGACAGGAGAGATCAAAACCAAGACACCAAATCAAGTTAATTCTAAGTGAAGTAAGGTGTATGGTTTTCCTAGACCTAAGGATGAAGTCACAAGACAAGTGAGGGGTTCAATGAGTATAGCTTTGGTTCATTGTTGATGTGAGAGTGACTTATAATATTTTGAAATGGGATCCAGGATTGAAGTACTAGTTCAATGTGAGAAAATCCACTGCCTTGGGAACCGTGTCCAATGCAGGGTAGTTTAGGGGTTGAATTGGGGCTAACTAGTACAAGTGACAAGCTTGATCATGAAGTATGATGACATCAAAGGGTTTAATCCACCAAACAAGGATCAATCCACAAGTTAATCCAACAATCTAGGAAAGTCGAATTGACTTGGAGAGAGATCAGTGCCTTGGGAATTAGTGAAGTTAACTTGTGGTTGATGACTCTTATTGCATGAGACAAGTGGGCAATTAAAGGTTTGATGGATGAATAGATCTAGATCTAGAGGTTCAAGGTTTTGACCTAAGTGGACCACAATCCCTTAAAACAAGGAATGCTATCCCCAAGGCAAGATTTGATGAAGTGACCAACTAGACCTAGGTTTTGAATTATGCCCATTCCAAATCCACTAAAATCTCAAGTACCCACGTCCTAGAAGGGGACCAACTCCAATCTCCAAGGTGGTGCGACTTTGCCCAAGGAGGGTAAAAATGGGGATAAATGGATCAAGACAAGTCCAATGGCATCCAAATTTTAGATCAAAGTAGGTTGATTAAGTGAGAGTGTGGATCTACAATTTCAAGGCAATCCGATGGCTAGATCTTACTAGATTTGAGTTTAAAGATACCAAGTGGTCCAAAATGGGGATTAAATCTCTTAAAATGTGGAATAGGGCCCACAAGGTAGAAATCAGAAAAGTGACAGTCTGGGGGTAGGTTATTGGATGTGTAGATCATGAATCAAGTGGAATCTCAACTACCCATCAACTAGATCTAGGATAACTCACCTTCCCCAAGGAGTGCGACCTCACTTGGAGAGGCTAAGTTGGTTGGGGAAGGGGGTCAAATGGAGGCCAATCCTCACGAAAATATAGATCCGAGATGCCGCGGATACTATAGAGGTGGGTTTTAAATTTCTTACCCAAGAAACCACTAGATCTTAGTAGATCTGAAAAAATGTAAAATGAGGGTTTTGATTAATTAGGGTTTGAAATATTTTAGACAAGTGGATAGATCATGAAGATAGAACTTACCTTGAGATCATACCTGAGTGATGAAGAGAGATGCCTTGATGTTGAGGAGGATTTCCGCAGAGATCAAATGAGAAATTGTTGATTTTGCTTGCCAAATTGATGCCCTAGCCCACAAGTGCACCCTCCTCTACCTGTCAATCCAAGGAAAATCGATTTCAATCAGAGAGGTCAAGTATGGAGGAAATACAAGCGAAATGCCATAGTAACATGAAATAGAAGGTCCTGGGACAGTAATACTCCCTGTTACCAACGAAGAAATCCAAGGAAGAAGTAGGGAGAGTCTTCCCCTACCAATACTTCCTCCTCAAAGCAAATCCGCCTCCACTTGTAGATGCAAAAACATGGTACAAAAGATATGGCAAAACAAGATCTCCAATAACTCAGTGCAAAGGAAGAACCAATGAATGAATACCAAAAACATTAACCACAACACTGGAGATAGATGCAATAATAATTTTCTATTCCAATAATCCAGAGCCACAAGTCCCTTTACAATGAGAAGCTCTCTCCTTTAAATAGGAAAGAGAGGCATCAAAATCCTAACCACTTTTTGAATGAGTGGCTAAGATTAAAAGATACAAATGTTTAATCAATGGTTGAGATGAGCTCAACAATAAAATAAATGGATCACTAATAAAAAATAACATAAGTGGACAAAATCGCCCTAGGAGAGGGGAATCCCACCAAATCATGATGACAAAATATAATAAGAAGCTTATGGTGGGTCCAAGGGTAATTTTAGCCACCCTTGGTCAATCCCCATAGCACAAAAATAATAAAATAGTCATCAATATACCAAATCGTGCCTCTATGGACAAATTGTAGGCTTCAAAAGACCTCAGAAATCACCAGAAAGTGCCATAAGTGATGGATGCGGGTCCCGATGAAGCTGAAACTGTTGGAGGAGGTGTGGAAGACATCAATCCATCATCACTGATCATCCCATGCCAAGACATTGCCTCAGTAGCCCAAATAATGCTGTAAACCATGAATCATCATCATAACCCTGTATTTGCTGCATAGAATCATCATGTACATGTACATTGATCATATATCATCTATCCATATCATCACAAGGTCCAACCATCTCATGTCCTGTGGTTGACCTTGGTCAAACTAGGTTTGACCAAGTCAACATGACCAAATATAACTCAGACCATCATCAGAAGCTGCTGCAAAGTGTCAAAAGTTAATGCATGCTCTACAACTTATTCAAATAACAATTATAACACAAAGTAATCATTACTGGCTATCTAAATCCAAATATATAATTTCATTAATTATTATTATTACTCAGACTAGACTTTCAAGACCATACTCACTTCATAGCTGTGATCAATTTGCTAGTGAAGGTGAAGGCTAAAATAACTGGCTACGCTAAGGGATGACTTGACTGACTTAACATTGTGACACTTTGGCAAAGGGAAAGGGAATACACACTATAGTATATACTGAATGAGCAACAACATAGGGAATGGCGGTGTCTCACAAATGGATAAGTTGTTCAAAGAGGGTTTATTCACCTTTAACAGATGCGCACAATCCATAATACAAATGAGGCCAACAATTATTTAGATATAGCATTTAAGTTCCATTGCTTTTGGGCCTGAAGTTTCCATAGCCTTTGATCTATGTGTGTTTATAAACACATTGCATAGATTTACATTTATTTTAGGCTTTTTGCTGCAGGTGTGTTTTTAAGGCACTTGTTTACTTGAGCACTTCTAGGTGTGTCATAGACAGCTTGTTTACCTAGGTTTTTACATTTCCAAAAGATATAACATTTTATTTTCATGACCATTTTCATTTGGCATGCCTTTCATTCATGTGTGTTTAGAAACACATTGCATCGATGGGCTTTCATACAAGATATAGCATTTCATTTTTTCCAGATTTTGTATTCATGGCAGCACTAAAAGTTTCAGGTTTAGCCAACACAACATTAGTGACTAGGGGGAATTTACAAGGAACTCCAACTCACCATAGGTAAGCTTTGTCACCAACTCAGAGCCGAGACACAATAAACAGGGAAGCTCATCCAATACAGAGGCTATAGTGGGGAAAAGTCCTCCATGTCACTAGTCAAGTAGTAAGTCAAGGTGATAAACTAAAAGGTAGGCAATGGATGGATGAAGACAATGAATAATGGAGCCAACACTAGCAAGCCAAGGTATGGTGGAATGATCACCTCTGTTCTCCCTAAGGAGGGTAAAACCAATGAGTATGAATAGTGAACTTCTAAGTCTGAGTAGGGACAATATAATATATATAATAAGATCAACTAGGTCCACATATCTATATGATCGCCAGATCATGACACTAAGTGCTAAGACATGCTATAAGAATAAGTATAAAAGCAATATAACCATAACACAATGATATACCTGCTGAGTCATATACCTGAATGCTCATCATCAGGACCATCATCTGTCCTTTGAAACTGCTACTGCAACTCTGGGCACTACTGACTGCTCTGTACAAATGGTATAATGGCTACATCGGTCATCTCTCTAAGTGTCCTGAGACTCAGTCATGGCATGGGGAATATATACTGCTGTCCAAAATCTGATAGTGATCCAATATAAATGCTCATCTCAGCATCTCAATGTAAGGGAACTGGCTGAATAGTGCACTGGAATCTGACAAAAAATGTATGGTAGCCCGACTACTATATATGTGATAACATGACCTTTGCATGCTTGAGTTTTGCATGACCTGTCAGCATTCAGTGACTGAATGCAAAAGTGACTTTTGCATGCACCAGGAATTATGGTTTTGGCAAACCTAATTCATCGGTGAGATTATTTATAGAGGCAGGGGGGTCCCCAGATGAGGTTACTCAGTTGCATTGTCAAAGAGAGATGCTGCCAGAGTGAGGAGGACGTAGCTGCACATGTGGGGCGACTTTCTGAGATAGAGAGGAGTTGCTGTAGGAGCTAGGAAGGTCAGATCTGAGCTAGATCAGTGACCTGCAGTTCCGAAGAGGCTAGACACCCAGTATCGTGAGTTGAGAGAGCACAACAATGTGATTTCTGTGGAAATTGGAGGAGTACGAGTTCTCTTGGAGGAGGACGTTTTTCCTGAGGAGGGAGAAGCTTGTTGTGAGTTGGATTGACCGATTCGGAGTTTGAGACTTCTAGGATAGCCTTTCCTCAGCATTGGAGGAAGGTTAGGGACGATTGAAGCTCAGATTTATTGAGACTCAGATTTGTTGAGATCTGGACCAGTACGAGCATTTGACATCCAGAGGGGAGGGTGCACTTGTGCATGCTGAGGAGGCCGATTTCATCGGAGGGTAGTCTTCAGAGCGAGCAGATCAGAGCAGAGAGGTATAGAGAGGGCAGATCAGTTAGAGGCACCTTCAAAGCACTCAGATCTAGTTTGGCAGTTAGGGCATACCTCTTCAGTGCATGCATCAACTGGATGCATGCAAATTTAGAGTCTGTCCTGTTTCAGAGGGATTGAGTTATCGTCTGAGGTAATCCTGTATTGTATTGTCATTTATACATCTATATGCTTTGGGCTCGAGAGAGAAGACATCCCCATAGCTAGCTGGTTTTTCCCGCAAGGGTTCTGTTATCACACAACTTGTAGTTGTCCCTAGTGGTATCCCATCCGGGATGGTAGAGGAGATGGACAACTAAAGAGGTGATCTAAGAGATGCCACGGTTCCCAATGCAGGCTGGGAGTCACGTCAACCGAGGCACTCTTCACTTTAGATTGAGATAAGTCAGGACCTAGGGGGAGACCCTATAACCAATCAAAGATGATTGGACCCAAACAAAGGTTCTTAAAGATATGTAAAAGACAAGTTACGGAAACCAATGCAAGGTTAGGTGGACCTAGAAGTTTAAATGTGGTTGAAAGAGGCTTAGGGAATGACTTATGTTTCAACCAATGATAGATTTAGGCCACGTGATGAGATAAGGTGACAAGATCTAGTACCATGAAATACACAAGTGGGGCCCACTTCCTTGGGATATGGAAATGGCTCAAATGGGACCCACTAGGTGAAGTTAGGGGTGCAGATGGTACTAAGGGGTATGCAAAGAGTAGATCTAAGGATCGAAGGTAAAATTAGAGATACCCACATATGGGATCTAAGACTTGACACAACTCCCAAGGAGTGCGAATTGCCCTAACTGGACTAGTGCCTTGATGGATGGGTTAATAGAGTCGAAAGAGATGTTAACTTGTAGATCGGGACACCTAGGATGCAAATCAAGTGGGCTAATTAAGATGTGATGGTTGGATCTTACTAGATCTAATGTTTCATGATGTGACCCAAGTGGACAACAATCCCCTAAAACAAGGAATGCTACCCCCAAGGAAGATCTTCACAAAATGAGACACTAGATATAGGTTTCAAGGTATGCTCTTTCCAAATCCAATGGAATCTCAACTACCCAGATTCTAGAAGTGGGCAAACTAAATCACCCAAGGAGTGCGACTTTGCCCAAGGAGGGCTAAAAGCATGGTAAAGTGTGTCAAATCAAGTCCAATGGCCACCAAATTGTAGATCCAAGTAGTTTAGGCAAGTATCAATGAGGATCTTGAAAATCAAGGGCATCCAATGGCTAGATATCCATAGATCTGAGATTTAAAATGTATCACTAAATTGATCCAAGTGGGCATAACCCCCAAATGAGGAATGATAACCCCAAGGTAGAAATCAAAGAAGTGACACACTAGGGGTAGGTTATCAAGCGTGGAGAGTATGAGTCAAGCGGGATCTCACCTACCCATGTGTTGGAACCAACCAAACTAGCTTCTCCCAAGTGGTGCGATTTTGCGCAAGGAGGGCTAAGTGCCTTGGAAAGTGTGTCAAATGGAACCCAATCACCACCAAACTATAGATCCGAATTTCCGTGGATACTATAGAGGTGGGTTTTCAATATCTTTCCAAAAGCTAGGCTAGAACCAAGTAGATCTAAGAAAAAGTAAAAATGAGGGTTTTAATCAATTAGGGTTTTTATGATCTAGAAGTTATGGATAAGCCAAGGAAGAAGAAGACCATACCTTTGGAGCATACTTGGATGAAGAGATGAATGCTAGTTGAGATGAGGATTACTTTTGCCAAAGATCAAATGAAGAATTTTTTTGAAAGCCCTCTTGCCAAATCGATTTTTCCAAGCCACATGTGTGTCCCTCTAACTTGTCAAAACCAAGGAGCAAAGCATCAATTAGTTTAACATGTTGAAGGTAGATACAAGCAAGAGAGAGATAAGGAAAGAATAGTTGGCACAAAGACAAAACCACTCCCTGCTTAACCAAAACGTCTTCCTCCAAGCTTGAAGGGCAAGCCTCCCCACCAATTTGCTCTTGTCAAAAACATCCTCTTAACTTGTAAAAAAAATGGCAACATATGCAAGATAGCTACAAGAGATCCTCCAGTGCAATGGACAAAAGCATTTACAATCAAAGCAACCAACATCCACTCCAAACCCAAGCATGCACTCCAAAAAATAGAAATTTTATTCCAAGAGCCAAGAGCCAAAATCTCTAGATGATTTTACAATGAGGGGGTCTCCTCCTTATATAAGATAATAAAGAACAAAACCCTAGATCTCATAATCACTTTTTGAAATGAGTGGTTGAGATTAAAAGGTCTCAATACATGATCAATGGCTAAGATGAAACATAACAATATAACACATGGATCACTCAAATAATGATGATGTCATAGCTAAAAGGTACCCATGGAGGGTGACATCATACACTAGAGGGGGTAAAAGTACAAAATCCCACCTCATATGACTAGGACATGACACATGGAGCTCATGGTGGGGCTAGGAGGCATCAATCCTTACTAGCTCACCCCCATGGCACAATAAAATAATATAATATGTCCAAGATAAATATAAATGATCAAATTTGTCCTCAAAATCTGTGACAGACAAGCAGTAAAAGGCCTCTTGTAGCCTCTATGGACCCACCCAAGTGGTGAAAACTGGATGGAAGATAGGGGGTTCACCCTAGAAGACCTCTGTGAAAACCAAGTGCCAAAACCTTGCCTCAATTGCCCAAATCGAATTCCTCAGTGACCCTTTTATCCCATTTCTGGACTGCCTTAGTAACTGTGAAAGTGCTGAAACTGCCTCCTAGGGCAACTGCGCTGTCAATCTGAGCCCACCAGGCTCTCCAGAAGGGGGGGTAAATGGTAATAACAAGTGGCTGGACCACCCCCTCCTCATATAGCGCCCTAGGTGAACTGGCCTCTCATGGCCCCTGCTGCTCAGGCTGGGAAATCAGCCCCAAATCTGGTCAACAAGTGTAAATCTGCACCTATCACTGTCAGAAGTGCATGGAACTGAAAGATAAGTGTCTCATTGGATCCAGAAGACCCAAATCTACTAAGAATGTGTACTCATACACCATGGGTTGCCCTGATGGGCTAACTGTAGGGTCCACCATATATGGACAGTGCATAATCTGATGATCTGAAGTAATAATAAAACCTGCTGAACTGCATCAATCACCATCTGAATCATATGTCCATCATATAGTATCATAAATATGAATATGCGGGCCCATACATCATCATCAATAGGCCTTCATGGCCCACATCATCACGGATCCCAAGAAATGACCATAGTCAAACTAGGTTTGACTAGGTCCATATATAACCAAGGATAAATCATATCAGTAGACTAAGACATGTTCCTCTAATCATACTCACAACTTAACTTAAAGTATAACATCATTCAGTGGCATTAATCTATTCCAATGTTATTTTATAATTACTTGCACAGTAGTTTAAATGACAAACTCACCCATTGGACATGGTCAAACTGCTAGCGAAGGATGAAGGCTAGGAACAAGGTTGGGCAAAGGGGGTGACTTGTCTGAACTCAACTAAAAGATACTTTGGACTGGGAGAAGGGGGAAACTACAAACTTTGTGCTGGACAAAATAACATGGGGGATGGCTGTGCCTCACAAATGGGTAAGTTGTTTAGAGAGTGCTTATTCAACTTAGGCATCATGTCTACATCAAGTTGATCCAGGTTCATTAAGATCATTCAATTTCATTTCATGGCCTTTTTGGTCTACATAACCCTTCGGATCTCAGGTGTGCTGATAAGCACAACTAATTGCAGCTTGCATCCAGGGCATGTTTACATATACATATAAGGTCAGCAATTGTTTAGATATAGCATTTAAGAACCATTGCCTTTTGGACCTTTCTTATATTCTTCAAGGCTTATTTTTTTTAGCGGTTCATCGCTCTTGCCCTTTTTAGTTTCCATGGGCGAATTTATAAGTTTCCATAAGTAGTACATGAGCTTTCAGTTTTAGCCAACAACATCTCAAGTGACTAGGGGGAGTTCGAGCGAGTGCCAAACATCGGGGCAACCGACCAGAATGATTTAGGCCTACAATCCAACTCACCAAAAGCAAGTTTTGTCACCAACTCAGAGCCGAGACACTAAACATACAGGGATGCAGTCCGAACACAGAGGTAGAAAAAGGGGAAGTCCTCAGTACCAGAAAGTCAAGTAAGACAAGTCAAGGTTTAAAGTCAAATAAGGAAAGTCATGTATGGATGGTGTCAAGTGAAGGTGGAGCCTAAGCTAGCAGACTAATGGTGTCAAGTAAGACCATATCTATGTAAGGTAGTGAACCAGTGAGTTTTGTCAAACAACCTAAATGTGCAAGTAAATGTCCATTTTATAGTTCATTTTAAGTTTTACACATTTTGCCACATTATGAATGATATATCAAGCTACTGCTGTGAAAATGACAAAAACAACAAGATAATAATCCACAGTCAATGATCATACATCCATAGGTCATACAACATCATCATAAGAATAATCATCATATATCATCTGAAACACTGCTGCAATACATCTCTAGGCACTGAACTGAAACTGTATGGAATAAAGGGTCACATCGGTCATCATATCTGAACTCTCAAGGCTCAGCCTTGACACAATGTCTAACATAAGTCTGAATAATACACTACTCTGATCATGAGTGATCTCAAAATATACAATCATCATAGCCCAGCTCTGAATAATGGAAGCTCTGGAATGTGCAGATATCTACTAAGCAAGAATAGTAGCCCTGCTACTATGGTGTGATAACAGGTTCCGGGGCACATCTGTTGTTTTTGTGGTTGATTGCATTTATATTTCAGTTGGTAAATGCAGATCTAGTTGTTTGAGTCTATATTTTTATTAGTATATACTGATATTGAGATTCATACCACTTGAGATCTCAGAGTGATCCAGAGGGAGTAGTGATCTTTGGATCAAATATTTACACTCATCCATAGGTCTTTTAGAAGACAGTCTATTTCTCTTACCAGCAGAAGTAAGTGTTATCACCAATCTTGTAGTTGCCCCTACAGATGGATCCAAGGTGGATGGTAGAGGGGACAGGCAACTAAAGTGGTGAACCAAGAGAGCCCTAGATCCCAAAAGGATGGTTGTCACGCCAACCAAGGCACTCTTTGCTTTAGCTATCAAAGCTAAGATAGCAAGGGGGAGACCCAAATCTACTCCTGATAGGAGAGATTAACCCAATCATCAGATCAAATCAATCTAATGAAGTACGTAGGGCAATAGGTATGGAACACTAGAATTAAGGAGGTAGGACCACTGTGGAGGCTTAGGAAAGGTGTGATATGATAAGGAAAGATAACACACAGTGATTCTATGATTATGTATGATTCCAGTATTCAAAGCTAGTTCAAAATGGTCAAAATTAACTGCCTTGGGAAACGTGATGCTTAAAATAGGGAAAGTGTCCCAAATCGTAGATTTGACAGTTAGGGCTTTCTAGCTATGCTTGATGAAGGGATATTACAGTATCTAAGTGTGCAAGGAACCAGACAGAGATCGGTGTCTTGGAATTTGGGCCATATGGAGTCGGATGTCGACCAAAATGTAGATCGGGGTTGCTAAGGTGCAAAGCAAGGTGGGTTTTGAAGATCAAGGGCATCCAATGGCTAGATCTTAGTAGATCTGAGATTGAAAGTACATCACCCAATGACCCAAGTGGGGCACAACCCTCAAAATGAGGAATGGGGCCCACAAGGAAAAAATCAAAGAAGTGAGGTACTAGGGGTAGGTTATCAAGTGAGAGGAGTGCAAATCAAGCGGGATCTCACCTACCTAAGTCTTGGAACTGTTATCACATATATAGTAGCCGGGCTACCATACATTATTTTTCTGATGCCAGTACACTATTCAGCCAGTTCCCTTACATTTGAGATTCTGAGATGAGCATCTACATTGGATCACTATCAAATTGTGGACAGCAGTATGTATTTCCCATTCCATGACTGAGTCTCAGGACACTCAGAGAGATGACCGATGTAGCCATTATACCATTGGTACAGAGCAGTCAGTAGTGCCCAGAGTTACAGCAGCAGTTTCAGAGGACAAATGATGGTACAGGTTGATGAGCAGTCAGGTATATGACTCAGCAGGTATATCATTGTGTCATGGTTATATTGCTTTTATATTTATTCTTATAGCATGTCTTAGCACTTAGTGTCATGATCTGGCGATCATATAGATATGTGGACCTGGTTGATCTTATTATATATATTATATTGTCCCTACTCAGACTTAGAAGTTCACTATTCATACTCATTGGTTTTACCCTCCTTAGGGAGAATAGAGGTGATCATTCCACCATACCTTGGCTTGCTAGTGTCGGTTCCATTATTCATTGTCTTCATCCATCCATTGCCTACCTATTAGTTTATCACCCTGACTTACTACTTGACTCGTGACATGGAGGATCTTTTCCCCACTGTAGCCTCTGTATTGGATGAGCTTCCCTGTTTATTGTGTCTCGGCTCTGAGTTGGTGACAAAACTTGCCTGTGGTGAGTTGGAGTTCCTTGTGAATTCCCCCTAGTCACTAAAGTTGTGTTGGCTAAACCTGAAACTTTTAGTGCTGCCATGAATACAAAATCTGGAAAAATGAAATGCTATATCTTGTATGAAAAGCCCATTCATGCAATGTGTTTCTAAACACACATGAATGAAAGGCATGCCAAATGAAAATGGCTATGAAAATAAAATGTTATATCTTTTGGGAAATAAATACCTAGGTAAACAAGCTGTCCATGACACACCTAGAAGTGCTCAGGTAAACAAGTGCCTTAAAAACACACCTGCAGCAGAAAGCCTAAAATAAATGTAAATCTATGCAATGTGTTTATAAACACACATAGATCAAGGCTATGGAAACTTCAGGCCCAAAAAGCAATGGAACTTAAAAGCTACATCTAAACAATTGCTGGCCTTATTTGTATTATGGATTGTGCGCATCTGTGAAGGTGAATAAACCCTCTTTGAACAACTCATCCATTTGTGAGACACCGCCATTCCCTGTGTTATTGCTCATTCAGTATATACTATGGTGTGTATTCCCTTTCCCTTGCCAAAGTGTCACAAAGTTAAGTCAGTCAAGTCATCCCTTAGCCTAGCCAGTTATTTTAGCCTTCACCCTTCACTAGCAAATTGATCACAGCTATGAAGTGAGTATGATCTTGAAAGTATAGTCTGAGTAATAATAATAATTAATGACATTATATATTTGGATTTAGATCGCCAGTAATGATTACTTTGTGCTATAATGTTATTTGAATAAGTTGTAAAGCATGCATTAACCTTGTACACTTTGCAGCAGCTTATGATGATGGTCTGAGTTATATTGGGTCATGTTGACTTGGTTAGGCCTAGTCTGACCATGGTCAACTAGAGGACATGAGATGGTTGGACCTCATGATGACATGGATAGATGATATATGGTCTATGTATACATACATGATGATTCTATGCAGCAGCTACAGGGTTATGATGATGATTCTTGGTTTACAGCAGTATTTGATCATTTACAGATTATTATTATTGGCCCTGTTCCGGTATATTGGATATATATTTTGATCATGCAGAGACTCATATGGTGTATGAGTACACATCTTGGATGGATTTGGACCTTCTGAGTCCAATGAGACAGTTTGTTTTCAGTTCCGGGCACTTACAGTGATGATTGAGCCTCAGTAGGTTGTCCCAGTGCAGTTTTGGTCTGTCGGAGGCCCCGTCGGAGCAGATGTGATTTTTATCCGGTTGACCTAGGGCGCTGATGATGGAGGGGGTGGTCCAGCCACTTGTTTTTACCATATTACCCCCCTCTCGGACACACTGGTGCCCTCACCTTGACAGCGCAGGCACTCCAGGAGGCAGTTTGGGGTAGTTTCACGCTTCCCGAGGCATTTCAGGATTAGTAGAAATGGCTATTGAGGAAATCTATTTGGGCTAGTGAGGCAATGTTATGGCATGGGATGATCAGTGTTGATAGATTGGGGTCCTTCACACCTTCTCCAGCAGTTTCAGCTTCATCGGGGCCCGCATCCATCACTTATGGCACTTTCTGTGGATTTCTGAGGTCTTTTTGAGGCCTACGATTTGACTATGGTGGCATGATTTGGTACATTGATGATTATTTATTGATTATTGTGCTATGGGGATTGACCAAGGAGGGATAAAATTACCCCTTGGACCCAACATAAGCCTCTTATTATATTTTGTCATCATGATTTGGTGGGATTCCCCTCTTCTAGGGCAATTTGGTCCATTCACATAATATTTTATTTGTGATCGATGTATTTTATTGTTGAGCTCATTTCAACCATTGATTAGACCTTTGTATCTTTTAATCTTAGCCACTCATTCAAAAAGTGGTTAAGGTTTTGGTGCCTCTCCTTCCTATTTAAAGGAGAGAGCTTCTCATTGTAAGGGGTCTTTGGCTCTTGGATTATTGGTATAGAAAAATATTCTTGTGGAAATTCTTGTGGTCTCCTTTGCATCTAGTGTTCTTAGATGGTGATTGGAAAGTCTATTGCAACCTAGCATTTGGAAATTGTGGTAAGATCTATCTTTTTTTTGGAAATCATTGTTTGTCTACAGGAGGGCGACTTCAACAAGGGCGATTTTGCGAGGCTTCTTCAAATCGACTTTCTTGGCATTCGCTTGTATCAGGGGGGTTATCATTAGCATCATTGTGATCTATGCTATCTTTCTGTTACTTCTCTTGTGGCATTAGTCTTATCTCTTGATGCATCAAATCTGATATTGTTGACGTTTGTTGTGCAGGAGAGAGGGCGCATTGGCTTCTTGGATCAAATCGACTTGCATAGAAACTACCTCAAAGCTTCTCAAATTGATCGGGTTTGCATAGATCATCATCATCAAGGCATCTACAAGGTTACCCAGGTAAGATCCAATCCATTGACATAGCTCATAAATTGTTAAAACCCTAAATATTTCGAAACCCCCATTTTTACATTTTCTCAGATCTACTTAGATCTAGTGAGTTGTTGGGCATAATATTGAAAACCCACCTCTATAGCATCCACGGCATCCCGGATCTATAGTTTGGTGAGGATTGGCTTCCATTTGACCCCCTTCCCAAGCCAACTTAGCTTCCCCCAAGCAAGGCGCACTTCTTGGTGGTAGTGAGTTGACCTAGAGCTAGGTGGTGGGTAGTTGAGATCCCGTTTGATTCTAAATCTACACATCAAATAGACTACCCCCAAATTGTCACTTTTCTGATTTATGCCTTGTGGGCCCTATTCCACATTTTAAGGGATTTAACCCCCATTTTGGACCACTTGGTATATTTAAACTCAGATCTAGTAAGATCTAACCGTCGGATTGCCGTAAAATTATAGATCCACATTCCTACTTGACTAACCTACCCGGATCTAAAGTTTGGGTGCCATCGAACTTGTCTTGACCCACCTAACCCACATTTTTAGCCTCCTTGGGTAAAGTCGCACCACCTTGGAGAAGTGAGTTGACTCACTTCTAGGACATGGGTACTTGAGATTGTTGGAGATTTGGAACCGGAATAATTCAAAACCTAGGTCTAGTGTGTCATCTTGTCAAATCTCGCCTTGGGGATAGCATTCCTTATTTTAAGGGATTGTGGTCCACTTTGGTCAAACCTAGATCTAGACCTATTCATCTGTCAAGACCTTAATTGCCCACTTGTCCCATGCCATAGGAGTCCTTAACCACAAGTCAACCCTACTTTGACTCCATTATCCCAATTCCCAAGGCACTGGTTTCTCTCCAAGTCAATTCGACTTACCTAGTTTGTTGGATTAACTTGTGGTTTGACCTTTGCATGGTGAACTAAACCCTTGAAGCCATCATGTATCATGGTCAAGCTTGTCACATGTACTAGTTAGCCCCAATTCAACCCTAAACCACCCTGCATTGGACACAGTTCCCAAGGCAGTGGATTTTCTAACATTGAACTAGTACCCTAATCCTAGATCTCATTTCAAATATTATAAGTCACTTTCACATCAACTATGAACCAAAGCTACACTCTTTGAACCCCTTACTTGTCTTGTGACTCCATCCTTAGGTCTAGGATAAACCATACACCTAACTTCACTTAGAAATACCCTGATTTGGTGTCTTGGTTTTGATCTCTCCTGTCGGGAGTAGATCGGGTCTCCCCCTTTGTTGTCTGGGCTAGATAACATAAACTGAAGGTTGCCTCGACTGGCGTGACAACCATATATTGGAGGTCAAGGTAATCGTGGTTGCACCTTTTGAGTTGCCCTTCCTTATTGCCATCCATGATTGGATATATCCATAGGGGTAACTACAGCCTAGGTGATAATAGGAACCTAGCAAATGCCCTCTCTCAAGGAATGCGACTTCCCTTAGAGAGGCTAATGTGCCTTGGGAAAAGGGTCAAATGGAAGCCAATCCACACCAAACTATAGATCCGAATTGCCATGGATGCTATAGAGGTGGGTTTTCAATATTTTACCCAAAAGCTTGCTAGATCCAAGTAGATCTAAAAAAAAGGAAAAATGAGGGTTTTAATGACTTAGACAAATGGATAGATCAATGGAATGAGAAATTTACCTTGAGATCATACCTGAGTGATGGATGAGGTTTCCATGTTGTTGAGGAATGTTCCTGCAGAGATCAAATGGGAGATCTTTGATTTTTTTGCCTTGAAGTGATGCCCTAGTCCACACGTGTGCCCTCCTCTTCCTGTCAAACCAAGGAAATCAATTCAATCAGTGAAATCAAGAATGGAGGAAATACAAGCATAAGGAAATGAGAACATGAAGTAGAAGGTACAAAGACAGTAATACTCCCTGTTACCTGTTGTCACCTGGTTCCACACCTGGGAAAACGCAACAGAAGTCTTCAAGTTGCTGGTGTGGCCTTGGGGGCAAGTCAGAGTCAAGTTCTGTCACCTGAGATTAGACTCCGCCGTCTAGGCTTTCCTAGTGAAGCCAAGGGGGGTGGACCCTAAAAATGAAAACAAAACTATGGTGTCTAATCTATGAAAAAAAACATCTAATCTAGGAGTTAGATTATTTTTTGTTAAACCAAGACAATGCAGCATATATATGTATGTAAAGCAAAAGTCATTCATCAACACTTCGATTGCAAATATCCATCATCATCATTTATCATTTAAATCATCATTAACACCTTGAAATAAAACAATATAAACCAGTGCCAAATAATGGAGTCAAAATAGATGCATGAGCTGAAAAAAGAAATGTTGTGCGATTGTTTAATTTTATTGTGGTAATGATTTTTTTATTAGGGCTGGTGGGTTCGCGATATACGCAAAGGTACAAGGAACATGTTCGGAATTCTGATGTGTGGTTTCTCACTTAGACTTAGGTTGAATCGGAGTCTCAAGGAGGTGTTTAGATGCTGTACCAACGAGGGCAAGCCTAACGGTTTCCAAGAGGTCACTATCCAGTGTTATCCCAAGTCTTTTGAAAAATTTCTCCACGACAAAAGAATATTCGTGTTGTGCTGGATTTTCATTTGTTTATCAGACTGATGCATACCTTTTCCGCTTAGAACCTATTACTAGTCATCTTCCCCTTTCTGATGCGTACCAACATGATCAGACTGAGCTGCAAGTTGGCCACAGAGCATACGGGAGAAGACCTTGGAAATTTTTAAGTTTTTTAGGAACCAAAATTTTATCTTTTAGAGCCCCAAGAGTCTCTTTTCAGGCCAGTATTCGGGCAAGCCTTTATCCTGAAACCCTACTTCGGGAAAGTGAGGGGGTGATTGAGTTTGTAAAAAAAATTGATAAAATCTAGATCCTGAGTGAACTCGTGGCCCACCAATGGAATGGAGCAACGAGGTAAATTTTAAACCTAATTAATTTTATTTATTGTCGAAAACAAAAGAAATAAAACTAATCTAAAAAATCACACCATGAAAAGAGACGACACATGCCACCCCTGGGGAGATGGGGTGTGGGCGTTGAATAACCCACTTGCTCTCGTTTGATAATCTTTACAATGAGTGGGGAAGTGCCCCAGTGTTTTTATAATGACTTGGTGGCTTACAATATTGACGAGAAAAATAACCGGTTTTACAAAAAAATTTAGTTTTGGTCCTTCGGATTGCCTGGATCCTTGAAATTTCGGCACACCTCCTCCTACCTGTTCGTCTTTTGCTGCAAACCACCAAACAAATATTAGTATAAGATGCCCAAAAACACTTTAAGAGTATCTTTGGAACACCTCCTAAAAAACCCAAAAATTTTTAAGTGTTAAAACTACTTAAAAATGCCAAAATTTAACCAAGTAAGACAAGCAATGGGGCTTGTTTACTTGGGATCTTTGTAAGCTTTAAGAGCTACAAATTCTAAGCTCTTTTAACGGCTAGATATACCTTTAAAATCAGAACTAACACTACTTATCAAAACTTTTCAAGATTTAATAATTTTTTGCAAGTTTGAAAAAAGTATGATGCTAGATAAAGGAAAGATCTAATCAGTCAAAGATATGAGCTTTATAACGATCTAGACTAGACTTTCTTGAAATAATTCCTGATCTATTTAAAATATAAGTATTAGTATATAAATCAGAAATGTTTCCACAAAACCGATATCCAAGAAAACTTTTGAATTTATGAGAGAAAGAGGTAGAGAAGAAATGATTTTTTGACACTGAAAACTTTGGAGTTTCGACTTTGTGTAATGCCAAGGGACTACACCTGCAAAACAAAGATTAGAAAAGGGAGAAACAAACAAGATCACCCCTTTTCCGCTTAAGGCCACTTGCACATCACAGACTTCACCAACACAGATCAAATGTAGACATACACTCATAAGAAATTACTGTTGCATATCCATAAACGAGACATACAATCATAATCTCTTAACAAGCATACACCAATAAACTATTTCAATAAACAAATTGGAACAGCCTATCTCATAAATCGATAACAATCCTTCCAATGAGTACATAACACCTATGAAAAATGAAGCTTATGCACAGGTTACTGTTATCACCTAAGCTGTAGTTACCCCTATGGATGGATCCAGTCATGGATGGCAATAGGGAAGGGCAACTCAAAAGGTGCAACCACGATCACCTCGACCTCCAAATATGTATGGTTGTCACGCCAGTCGAGGCAACCTTCGCTTTATGTTATCTAGCCCAGACAACAAAGGGGGAGACCCGATCTACTCCCGACAGGAGAGATCAAAACCAAGACACCAAATCAAGGTATTTCTAAGTGAAGTTAGGTGTATGGTTTATCCTAGACCTAAGGGTAAAGTCACAAGCCAAGTGAGGGGTTCAAGAGGTATAGCTTTGGTTCATAGTTAATGTGAGAGTGACTTATAATGTTTGAAGTGAGATCTAGGATGAGTGTACTAGGTCAATGTCAAAGGATCCACTGCCTTGGGAACCATGTCCAATGCAGGATAGTTAAGGTTTGTATTGGGGCTAACTAGTACATGAGACAAGCTTGACCATGGTTCATGATGTCTTCAAAAGTATAGTCTACCATGCATAGGTCAAACCACAAGTCAATCCAACAATCTAGGAAAGTTGAATTACCTTGTAGAGAAACCAGTGCCTTGGGAATTGGGAAGTGGAGTCAAAGTAAGGTTGACTTGTGGATTAGGACTCCTAGTACTTGGGACAAGTGGGCAATCTGAGTCTTGATGGTTGAATGTGTCTAGATCTAGGTTTGACCCAAGTGGACCACAATCCCTTAAAACAAGGAATGCTGTCCCCAAGGCAAAATTTGACAAAGTGACAGCCTAGACCTAGCTTTTGAATTATTCCGGTTTCAGATCTCCAAAAATCTCAAGTACCCAGTTCCTAGAAGTGAGTCAACTCACTTCTCCAAGGTGGTGCGACTTTGCCCAAAGAGGCTTAGTATGGGGTTCAGGTAGGTCAAGACAAGTCGGATGGCATCCAATCTTTAGATCCTAGTAGATCGGTCAGGTAGGAGTATGGATCTGTAATTTTGTGGCAATCCACCGGTTAGATCTTAGTAGATCTGAGTTTAAGTGTTCCAAGTTGTCCAAAATGGGGATTAAATCCCTTAAACTGTGGAATGGGGCCCACAAGGTGAATTTCAGAAAAGTGACAACCTGGGTGTATGTTATTTGATGTGTAGATGTCAAATTAAGTGGAATCTCAAACACCCATCGCTTAGATCTAGGTCAACCTGCTCAAGCTAGGAAGTGCGCCTTGCTTGGGAGAAGCTAAGTTGGCCTGGGAAGGGGGTCAAATGGAAGCCAATCCTCACCAAACTATAGATCCGGGATGCCGTGGATGCTATAGAGGTGGGTTCTTAATATTACGCCCAACAACCCAATAGATCTAAGTAGATCTGAGAAAATGCAAAATTGGGGTTTTAATTAATTAGGGTTTTAAATGTTTTTGACAATTGGATAGACTATGGAGATAGAACTTACCTTGAGATCATACCTGAATGATGTGGTTGAGATGCCTTGATGTTGAGGAAGATTCCCGCAGAGATCAAATGAGAGATTGTTGATTTGCTTGCCAATTTGATGCCCTAGTCCACAAGTGCGCCTTCCTCTACCTGTCAAACCAAGGAATAAAATTCAATCAGTAAGATCAAGTATGGAAGAAATACAATAGAAATGCAAATAGTAACATGAAATAGAAGGTCCTGGGACAGTAATACTCCCCGTTACCAACGAAGAGCTCCAAAGAAGAAGTAGGGAGAGTCTTCCCCTACCAATACCTCCTCCTCCAAGCAAATCGGCCTCCACCTGTAGATGCAAAATCGTGGTACAAAAGATATGGCAAACAAGATCTCCAATAACTCAGTGCAAAGGAAGAACCAACGAACGAACACCAAAAACATTCACCACAACATTGGAGATAGATGCAATAATAATTTTCTATTCCAATAATCCAGAGCCAAAAGTCTCTTTATAATGAGAGGCTCTCTCCTTTAAATAGGAAGGAGAGGCACCAAAACCCTAACCACTTTTTGAATGAGTGGCTAAGATTAAAAGATACAAATGTCTAATCAATGGTTGAGATGAGCTCAACAACATAATACATGGATCACACATAAAATATAACATGAGTGGACAAAGTCGCCCTAGCAGAGGGGAATCCCACCAAATCATGATGACAAAATATCATAAGAGGCTCATGGTGGGTCCAAGGGGTAATTTTATCCCTCCTTGGTCAATCCCCATGGCACAATAACCAATAAATAATCATGAAAATACCAAATCGTGCCTCCCTAGTGAAGTCGTGGTCCTCAAAAGACCTCAAAAATCCACAGAAAGTGTCATAAGTGATGGATGCGGGCCCCGATGAAGCTGAAATTGCTGGAGGAGGTGTGGAAGGTCCCGATCTATCATCACTGATCATCCCATGCCATAACTTTGCCTCAGTAGCCCAAATCGATTTCCTCAATAGCCATTTCTACCAATCCTGAAATGTCTCGGGAAGCGTGAAACTGCCCAAACAGCCTCCTGGAGTGATGGCGCTGTCAAGGTGAGGGCACCAGTGTGTCCGGGAGGGGGGGTAATATGGTAAAAACAAGTGGCTGGACCACCCCCTCCATCATCAGCGCCCTAGGTCAACCGGATAAAAGTCATCTCTGCTCCGACAAGGCCTCCAACAGACCAAAACTGCACTAGGACAGCCTACTGAGGCTCAATCATCACTGTAAGTGCCCGGAACTGAAAACAAACTGTCCCATTGGACTCAGAAGGTCCAAATCTATCCAAGATGTGTACTCATACACCATATGAGTCTCTGCATGATCAAAATAAATATCCAATATACCGGAACAAGGCCAATAATAATGCTCTGTAAATGATCAAACACTGCTGTAACCCCAGAATCATCATCATAACCCTGTAGCTGCTGCATAGAATCATCCTGTATGTGTACATAGACCATATATCATCTATCCATATCATCATAAGGTCTAACATCTCATGTCCCATGGTCCTCCATGGTCAAACTAGGTCCAACCAAGACCAAATACAACTCAGACCATCATCCATAGCTGCTGCAAGGTGTCAAGGTTAATACATGCTCTAGAACTTATTCGAATAACAATTATAACACATAGTAATCATGACTGGCGATCTAAATCCAAATATATAGTGTCGTTAATTATTATTATTACTCAGACTAGACTTTCAGGACCATACTCACTTCATAGTTGTGATCAATTTGCTAGTGAAGGGTGAAGGCTGAAATAACTGGCTAGGCTAAGGGATGACTTGACTGACTTGACTTTGTGACACTTTGGCAAGGGAAAGGGAATACACACCATAGTATGTACTGAATGAGCAATAACACAGGGAATGGCGGTGTCTCACAAATGGATGAGTTGTTTAAAGAGGGTTTATTCACCTTCACAGATGCGCACAATCCATAATACAAATAAGGCCAGCAATTGTTTAGATATAACATTTAAGTTCCATTGCTTTTGGGCCTGAAGTTTCCATAGCCTTGATCTATGTGTGTTTACAAACACATTGCATAGATTTACATTTATTTTTAGGCTTTCTGCTGCAGGTGTGTTTTTAAGGCACTTGTTTACCTAAGCACTTCTAGGTGTGTCATGGACAACTTGTTTACCTAGGTATTTATTTTTCCAAAAGATATAACATTTTATTTTTCATGGCCATTTTCAATTGGCATTTCTTTCACATACAAGATATAGCATTTCATTTTTCCAGATTTTGTATTCATGGCAGCACTAAAAGTTTCAGGTTTAGCCAACACAACTTTAGTGACTAGGGGGAATTCTCAAGGAACTCCAACTCACCATAGGTAAGTTTTGTCACCAACTCAGAGCCGAGACACAATAAACAGGGAGACTCATCCAATACAGAGGCTACAGTGGGGAAAGGTCCTCCATGTCACTAGTCAAGTAGCAAATCAGGGTAATAATCTAAAAGGTAGGCCACGGATGGATGAAGACAATGAAATGATGGAGCCAACACTAGCAAGCCAGAGTATGGTGTAATGATCACCTCTATTCTCCCTAAGGAGGGTATGTACCAATGAGTATGAATAGTGAACTTCTAAGTCTGAGTAGGGACAATATAATATAAATAATAGGTCAACCAGGTCCATGTATCTATATGATCGCCAGATCATGACACTAAGTGCTAAGACATGCTATAAGAATAAGTATAAAAGCAATCTAACCATAACACAATAATATACCTGCTGAGTCATATACCTGAATGCACATCAACCTGTACCATCATCTGTCCTCTGGAACTGCTGCTGTAACTCTGGGCACTACTGACTGCTCTGTACCAATGGTATAATGGCTACATCGGTCATCTCTCTGAGTGTCCTGAAACTCAGTCATGGCATGGGGAATACAACTGCTGTCCACAATCTGATAGTGATACAATGTAGATGCTCATCTCGGCATCTCGAATGTAAGGGAACTGGCTGAATAGTGTACTGGAATGAGAAAAATAATGTATGGTAGCCCGGCTACTATATATGTGATAACAGTTACCTTGACAATATATAAGATGGTACATCCACTTATCAATAGCACAACACAAGCTGACCTCCAAAGTCTTCTTTTATTCAATAATAAAAAATAGCACAAGATTACAATAGCATTCCTCCTCACTCTCCAACTAGAGAACAATGGAGACAAAGCTCTCCAATTTATAGAAAATATGAACAAGGAGGGAGGCGTGAATGCTTGAGGAAGGAGTGGGGGAGTAGTGGCACAAATGATGGAGTGAAATGGGCTGCCCCATCCACTGAACCAGCTGCTAAAACGCAGCACAATAGGTGCTAAGATAACAACACTAAACATGCTGCAACCTCAGCCCAAATCGTGGGCCCTCTCATAAAGTGAACACGCCCTCCTCTTTGGGAATGCCCCTCCCTACTTTGGGGAAGTTATACCCACCAAAATAGCCACCCATACATTAAGATTTTCAGCCCAATACACTCCATAATAGGTGCTGATATAAATCAGACCTTCAATTACTCCAAAAATTAAATATTTTTTTAAAGTCATTTTTTCATTTTTTTTCATTTTTTATGACTTTTTTGACGTTTTGGGGTTTTTTGGGCAAAGGTGAAAAATTAAACACCCAAACATTAGAAAAAGTGGTTTTAGGGGTTAGGGGGATGCTCTGAGTTGGAAAACGAGCACCCCTAAGGCAAAAAAGACCCTTAGATGACATTTTTATGCCATTTACAAATTTTTTTAATGAAACCATTAAAAAATAGCTCATTTACGGAAAAAATACTTTTCGCCGAAAATTAAAAAACTACCTAGGGGGACTTAGCACATCAGTCCTCAACTGTCTTCTTTAAAATGTTCATTAAGGTCTTGTTGGTTGATTCAGCCAATCCATTTCCTTGGGGATAATAGTTGGATGAGTGGGAAATGATTCAGTCCCCAACTGTCTTCTTTAAAATGTTCATTAAGGTCTTGTTGGTTGATTCAGCCAATCCATTTCCTTGGGGATAATAGTTGGATGAGTGGGAAATGATTATACCATACTTGAAGCAAAATGAAGAGAAAGCCATGGAACTAAAGCTTGGACCATTATCAGTTGTTTTCTTGGATGGCACCCCAAATCTTGTTATGATATGATTTTCAAGAAAGTCCATAACTACTTTATCTGTTGCATACTTAGTGGGGATTGCTTCCACCCATTTGGTGAAGTAATCGGTGGTAGTTAGGATCCAGGTATGACCATTGCTTGAATTTTCCTTAAACTGACCGATAAAATCAAGACCCCATTGTTGGAAAGGGGCTTGAACAACTGCTGGCTCAAGAGGTAAAGTTGCCAACTTCTATTTCCTAGTGAACAACTGACATTGGGGACAAGATTTGACAAACTTATGCACATCAGTAAACAAAGTGGGCCAATAGTAACCTGATCTAAGGATCTTGTGGGCTGTGGTGTCTGCTGCATAATGCCCACCACAAAATCCTGTATAAAACTCAACCAGAAGCTTTTTGGAATTTGGTTCATCAACACATCTAAGAACTAAGCCATCAGGATTTCTCCAACCTAATCCATTTTGAGTTATACAATACTTAGTGGCTTAAGTCTTAGAGACCTTCTTTTGTGACCAACAAGATGTTCAGGACAAGCAAAATTGTTAAGAAGGTAGATAATGTCGGAATACCATTGTGTTTGACTTAATCTTTGAAGCTCTTCAGATATGACAGGTGCTAACTCATTATTTTGACAAATCATTCCTAGAGCTTTCTCATTGCTTTTTGTCATCATGCGTGCAAGACCTTGACCTTTGATTAACTTGGTAGGTTTGATCTCCAAGTCATTCTCTTGTATTTTGGATACCCACTTACCCCTTATACCAAGGCAATCCTATTGAGCTAATATATCTTTAACAACAGTATGAGGAACATAACCCACAACCTTGGAGTATCCAATATATATTCTGAAATGTTTCAAAGACTTAACAAGGGCATAAGCTTGCTTCTCCATTATAGTATACTTAAGTTCTGAATTTTGTAAAGCTTTACTGAAGAAGGCTATGGGTTGTTCTTGGCCTTGGTAATTTTTCTGAACTAAAACTCCAGCAATAGTATGTTCAGAAGCAAAGGAAAAGACTTGGAATTCCTTGGAATAATCATGGCTTATCAACATAGGGGATCTAGATATGGCATCCTTGATCCCTGAGAAAGCTTCTTTCCCTTGTTTAGTCCATTCAAACCAGTGTTATCGGAACCGGACCGGAACCGGAAAAAACCGGCCGGTCTGACCGGTTTACAGAGGTAACCGGTCCGGTCAGGGACAAAAACCGGTTGAACCGGAATTTTGTCTGAACCGGGTACTGAACCGGCCAGAACCGGCCGGAACCGGTCAAAACCGGCCGAACCGGCCGGAACCGGTCAAAACCGGCCCGAGCCGGCCGGTCCGTACAGTGGACCCATGAAACTGATTTTTATTTTTTTTAAACACAAAAAAAAGTTTTCTATGCTTCTATGATTAGTTTATTGTTATTCATTAGTACTATGGTAGCCATTTCGAGCCTCTTTGTTGATGTACTTTGGTTCAGAACCTCAGAGATGTGTTGCACTGGGTGCTGTTTTGGTTATTTGCACCCATACTTGCTATATATATATGAGAACTTTGCATATTTGTGTATTAATGGTTTGGATTCATATGTGTGCACATGAATATATATGTTTTTTACAAAATATCAATATTTTATGTATTTTTTAGTCGACCGGTTTTTTTCCCGGTTTTTTCCCGGTTCCGGTCCGGTTCACATTTTGGGCTTCGCCGGTTCGATGACCGGTCCGGTTCTGATAACATTGATTCAAACTTAGCATCTTTCTTAAGTAAGAGTTGCAAAGGCTTCATTAGTTCAGCTAAATTTGGAATAAATATTCTGATGAAATTAATTTGGCCATTAAAGGATTGGAGAGCTTTGACATTGGTAGGGATAGGAACCTTTTTAATGGCCTCAACTCTTTCAGGATCAACCTTCACACCATCCTTAGTGATAATATGCCCCAATAGTTTGCCCTCATCAACATAAAGCATAGATTTAGCTGGATTTAATGATATGCCATATTTTCTACATCTCTCAAAAATCTTTCTGAGATGACCAACATGATTTGATCTTTCCTTAGAATATACCGTTAGATCATCTTGATATATTTCAATTAATTTACCAATTAATCCATTAAAAGCAACATCCATAGCACGTTGAAAGGTAGCACCAACATTTGTAAGGCCAAAAGGCATTCTAAGGTACATGAAGGTACCCCAAGGTGTAGTAAAAGTAGTTTTATGCCGATCCTCTTTGTTTACTAACACCTGGTTATATCCAGAGAACCCATCAAGAAATGACATCATACCAGATCCAGTTATCTTTTGAAGTAAAGTGTCCATATTTGGCAAATGATAGTTATCTTTCATGCATGCCAAGTTCAAGTTTTTGAAATCAATACACAATCTGATATCCCCATTCTTTTTTCTAACAACAACCAAGTTAGAACACCATGTAGAATGTCTTGTTAGAGCAATGATGCCTGTTGCCAACATCTTTTGAAGTTCTTTGTAAACCATGGGGGGCAACTTGGGATTTATTCGCCTCAATTTTTGGCGAAAAGGCTTAACATCTGGTTTGAAAGGGATTGTATGTTGAAAAACATCCTCTCAATATGCTTTAAGTTCATCATAGTTAAAAGCAAATACATCCCTATATTCATGAACCAAATCAATCAAGTCTTTTCTTTCTTTTTCAGTTGTTCCTTTTCCAATTTTTATCGAATTTTTATCACTTGTCGTTCTGTTTCAGTTCCTATGTTTATTTCAATAAACTCCCTTGGTTTTATTGAATTCTTTTTCTTTTTATGGCCATCTTGTCTATGAAAAAGCTGCTCTAGCCGGGTGATGCTTTTGGGAATTTTATTCCTTGGTTGATCCTCTTCTTCTTGATACTCTTTGCCTTCTTGATAGGAGATTTTACAGTCTGAAAACTCTTGAAGATTATGAATGAAGTTGAGAATTTGCTTGTCATTATCAAACACTTGCCAATCATTTATGTTGTCTGGAATTAAAGGTCTAAAGTTGATCTCAAATTTCCCATTACCCTTCAATAATTCCTCAGTTGGTTGAAGTGTAGAAGCTGCCACAGCTAGTTGATCTGCATAAGTGTTTTCTTCTCTAGGAACTGCCATAATATTTAAAGCATCAAACCATTCCATAGTGTCCCAGATAGCATTCCTATACTTTTTCAACTTTTCACTTTTGCAAACAAATATGTTTTTAACTTGTGCAACCACTAAGTCAGAATCACCTTTAATAGATAAAATTTTAATCCCCATGTCTTTGGCAATTTCTAAGCCTTGCAAAAGTGCCTCATATTTAGCCACATTATTTGATGCATCAAACTCAAGTCTGAAAGTAAATTTAAAGGTTTGCTTAGAGGGAGAAGTTATAACAATCCCAGCTCCTTTTCCATATCTAGAAAATGCCCCTTCAAAACTCATTCTCCATACCTCATCTTTCTTTCATCTTTAGATACTTCCTTAAAAGGTGTTATGAAATTTGATAAGATAACATAGTTTCCAAAGTTGTCTGTTTCATGCACAAACTCATTAGCCAGATTCTGTGGGTTTTCAACATGGAGTTTTCTAGCCTGTTCATTATATAACTTAACCATTGTATGTTCTGATGCAGGAATAGTAGCATACGACCAATCCATCCTTATGTCACCTCCTAAAGATACAGCCCACTTCCTTGATAAAAGCATTCCCCAATTGTCTGGCACATCAATCACTAAGACATCCATAGTCAAATGGACATGGGGGTATTTGGCCAACCTAACAGGTAGATTTAGGATGATACCAATAGTATCAACCTCCCTTGAATCCATGGCACACACATTGTGATAGGGTCTAGTTGTTTTTAAGCCCAATTGATCCATAACCTTTTTGGTCATAATATTTGAAGAACTCCAGAATCCAACATGCAGTTATGCAAAAGCATATCATTGACAAGCAAGGAGATGTAGAAAGGAGGGTGATCTTCCTTTTTAGGATCCAAGCTATGCAAAATAACAGGATCATCTTCATGATTGACTATCTTTTGAAGCTTAGGTTCTTCTCTAGTCTTGCTAGGAGTTACTTTCTTTGAGTCAATAGGAGCCTTCGCTTTTTCTTGTTGAGGATGATCTATTATCTTCATAAGATCTTCTTTTAAGCTTGGAATTTTGATAAGGTCAGTAACAAGAACAAGAATCTTTGCAGAAGACAACCATTGAGTCAAATCAACAGAGTTGGGTGAAGGTGTTACCTTAGGAATATTCTGATTTGAGTTTGATGTTCCAACATTGCCCTTCTTTTGATAAGTTAGGCCTTTGAATCTTGACATTTCTAGAATCTTCTTTGGTGGAGGCATCTTACCAAATCTATGAGTGGCTTTATCCTTCTCTTGACCGTAATGTGTGGCTTGTTCCCAAGTTTCTTTGGAGACAGGGTGAGTTTGGCCTACAACGTTGATATACTCAGGCTGGCTCTCAGGCTCGCTTGCTAATCTGACACCGCTATTGGCTTCTGACGGATTTTGTTCAATTGACCACTTAAACACAACACATGTAGACTCTTCATGGAAATTCTCACATGCTCTACAAAAAGGAGGAATTTTTTCTGAAACAACATTTGCAGTTTCCAAAGGATTTGGGGTCCTTTGATCTTGAAAGGGTGCTTTTCTCTGGAATTGAGGCCTAGGAGCATACTGAGGCTTAAGCACATATTGGCTTGAGACTTGGTTGTTTCGAGATCTTTCAATGGAGATCAACCTGTTCTGTATGGCAGTCATGTTGGAAGCTTGATTTGAAACAACTTCTTTCAAAAGTTGAACAATTTCTTTCAAAGGTTCCTTTGAAGGATCCTTAATCTCAGCATTAATGGTCTTTTCTTTACTCTCATTCTGCTTCATAGGAACATTTGCACCAAAACCCTAACCACCTTTTGAATGGATGGCTAAGATTAAAAGATCAAAGTGATCTAATCAATGGTCAAGATGAGCTCAACATAAAAGTACATGGATCAATAATAAAATAATACATCAATGGACCAAATCGCCATAGGAGAGGGGGTCCTGTTGCCAACTAAGTTGTACTTGGTAGGATTATCAAGCAAGCGGACAGAGTTGAACATTTCAGTGTTCATTTTTCGATGATTTGATGTCCAACAGGCCTTTTAAAAGGGCCACCTTTTTTTATTTTTCCACATGTCCATGGCTCTGCAGGGTTTGTAATAAAATGTACTAGCATGGTGTTTTGTAAAGGACTTGGTTCCCTAGGACTTTTTTGCCAAGTCAGGTATTCCAAGGAGTTTTTTCACCTATTAATTATGTCTTGCATTAGTGCATAACATAATTTTTGGGTTTTTCTCTTGCTCCTCCAAAGCTGGAATGCCTGGGGAGGTTGACGGGGCTTAGGGGATTGTTAAAGTCCATGGGTCAATGTATATGAACATGCTAGACATTGTTTTTGAGTCATATGGACATGTGTTAAGTCCCCCTAGGTAGTTTTTTAGTTTTCGGCGGAGTTTATTTTTTCCGTAAATTGGGCCATTTTTTAATGGTTCAATTAAAAATATTGTAATTGGCCTAGAAGTGGCATCTGGGAGTCTTTTTTGCCTTAGGGGTGCTCGTTTTCCAACTCAGAGCACTTCCTTAACCCCTAAACCCACTTTTTCTAATGTTTGGGTGCTGAATTTTTCTCCTGTGGTCCAAAAACCCCCAAAACCCAAAAAAGTCACGAAAAAATAAAAAATTGGGAAAAATGACTTAAATTTTTTTTTAATTTTTGGAGAGTTTTAATGACTGAGTTACTTCAGCATGATTTGAGGAGTGTATTGGGATGATGTTTATGACAATGGGGCAGCCCAAATGGTGGGAATAATTCCCCACCTTCACCATGGGCGCATTTCCTTCACCATGGGCGCATTTCCTTCACCATGGGCGCATTTAGTAAGTGGGCAGCCCATGTATTGGGGAGAGAGCAGCATGTTTGGTGCTGCTGTATGGGCACCATTTGTGCTGCGTTTTGGGCAGCTAGATAGGGTATGTGGGCAGCACTCTTCATTCCATTATTCGTGCCACTCTCTCCACCACTCACTCCTCATAGCATGGGCGCCCCTCTCCTTGTGTTTTCTATTTAAGAAGCATGTTCTTTCCTCATTGTTGAGCATGAGAAGGTGGAACCTCTGCTCCTATCCTTGTAATACTTCTGCATTTGTTTATGAATAAAAGGCTTTGGAGGCAATCCTATGCGTGGACTCTTATGGTGTGGATCATGTTCTATTTTAATAGATGAGGTAATCTGTGTCTTTACATGTTTATTCATGCTTGTTTATTGATCAATCACTAGCTTTTGAAGGAGATGTTTATCTTAGTAAGGTAAAGATAGTGTAATCTAATGCATTATTTTTACTGTTGGTTATCTTAGAGTGATTAGAGTTCAATGTCTTTTTTGTTTAAATGCTTGAATCTATTTCTCTATTTTAGTCTACACTAGTTGCATTTGATCTTGCTTGTGTGAGTTGTCTTTTGTGTCTATAGGTTGTTGATCCAAAGAGTTGGTGGAGCTTGCTTGCATCCATTGGTCTTTGAAATTGATTTTAGGAGAACTAGTCCCATTGATCCCCACGGTGGAGGACTCCATAGCCCAAATTCAGGACGTTTCCTCTCCTTCTCATCAACATAAAAATTCAACAAATCCTTCTCGGTTACTTTGGTTTGCAATTCTCAGATCTCTTTTTCTCTTCAAATATCTTAAGAAGATCTGATTTATGTGTTAGATCTTATGTATTTTCAAAGTTATATCTGATCTAGATCTAATACTAGTTTGCTTCTTGTCAAAGTTAGAGATTTTTATGCATATTTTGAGTAACTTGGACAAGTAGTACTTTCTGATTAGAAAGGTTTTATCTAGCTGTTAGTAGAGCTTAGAATTTGCAACCTTTAAAAGCTTGCAAAGATCCCAAGTGAATAAGCCCCATTGCTTGTTTTACTTAGTTGGATTTCGTCATTTTTAAGTGGATTTAACACTTAGTTTTTTATGGGTTTTTTAGGAGGCGTTCCAAAGAGACTATTAAAGTGTTTTTGGGCATCTTAAACTGACGTTTGCTTGCTGGTTTGCAGCAAAAGACAAACAGGTAGGAGGAGGTGCTGCCAAAATTTCAAAGATCCAGGCAATCCGGAGGACCAATATTGAATTTTTGTTAAATCAGTTAAATTTTTCCTGCAAAATTGTAAGCCACCAAGTCACTTTAAGTAGACTGGGGCACTTCTCTGATCATTGTAAACGATTATTAAACGAGAGCAAGTGGGCTAGCCAGCGCCCACACCTCATCCCCCCAGGGGTGGCCTGTGTTGTATCTTTTCATGGTGTGATTTTTTAGAGTAGTTTACTTTATTATTTTCGACATTTAATAAAGTTTACTAGGGTTAAAATTTACCTTGTTGGTCCGTTCCATTGGCGGCCACAAGTTCACTCAGGACATAAATTTTATCATTTTTTTTACAAATTCAAACGCCCACTTGCTTTCCCGAAGTAGGGTTTCAGAATAAGGGCTTGCTCGAGTATTGGTCTGAAAAGAGACTCTTCGAGTTTTAAAAGATAAAATTTTGGTTCATACAAAATTTTAAAAATTTCCAAGGTCTTCTCCCGTATGCTCTGTGGCCAACTTCCAGCTCAGTCTGATCATGTTGTTACGCATCAGAAAGGGGAAGATGACTAGTAATAGGATCTAACACCACCCCAATAAACAAACATTTTTGTGAAAATCCGCCACAACGCGAGTATTTTGTTGTCGTGGGGAAATTTTTTAGAGGACTTGGGACAAAACTGAGTAGTGACCTCTTGGAAACCATTAGGCTTGCCCTCGTTGGTACAGCATCTGAACACCTCCTTGAGACTCCGATTCAGCCCAAGTCTGAGTGACAAGCCACACATCAAAATTCCGGACATGTTCCCCGTACCTTTTCATATATTGGGAACCCACCAGCCCTAATAAAAAGATCACTACCACATTAAATTTAAAATAAACCAAGAACACTTGCACAACATTTACTTTTTGGTTCATGCATCTTTTTCAACTCCATTCAGGCACTGGTTTATACTGTTATATTTCATGTTATTGATGAATGTTGTTTATGATGATAATGTTGAATATTTGCGAATGAAAAGTTGATGAATGATGCTTTGCTTTATATGTAGAAATGTATGCTGCATTAGCTTGGTTTCAAAAAATATTTCTAACTCCTAGACTAGACACCATAGTTTTGTTTTTATTTTTAGGGTCCACCCCCCTTGGCCTCGCTAGGAAAGCCTAGATGGAGGAGTCGAGTCCCAAGTGACATAACTTGACTCTGACTTGCCCCCAAGGCCACACCAGCAGCTTGAAGACTTCTGCTGCGTTTTCCCAGGTGTGGAACCAGGCGGCAACAAGTCCCACCAAATGTCAAAGATAAAATATAAGATCTAGCTCATGGTGGGTCCAAGGGGTAATTTCTAACACCCTTGGTCAATCCCCATGGCACAATATGAATAAAATAATGCTCTAAGCACCAAATCATGCATCTCTGGAAAAGTCGTGAGCCTTAGGAGGCTCTAGAAATCCATAAAAAATGCCGGAGAGATGAGTGTAGGCCCCACTAAAAGCTGAAACTGCTGGAGAGGGTGTGGAAGACATCCCACTCATCATCAAACATCATCTCATGCCAATCCCTTGCCTCAGTAGCCCAAATCGAATCCTTCAGTAACCATTTTTACCATTTTTTAACTGCCTCAGGAAATGTGAACATGCCCAAACTGCCTCCTGGAGTGCCTGCGTTGTCAAGGTGAGCCCACCAGGCTCTCTGGGAGGAGGGTAATATGGTAATAATGAGTGGTTGGACACCCCCTCCATGCACAGCGCCCTAAGTGAACCAATCAAGCGAGCATTTTAAAGGGACAGGTGATGATTTTGGTGAGGATGCAGGAACCAATAATGATGAAGGTTATTTTCCTCCAAGCAAGGATTTTGATGGCATTGATGATGATTTTCCTCCAAGCAAGGATTTTGATGGCATTGATGATGATTTTCCTCCAAGCCAGGATTTTAATGAGACAAATGATGATTCTGGGGAGGATGAACCCGACAATGATGTTGATTTAAACTCAAGTGATAAACTTGATACTGATGCAGATACTCGTTCTCCTACTAATTTTGGTGATGATAATCTCAATGAGAGGGATGATATTCCTCACATTGATGAGGATATTCATTCTAATGAGGATGATTTAATGGTTGATGAAATGCAAGGGCAAATTGTACCAATGAGCAAGATTAAGTGTAGGACTAAGCCATTTTATATCAATCCAAAGCATTCTAGTTATACAAGGTCTAGGAAAGATTTGCTCACAAGTCCCAGTTCTATTACTGATTTGATTTCAAGTGAGTGTTGCCAAAAAAATTGACTGAAAAAAATACACTACAATCATGCTTTTGAGAAAAGACGAGCATATCTATCAATGAACAAAAATATGCAAAATTCATATTTGGTAGTTGGCATGATTTCTACAAAGGCAGGTTATGATTATCGAATTGGAAGTTTTATGCTTTGCAGAAGGGCATTCAAAAGAATCCAGTCAATTGGTAATCTTAGACTATCAAGAATCCTGACAAGGCTAGAAAAGGATCCTACATTTTATTTTAAAAGTATCATGCACGAGCTAGTGGGTCATTAACAAACATTGCAATGTCATGGATGCGTGACTTCTTTTACGGGTTATAAACATGGAGAGAGTATGCCAGATAGAGAAACCATACATATTCCAGATAATTTCTCAAGGCTAGAAATCTACAACTTGTACAAGGCATTTGTTCAAGATGCTGAAGGAAATAACAATTTCATTAGATATGCATATTTTACAAGACTATGGACAACAGAGTTCAACAATGTCTGTATTCCTAAGAGGTCAAGGATGGGGGTTTGCAGTATATGTGCTTCTCTTAAACAAAGAAGGGATAAATCAGAAGGGATGTTGAGCACTGGTTGTCATTGATGACAAAGGAGTGATAAGGGGACAAAGGAGTAATTAAGGTTGATGACATGGCATGAAGGACATGATAGTTTGGCCAGATGGTCCAAATGACCCATTCTGTGGTCATTTGTGGCTTGATGGGGTCATGAAGCCCACACAAATTGTGAAGAAGCTTTCAAACATGATCATGACTTTAATGAAGCCTTTGCCTTGGTGAAATTGGTCCCTTGGACATGTGGTGGTGTTTGTGGTCTTATAACCTTTACATGTTACATATTGTGGTCTTTAATACCTTTGAGGGTGTGGGAATCTTATCCCTTGACCCACAAGACTTGATGGTTATATAGAAGCACATAACCATGATGGAGACCTTAAATGTTGATGTGACCATTGAAGAAACCCTTGGTACCCTCACATTTGAAGACTTGTGGGTGGAAAACCAAATATAAATAAAATTAGATGAAGTCACTCTTAAGTCGGCCCAGCTGTAATTTAAACTCTTAATGATTAATTTTTTATGGAGGTCGGCTCAACAAAATAAATCAAAAAGAAAATTAAAAAATATACAAAAAAAACTACAAGTCGACTCAGATAAATACCCTGAAAAATGACTATATATAACCTATCAACGACTTCATTTGTGTAGTGGAGAATTGGTCAGAAGAAGCTCTGATTTTCGGGTACTGTAGCAGCTGCAGATTTGATAGAGAGGACAGTGGCAGCAGCAGAAGCACACTTGACAGGACAGAGTTAAGGTTTGAAGTTTTTTTTTATGATTTGATTTTGGGTCAGATAGAGGACTGTCTTAGTGGCTGCAGCAGAGAATCAGTTGGAACAGCAATGATGAAGTTTCATTGTATCTATATTTTTGGGTTCATTTGAAGCAGCAAATTAAAGACATGAATTGGTTAATGACAACATCGCGATGAAGATTTTATTTTTGGGCAGCATGATGTGGACAAAATGAAAAGTTGTTGGGCATGATATGATGACATAATGATCTAGGGCAGCATGATGATATGGTTGGAGCTGCAGAATGTTTCCAGTACTGTTTGATGATATGGTTGGAGCTGCGGAATGTTAATGTTATGCTAGATGAAGACATAGTGATGATGTTTATGAGGACATGATGCTGGCAGCAGGCTAAAGGACAGAATGATGATATAAATTCTGGGTTGAACTAATGCTGGAGTAAAGATACATTTGATATGATGAAATCATATTCAGTGCTACAGATGATGGACAGTTAGATGACATATTTTGATGAGTATAATGCTGAGCAAAATGCTAAATAATAAGATATGATGATGGCTGAAGTTTGATGACAGTAATGACATATTTTGATGATGAGGTTTTGGGCACAGAGTTGAAATGAAGCAGTATTGATTATTGATATGATGTATGTGTGTGTGGCAGACTATGGAAGAGTCTGATGTATCAATTGTACTTTGTACTCTGAAATATTTATAGGGAGGTAGGGTGGAGCTAAGGAAAGACTAATTAGTCTTTTGGTAAGTTGTAGCTTGCCTGATGTTGTAGCATCCCAGTCAGTTGTAGTTGACTGAACCATTCTGGTGGGTGGTGCCACCTTATGGGTTGTAGCCCATACTGGAGATTGAAGTCTCCACTTATATAAAATTTACAAAGCTACATCTTGTGCAATGTGTTGATGTTGATGTGTTTAAGTTGATAGTTCAAAGATGAATATGATATTGATGTGAATGAGAAATAATATTTTAAGATTTAAAGTTTGAAGAAGTAGAAATTTGGATTTAGTGTAGGCTCACTGATTCACCCCCCCCTCTCAGTGAGCATTGTGTCTAACAAGGGATAGAGAGAGGTATGCCTCTAACAACTTTATTTTTTTGCAATAAATATCTATTACGAAAGCTCATCAATGTTTTGTTTTTATTTATTTGTAGATTCTGTTGTTAAAGAACTTCAAGCACATTGCAATCAACAATCAGTTGAACGACAAAAGTTATACAAACATCGCAAGAAGTGTTATGATGAACCACATAAGTATATGGGTTTGAAAAGTGATGGCATGGATAAAAAAACACTTTTGCCACATTTTGTTCGTGTACCAAAGAATTTAAAGGAGGAAAATTTTATTTAGTTTCACTTGGTTGGTTGTATGGTTTTTAATGGTCAAATGTCTCCAAAGGTTTACTTTACAGCTCCCAATATTCATAATGATGCAAATCTGACCATTACCAGAATTCACCATGTGTTGACTCATTGGTCTGGTAATCTTCCTCGAGTTCTATATTTGCAATTGGACAACACTAGCCGGGAAAACAAAAATCAGATCATGTTTGGTTATCTGAACATGCTTTTTGAATTGGGAATTTTTCAGAAGGTTAAAGTTGGTTTCCTTCTTGTTGGGCATACACATGATCATATTGATAAAATGTTTAGTCGTTTTGCAGTGACATTGGGGAGGAAGAATGTTGGGAGCCTGCCATCATTAACTGCAATTATTAGAAAAACATATAGTCCAGAGCGTATTGTGCTAACATTGGAGGAAACTATTAACATGCGAAGATTTATTTTGGGATCGCATGGTGAAGAAAGGTGCATTGAGAAACTTAATGACATTAGCTTTCAGCATCAATTTTGCATAAAAAAAATTGATAAGAAAACACTACTATGGGGTAAGAAGTACTCAACAAGTACAGAATGGGGGCCTACATCAGGTTTAGCATTTCTGAAATTCATCCCAGGTGGTCAAATGTATGCTTCAAAGTTATCGTCGTTGCAATCCGCTGTCGAGCTTCAAAATTCACGCAGACACAATAGAGATGTTGATTCTTCTCAATGCTTGGAAGAAATCAAAAAGTATATCAAAGATACATATGACTATTTTGAGGTTGTTGATTCTATTTGGTGGGAGTCATTTTTCATGGAGCAAAATGACATAATTACAAACTCTACAAATGGAGACATTTTTTTGAAGACTCCATTTGGTTGGCCACAAAGTATGTCAAATGAAAATGAGGAGAGAAATGTTGAGCCTGAAGGTGTTGAGCCTTCTCAACCAGAAGAAAGGGAAATGTACATTGGGTCTAGAAGATCAACTGCACAACGTGAGGCGATGGAAGACCTTTACAGAGGCTCAATACAAGATATTAAGGAGGGTTGCATGATTGCATTTTGGTCACAGAAGATCCACGTGGTTATCCATTATGAATTGCAAAAGTTATGAAGGTCATTAAAGGAAATGAAGAAGTTATATCTATTGAAGCACATTGGTATGCAATAGACACACACCCATTTCATGGTGTGTACAAGACGGAGATGGTGATCGAGAAAAGGGTTTGCAAAAAGAGAAAAAGAAAGGGTCAAAATGTAAATCATCGTCGAATAGACATTTTGAAATTAGAGGATGTTGACATATTAGTTTATGACTTCCAGTTGACAAGGAAAGGCACTCTTCGCTCCAAGAGTATAGAGATTATCAAAAGATTGTTGGCACCAGAAATAACTGCCACATGGGAGTCTGCTAAACCAAGGCTTAGATCTAGAAGGAATATGGCATATGAAATGTTGGGCGTACATGAAGATTTAGATGGTGCACTCGTTAATACTAGAGAATAATACAGGTCATCTACATCTTCATCCAGTCATTCATCTGAAGAAAATGTAGATTCTGATGGTGTGTCAGAATCCATGTGTTGATTTGAATATTCGCACATGAAACATTTTGTCAACTTTTATTAATATGCCATTGTTTGTATGGCAACTCTAAAGGGGTGCTTGAATTTTGATATGAATTACTTCTACGTCTTATGGTTTATTATATGATTTTCTGATGAATTACTTAAATTTTTGTATTTTATATGAAAAGAGTGGTCAAATTATTTATGGAATAATTTGTGTTTAACTCAATGCATTTTTTTACAGTGTTACTGATAGATTAAATAAGCACAATTTTCAATTTTGATAAAATCATATAAAAATGCCATTTTTTGAAAAAGTGTGCTACCGGTAGCAAGCGTTTTCAATTTAGAGCTTGATTTTAAGGTTTTTGCAAACAACAATAACAAATGTTTTGGTTCATTTCTATATTTTTGACCCCAAATCAAAAGTGGTGCTACCGGTAGTACCACTTTTTGATTCGGGGTTGTTTTTTGGTGTTTTTATGCAAAAATATGGGTTTTTATGGCTAGAGTTCTCGTTTTAAGTATATAGTTCTCGTCAAGTTTTATAACATGTTTTATCATCAACATTCGGACCAAGCCCTAGTTAGGGCATCTTTTGTTCAACCACAAAGTCTTTCAGACAAAGAAATTCATCAAGCTCTATTTCAACAGAACTTTATCTCAGTTAATAACCAATAGTCATTGGTCAGCTTGCTGTGTTTAGTCTCAGATCTGATCCAGTGTTAAGGCCCTATTAATTTATGATCTATAGTCTGATATATATGCTGGGCCTTATCTTTTGTTAGATTTTGAGCATTAATTCAATATGATCTAGGATCTTATCTGAGAGAATAACATGTACAACATATCCATCACAAGAGACAATAGACACAAAGTTTCCTCGGGGAAAACCTGTTGATTTTTCTTGAGCAGCATCGAGTACCATTCTTTGGGAGAATGGAGGCACCTGGTCAGTTACCAGGATATTGACCCAGTCTAGGACTGGGAACTCAGCCTGGGGCTGAGTGCTATTCTCTGGGAGAATGGAGGCACCTGGTCAGTTACCAGGATATTGACCCAGTCTAGGACTGGGAACTCAGCCTGGGGCTGAGTGCCATTCTCTGGGAGAATGGAGGCACCTAGTCAGTTACCAGGATATTGACCCAGTCTGGGACTGGGAATTCATCCTGGGGCTGAGAGCCATTCTCTGGGAGAATGGAGGCACCTGGTTAGTTACCAGGACATTGATCCAGTCTGGGACTGGAAACTCAGCCTGGGGCTAAGAGCCATTCTCTGGGAGAATGGAGGCACCTGGTCAGTTACCAGGATTTCACTGTAAGCCCTAGACCGGGTCTGGGCAAGTGATGTACTCCTTTCCTTGATCTATGGGCTATGCACTTGATCTTGGTGGCAACAGGAGGGTGAAGTAAAGCAATTAATTTATCTCCTTATGATGATGTGCTTGGAGTGGACATGAAGACCTTGAAGAACACCTGGATGATTTATTGAAGAACCATAGAACCCAAGCACCACTTGGCTTGGTCCATGAACCCACCATTTAGAAGAAGAAAAAATAAATATGTATTTATTTATTTATTTTGGGTCGACTCATTATTGGAGGAAAAGACAAAATAAAATGATGAATAATGTGAAGAAAATAAAATATATATATATATATATATATATATATATATATATATATATATATATTGAAGGGTCAGCCTCAATTAATTTACTAAATGGAAATAAATATCTATAAAAGATGCAGGTCGGCCTCAATGATTAAATTAAATTTAATGTATGAAATAATGCAAGTTGGCCTCATTTTTTTTGTGTGGAATTATTCCACTATAAATAAGAAAAGAAAACTCATGATTCAAAAAACAATTCGTGTGTTTTTGAGGACAGCTCATAAGACAGTTCGGTGGTGTCATTTGACTGATTCAAAAGACAATTTGTGGGTGACTTTCTTACTTGCTGGTTCTTATCTTATCTGCTGTGCATACCTGAGCCCTGCTAGGGCATTCTTCCTGTGCACTCAATTTCATATATAGGGTCTGTCCCTCAGTTTTGGCAGCCATTAAAACATCTACAGGTTACAACAGTCCCTAGAAAAGGGCTCAAACAGGTCACAGCACCCTCAGTAGGGTATACATCAGTGGACAGTGGCATCTACAGGATTGTACAGGCTGAGTTTGAAACAGCTTCAGGCATCTAGTATCAGCTACACTCAGTGACAGATCGGGATCAGTAGAACAGGGTTCTGGTCAGTGGAACAAATTCTAATTGTTGAAGAGGCTAGATATTAGCCTGCTATTGTACAAACTCAACTATCTCATTTTGGAGATAAATTATTATTAATTGCTTTGGGGTTTTTGTCCTTGAAAGGTTTCCCCGTGAAAAATACTGGGTTCTATTTTTTATGTGTATTTACAGTTAGTTATCTCTGCACTTTTTATATTTACAGTCTGCTACTGCTATCATTTTTCAATTTTTAACATGGTATCAGAGCTCTGCTTGTAAAGCACACAGCATTTGAGCAGGTGGTTGTGTCTTACATAGACCTTGGGACAATACAGACAAACCAAAGATGGCCTCTTCTGCCTCTTTCAGACTAGAGGACAGGCTTGAGGGTTCAACAAACTTTAATTCATGGAAAGCAAGGCTTATGGCCACCTTGGAAGAGAATGACCTTGATGACTTGGTCATCAATGTTGTAGAAGAACCCACGTCAAACACGGAAAGGGCAGCATTCAAAAAGAAGCAAGCCAAGGCTAGGAGGATTATCTATGACTTAGTCAAGGAAAATATAATGCCTGCCATAACACCACTGAAGACATCCAAGGAGTGTTTTGACACCTTGACAAATCTGTACGAGAAGAAAGCACCCAGTCAAAAGAGAGTCTTGAAAAATAGACTTCGTACGTTGAAGATGGAAAAAGATGAAGGAGTGGCCTCCTTCACAAACATTGCTCAGGTAAGAGATCAACTTTCTGCTATTGGGGTTACAGTAGATGATGATGACCTTGTACAAACTGTTTTTGATGGTCTTCCAAGTTCTTGGGAAACCTTCTTAACTTCTGTTAGTGGGCGTGAGACTCAGCCAGATTTTGAGAGACTTTTGCATGACTGTTTAGAAGAAGAAGGTAGAGTACAGAGCAGAACTAAGGGTCCTAAAGAAGGGAATCTTGCACTAGCAGCTAAAACCAAGAAACGATTCAAGAAGCCCTTCCCTCCCAAGAAGAAAGAGAACAAGCCACAAGGTAAGCAACTTGATATGTCACAAGTTAAATGTTTCAATTGTTTCAAGATGGGACATTATGCTAGGGATTGTAGGCAGCCACAGAGAAGGCCCAAAAGAAAATTCCAAGCATCTACAACTAAAGAAGAAGAACCAAAGAAGAAGAAAAATACAAAGTCTTCCAAGCAAGAAGAATCAAGAAAATAATACTATTTGATTTCTGCCCTAGCTGGGTCCATCACCAATAGCACAAATTCTTGGTTGGTGGATAGTGGAGCCTCAAAACATATGACAGGTTCTCGTGAATCCCTCACAAGCTACAGAAAGAAGAAGTTTGCTACTCAAGTAGAACTTGGAGATGACTCCACCTACAAAATTGAGGGAGTAGGTTCAGTCTCATTTCAACTTGATTCAGGGACCATGTTGCACATTGAAGACATACTATATGTTCCAGGTTTGAAGAAAAATCTTCTTTCTGTAGCTGGCTTAGAAGACAAAGGCTACAGAGTTATATTCATGGATAAAAAGGTTTTGCTGTGGTCAAAGAATGCAAGGTTGAGTGCAGCAGAATTGATTGGGGTTCGAGAGGGAGGCCTTTGCAAGGCATCTGGGCACTCTACTCAAGCATTGGTTCACAGTACTATCAACCCTTGTGAGCTATGGCACCGTAGGTTTGGGCACCTTCATTATGCAGCTCTCCCTGGTCTTCAAAGGATGGTTACAGGTATGCCTGAGTTTCCTAATGAACATATTGGTATTTGCAAAGGTTGTGCCCTTGGTAAAAATACCAAGAAGTCTTTTTTCAAAAGTCACAGCAGATCAAAAGGGATTTTGGATTTGATTCACTCTGACATTTGTGGACCCATGTCTTCACCTTCTTTAAGTGGTTGTTTATACTATGTACTGTTCATTGATGATTACTCTCGTAAATCTTGGATTTACTTTCTAAAGGCTAAGAGTGAAACTTTTGATAAGTTCAAGGAGTTCAAGGCGCTGATTGAAAATCAGACAGGAAGACACATCCGTATCTTGAGGTCAGACAATGGAGGTGAGTTTGAATCTAATGATTTTGATGACTTTTGCCAAGAAGCAGGGATCAAGAGGGAGTTGACTGTACCTTACAACCCCCAACAAAACGGGGTTGCAGAAAGGAAGAACAGAACAGTCTGTGAGGCTGCTAAAGCCATGTTGTGTGATCTAGATCTTCCTTTGTCTTTATGGGCTGAGGCTGCTGGTACAGTTGTCTATATTCAAAACAGAAGTCTTCATGCCATTTTGGGAGAAAAGATTCCAGAAGAAGTCTTTACAGGAAAGAAACCTACAGTTGACCACATGAGGATCTTTGGCACTCCAGTCTACATCCATGTGCCAAAAGAAAAGAGATTAAAGCTAGAGCCTTCCAGAAAGAAAGGCACATTTGTTGGGTACGGTGAAAATTCAAAAGCCTATCGTATCTATGTTCCTGGTCAAAGATACATTGAAATCAGCAGAGATGTGATATTTCATGAGGAAGCTGTTTTCCGCCACTCTAAAGAGCTTTCAAAAGATGCAGAAGAATCTTGTTCCAACATTCCAGACTCTCCTCATTCAGAGAATCAGAGGGAGGAAGAAGATGAACCTCATGCTTGTTCAGAACCAGAAAGACCAGCTGAAGAACTACTTGAAGCTCCTCCTTCCAAGAGAAGACCTACTTGGGCGAGAGAAATATTGCAAGAAGCAGAGAAGCATAAAGCTCCTTTTGGGACATTCAGAGAAAGCAAGAAGCCCCAGAAATACTCAGGTCTTATGAGTAAGCTCATTGATGCAGAGCCTTCTATATTCAAAGAAGCAGAGTCTCATCAAGTATGGATTGATGCCATGATAGAAGAATATAATTCCATTATGAAAAATGATGTGTGGGAAATTGTTCCTCGACCAAAAGGGAAGTCTGTGGTAACTTCCAAATGGCTCTATAAAATTAAGCATGCTGCTGATGGCAACATTGAGAAATATAAAGCAAGATTTGTGGCACGTGGTTTCTCACAAAAGGAAGGCATAGACTATGATGAACATTTGCCCTTGTTGCCAGGTATACCACCATCAGAACCATTATCTCCCTCGCTGCTGTCTTTGGATGGAAACTCCATCAAATGGATGTAAAGACAACTTTTCTTAATGGATAAGTTGAAGAAGAGGTCTACATTGAGCAACCTGAAGGTTTTGTGACACATGAAATGCAGTCTCATGTGTGCAAACTAAAGAAAGCTTTGTATGGACTCAAACAGGCCCCAAGGGTCTGGTATGCCAGGATTGATGGTTACTGTTATCACCTAAGCTGTAGTTACCCCTATGGATGGATCCAGTCATGGATGGCAATAGGGAAGGGCAACTTGAAAGGTGCAACCACGATCACCTCGACCTCCAATATGTATGGTTGTCACGCCAGTCGAGGCAACCTTCGCTTTATGTTGTCTAGCCCAGGCAACAAAGGGGGAGACCCGATCTACTCCCGATAGGAGAGATCAAAACCAAGACACCAAATCAGGGTATTGCTAAGTGAAGTTAGGTGTATGGTTTATCTTAGACCTAAGGGTAAAGTCACAAGCCAAGTGAGGGGTTCAATAGGTATAGCTTTGGTTCATAGTTGATGTGAAAGTGACTTACAATATTTGAAGTGAGATCTAGGATGAGTGTACTAGGTCAATGTCAAAAGATCCACCGCCTTGGGAACTGTGTCCAATGCAGGATGGTTTTCAGGGATGTATTGGGGCTAACTAGTACATAAGACAAGCTTGACCATGATTCATGGTAGCTTTAGGGGTATAGTTCACCATGCAAAAGTCAAACCACAAGTCAATCCAACAATCTAGGAGAGTTGGGTTGTCTTGGAGATAAACCAGTGCCTTGGGAATTGGGAAGTGGAGTCAAAGTAGGGTTGACTTATGGTTTAGGACTCCTACAACATGAGATAAGTGGACAGTATAGGTCTTGATGGTTAAATGTGTCTAGATCTAGGTTTGACCCAAGTGGACCACAATCCCTTAAAACAAGGAATGCAGTCCCCAAGGCAAGATTTGACAAAGTGACAGTCTAGACCTAGGTTTTGAATTATTCTGATTCCGGATCTGCAAGAATCTCAAGTACCCAGTTCCTCGAAGTGAGTGAACTCACTTCTCCAAGGTGGTGCGACTTTCCCTAAGGAGGCTTCAATTTGGGTTTAGGTGGGTCAAATCATGTCAGATGGCATCCAAACTTTAGATCCGGGTAGATCAGTCAAGTAGGAGTATGGATCTATAATTTCGTGGCAATCCACCGGTTAGATCTTTGTAGATCTGAGTTTAAGTGTTCCAAGTGGTCCAAAATGGGGATTAAATCCCTTAAAATGTGGAATGGGGCCCACAAGGTGAATTTCAAGAAAGGGACAACCTGGGTGTATGTTATTTGATGTGTAGATGTCAAATCAAGTGGAATCTCAAACACCCATGTTCTAGATCTAGGTCAACTTGCTCAAATGGTGAAGTGCGCCTTCCTTGGGAGAAGCTAAGTTGGCTTTGGAGAGGGGTCAAACGGAAGCCAATCCTCACCAAACTATAGATCCGGGATGCCGTGGATGCTATAGAGGTGGGTTTTCAATATCATGCCCAACAACCCACTAGATCTCAGTAGATCTAAGAAAAAGCAAAATTGGGGTTTTAATTAATTAGGGTTTTAAGTGTTTTTTAACAATTGGATAGACTATGGAGATAGAACTTACCTTGAGATCATACCTGAATGATGTGGTTGAGATGCCTTGATGTTGAGGAAGATTCCCGCAGAGATCAAATGAGAGATTGTTGATTTGCTTGCCAATTTGATGCCCTAGTCCACAAGTGCGCCTTCCTCTACCTGTCAAACCAAGGAATAAAATTCAATTAGTAAGATCAAGTATGGAAGAAATACAAGAGAAATGCAAATAGTAACATGAAATAGAAGGTCCTGGGACAGTAATACTCCCTGTTACCAACGAAGAGCTCCAAAGAAGAAGTAGGGAGAGTCTTCCCCTACCAATACCTCCTCTTCCAAGCAAATCGGCCTCCACCTGTAGATGCAAAATCGTGGTACAATAGATATGGCAAACAAGATCTCCAATAACTCAGTGCAAAGGAAGAACCAACGAACGAACACCAAAAACATTCACCACAACACTGGAGATAGATGCAATAATAATTTTCTATTCCAATAATCCAGAGCCAAAAGTCCCTTTACAATGAGAAGCTCTCTCCTTTAAATAGGAAGGAGAGGCACCAAAACCCTAACCACTTTTTGAATGAGTGGCTAGGATTAAAAGATACAAATGTCTAATCAATGGTTGAGATGAGCTCAACAACATAATACATGGATCACACATAAAATATAACATAAGTGGACAAAGTCGCCCTAGGAGGGGAATCCCACCAAATCATGATGACAAAATATCATAAGAGGCTCATGGTGGGTCCAAGGGGTAATTTTATCCCTCCTTGGTCAATCCCCATGGCACAATAACCAATAAATAATCATGAATATATCAAATCGTGCGTCCAAGGTGAAGTCGTGGTCCTCAAAAGACCTCAAAAATCCAAAGAAAGTGCCATAAGTGATGGATGCGGGCCCCGATGAAGCTGAAACTGCAGGAGGAGGTGCGGAAGGTCCCGATCTATCATCACTGATCATCCCATGCCATAACTTTGCCTCAGTAGCCCAAATCGATTTCCTCAATAGCCATTTCTACCAATCCTGAAATGCCTCGGGAAGCGTGAAACTGCCCAAACAGCCTCCTGGAGTGATGGCGCTGTCAAGGTGAGGGCACCAATGTGTCCGGGAGGGGGGTAATATGGTAAAAACAAGTGGCTGGACCACCCCCTCCATCATCAGCGCCCTAGGTCAACCGGATAAAAGTCATCTCTGCTCCGACAGGGCCTCCAACAGACCAAAACTGCACTGGGATAGCCTACTGAGGCTCAATCATCACTGTAAGTGCCCGGAACTGAAAACAAACTGTCCCATTGGACTCAGAAGGTCCAAATCTATCCAAGATGTGTACTCATACACCATATGAGTCTCTGCATGATCAAAATAAATATCCAATATACCGGGACAAGGCCAATAATAATGCTCTGTAATTGATCAAACACTGTTGTATCCCAAGAATCATCATCATAACCCTGTAGCTGCTGCATAGAATCATCATGTATGTGTATATAGACCATATATCATCTATCCATATCCTCATAAGGTCTAACATCTCATGTCCCATGGTCCTCCATGGTCAAACTAGGTCCAACCATGACCAAATATAACTCAGTCCATCATCCAAGGCTGCTGAAAAGTATCAAGGTTAATACATGCTTTACAATTTATTCAAATAGCAATTATAACACAGAGTAATCATGACTGGCGATCTAAATCCAAATATATAGTGTCGTTAATTATTATTATTACTCAGATTAGACTTTCAAGATCATACTCACTTCATAGTTGTGATCAGTTTGCTAGTGAAGGGTGAAGGCTAAATTAACTGGCTAGGCTAAGGGATGACTTGACTGTCTTGACTTGGTGACACTTTGGCAAGGGAAAGGGAATACACCATAGTATATACCCAATGAGAAATAACACAGGGAATGGCGGTGTCTCACAAATGGATGAGTTGTTTAAAGAGGGTTTATTCACCTTCACAGATGCGCACAATCCATAATACAAATAAGGCCAGCAATTGTTTAGATATAGCATTTAAGTTCCATTGCTTTTTGGGCCTGAGGTTTCCATAGCCTTGATCTATGTGTGTTTACAAACACATTGCATAGATTTACATTTTTTCTTTAGGCTTTCTGCTGCAGGTGTGTTTTTTAGGCACTTGTTTACCTGAGCACTTCTAGGTGTGTCATGGACAGCTTGTTTACCTAGGTATTTATTTTTCCAAAAGATATAACATTTTATTTTCATGGCCATTTTCATTTGGCATGCCTTTCATTCATGTGTGTTTAGAAACACATTGCATGAATGGGCTTTTCATACAAGATATAACATTTCATTTTCCAGACTTTGTATTGATGGCAGCACTAAAAGTTTCAGGTTTAGCCAACACAACTTTAGCGACTAGGGGGAATTCACAAGGAACTCCAACTCACCATAGGTAAGTTTTGTCACCAACTCAGAGCCGAGACACAATAAACAGGGAAGCTCATCCAATACAGAGGCTACAGCGGGAAAAAGTCCTCCATGCCACTAGTCAAGTAGTAAGTCAGGGTGATAATCTAAAAAGGTAGGCCACGGATGGATGGAGACAGTGAAATGATGGAGCCAACACTAGCAAGCCAAAATATGGTGTAATGATCACCTCTATTCTCCCTAAGGAGGGTATGTACCAATGAGTATGAATAGTGAACTTCTACGTCTGAGTAGGGACAGTATAATATAATATAATAGGTCAACCAGGTCCATATATCTATATGATCGCCAGATCATGACACTAAGTGCTATGACATGCTATAAGAATAAGTATAAAAGCAATCTAACCATAACACCTGTAATATACCTGCTGAGTCATATACCTGAATGCACATCAACCTGTACCATCATCTGTCCTCTGGAACTGCTGCTGTAACTCTGGGCACTACTGTCTGCTCTGTACCAATGGCATAATGGCTATATCGGGCATCTCTCTGAGTGTCCTGAAACTCAGTCATGGCATGGGGAATATAACTGTTGTCCACAATCTGATAGTGATCCAATATAGATGCTCATCTCAGCATCTCAAATGCAAGGGAACTGGCTGAATAGTGTACTGGAATGAGAAAAATAATGTATGGTAGCCCGGCTACTATATATGTGATAACAGTTACCTTCACAGTTTGGGATTCTCCAAGAGCACTGCTGATTCCAACCTTTACTTTAAGGTTGTTCAGAACCATGTCTTGATCCTAGTCCTATATGTGGATGATCTGTTCCTCACTGGAGAGGAGCTACTGATAGCTCAGTGCAAGAGGGAGCTTACTTCAGAATTTGAAATGAAGGATCTGGGACTCATGCACTATTTTCTTGGTTTAGAGGTCTGGCAGAAGCCAGATGAGATCTTTCTGTCTCAAGGGAAGTATACAGTTGATATCTTGCAGAGGTTTGGGATGCATGACTGCAAACCCATGAGTGTACCCATGACATCAAATCTGAAGAAGTGACGTGACTCAGCTACTTCTTCACAGGCAGTGGATCCTACTCAATATCGCCAACTTATTGGATCTTTGATGTATCTAGTGCATACGAGACCAGATATCTGTTATACAGTGAATGCATTGAGTCAGTTCATGTCCGAGCTGAAGCACATACACTGGATAGCTGCCAAACATGTGCTTAGATATTTGCGAGGTACAATTACATATGGGCTCAGATATACCTCCAACAGTGGGGTAATGCTACTTGGATATGTTGACTCCGATTGGGCTGGCAGTGTAGTGGACCGGAAAAGCACATCAGGGTACTGTTTCAGTTTGGGATCAGCCATGATCTCATGGTCCAGCAGAAAACAAGGTTCCATAGCTCAGAGCATAGCTGAAGCTGAGTATATTGCTGCTAGTGATGCCTGCAGAGAAGCAGTTTGGCTTAGAAAGCTTCTCTCTGACTTGTTTGGTGGAAAGCTTGAACCAACTATTATCCATTGCGATAATCAAAGTTGCATTAAGCTTTCAGAGAACCTTGTATTTCACGACAGGTCAAAGCACATTGAGATGAAGTACCACTTCATCAGAGATATGGTACAGCGAGGTGCCATGAAGCTCCAGTACATTCGTACAGATGAGCAGATTGTTGACATATTGACCAAGCCCTTGTCGTTGACAAAGCTTGCGCACTTTCGAGACAAGCTTGGTATTGCAGAGAATGACCCTCTCGCTGAGAGGGAGTGTAGATTTTTCTTGAGCAGCATCGAGTGCCATTCTCTGGGAGAATGGAGGCACCTGGTCAGTTACCAGGATATTGACCCAGTCTAGGACTGGGAACTCAGCCTGGGGCTGAGTGCCATTCTCTGGGAGAATGTAGGCACCTGGTCAGTTACCAGGATATTGACCCAGTCTGGGACTGGGAATTCAGCCTGGGGTTGAGAGCCATTCTCTGGGTTAATGGAGGCACTTGGTCAGTTACCAGGACATTGATCCAGTCTGGGACTGGAAACTCAGCCTGGGGCTGAGATCCATTCTCTGGGACAATGGAGGCACCTGGTCAGTTACCAGGATTTTACTGTAAGCCCTAGATTGGGTCTGGGCAAGTGATGTACTCCTTTCCTTGATCTATGGGCTATGCACTTGATCTTGGTGGCAACAGGAGGGTGAAGTAAAGCAATCAATTTATCTCCTTATGATGATGTGCTTGGAGTGGACATGAAGACCTTGAAGAACACCTGGATGATTTATTGAAGAACCATAGAACCCAAGCACCACTTGGCTTGGTTCATGAACCCACCATTTAGAAGAAGAAAAAATAAATATGTATTTATTTATTTATTTTGGGTTGACTCATTATTGGAGGAAAAGACAAAATAAAATGATGAATAATGTGAAGAAAATAAAATATATATGTTATATATATATATATATTGAAGGGTCGGCCTCAATTAATTTACTAAACGGAAATAAATATCTATAAAAGATGCAGGTCGGCCTCAATGATTAAATTAAATTTAATGTATGAAATAATGCAAGTCGGCCTCATTTTTTTGTGTGGAATTATTCCACTATAAATAAGAAAAGAAAACTCATGATTCAAAAAACAATTCGTGCGTTTTTTAGGACAGCTCATAAGACAGTTCGGTGGTGTCATTTGACTGATTCAAAAGACAATTTGTGGGTGACTTTCTTACTTGCTGGTTCTTATCTTATCTGCTGTGCATACCCGAGCCCTGCTAGGGCATTCTTCCTGTGCACTCAATTTCATATATAGAGTCTGTCCCTCAGTTTTGGCAGCCATTAAAACACCTACAGGTTACAGCAGTCCCTAGAAAAGGGCTCAAACAGGTCACAGCACCCTCAGTAGGGTATACATCAGTGGACAGTGGCATCTACAGGATTGTACAGGTTGAGTTTGACACAGCTTCAGGCATCTAGTATCATCTGCACTCAGTGACAGATCAGGATCAACAGAACAGGGTTCTTTTGGTCAGTGGAACAAATTCTAATTGTTGAAGAGGCTTGATATTAGCCTGCTATTGTACAAACTCAGCTATCTCATTTTGGAGATAAATTATTATTAATTGCTTTGGTGTTTTTGTCCTTGAAAGGTTTCCCCGTGAAAAATACTGTGTTCTATTTTTTATGTGTATTTACAGTTAGCTATCTCTGCACTTTTTATATTTACAGTCTGCTACTGCTATCATTTTTCAATTTTTAACAAAACCAAGAAGGTGAAAAACCCCGCAACTTCCCCAGAGATAGAAAGAGCAATGATACAAGTCCCCAAATACAAGAGATAGTCTCCTAGCAGCTTCTTCTCCTCCACTTGTGTGCAACACTCACATGAGAGAATGATAAGTGAGTAAATGATCAAATAGAGTGACACCCTCACTCTATTTATACACTAACTTGACTTACCTAATAACCTAATTGGTCCGACCTCTCTAAGAGAGTCTAATAACCCATGGTAACTCAACTTTGGGTCGACCCCACACTTGGTGGTCTAATAACCCATCACATATAAGTTGCGACACTTGCAATACAACTTGCGACACTTGTAAATACAAATGACGACACTTCCGTACACAGGAATAATAACATCACTGTAGGGATACAATATACATATATGAAATACATTCCGAAGTTACAAATACATCAACACTCCCTCTTAACTAGGAAGGTATTTCTCGACATAGGTCTTCAGCACAAGTCTTCTTCTCTGGATCATCAACATCGTCACTGCTGTTGCTATCTCAATCAATCTCCAATCTACTCGTCATAGGAAATTTTACAGAGCCAACCCTTTTTCATCCTGGATGTAGGCCTAGCCTCCATGTAGGTCTTCATCATCTTTGCGAGCAAGCCATCAAGTAGTTACACCTCAGGACTGATTACACTGCCTCTGCAAAACCTGAAAGATCTCCCAGGACTGATTATATGCCACCGCAAAACCTGCAAGAGCATCTCAGGACTGATTATATGCCTCTGCAAAACCTGTGTACCCTATTGTCACCTCATTGTCTTCAGATCACCTCATAGTCCACGGAGCACAACCCAGATGCACATCACAATGTCTCTAGTATGTGAGGACTTTCCTATCACCATACGAGACCTAGTCTACCAACATGCGAGGACTTTCCTACCAGCATGTGAGACACAACACTTACATCAACCGACATGGGAGGACTTTCCTACCACCATTCGGGAAAGGCTCCGACTCTTATGTCAATGGCCATGGGAGGAATTTACTACCACCATGCTAGACTAGCCCTAGCCCTTACATCTACACCATGGGAGGACTTTCCTACCACCATGTGAGAATGGATCACCACTTACATCTACTCCATAGGAGGACTTTTCTACAACTATGTGAGAATGGCTCGTGTGCATCTGTGTCTCCAAACTCATCACTTCCCCTTGGAAGGAATCTCGATCTGAAGTACACCAAGTCTCTCTCTGAAGTATTCAAACTTCACTCTGGCTAGCGCCTTGGTCAACACATCGGCTATTTGCTCTTCCGTCGCAACATACAGGAGCTTCACTGTTCCCCTCTGCACCATATCCCTGATATAGTTGTTATCACACCATAGTAGCAGGACTACTATTCTTGTACAGCAGATATCTGCACATTTCAGAGCTTCATTTATTCCAGAGCATGGCTACATATATTGGATCACTCATGATCAGAGCAGTACATTATTCAGATATTGTATGACCTTGTGTCAAGGCTGAGCCTTGAGAGTTCAGATTTGATGACTGATGTGACCACTTATCCCATTACAGTTTCAGATTCAGTGCCTAGAGATGTATTTCAGCAGTGTTTCAGATGATGCATGATGATTGCTATTATGATGATGTTGTATGATCTATGGATATGTTCTCACTGACTGTGGATTATTAGCTTGTTGATTTAGTCATGATTATAGCATGTGCTTGGTATATTCTTCCTGATGTGGCAAACTATTTAAAATGAACTGTAAATCATAAAATGAACAATTGCTTGCACTTTTATGTCATCTAACAAAACTTACTGGTATTTCACCTTATATAGACATGGTCTTTCCCAACACCAGTTGTCTGCTAGTGTAGGCTCCATATCCACTTGTCTCCATCCATACATGACCTTCCTGTTTGACTTTAAACCCTGACTTGTCTCATTTGACTTTCTGATACTGAGGACTTCCCTATTTTTCTACCTCTGTGTTTGGACCGCATCCCTGTTTATTCAGTGTCTCGGCTCTGAGTTGGTGACAGAACTTTCCTTTGGTGAGTTGGATTGTAGGCCTAAATCATTCTGGTCGGTTGTCCCGATGTTTGGCATTGGCTCGAACTCCCCCTAGTCACTTGAGATGTTGTTGGCTAAAACTGAAAGCTCATGTTCTACCTATGGAAACTTAATAAATTCGCCCATGGAAACAAAAAAGGGCAAGAGCAATGAAAAGCTAAAAATACTCCTCGAAGAGTATAAGAAAGGTCCAAAAAGCAATAGTTCTTAAAAGCTATATCTAAACAATTGCTGACCTTGTGAATATATGAAAAACATGCCCTGGATGCAAGCTGCAACTAGTTGTGCTTCTCAGCACATCTGAAATCCGAAGGGTTATGTAGGCCAAAAAGGCCATGGAAATAAAATTGAATGATCCTAATGAACCTGGATCAACTTGATGTAGACATGATGCCTAAGTTGAATAAACACTCTCTAAACAACTTATCCATTTGTGAGGCACAGCCATCCCCCGTGTTCTTTTGTCCAAGCACAGAGTTTGTAGCTTCCCCCCTTATCCCAGTCCAAAGTATTTTTGAGTTGAGTTAGACAAGTCAAACCCTTGGCCCAACCTTGCTCCTAGCCTTCATCCTTCACTAGCAGTTTGACCATGTCCAATGGGTGAGTTTGTCATTTGAACTATGGTGCAAGTAATTTATTATAACAACGGAATATGTTAATATAATTAATGCCACTGAATGGAATTTATACTTTGAGCTTAGCTATGGGAATGATTAAAGAAGCATTGTCTTAGTCTACTGATGTGATTTATCCTTGATTATATATATTCTTGGGATCCGTGATGATGTGGACCATGTATGATGATTATTGATGATGATTTATGGTCCCACATGTTTGATGATGATATCATATGATGGACATATGATGCAGATGATGTTTGATCCAGTTCAGCAGGTTTATTATCACTTCAGATCAGCGGATTATACATTGTCCATATATGGTGGACCCTACAGCTGGCCCATTAGGGCAACCCATGGAGTATGAGTACACATTTCTAGTGGATTTGGGTCTTCTGGATCCATTGAGACACTTATCATTCAATTCCGGGCACTTCTGACAGTGATTGATGCAGTTCTACACTTGTTGACCAGATTTGGGGCTGATTTCCCAGCCTGAGCAGCAGGGGCCCCGAGAGGCCAGTTCACCTAGGGCGCTGATGATGGAGGGGGTGGTCCAGCCACTTGTTATTACCATTTATCCCCCCTCCCGGAGAGCCTGGTGGGCTCAGATTGACAGCGCTAGCACCCTAGGAGGCAGTTTTGGCACTTTCACAGTTCCCGAGGCAGTTAAAAAATGGGATAAAGTGGTCACTGAGGAAATCGATTTGGGCAATTGAGGCAAGGTTTTGGCATTTGGTTTTCACAGAGGTCTTCCAGGTTGATCTCACTATCTTCCAGTCATTTTTCACCATGTGGGTATCTCCAGATTGATCACAGGAGGACATTTACTGCTCGACTGTCATGGATTCTGAGGACAGTTTTGGTCATTGTTATTATATTGGACATATTTTATTACTTTATTGTGCCTTGGGGTGAGCTAGCAAGGATTTATACCTCCTAGCCCCACCATGTGCTTATTTTACCATGTCCTAGTCATCATGAGGTGGATTATTGTACTTTTTACCCCTCTAGTGGGATGACGTCACCCTCCATTGTACCATTTAGTGAGGGCGCTATTGTTATGTTGAGTGATCCATGTGATATTATGTTATGGATTCATCCTAGCCATTGATTGTATGATGAGATCTTATAATCTCAACCACTCATTTGATGTAGTATTATGAAGTGGTATAGGGTTTTGGTCTTTATTATCCTATATAAGGAGGAGACCCCCCATTGTAAAGCTGACCTTTGGAGCTCTGGAATATTGGAATAGAAGATTTTTTGTGGAGCACATCTCTCTTGGCTTGTGGATTCTCTTGCATATTGAATATAAAGTATCTCTTCTATGTATCATTGTGGATCTATGTGTTTTTGCTAACCTTTTGACAGGAAAGTCGAATTGGAGAGAGGAGGGCGACTTTTGGAGGGTTATTGTTGGAGGGATCCACATATTCTCTCTTGGGTTGATCTTGTGACAGGGAGTATCATTATTGTATCTTTGTGACATAGTTGATGCTTTCTATTACATCTTTCTACCATTTTCATAATCATCTTGCTTGACTTGTTTCTTTGATCTTGTCTTGTAGGAGGAGGACGATTTGGCTATCTTGGAGAAGGGAGATTTGGTTGGAGCACTTGGATCTCACTCTTGAATATAAACATAGGAGAATGCTATCAACTTGCAAGGTGGCCATAAGCAAATTGAGGTAAGATCTACAAGGTATGTGCCTCTTTCATCCATTCTATCTCCATTGGTCATAAAACCCTAATTAAATCAAACCCCAATTTTGGTATTTTTTTAGATCTACTTAGATCTACCCTTGCAATTGAAAAGATTTTAAGAACCCACCTCTATAGGATCCACCCCTAGTTGGATCTATAGTTTGGTGGTGATTGGCTAAAAATTGACACACCTTTCAATGCATAAAGCCTTCTTGAACCTAAATCGATTTTCCTAAGAGAAGCTTGTTGGGTAAGATCTAGCACATGGGTAGGTGAGATCCCACTTGATTTGACATCTAGACACTTGATCACCTATACCCATATCCTTACTTTGGTGAAAACTACCTTGTGGACATCTCTCCATGTTTTGAGGGGTTGAAACCCCCTTTTGATTTTCTTGGTACCTTAAAACTTAGATCTACTAAGATCTACCCATTGGATTCACTTGAAACTTTGAAGGAACATAGATCGGGGTACTAACACCCCGGATCTACATTTTGGTGGCCATTGGACTTGGTTTGGTCCACCAAACCCACTTTTTGCCTCTCCTTGAGAAAGTCGCACCCCTTTGGAGTTTTGAGTTGGACCACTTCTAGGAAGTGGGTGTTGGAAATTTTTGTGGATTTGGAATGCCCATGCCTTGAAACCTAGGTCTAGACTGTCCTTTTGTCCCGATCTACCTTGGGGATTGCATTCCTTGTTTTAAGGAATTGTGGTCCACTTTTGGTCATCACTCAAAAACCTAGATCTAGTAAGATCTAACCATTGGATCACATCCATTTCACTTGACTTGGCTTCTAGGTGTCCCGATCTACACTTTGACATCTTTCTTGACTCCATTAGCCCACTAAACAAGGCACTAGTCCTTCTCCAAGCAAGGCGCACTTCTTGGGATTAGTGTCAAACCCTAGATCTAGCACATGGGTAATCCTAGAACCAACTCTAACTTGTAGATCTAACCTAGATCTAGCCTATAGTACCATCTTCACACTTAACTTCACCTTGTGGCCCCACCTAGAACCATTTCACACTTCCCAAGGCAACAAGACCCACTTGTGTAAACACATGGTACTATACTTAATAATCATACCCCATCAAGTGGCCTAAACCATACATAGGTTGAAACACTAACTATCCATGATACCACCTTCAACCATACCTTAAATATTAGGTCCACTTAGCCTTGCATTGGTTTCCGTAACTCACCCTTTGAAACCTTTTGCTTGAGACCAATCAACTGTGATTGGGGTATAGGGTCTCCCCCTTGGTCTAGCTATACCTTGACCTAAAGCGAAGAGTGCCTCGGTTGACGTGACTCCCGCATTGCATTGGGAACCGTGGCATCTCTTAGGTCACCTCTTTAGTTGCCTAACTCCTCTACCGTCCCGGATGGGATACCTCTAGGGGCAACTACAAGTTGTGTGATAACATTTTTGGCGCCGTTGCCGGGGAGGTAGGGGCCTACCTTGGTTCAACATATGTTTTGTCTCACTCTCTCCCTGCACTTTAAACGACATACATCTTGGTAGAAGAGTTTAAAAATCTACCTGGCGACTCCAATTCGTGACTCCGCTGAGGATTGACCCCACTCCCATCTTTCAATTTTGTAAGTTGTAAATCATAAATGAATTCAGACATTTTCTTCCAAATGACAAGGTGTATGAATGAAATATATGAGAATCTATCTCTCTATAGAGGGCAGTTGGAAGAAAGTAATGAAAGTCAGTCAACATACCAATATGAGAGTGATTATGTACATAATTCTTATGACTCTCATCGTCCTTTTCATTCTTCAAGTAAAAATATTAACCCAATTAATCCAAACAAAATTCAATCTCAACCAAGGCCTTACAACCAAAGCATTCCGTCAAATGACTCTAGTATTCCAGTTAGACATCCACAATTAATCCCTAGTAGAATGGCCAAAGTCATTAGAAATCCAGCTAAGCCATCTCCTTTTGACTTTTCTGAAATTCATGGGGCACCTCATCTTATGCCAAATAATTACTCTGAATGGTTGCCTCGTTTCTATGGAAATTATTTTGAGTCAATTGAAAATCATTTACAAAGATTTTGGGATTATATGGAAGTTAGGGGTGCTGATGATGAAGATGTTTATATGCGGGCCCTGGGTGAGACATTAGGTGGAAATGCCGGATTATGGTTTGATAATTTAGCCCCAGGATCCATCACTGGTTATGATATGTTTGTTGGGTTATTAAAGAATAAATGGGGTAGTAATGTTGAAGAATCCTTAACAGAGACATCAAGCAATAACTGTGTTGTTGAGGATCATTTTGATAAGGACCATGATAATAATGACACTTCAAATCAGTCCTTGAGTAGCCCAACTTTTGATCTTGAAGAAATTTCTGATTTTGTGTTTGATGAGGACCCTTCAGAAAAAGATTTCCTTAATCATTCTATCATTAACAATCATTCAATTCCTTATCACCTTATTGAAGAAGAAGAAAGTGGAAACATTGACCAAGACCCTTTAGTAGTGCTTTCACATGATCATTATGCAAACAATCAGGATGCTTTAAATGAACTTGTTGACTTTATCCCTGATCAATTAAACGAAAATGATCAAGTGTCCTCTTGTGAATTTAATGATGAATCAATAGAGGAGGATGAATTAGTGAATCACACTCGATGCTCTAATCTTTGTTCCACTTCTTATAATGAATCTTTAAATTCTCCTTTTTTTATCTTTAATCAAGGTAACTTAGAGTTAGATAGTGGTGGTCAATCGTGTACTCAGATTGTAAATATTAAACTTGATCAAAAGGTTAAAATCATTTTTAGAGTAAAGACTGCTTTCTTTTGTCAAAGTCCAAGGTCAAACTTGTTTATCCAGTTGGGAGAATTTTCATATTTGCAATCCACCCTCCCTTCCCAACTCTTTCAATCATCTTTGGGTTGGTGCTCTAGTCATTTTTTTGCCTTGGAATTTTTCAATAGGAAGTATATGTATGATTACACGTTTGGAGAAAAAGCACTTCATTTCCCTTTTCAGTCACCTTGGAACAATAATGCTTGTTGTCAAATTATCAATCATTCTTGGTGGCTAGAAAAGGTGTTTAAAGATCAATTTCATCTTTTCTCCATTTTTGAGCATCAAGTGGGCCTAGTTTTGATTTTTCGTCTTTTAAGCCTTGATTTGTCCCCACTTGGTTTTTATTTGATCATCAGTCCCAAGGGGAAACGAATTAAATATGCAAGTGAAGTGAATGAGGAAAGTAGTTTATTAAATCATATGCCTTGTATTTTTCCTCCATCCATTTTAAACAATAACTTGCATAAATTTTATGATCCTATCAGTTTTTGGATGGAGGATGGCTTCACTAGTCAGTCGTCTCCTCTGCATTATTTCATGTTGCACCACTCAAATCCTTCTTCAATTTCTGAACAAGTCAAGAAGATTGTGCTCTCAATAATTTTTAATCCAATCTTGACTTGTTTCATCAACAAAAATCAAAGAAGAATCATTAATTTATTTGATGAATGGTTGCACTGGATTTATGATTTTACCTAACATTTGTGCTCACTGGTTAGAGTAGGGTAGGTAGGTATTGAATAAGCTCACTTGAGCAGTAGGATTTGTGTGGTTTTTCTTTTTTCTGTGTGCCGAGTATTGTCCCGTCCTTTGTCTTGTTTCTGCCTGAGTTGAGTCTTGCTCCTTCCTAAGCTTGTCTCTTCTCCTGCGTACATTTAAGAAATTATAGTTAGCATTTCTATATTTGTTGGCTGCCTGTGCAAGTTGAGATTGCCTGAATAAAGAAGTACTTTTGTCCTCCTGCACAGTGAATAAAAATTGTAAATGATAATAATATATGCCATGTTAGTTTAAATTTATATTTTGACGCATTTTCAGTTTATGCTTTAGATTAGTTTTCAGTTTTATTTTATATTTGTCCCATACATGCTCCATGATGGTATTCTAGTGTTTGTGAGAGCAGGAACAGGTGCAAGATAAAAGCTGAAAGCAAGGATGGTGCAGTGCTGGATTGAAGATTGATGCAGAGGTGTTCGAGACCAGAGATTCTGAGGTTCTCAAGCGCTCTCTCCCTTAGAGCACTTGTCCCAGCTGGAGCCAGATGTTATCACACCATAGTAGCAGGACTACTATTCTTGTACAGCAGATATCTGCACATTTCAGAGCTTCATTTATTCCAGAGCATGGCTACATATATTGGATCACTCATGATCAGAGCAGTACATTATTCAGATATTGTATGACCTTGTGTCAAGGCTGAGCCTTGAGAGTTCAGATTTGATGACTGATGTGACCACTTATCCCATTACAGTTTCAGATTCAGTGCCTAGAGATGTATTTCAGCAGTGTTTCAGATGATGCATGATGATTGCTATTATGATGATGTTGTATGATCTATGGATATGTTCTCACTGACTGTGGATTATTAGCTTGTTGATTTAGTCATGATTATAGCATGTGCTTGGTATATTCTTCCTGATGTGGCAAACTATTTAAAATGAACTGTAAATCATAAAATGAACAATTGCTTGCACTTTTATGTCATCTAACAAAACTTACTGGTATTTCACCTTACATAGACATGGTCTTTCCCAACACCAGTTGTCTGCTAGTGTAGGCTCCATATCCACTTGTCTCCATCCATACATGACCTTCCTGTTTGACTTTAAACCCTGACTTGTCTCATTTGACTTTCTGATACTGAGGACTTCCCTATTTTTCTACCTCTGTGTTTGGACCGCATCCCTGTTTATTCAGTGTCTCGGCTCTGAGTTGGTGACAGAACTTTCCTTTGGTGAGTTGGATTGTAGGCCTAAATCATTCTGGTCGGTTGTCCCGATGTTTGGCATTGGCTCGAACTCCCCCTAGTCACTTGAGATGTTGTTGGCTAAAACTGAAAGCTCATGTTCTACCTATGGAAACTTAATAAATTCGCCCATGGAAACAAAAAAGGGCAAGAGCAATGAAAAGCTAAAAATACTCCTCGAAGAGTATAAGAAAGGTCCAAAAAGCAATAGTTCTTAAAAGCTATATCTAAACAATTGCTGACCTTGTGAATATATGAAAAACATGCCCTGGATGCAAGCTGCAACTAGTTGTGCTTCTCAGCACATCTGAAATCCGAAGGGTTATGTAGGCCAAAAAGGCCATGGAAATAAAATTGAATGATCCTAATGAACCTGGATCAACTTGATGTAGACATGATGCCTAAGTTGAATAAACACTCTCTAAACAACTTATCCATTTGTGAGGCACAGCCATCCCCCGTGTTCTTTTGTCCAAGCACAGAGTTTGTAGCTTCCCCCCTTATCCCAGTCCAAAGTATTTTTGAGTTGAGTTAGACAAGTCAAACCCTTGGCCCAACCTTGCTCCTAGCCTTCATCCTTCACTAGCAGTTTGACCATGTCCAATGGGTGAGTTTGTCATTTGAACTATGGTGCAAGTAATTTATTATAACAACGGAATATGTTAATATAATTAATGCCACTGAATGGAATTTATACTTTGAGCTTAGCTATGGGAATGATTAAAGAAGCATTGTCTTAGTCTACTGATGTGATTTATCCTTGATTATATATATTCTTGGGATCCGTGATGATGTGGACCATGTATGATGATTATTGATGATGATTTATGGTCCCACATGTTTGATGATGATATCATATGATGGACATATGATGCAGATGATGTTTGATCCAGTTCAGCAGGTTTATTATCACTTCAGATCAGCGGATTATACATTGTCCATACATGGTGGACCCTACAGCTGGCCCATTAGGGCAACCCATGGAGTATGAGTACACATTTCTAGTGGATTTGGGTCTTCTGGATCCATTGAGACACTTATCATTCAATTCCGGGCACTTCTGACAGTGATTGATGCAGTTCTACACTTGTTGACCAGATTTGGGGCTGATTTCCCAGCCTGAGCAGCAGGGGCCCCGAGAGGCCAGTTCACCTAGGGCGCTGATGATGGAGGGGGTGGTCCAGCCACTTGTTATTACCATTTATCCCCCCTCCCGGAGAGCCTGGTGGGCTCAGATTGACAGCGCTAGCACCCTAGGAGGCAGTTTTGGCACTTTCACAGTTCCCGAGGCAGTTAAAAAATGGGATAAAGTGGTCACTGAGGAAATCGATTTGGGCAATTGAGGCAAGGTTTTGGCATTTGGTTTTCACAGAGGTCTTCCAGGTTGATCTCACTATCTTCCAGTCATTTTTCACCATGTGGGTATCTCCAGATTGATCACAGGAGGACATTTACTGCTCGACTGTCATGGATTCTGAGGACAGTTTTGGTCATTGTTATTATATTGGACATATTTTATTACTTTATTGTGCCTTGGGGTGAGCTAGCAAGGATTTATACCTCCTAGCCCCACCATGTGCTTATTTTACCATGTCCTAGTCATCATGAGGTGGATTATTGTACTTTTTACCCCTCTAGTGGGATGACGTCACCCTCCATTGTACCATTTAGTGAGGGCGCTATTGTTATGTTGAGTGATCCATGTGATATTATGTTATGGATTCATCCTAGCCATTGATTGTATGATGAGATCTTATAATCTCAACCACTCATTTGATGTAGTATTATGAAGTGGTATAGGGTTTTGGTCTTTATTATCCTATATAAGGAGGAGACCCCCCATTGTAAAGCTGACCTTTGGAGCTCTGGAATATTGGAATAGAAGATTTTTTGTGGAGCACATCTCTCTTGGCTTGTGGATTCTCTTGCATATTGAATATAAAGTATCTCTTCTATGTATCATTGTGGATCTATGTGTTTTTGCTAACCTTTTGACAGGAAAGTCGAATTGGAGAGAGGAGGGCGACTTTTGGAGGGTTATTGTTGGAGGGATCCACATATTCTCTCTTGGGTTGATCTTGTGACAGGGAGTATCATTATTGTATCTTTGTGACATAGTTGATGCTTTCTATTACATCTTTCTACCATTTTCATAATCATCTTGCTTGACTTGTTTCTTTGATCTTGTCTTGTAGGAGGAGGACGATTTGGCTATCTTGGAGAAGGGAGATTTGGTTGGAGCACTTGGATCTCACTCTTGAATATAAACATAGGAGAATGCTATCAACTTGCAAGGTGGCCATAAGCAAATTGAGGTAAGATCTACAAGGTATGTGCCTCTTTCATCCATTCTATCTCCATTGGTCATAAAACCCTAATTAAATCAAACCCCAATTTTGGTATTTTTTTAGATCTACTTAGATCTACCCTTGCAATTGAAAAGATTTTAAGAACCCACCTCTATAGGATCCACCCCTAGTTGGATCTATAGTTTGGTGGTGATTGGCTAAAAATTGACACACCTTTCAATGCATAAAGCCTTCTTGAACCTAAATCGATTTTCCTAAGAGAAGCTTGTTGGGTAAGATCTAGCACATGGGTAGGTGAGATCCCACTTGATTTGACATCTAGACACTTGATCACCTATACCCATATCCTTACTTTGGTGAAAACTACCTTGTGGACATCTCTCCATGTTTTGAGGGGTTGAAACCCCCTTTTGATTTTCTTGGTACCTTAAAACTTAGATCTACTAAGATCTACCCATTGGATTCACTTGAAACTTTGAAGGAACATAGATCGGGGTACTAACACCCCGGATCTACATTTTGGTGGCCATTGGACTTGGTTTGGTCCACCAAACCCACTTTTTGCCTCTCCTTGAGAAAGTCGCACCCCTTTGGAGTTTTGAGTTGGACCACTTCTAGGAAGTGGGTGTTGGAAATTTTTGTGGATTTGGAATGCCCATGCCTTGAAACCTAGGTCTAGACTGTCCTTTTGTCCCGATCTACCTTGGGGATTGCATTCCTTGTTTTAAGGAATTGTGGTCCACTTTTGGTCATCACTCAAAAACCTAGATCTAGTAAGATCTAACCATTGGATCACATCCATTTCACTTGACTTGGCTTCTAGGTGTCCCGATCTACACTTTGACATCTTTCTTGACTCCATTAGCCCACTAAATAAGGCACTAGTCCTTCTCCAAGCAAGGCGCACTTCTTGGGATTAGTGTCAAACCCTAGATCTAGCACATGGGTAATCCTAGAACCAACTCTAACTTGTAGATCTAACCTAGATCTAGCCTATAGTACCATCTTCACACTTAACTTCACCTTGTGGCCCCACCTAGAACCATTTCACACTTCCCAAGGCAACAAGACCCACTTGTGTAAACACATGGTACTATACTTAATAATCATACCCCATCAAGTGGCCTAAACCATACATAGGTTGAAACACTAACTATCCATGATACCACCTTCAACCATACCTTAAATATTAGGTCCACTTAGCCTTGCATTGGTTTCCGTAACTCACCCTTTGAAACCTTTTGCTTGAGACCAATCAACTGTGATTGGGGTATAGGGTCTCCCCCTTGGTCTAGCTATACCTTGACCTAAAGCGAAGAGTGCCTCGGTTGACGTGACTCCCGCATTGCATTGGGAACCGTGGCATCTCTTAGGTCACCTCTTTAGTTGCCTAACTCCTCTACCGTCCCGGATGGGATACCTCTAGGGGCAACTACAAGTTGTGTGATAACAATAGTGATACTTGATCTCAATGTGCTTCGACTTGTCATGGAACACTGGGTTCTCCGACAACTTCACACAACTCTGGTTGTCGCAATATATACAAGTAGCATCCAATTGGAGATCAAATAAATCAGACAGGAGCTTCCTAAGCCATACTAACTCACAACTAGCCGAACAAGCTGCAACATACTCTGCTTCTGCTGTACTCAGTGCCACACAGGATTGCTTCCTGCTAAACCAAGAGATCATACCGGATTCCATACTGAAGCAGCACCCCGAAGTGCTCTTCCGATCAATGGCACTGCCTGCCCAATCCGAATCAACATAACACTCCAGGTTAAACTTTTGATTCGCATCATACTTGAGCCCATAGTCAACTGTACCCTTCAGGTACCTCAGAACATGCTTTGCAGCAATCAGGTGAACATGTCTTGGTTCTGTCAGGAACTGGCTCAATGTGTTCACAACAAAGCAAATGTCTGGTCTTGTATTCGTCAAGTACATCCAGGACCCAATCATCTGATGATACATCGTGGCATCAACCGGATCAGATGAAGTATCACATAGAAGCTTCAGGTTCGATGCCATAGGTGTGGCCATGGCCTTGTAGTCCATCATCCCGAACCTCTTCAGGATCTCTACTGCATACTTCCCTTGTCCAAGGAAGATTCCATCTGCACTCTGCCACACCTCCATGCCTAGAAAGTAATGCATCATACCCAAGTCCTTCATCTCGAACTTGGCGACAAGCTTCCTCTTTGTGTCGGCAATCAACCTATTCTCACCTGTTACAAATAGGTCATCCACATACAATAGAAGTATCACTGGATTTCCTTCCTCAACCTTGTAGTAAAGGTTGGAATCCGCTTTACTCTTGGTAAAGTCCAAACTGGACAGGAAGCTGTCTATCCTGCCGTACCATGTCCTAGGTGCTTGCTTCAAGCCACACAAGGCTTTCTTCAATCGGCACACATATGACTCCCTGTCATGTTTCTCAAAACCAAGTGGCTGCTCCACATACACTTCCTCTTCGACTACACCATTCAAGAAAGCTGTCTTGACATCCATCTGGTGTATCTTCCACTTCATCACTGCAGCCAGGGCAAGTACTGTTCTTATGGAAGTGTATGTGGTTACAGCTGCAAAAGTCTCTTCATAATCTATCCCTTCTTTTTGGGAGAAGCCACGAGCCACAAACCTTGCCTTGTATTTCTCTATGCTACCATCTGCAGCATGCTTGATCTTATAGATCCACTTGGAAGTCACAACAGACTTCCCTTCTGGTTTTGGGACCACATCCCAAACATCATTCTTCATGATCGACTGGCATTCCTCGATCATGGCATTCTTCCATTACTGCATCCCGGATCCTAGGAACTTCAGATTCTTCAATATCTTCAGTAGATAGTTTTGTTGAACTTCATTGCTAGAACAAATGTTGTAGTCCTTCTTCTGTAGGTGATTGTACACGATCTTTCCGACAAGTCAAATTCAATTGCATGATTATAAACTTCTCATAGTTTTCAGAAGAAAGTCTTACACATAAAGGCATATGTCATACAGTCATGCAATTATCTTAGCCAATGCTTTAATACAACATTCATCCATATCCCGTATTCATACGGTAACTTTCGAGATGCCTTCCATCTCTACCAGAACATTGTTAAGAGTTTGCATTACTCCCAACATGTCAGCAAAGAGGTTTCATTCTAGATAAGTAGGAATGGAATGTTGTACAGTGCCATAGGCCACTTACCCATCACATGCATATTAGTAGTATCTTGTTCATTAATGCAACTTTTTTAATATGCATAATATACATCCTAAATCTAGGAACATAAGTACAACATCATTTAAGTAATCATATATACAGGAAATAACAATAAAGATACTTATCTTTGTTTGGTTGTTGGGTGGACTCCCTCTCAATCTTTACTTCCTTGCAGGAACTACTGGAGTCTCTAATAGTGTGCACCTTAACCAATGCTAAAAATGGATGAGAGGTTCATCCATAGATTATTTGTCTTCCGGAGTCCAACTTTGCAGTAGCTTCTTGAAGTCTGCTGAAGTGAATTCTCCACCATTGTCGGATCTAAAGGTCTTGATCTTCTTTTCAGTGTGATTTTCTATCAAGGCTTTGAATTCCTTGAATTTGCTGAATACTTCATCTTTGTTCTTCAAGAAATAGATCCAAGTCTTCCTAGAGAAATCATCAATGAAAGAAACATAATATACATACCCACTCAGAGAACTAGATGACATCAGACTGCATACATCAGAGTGGATAATTTCCAAGATTCGTTTTGCCTTGCTTTCACTGCTTGGAAATGCCTTCTTTGTGTTCTTTCCTTTTGCACATCCTTTGCAAACACCTTCATGCTTTGACTGGATTTCAGGAAGACCTTCTACTGCTTTGCTTGCAATTGGTAGTGCCCTATAGTGGACATGTGCAAGCCTTCTATGCCAAAGTTCACTTGGCTCTACTGAGTCATGAACCAAGGCTTGTTCAGGTTGGCCCTTCAATTTGTATAATCCTCCCTCTTGCTCTCCAATCACTACTGCATCATCTATAGTCTTACCTTTTGGCCACATAAGAACTTGGACATCTACAAATGCAACCCTCATGCCTTTTGCATCTAATGCATATATGGAGAGAAGGTTCTTCTTAAGACCTGGAACATATAGTACATCTTTCATTTTCATAGATTTTTCAGAGTCTAGCTTATAGGAGTCTTCACCACTTCCTTTTATGGGATACTGGTAGTCATCCCCAAGTTTCACCTTGTGAGGTGATTCATGTTCAGTTAGATTTACAAAGGATCCCTTGAATCCTGTCATATGTTTGAAAGCCCCACTATCTATAAGCCAATCATTGCTTCCCTGAGTAATAATACTAGCCCTAGCCCTCTTCTTGAGAGATTCATCATCCTTTGCATTGTGAGCATGATGTCTTCTTTTTTTGTTCTTCTTCTTGTGAGAGCCATCTTTATTATTTCTGGGACAATCCCTGGAATAATGTCCCTTCTCATCACATGTATAGTATCGAACATAGGACATGTTTCTTCGAGGTCTGAGATCACCCTTCTGATTTTGATTGTGATGCCTTTCTTTCTTACTGTGATGATGTACTTTATTGTCATCATACTTCTTGGAGTGTGCTGTGAGGGCTTGGTCTTCATTCCCCATCTTCTCTTTTCGAGCTATAATCTGAGCTTTTTCCTATGAGCATTCTTCCCACAGTCTACTGAATGTGATAAGTTTCTTCCTAGCACAAATTCCTTGGATGAAGGAATCCCATGACCTAGGAAGGCCATTTAGAGTGGTCATCACCACTTCTCCATTCTCTATATCTTCTCCCACAGCTTCAAGTTGTTCTTTCATCTGGGAGACCCTTGAAAAATAAGACTGCATGGTCTCTGCATTTTGGATCTTGACATTCTTTAGTTGATTCCTCAAGGTCATCTTCCTATTTATGTTCTTCCCTTCAAATAGCTTGGTCAAGGAATCAAACATCTCCTTAGGTGTCTTTAGAGATGACACATGTGGTATGAGATGGTCCTTGATAGAATTAGCAATGATCCTCTTAACCGTGACCAAGTTCCTCTTGTGTAAGGCCTTAGCCTCATCTCCCTTTGGAACTGGAACCTCTTTACTTATGTAGTTGTCCAACTCATTCTCTTATAGGATTAACCCAATCCTATACTTCTATGCTCGGAAGTTATCACCCCCTTCAAGCTTATCCTCAAGCTTGGTGTGGTGAGACATGGAAATAAAAGATTTAGGTCTTACCACTTGATTTGCTAAAAACTGGATCTGGCACTGGTTTAGGGTTTGTCAGAGAAACCCTAAAAATTCAAACTTTGAATTTCAAACTTCTGAAAGCATGGAAATATGCGCCTTGTTGAGTTGATCAAGTTGGTATACTTCATTTTTGAAAATTGCAAAATTTGACCCCTTAAAATTGTCTTTAAAACTTCTGGATCTACTGGACAGGATCCTGAACTAGGGTTTGATAAAGCCTGACCTTCTACCCAACCAAAAAGTTCGATCTTGTGCTCTAAACTTTCAATTTTTTTGAGGAGCATCTAGCAGTGGTCACAGATTCCAAAAATTCCAACTTTCTCCGAAACCCTAATTTCCCGCAGCAGTGACAGGCCAAAAACTGAAAGTGCTTAGAATGAGATTTTGTTTCGATAGAAAGATGCGCCCTTGCTAGGAGAGTCAATCTAGCCTCCTGCCTCTGATGATCTGTGGAGAGAAACCCAAAAATTAAGAAGCCCTAGCTTCCGCAGCTGCACAGTGTCTTCTTCTCAGGTTAGCTATGATACCATGTTAGATTTTGAGCATTAATTCAATATGATCTAGGATCTTATCTGAGAGAATAACATGTACAACATATCAATCACAAGAGACAATAGACACAGAGTTTCCTCGGGGAAAACCAAGAAGGTGAAAAACCCCGCAACTTCCTTAAAGATAGAAAGAGCAATGATACAAGTCCCCAAATACAAGAGATAGTCTCCTAGCAGCTTCTCCTCCTCCACTTGTGCGCAACACTCACATGAGAGAATGATAAGTGAGTGAATGATCAAATAGAGTGACACCTTCACGCTATTTATACACTAACTTGACTTGCCTAATAACCTAACTGGGCCGACCTCTCTAAGAGAGTCTAATAACCCATGGTAACTCAACTCTGGGCCAACCCCACACTTGGTGGTCTAATAACCCAGCACATATAAGTTGCGACACTTGCAATACAACTTGCGACACTTGTAAATACAAATGATGACACTTCCGTACAGAGGAATAATAACATCTCTGTAGGGATACAATATACATATATGAAATACATTCCGAAGTTACAAATACATCAACATCTTTGACTAAACCCTTGTGCTAAGACTTGGTTGTGTTTGGATCCATGGTGCTGAGATTTATTTAGGGTGTGTTATATGTGTTGAAGTTAACTGTGGTCTGAGCTCTTGTGCTTCTTGCTTGAGGTCTTTATTGTTTGGGGTTAAAGGTTCTTCTAGTGTTCTTGTGCTTACATCCTTTGAACACCTTTTGTTTTGAGTCTTGTTTGATACTGTCACTGTGTTTTGATTGTCATTGACCATCATCTGTCTATTGGGAACCTGCTGCTGCAACTCTGGGCATTGCATACTGCTCTGTATGGCAAAATGGCTACATTGGTCATCAAATCTGAGTTTCCTGAGACTCAGTCATGACAAAGGAATATACTGGCTGCTCATAATAATAGGAGTGATCCAAAAATATATGCTCATCTCAAGCGTCTCAGTGTAAAGGACTGGCTGAAAAATATACTGGAATTTGGAATAAATATATGGTAGCCCCAGCTAGTATAAATGTGATAACATCTGGCTCCAGCTTGGACAAGTGCTCTACTGAATAGAGCGCTTGAGAACCTCAGAATCTCTGGTCCTCATCACTCTACCACTAGTATCCTTGATCAATGCACTCTAGCTCTGCATCATCTACGAAATGTACCTGCTATCTGCAAAATGCCGAGAGCTATACCAAACTCGCAGACCGGTCGTCAGAACAATGCATGTATATACATAAATCTCAAAAATAAACAATACTGAAAATAAAATGCAGAAAGTAAAGGCTAATCTACTAACATCACTTCAAAATTTATTATTGTGTAGGAAAAGAAAAAGACAAGTACTGAGGGCTAACTTCGAGCTTCAAAAGCGATCTTAGGGAAAGACAAAGGTGCCAGACTCAATGGTCGAAAAAAAACTAAACTACTGCTCAAATGAGCTTATTCAGTTCCTACCTACTCTAACCTACCAGGCAAGCAAAAAGTCCAAGACTAAGTGAGGTCAGGGATGTAATACCTTAACTCCCTTTGGTTGATAGGAAGTAAAATTAGTCGCCCATTACCAGTAGCAAGAAAACACATGTCTCCAATGCATTGTTCTACCGTGAAAGGTCCAACCCAAATGCCATCAGCCTGTTCAGATCTGATATATAATAAATGATTAGGGATGATGACTTGACTTCCAGTAGGAAATCTATTCGTATTTACAGATTTAGAAACAACTTCAATATTACGTATAGGAATTGGATGGAGCTCAGCAAGGTTTTGCGGTTGCGGGGTGACAATTCTTGAGTTATTGTCACCCCGCAACCGCAAAACCTTGCTGAGCTCCATCCAATTCCCATACGTAATATTGAAGTTGTTTCTAAATCTGTAAAAGGAACTGCACTAAATCTGGGTGGACCACCATCGATAGGAATGGCTACCCTACCAACTAGGACTTCTCTAATTTCTCTTCTCATCTCCTAAACACTTATATTAGGCTCTTCCTCTTGGGGGAAAATGACATGCTTTGCAGTTTCCCCAACAGTCCAGAAATATCTATGTTCTTCCAAGGAATGAGGCATATGGGATATAGCAGTGGAATGACTAGAACCTTCCCCTGTAGGAACTGGAATACTCATACTCTCTAACTCAGTGGACAATGCTTCTAAGTGAAGATCTGAAGACATAGGAATGTGAGAGGGATCATGATGTTGATGACTAGATGACTCCGATGGTAATAAAAATTGAGGAATGTGAGGATATGTAGATAAAAAATTGTTTTGATTTTGGGAAGGAGATTCTTGAAAAATAGCAAGATTGTTTAAAGCAGGATCCCCTTCGGGGCAATCATTAATTAAGGCATCCTCTTCCCAACTTAAAGAATTGTCATGAGCTTTATTTAAAATACCATCTTCCAAAGATAAATGAGATAAGGAATCAGGAACATCAGAATAATGGGATCCATTAATTTCATCATCACTTTCCGATACAGGAGAAGGATGTGTTCCCTCAGAATGGTTTGCCCAAGGAAGAATGGGGTCAATGCCTTGCCTTCCTCTGGCTAGATTATGATCATAAAGTGCATTAGATTCCCTAATTGTTCTTGGAATACGTTCACCTCGCCTTATGTCATCCAAATCATCTACAACTTCAAGTGTTAGATTTTATTTACTTGTTCTTGATTTATTTCATTATTGGACTCTTGACCTTGAAGTTGATTTTCATTTCCTCTCAATTCATTCAATTCCTTCGAAAACTTATTCCTAAGCATTTCCAAATTTATTCTCCTAGCAAGTTCAGCTATCTGCTCTTCTTCTTTAGAAGAATTAGTATCTCCCATTACCATGAATATATTTTCTGATTGCGATAATCCCCAAATTTCATCATCATTTTTAATCATATTAGCCTTGGCATTATTTAAAAGTTCACCCCCATGGGTGTTTTTTATCCCTTCCTCAAAAGTTTCCAAATGTTTGTCAATACATGGTTCTCTATAATTCTGATTAAGGCACCATTTGAATTAGGAACACATATATAAGATAAATCCATCATAAGGTATCCACCCAGACCTGCTGCCCATTTTCTAGACAAAAACATTCCATATGCTGGGGTAAAGTCTATCACTACAACATCCATCATGGTGGAAATGTCTGAGCATGCAAAGAGATCAACACTCAAGTTTTTGATCAAACCATAGGATTGCACACGTCTTGAATCAATACCACAGATATTTCCATAAGGCCTAGTCACCTCCAAACCCATTTCTTTCATGACATGCAAAGGCATAACATTCATGGCGGCTCCATAATCTAAACATACAATTGTGACGGAGCATATTCTGAATGTGCAAGGTAAGGTAAAAAGGAGGGTGACCACCATTCTTTCTCTCATAAATAGCAGAATGGATGTTAATAGGTGGATCTTTCTCCACTTTTCTAATCTCTGTTCCACTAAGACTCCGTATATGACATGATTCTAAAACAATCTTAGGAGTCTTCTTTTGGTTGATGCCTTCAAAGAAATCTTCTACTTGGTTTCTAACTGAAGGAACTTTCATTAACTCAGTTACAGGGATTTACACATGATCTTGTCCAATTCCTTCATAATATCAATGTTCAAGTCATAATCACACGGGGCAATTTCATCCTTTTCCTTGTTAACTTATTCATTCTTATTACGTTTGTCTAGGAAGGAAGGAGATTGGGAATCCACACTTCTTCTTTTATAGATTTGAATTTTGGGTTGTTCCTTTGGTTCAGGGAGATTTATTGCACAAGACGAGGAGCTTTGCTCTTCAATTAATTATTCTTGCTCCCATTCTTCTTCTTCTTCTAAGAGAATCCTTCTAAAATCGTCATCATAAGATAGATCTCCTACTGAATTGATGTTTTCGGGTTGATCATCAGGGTAAGTGGTGTCTAAAGTTTCTTCTTCTACTTCGTCACACCAATTTACATTCTTTTTTCTCAGAGTTTTCTGGATACTCAGGACGTCTTCTACTGTTATCTCCCTCAGGCCTCCTTTTGTTGTTCCAATAAGGTTTGGGACCATAAGGGTTTCTATATCATTCAGAGTCCTGGAAACTTGCGACATTTTTAGTCATGACAGTTAATTGTCTCATCATCTCTTGCAAGGTCTCTAACGTGTCCTTTGTGTCCTTAGGTTCAGTCACATGCTCCTTGGGTTTTCGAAGTTTAGGATCCGACCTAGAAGTGGATGGGGAATAATGATCGAAAAAGTTTTCTTTCCCCATGGATGCTGCATTCGACTCAACAGTCTTAGCATTAAGTTGAGCAGTCTTTAGGTCATTGGGATTTTTATCTTTTAAGTGGTATCCAAGCCATCCTTCAAAGGAATTAAGATAATGAATAACAATGGCTTGGTCTTTTGGCTTAATGTCTTCCGGGATATTGGCTACAGTCTTGTCAAATCTAAGGTTAAACTCATGGATTGTTTCATTCTCTTTCTTCTTGATATCAAACAATTGATGCAAGAGAAATTTCCCATCAAACTTTCGTGACCACTCATTATTAAGCTTTTTGACAAAACTGTCATATCCATTAATGGACGAAGCAGGCAATCTATCAAACCACTTCCTAACATGTCCTTCTAAAGATGCCAAAAGGCCCCTCATGAAGACATCTTCGTCAGATGCTCCATATGCTTCCATGTGTTTCCATACCTTGTCTATATGATCTTCTATGGTTATAGCAGAGATTCCATCAAACTTAGGAACCTTTTCAAAATATTTTTTTGGCATGTCAATGGGGGTTCCTTGGATTTGAGAAAAATCTAAAGGAGAAGGTTTAGCCTTTCTTCCGAAAATTCTAGGATTTTGCGGAGGATTGTTCTGGTTTCCACCAGTGTTTGTACCACCGGCCATTGGACTAGATGAAGATGAAGGAGATCCAATAAAATGTTTCGATGAAGAGTTAGGATTAGAAATCTTCCAAAAGAAATTGGATGAGTTCTCTTGAATGTGTCTTCAGTTCTGAGTATACGTTGCAGGGATTCCTTCAAAATTTGTTGGACGTTCTAAGAACTTAAGATTTATGCGTTGGGTTGGGTCCGTAGTAGAGTCGCGGGGTGGAGTCGCCAGGTGAACCACACAAGTAATTCACCAAAAGGATAAATGTCGTAGGAGAGGTGAGATGAGTGAATTAAGATGGTGATTGGAATAATTATAAAGATTAGAAAATGCAATCACCAAACAAAGACCGGATGCGATAAGATATATGCTAACGCATGGACACTCGCAGACACCGAAAGTAAGCCTCTACCTCCCCGACAACGACGCCAAAATGTTGTCACCAATCTTGTAGTTGCCCCTAAAGATGGATCCTATATAGGATGGTAGAGGGGACATGCAACCAAAATGGTGAACCATGAGAGCCTCGATTCCCAAAAGGATTGGTTGTCACGCTAATCGAGGCACCCTTCACTTTATGTTATCTAAGCCCAAGACAACAATGGGGGAGACTCGGATCAACTCCCGACAGGAGAGATCCAACCAAGACACTAGATCAAATTAGATGGATGAAATACGTAAGGTGTTAGGTATGATCAAATCAAAAAATCCAAGAAGTGTTTGCAAATAATTCTTTTATAATCAAAATTCAAGAGCCAAAGGTCCCTTTACAAGGAGAGGGTTTCTCCTTTAAATAACTATGGGAGAGACCAAAACCCTAACCACCTTTTTAATGAGTGGCTAAGATCAAAAGATACATAAGTGATAATCTATGGTTGAGATGAGCTAAAGTCCAAGGCTGTTGGGAGCGGGGAGCGAAGCGGGAAGCGGGAGCAAAAAGCGAAATTTTCAAAAGCTTCCATTTCGGGAGCATTTTTTATATAATATATATTTTAATATATTTTGATGCATATAAATTAAAAAAAACATGTATTATGCCAAATTAGCTATAGAAAACATCAAAACATAGAATCTAGATATTCATATAACCATTTAGTACACATTGATATAACATTAATGATTAATCATCTCGTCTTCTAGATTCTAGGAGCTATAACTTATAACATTTTCATTAAATGAGCATCATCAAATCATCAATCATCAATCATCAACAACATCAACCTTCAAATTTCAACATATAATATTTGCCATCAAACTAGGCCATAATGTTTACAAAATAGGCCAACCGCCAAAATAAACATGAAAATGAAATACAAGTAACAAACTACAAAGTTACAAAGTACAAAGTACAAACTACTATGAATCTACTAAGCTTTCCGCTTGCCACGAGTAACTTCCAATTTCTTTTCTCGTGTTCTAGGTGGAATAGGTGCTGGTGGAAGTGATCGTGGAACATGAGTAGAAGATGAATGGCCCCCGTGGGCTGAAACTGGACGTTGTGAAGCTAAAGGCAAAACTCTTGCATCCGGAAAGCTGCTTCTGCTTGGGGGTGGCATCTCTGTATGGGTAGTCTGAATTGGATCATCATGATCACCCAATAGTTTAGCCTCCAAGCGCTCTAATGCTATGGCTCCATCCTCCACATTAGCCTCCTCTGGATTGTTGTCCCAAGTCAAAAATGTTCTATCATTCTTGGCCGCCTCACAATAATGGGACAACAACCTCAAGTTGTAGTGCACATAAACCAAGCTTTTTGTGTGATCTACATTCAGACTGTTTCTCTCTACACTGTGGATGAAGTTGTAGGTGCTCCAACACCTCTCTGCAGAAGAGCTATTAACAACCTGTGATAGCACCCTCAGCGCCAATTTATGCAAATATGTGGCTCCAGAGCCATGCATGTTCCACCAATGGATAGGATCCAATCTGTCTCGATCTTTGGTTGCAAACATCGAACCAAAGCGTCCATGCTCACTTATGTATATGCTCAATTCACTCCGTACTTGAGCACACTCTTCCTTATCAGGGACCAACTTTTCTAATGCAAGCATATACCCAGCAGCAACCTTTGGATCTGTGTGGGGTTTTTTCCTGACTCCACCCCTAGGTGCAGGTTGGGCCAACCAAATTGGAGAATAGTATTTTGGGGTGAGGACATATGCAAGGGCATGGAGTGGAACATTTAGATTATCCCACCTTTTGACCACAAGTTTATGAATATGGTCATACAAGACTGCATCTCTTTGCTCAACAATGTCTTTGATTTGACCAAGCATGCTATCCATCTGCTCATATACCTCCCCAATCACCGGCTGATCTGTATCTGCAAAACAAATCATGTTATAAACTGGCTTGGTGAACTGCAGAACATACCTAACCTGTGACCAAAAATGACCTTCAAGAACGGTGTCCTCCAACTCCTGAAAGTCACTTCTATCCGATGCACTTGCAACTCTGTCTTTCAATTCCTGCCATGGATCACTTGATACCATACTAGCCAATGCCTCTCTTACCTTCAAAAGCCTCCTAAAGGTGAGGTAGTAGCTAGCAAATCTAGTCTTTGCAATCTTCAATAGCTCCAACTTAGAGTGATTGCGAAAAATGTGGTGGGCCATGCTATGATTGGTAATAAATTTGATCATTTTCTTACCTCTCTTGTACAAGGCACCAATCCATCGGTAATTATTGTCTTTCATCTTAACAATATCACGCATCAAAAGGTTCGATGTGTGAACCTAACACCCTGACCAAAATATGTTGGGATACTTATCCATAATGATTGCTCCTGCTGCCTTACAATTAGCAGCATTATCAGTGATGACTTGAATGACATTGTATGGCCCAATCTCCTGAATTGTTTTAAGTAAAGGTTGTGCAATATTAATAGCGGTCTTGTAGCGATCTGAGTAGTCATGGGCTGAAAGGAAGACCGCACCGCTAGCAGAAATGCCAAGAATATTTATCAACGGCTTGCCTTTAACATTTGTCCACCCATCAGATACAATGGATACCCCATAGTTGGACCAATCATTTGTGAACTTTCCAAGAACACTATTGATTTTGGCTCTTTCCTTGTCAAGTCCCACGGTTCTAGCTTTGTCATACCCAGGGCTTCTGTATCCTTGAGGGCCACCATTGATGGCTTGTACCATTTCATGCCAATAGGGTGAGAGAAGAACATTGAATGGCACACCACATGCATAAAGAAACCTATAAACTTTTGAATCCACATCATCTCTACAACCTTGGTCAAGGAAATTGGATATTGTTCTTCGTATAGGCGAGACTCCATGGGGAGATGAGGCTCCCGATTGAGCCGATGATGATCCAGCAGCAGCTCCACTGCCAAACATTCTCTGTGGGGATTCAGAATCAACCCTTGATCTCTTGGACTTGTTTTGAGCGGCCTCTTCTTCCATCTTGTATTTGCTTCTCTCTTTAGCTCCCACTTTGTCACAAGTTTTGACTCCATGAGACTTACCTACATCGCATGACATAACCCCACACAAATGCTTTCTCACCCGGGTATATGAACCAGTGTATGTTTTCCCACAATGGGGGCATCCAAACTTTGTGGTTCCACCCCCTCTCCCTCCCCCTTGCCTTGTCACATACTTCCACAAAGGTGTTGTGTCTTTTTGTTTTTGCCCCACATCACCCTCACCCTCATCCTCATCATCATCACCCTCTTCCCCTTCCTCCTCTTCTCCTTGGTATGCATCACTCTCTACCTCTTCCCCCTCATCACTACCACCACCACATCTACTTCCCAACACCATCATAATAAGAAGAAGTGGAATGAAAAACCAAAACCACATACCCATCATGTTTCTTGATTCAAGATGAGAGTCACTTGTTCCCTGCAATAGAATGATGGAGAAGAAGATATTGGAAAGAGTAGGAGAAGAGAACATTGCAAGTTTTCCATTTTTTAACATAGTGAAAAAAAAATTGCAAAAACAAACAAAGAAGAATTTATAGAGCCTACCTTTTAGCTCTTCAATGGTGGTTGAATGTCTCTATGAAAGCTTCAATCTCCCTTGCAAGCTCTCTCCCCTTCAATCTCCCCTTCAATCTCCCACTCAATGCTCAAAGCTCTCAAAGCTCAAAGCTCTCAAACTCTTCCCAATCAAACAAATGAGTAATGGAATGAGTCCAAATGGACTCATTCACCTTTTAATGGCCCAAAGTGACCTATCCCAACAAAAAAAACCCTAAAAAAAATTTCCAAAAATAAAAAAAAAAAATTTCAAAAAAGCGCCCGTCCGCGGAATCGATTTTTTTCTTCCGGTTCGATTGGGAATCGATTCGGGATCGACCTGGGATCGATCTGGGAGCGACGATTCCCCAACAAATTACAAGATGGCAGGGAGCGTTTTTTTCACCTTCAATTCGTGAATTGAAAAATCGATTCCTGACGGAATCAATACCGAATCGCGCTTCCAAAATCGATCCCTCATCGATTCCGTCCGGAGTGCGATTCGGGATCGATTCGAGGAGGGGGGGTCGATTCCCAGCTGCTTTGAGCTCTGTTGTCCTCCGAAATGGCATGTGTGTCGTTTGAAAGCCCAAAATGTGCAACGGCAGCTGGATGACAACTCTCTCAGGAGAGAGGCCAATGTCACCACACTCCTCTCCTCTTCGCTTCAGGTTGGCTCTTCTCCAACACTAGGGGGGTATCCCTAAAATAGGATCGCTAAGGCATATGCAGTAATGGGCAAGGTGAATGGAAGAGGCTGCCTTAGAGAAACGGATGTAACAAAAGATAGTTTTAGATGGGTGATGGGAAAGGAAGGGAAGATCAATCCTCAGGGAAAGACCAGTGCCAGTATTAGAGAGGGGCGAATGGAGTCAAAGGAAAACACTAAAAGGACCTTGCTGCCAGATGAATGTAGTAACCAACTAAGAGCTCTTGCACTAGAGCATACCTGAAAGTCGCAAAACTTAAGAGAAAAACATGGGTCAAATAAAGTTGTGCTAGATTGTTAGCCTTCTACTCAGATGATCCCAGCTTAAGAATCGAAAGCAAGGAGCTAAGAGAGGTATTGCCTCATACAAAATGAAAGATGGCATACAAATAAAAATGGCAAACAAAGGGCGAAAGAATTCCCAATTTATCCAAAGAATCCCATCATGATATTTTTCAATTAAGTTCACGGGAAAAAACTTCCAAAATTCTCCATCCAGGTTACAATGAAGAGGCTAGCTCCTTTATAGGCCTAAAAAGGCTCTCTTAAAAGAAATAAATAATAATAAAAATAAAGCAAAAGTGAGATCCACTTTTCTCTCCACTTTAATCTCCAACGAATACTCCAAGTGTTTATTATTTTTATTAACAAGAAGCCCCTGTTTAGCTGGCTTTTCAAAAGCGTGGAACTCCAATTGTTAATCAGCTTCCAAATAAGAAATGAGGGGATGGAGAGCTGTTGCCTTGGATATTTGTTGCATATTCATGGGACATAAATCCGAGCTCCCAGCTGCCAAAATGATACACTGGTCAAATGAAAATACTGCCACGTAAACCCCAACGAGGAGTTAACTCCCCAAAGACTGCAATTTTTTGAAACAATTGGCCGACGGTGCAATACGCGATGATCTATAGCAATGTGAAATCGGCTGTCAAGAGGATTATTACATGCATTTTACAGTTGGCGTGAAATGGTGGACAAAAACAGCCATGAATCAGCTGAAATGGTCACAATGACTGATGGCTTTGGCGAATTGCAACTCTAACATAGCTATAGATGAAAGTCGCTCCAAAGCCACACACTACCAGTGAAGATGCCCCCAACTACTTGCCAGCTGCTCCAGAACCCCACCCGTGAACAAACGATGGATATGGACTGACCGCCGATGCAATCGACAGCTACTGAACCTGTGAAGACTTGTGGTGGTTGGGGGAATTTAATAAAACTGGCTCCCAACAAAGAAATACGCCAAACTTCACACTGCTGCTAACTGCCCAGCTAAAAACCGAGTCTTTCTTCGCAGAGGCATTTATCCCTAACTGTCGAATGTTGAAGATGATAAATGAATGACGGGTGCAATCGGCGGCTTCCATGAGTAAACAAACAAATCTTGAAATTACCTTTTGTTCAAGTCTCGGGCTCGGGTTGTCTCTATTTGTGACAGAGGATCCGATTTGGAATTGGTATCTCAATACTTCCACGTATCTCTGCTTGTCCACGATGGCCCCCGTTGATTTCATTGATGAATGATTTTAAGCTCTCAGTGCCAAAAAGGAAGGGCTTGGTTTCGTCTCGAGAAAAATCTACAGAAGTCAATGTTCCCGCCCCGATCACGTGTTTAAATTAGCTAATGGTGCCGCCTTTATGATGTCCATACTCTTGCAGGGCCGTCATTTGACGCTGAAGCAAGAAAAGCCGAGTCCAAGCTGAAATCTCAGTCTTTAAATGAAGTATGGGCTTTTGGTTGCAAGCTTGGCCATTCAAAAACGCGAAGGTGTCCATCCTTTCAAAAAGTGTGTCGATGTATATTGCAGGGGATTCAACCACCTTTAGCCATGTAAGTTTTCTGCCGCTATGATCCACAACTGATCCTGGGCCAAAAATTTAAATTTCCTCACAGACCACCCATAACCTCAAATTGAATAGTCCAGCCAACAACATCAGCTCTTCAATTCAGGGGAAATCTGTGGACTGTCAGAGTTACCACGAAGTTAGTAGACGCTGATAATAGTAATGGACTTCCAACTATTTCATCAAATGGCCCACTTCTATCACTACTTAACATTAAAAAGATGACTGCATTTCCAGTATTGTCACCAGTCTCTCCATTGAATTTTTCATGTAACAGTTTCATGTTGTCTTCAAGTGGCTACCCATGACAAAAAAGGAGGTAACAAGCTCAACGTAAAGTACATGGATCAACTCAAAAATATAACAAGATGTCATGGACAAAATCGCCCTAGGGTGATGCCCCACTCCAAGTAACTAGGAAAACATAACATATCGCTCATGGTGGGTCTAGGGGGTGATATAATTCCTCCCTAGTGTGTCCCCATGGCATAATAACATAAGATGACTCAATGAAGTACAATAATATGCCCAAGTGGCAAAGTCGTGTGCCTCCAAGACACCATAAAACCATGAAAATGTGCTTGAGAAAGATGTGTGGGCCCCATTGACTGCTGCAATTGCTGTGGAAGGTGTGGGAGACATCATATACATCATCAAGATCATTCCTATGCCATTTCCTTGCTTCAGTAGCCCAAATCGATTTCCTCTGTAGCCAATTTTACCATTTTTTATGCCTATGTAAATCACCTGTAAAAGATAAAAATGCCTGTAACTCTCTGCTTGGTCACCCGAGGGGAAATCTGATTGCACCATGATGTCTAGGAGCATGGCAATATAGTAAAAACAAGTGGCTGGACCCCATACTCCCTATGTAGCGCCATAGGTGAACCAAGCAAATCATGAAACTCCTCTGACATGCCATTTTTAATGGTCAATCTGCACTGAAGTGATAAACTAAGAGAAATCCCAACTGAAACTTCCTGGAACTGAAAACTGACTGTCCCAATGGACTCAGAGATCCCAAATGCACTAGAGATGCATACGATTGCATAGTCATATGATATCACTACCATGCCCGAACATATAACAATAATAATAATTTGTAAATGATCAAAATCATAAAAATACCACAGATCACTATTTGAACCTGTAACTGCTGCATGGAACCATCTGGTGACCAATAATAGACCACATATCATCAATATCTATCATCCAGGGTCTAACTCATCTCATGTCCTGTGGTTGACTTAGTCAAACTGGGTTTGACCAGGTCAAACTGACCCAAGCTGAAACATCAAAGTGCTGCAAGTGTAACTCGTTAAGACATGCTTCATTGATCATTCCAATAGCAATATAAACATAAAGTGATCAATTCACTGGCGATCTAAAACAAGTTATTCAAGATTTTCATTAATAATGGTAGCTTAGACTAGAACCTCAAGGATATACTCACTTCATGGTTGTGATCAATTTGCTAGTGATAGGTGAAGGTGGAAAACTGCAAGGCTAGGCTAAGGGATGACTGTACTGACGCAACACTGTGATACTTTGGAAGTAGGAAAGGGGATACACACTAAAGCATATGTTGGTCAAGCAATAACACTGGGGATGGCAGTGTCTCACAAATGGGTAAGTTGTTTGGGAAGTGCTTATTCAACCTTGACAGATGTCTACAACTCACATCCAAGCTGACTTAGCTCCGTGAGGATCTTTTCTAGAGCCGCCATGACTAGGTGTCCGACAAAGCATAACTTGAGACTCTAGGGTACACTTAGAATTAGATGTCCCTTGCTCCATCTCATATCACAACCCGCAAGCTAATGAGGAATAAATCATTACATTCAAATAAGGTTAGCAATCATTGGATTTAGCATTTATTAAACCATTGCTTTATTTGGACCTTTTCATTTCACATTTCAGTTTCCATAGCCTTTTAGTCCGTGTGTGTTGAAAAACACATTCTTGGATTTTATTTCATTAGGCTTTTAGTCCGTGTGTGTTGAAAAACACATTCTTGGATTTCATTTCAATAGGCTTTTCATTCACTTGTGTTTAGAAACACATTCTAGAATGGCCTTTCATATAAGATATACAATAAAGTTTCTAGATACAATATAATGATGGCAGTACTATTTGTTTCAGGTCTAGCCAACACAACTTAGGCAACTCAGAGCCGAGACACAGAGTAAACAGGGAAGCTTATCCAACAAAGAGGCTAGAGTGGGGGAAGTCCTCCATATCACAAGCTAAGGAGTAAGTCAAGGTGAAAACAGTAACTGGATGGTAACGGATGGATGGAGAAAGTGGAAACATGGTGCCAAAACTAGCAAGCCAATACATGGTGGGATTTATCACTTCCATTCTCCTAAGGAGGGTAAAACCAATGAGTATAGACAAGAACCTCATAATTCTGAGCGAGACACTAGATAAATACATAATAACCACTGGGTCCATAATATATATATGATCACCAGATCATGACACTAAATGCTAAAATATGCTACTAGAATGACCAGAAAAGCATTATAAACCAATACACAAGATAGTACCTGCTGGATCATATACCTGTGCAAACCATCTGAACCATCATCTGTCTACTGGGAACCTGCGGCTGAACTCTGGGCACTGCATACTGCTCTGTATGGCAAAATGGATACATCGGTCATCAAATCTGAGTTTCCTGAGACTCAGTCATGGCAAAGGAATATACTGGCTGCTCATAATCATAGGAGTGATCCAAAAATATATGCTCATCTCAAGCATCTCAGTGTAAAGGATTGGCTGAAAAATATACTGAAATCTAGAATAAATATATGGTAGCCCCAGCTACTATAAATGTGATGACAATACTCTAACTTGTCTCTTTTATTCATGTTAGTACTTTGTTAGTTATACTAGTGCTGGTGATTACATGTTACTGAAGATTACTTTAACACAGGGACCTACTTGGTAGTGTTAAAGTTGAAAAAGATGAAAATTATGTTTTAAATTATACTGGTTTTTCACTGCTGTACTATTCTTGTTTGGTGAATTTAATTTTTGCATTAAAGTATATGAATTTTTGAATTCTCTGCAACAAACCCTAACTCTAACCCAAATTTAACACTCACTGTCTTGGACTATCTTGGACTAGCCCCCTTGACTCCATTTTCCCTTGTTAGATTGACACTAGTCTTATTGGTCCTCTCATCACCTTTTTATTACTATACTACACAAAGACCTAAACGTTTTGCTAAGCTATCTCTTCATATCACCTTGTGTTTTATTTCCAAGGCCTTAGCAACTGTGTTATTAGATCCTTGGAACCTTGAGGCTGGATCCGCATTTCAGATCTCGATCTGGTACTGCTAGGATCCAATTGCCAAATGGTTCTTGCATCACCGGAAACAGATGTTGTGATTATAGTTGGTTCCTGGGGCATTAAAGGCCCATACACATGGATCCCAAGGGTGTTTCATGAATTTGTTATTGGTTACATTCATAATTAATTTATATAGGAGAGTCTGCCATGCGTGGATTCCATAATTGTCAACCCTGGCTTAAACTCTGACTTTTTTTTTATTCCACCAGCAAATTGATATGAATTCGGTAATGATAATGAATTTGTAAAGTTATAGTAACAACATTTCTGACTTCGATAATGGTAAAAATAGGCCAGACTTTTATATTAATGTTCTGGCTACACTTTAAGTTATCAAATTAAAGTTATATAGAGTTAAATCAGACTTTTATATTAAAGTTCCACCTGACTTTTATATTAAAGATCCATTAGCACTTTAATATAAGTTATGAGTTATTGAATTAAAGTTGTATAAAATGATATTAATGTGTAAAGTTATATAAAATTATCATTAATGTTTAAAGTTATAAAGTGATATATACTTATAAATTATAAAGCGTAAAGTTATAAAGTGAGATAATTTCAAAATCATATTAAGATATAAAGTTATATAATTGTATTGAATTATAATTATTTATAAACTGTGTTAAAATTTCTGAATTTATATATTAAAGTTATGAATTTATAGATATCCATTAATGTGTGTGTGTATTTTAATAGTTGTTTTTCCCTCGAGGTGTAGACCAGTTGGTGATAGGTTGCAGTGTTATGGCACTCCTTGTGACGTTGCGGGTTCAAACTTTGACTAAGCCTTGTGTGCCGCCCATGGGGCAGTGTTGGTACGACTAGAGGTATAGTGGTAGCGGATCGGAATTGACTCCATGTCACGCGAGTACAAGCCCAACCCTAGTTACCAATTCCCTTAGTTACCAAAATAATTTTTTTTAATAGTTGTTTTAATTTTAAAAAATATAAAATTATATTTTTGTTGTTTGTATTTGTTATTTCTGTGTCATATCCGTATCCTGGCGTTTCAAAAATATGGTGAATCCGTATCCATATCCGGACCTGAATCCAAATCTTGGTAACTTAGCTTAGCAATCCTATCCTAAATCCCCCTTTGAGTTGGAGAAGAGCCAACCTATAGTGTAGAAAGGGAGTTATTGAGGTGACAATGAGTAACCCTTCTAAATTGCGGTTGGGATAGAATTGTTCATTTGGGCCTTAATCACACATGCTAGTTTGTGCTGTAACACTTGCCATACTTTCAAGTAATTGCGAGTCATACTTGTGACTTTGGTAACTATGTTATCTAGGCAGACCCTTAACAAGTGAGAACTTGGAACCTAGTCAACATATGACTCACATAATATACTTGTGTTTAGCCTAATTGGATGCTTAAATGTAAATGTAAGATCTCACTCAATGTTTTTGTTAGGGTTTGATCGCTAGGTTGATGCATTTGCTTGGAGTTTAAAGGAGTTTACATGTGTGTGTCTATGTTTGAGTGTTGAAGTGTTTAAAGTGTCAATTTCAGTGTAAAGGAAATTGAAAACATAGAAACTTCATATGTTAAAACTTAAAAGTAGATCTGTTTTGTTCCCTTTACCAATGCAAGAGAGGGAGAGAAAATTAAACAAACCTAGTTGAAATATATGCAATAAATGAAGTGCAATGTTCCCCAAATTTCAGATTGAATTGAGATACCCTGATTGCTCCATGCAAATATTTGACTTCCAAAAGTTTGAAATTTAGCCCTATGCGAGTGTGTGTATGTGTATTTATAGGCATGCCTGAATTATTTGTATAGTTCAATTCCTTATTTTGTTTGAAGGTGAGAAATGGAAGAAGAAAGAATGTACTTCTAAGCTATATAATTGGGATTTCTAAACTCTCTCTTCATTAAGGCTATCCTCTAGAATTCTGAAGATTCATTTTCTGTTTTCATTCTTTACATTATTTGTTTTATGTAGGGCTGTAGCACAAAGGTATCCCAAAAGTAACAACAAATATATATATATAAGATTATATGACTCAAATGCGCAACAATTACAATCCTTAGCCATTGTAGGTGGTACGATATGCTATGTTGCTAAGAGCCATTATATCATGCAATCCTCATCAACTGCCATAAGATCTGACACAATCCTCATGAGTGAGAGTCGTTTCTCATGCTTTTGTTAATACCTGTGATATTAATTGGCCTTTAAGGACTGAATTTCCACTACAAGGTTTTTGATGTGTGAATGTGTGTGTGTGAGAGAGAGAAAGAGAGAAAGTATGTCATGACATTTTCTTGTGAAATCTTAGTTGTATTTAGTTGCATTCTTTATAAAGTCTTGCATTCTAAATGTGATATTTACTTTTGTTATTAGTTAAAGCAAAAGTTGGCATCGGCAACTGATGCAATCAAATCTGTGTTTGGTCAAACTCGGGAAGGTCGTGAAAGTGCTGTAAGTTGTAAAAGAGATACCTTTGTTCCTTAAGAGCCACAGTGAAAGTTCATCTGAATTAGAGTTTTCTTTCAATTGTTCTTATTGCATACAATGACACTTAATATGATGCATTTGCAGACTGACAAACTTGAGCAACTCAAAGAGAGGATGGCAATGGTTCGAGAACTCTTTCGTGACAAAGAATCTACAGAATTTGTTATTGTCACTATTCCTACGGTATCCATTTCTTTAATTTTTTGCATTAATGTTTAGAGTAGGAAATTGATGTATATTAATGAGTGAAGGGGGTGTTGATGATTTAAACTAGCAAGGAGAAATTTCAAATATTTTGTGGGCATAGTCATACAAGACACTAGTGCCAAGGGTTAGTTCATCAATAGTACATAAATCTTTAAATTTGTCAGGAATATGCTTGACTTTTAGAAGCATAGCAGGAGAATTGCATAAATAGGAAATGTAGGGAGGGTGCCTGATTAAAATCATTGGATGTTTCAAAGATGTTTGGAATTCTTTCAAGTTCATTCATCTTATGTTCGTGTCAGAACCTTTATCTTTTGTGTCCTTTCTTTTTTCATATTTCCAATAGCTATAAAGGTTTACTTATTTTGCGAGAGTTACAGTTGAATGAAAGATTAGTCTGTTCATTTCTCCTTCTTTTGTTCATTGTAGATTATGGCTGTGAGTGAGAGTTCAAGATTGCTGTCTTCATTGAAGAAGGAGAGTATTCCTGTGAAGAGACTTATTGTGAATCAAATTCTACCGCCTTCTTCATCTGACTGCAAGTTCTGTGCAATCAAAAGAAAGGTACCATTCTTTTCATTTTGGAATCATTTCTCAATATGTAAAACTGTAGAAAGGAAGCATAATATTTCCTTTGGCTATATGGCAATTATAATAAATTGCTTAATCTGTATTGTAGGAGATGATTCCTGTTATCACCTAAAATAGCACCCCTTAGTGCAAAGCTTCACTAGGTTCTAAGCTCAAGTGTAACTCGGAAGAGTCGCTACTGTCATCTAAGCAATTACTTCCCTCACTTCAGGTTGGGTGATCCAACACATGGGGGGCTTCCCTATTAGCAACCAAGTTTAAAAGATAAACACAATTCCAAGATGACTTTAGTTACTATTTGCATATCAACTATGAATGGTTTCCAATTATAATTTAGTTGAAATTCAATGGTTAAATTCAGATCTGTTTTTAAAGTGTTTTAGTAATGTAGAATTAGGGTTTGTGAGTTGATTAATGTATATATAAAATACCCTTAATTTTCAGATTTGAATTAATTAATTGTTGGTATAAACTTGTCAATATTTGTCTTTTCCATCCAGTCAACCAGATTTGTAACAGCAAAATATTTTAACCCTTATTTAGATTTGAAATAAGGTATAACTAGGGTAGATCTAGGGTATTCTAGTCACTTTTTAATCTGAAATGCTTAACCCGGCAAATCAGCCTTTATAATATTATATGATTGCATTAATTCTGTTATTAGAGCAGATTTATTAACATAACAGGGCAGACTTCAAAGTAATTTCCATATAGTGAATAAGGGCAAATCCATCATGCGATTCAGGGTTTGGGGCTGATTTTAATATGTAAATGAGAGAAATTTCCAGATCTATTAAAACGGAAAGGAAAAATTAAAATAAATTTGAAGTAGGATAAAAGATGTGACTAGTGCCTAGTAAATCCAAGTGGGGTGAATGGGATCAATTGAGGATGTCATGGAGGCTTTACTGATTTAAAAATAGACAGGGATGAAAAGTTCAAATCCAATTCACTCCCTAATGGTTTGATACACTTCAGAAATCTTCACTGGGGAAACCTGAACATAGATATTTCCAATAGCCTTGATGAGATGTTTCCCAAACAAGGGTTAAGAACAACACACAACCAATATTGAGAAACATCACACAATTAACTCTTCCAATGACATGCATCCAACACAATAGAGAAAGAACTTACTCTATTTTTATCAATACCATAGACAATTGAAGATGACATCCATTAACCAAGCATCAAGCATCAAAGATATGCAATGGAGCTGTTAACTTTTCATAAACCAGATCTGATTGATATTTATTCACTGATTTTTAGACCCAGTCTTAATTTAACACATAAAACTGAATTAGAAATAGCAATACACTGATTTACTTAACAAACGATGCACAGCGGAAATTCAACAGAAAATTATCAATACATTTGATACTTTGGATTTACCTTGGAAACCCCAATCTCTGGGGAAAATCAGCAACATAGTATCTTTTTATTTCAGATTTAAAACAACACTTATAGTTTACAGAGCTCCAGAGACCCTACCAACTCACTCCCATTGCAATCTGTGCTCAAACCCTCAATCATTGAAGACAACCCCAACTTGAGATAATCACTCTCTCCAAAGCCTCTAAGAGAATCCCTCTCTTAGATCTGATCACCCACTGATCTCAGCTTGAGAGAATCCCTCTCTCCAAAGCCTCTAAGAGAATCCCTCTCTTAGATTTGATCACTCACTCTCAATGTAGTCGAAAATGATAGCTCGGGATGTCCTTTCATACAATGATGCCTATTATGAAAGGGACATTAAATATGTCTCTCTAGAAAAGTAACTTTATAATTATAATGTGATTTTATATTATAAAGTGTAAAAGTGATATTTTATATTATTAATGACCATACATCGACTTCATCATCGGTATCATTGATCTCACCATCAATATCATCAATATAGGTATCCACATCATTGATACAGGTATCCACATCATCGACCTTACTGTTGATGCAGGCAATCTCATAATCAGCGACCATATCACTCCCCCTTTCGAGGAGGTCCTTCTGAACTACACCAAGTTTTTCTCGGAAATACTCAAACTTTACTCGAGATAGAGGTTTGGTCAATATATCAGCAACTTGTTTGTCAGTGCTCACATACTTGAGCTTGATAGTTCCTTTCTGCACCATGTCTCATATATAAAAATATCGGATCTCTATGTGCTTTGACTTATCATGGAACACTGGATTCTCTGTCATCTTGATACAGCGCTGGTTGTCACACAGGATCACAGTGGGGTCCATCTCTAAGTCAAACAATCCTGATAACAACTTCCGAAGCCATATCGCTTCACAACTAGCAGAGCAAGCAGCTGAGAGCCACACTAGACTGCTTCCTGCTAAACCACGAGATCATGGCAGATCCCAGACAGTGACATCCACTCGATGTGCTCTTCCTGTTTGATACACTTCCTGCCCAATCAGCATCTGTGTAGCCATACAATCTGAAGTCATGATCTCCAAGATAACATAGACCAAAATCTATCGTACCCTTTAGGTACCTCATCAGATGCTTTGCAGCTATCAGGTGAACTCGTCTAGGTTCCACTAGATACTGACTCAAGGTGTTCACCGCAAAGCATATATCTGGCCTGGTATTCGTCAGATACATTAATGACCCAATAATTTGTCTGTACAGAGTCACATCCACTAACTTTGAAGAGTCATCAGCTAACGGCTTCAAGTTGGAATCCATGGGAGTGGCCATGGCTTTGTTGAAATTTGTCAAATTAGGGTTTTGTACAGAAAAATAACAGTTATTCATATTCTAATGCAGAAAATACATTTAAATATCAAATATTAAATAGTGCAGTAGTAAAAACTATCATAACATAAGTTTCATGTCTTTAGCACTCTCAGGTCACTGTGTTAAAGTACCTTTAACACTACCCGTTAGGTCAGTGTGCTAAGTTAATCTTCAGCAGCATGTAATGTAGAATAAATAAATAAACGAGAAGATACTTACCTGTGTGGAACCCTTTCCATAAAATACTCAGAAGAGTTACTTACTTTCAGTAAACACTGTGCCTCAGAGAGGCCAGTCAAATCTGGAAACTATCAGACCCTACAAGAGGGTAGTACAAACCAGAGAGAGAGAGATGATAGGTTCTAGACAACAGCAGTGATGGTCAAAGACAGTCAAATCACAGTGGCAGTCCCAAGCATGACTCAGTACAAAAGATCAGACCTCAATAAGTCTCAGCACCATATATCTAACCACAATTAAGTCTCAGGACATAGGTTTGACCACAAACAATGTCTTAGCACAGATAAATCTCAGTACATAGGCCAGGCCCTAATTAGGTTCAGCATACAGATCAAGTCTCAGCAGTATAGATCTGGCCCTAATCAGATCTTTGCAATATAGATCTGGCCTAGGGCAACCTTGAACTCATAGATCTGATCCAAACAGTCAACAAGAGGGTGTGGCCTCATCAACAACAAAATAGCAGACTTCAAGGTGCCACGGCATTCACAAATAAACCCTCAACGTGCTAAAACAGCTCAACAGGGATCACGGCCTCCACAGATATGCTCTCAGCATACCAAATCAAACCTACTGGGCTCACGGCCTCCACAAGTCAACCCCCAGCAGGCTGAAACAGACCCACAGTAGGCAGATCGGTCTCCACAATAGGCAGATCAGTCATCAGACCCTAGGCAAACTACAAACAGCAGATCGGACCTCAGTCAAACCACAAACAGCAGATCAGGCTTAAATCAGACCATGGCTATGCTCAGTAAGACCCCAACAGGACCACGGTTAGCAGATCTGAACTCCCCAAATTCACGGCTGAGGTAAACTAGGTCACAGGAGGCAAGTCGGATCTCGAAGCAGCATAAAGACCTTCAACGTCTACCCTAAGGCCTAAACAGTGAAAAAATCAGATTTGAGATAAGATGTAATCTCCAGCAGGTAGATGGTTTAATCAAGCAGCAGGACAGTCATCAAACCCTTGACGTCAAGCAGAAAAAAAAAAGGACAGAGCTGAGATATGTGAAGAGCATATTAAAATGAGAAACAAAAGACCTCATTAAATAGGATAATAGGATTATTAAAATAATCCTTTAAATTAGGAAACCATAGAATTAGGAAAAGAATAATAAAATATTATTTCATTAAATTAAGAAGAGGTTACTTTAAAATAAAATAAAATAAAAGATAAATAAAAGATAAACATAAATAAAAATAATAAAAGATAAATATAAAATATATAAAAATAAAAAAATAAATAAAAGATTCTCAGAAAGTGGACAAACCTCTAAGATCAAAACAACAAGGGTGATATAAATAAAAGGTGGGTCAATGACCCTACTTACCACAAATCAAAGACAGGGTACCGCAAGACTTAATAAACAACAAGGTACAAGGACCAAAAGTAAATCACCCAAGGTGGAAAGGTACAACCAGTCATCTCTCTCTCAAATGTACAAATGTTCCATATAACACTGAAAGTTCATCATCATTGTATAAGGAAGGGTTCACATAGATGATGTGATCATGTGATCCTCTCAACTGCTCCTTAGGTCAAATGTTAGTGGCTTCCACAAAGGGTGGCCAATCCCTTGAGAAGACCAACCAACTCATCCATCTCGAAGACCTAGGAGAAGAGGACATCACACATCATAATCTTGGTAACTGACCAAGCGCCTCCATTCTCAAGGAATGGCTCTCAGCCCCAGGCTGAGTTCCCAGTCCCAGACTGGGTTAATATCCTGGTAACTGACCAGGTGCCTCCATTCTCAAGGAATGGCTCTCAGCCCCAAGCTGAGTTCCCAGTCCCAGACTGGGTTAATATCCTGGTAACTGACCAGGTGCCTCCATTCTCAAGGAATGGCTCTCAGCCCCAGGCTGAGTTCCCAGTTCCAGACTGGGTCATGTTGATCAACCATCTGGTCCATGACCAGGTTCTCCATTCTCCCAGAGAATGGTCCTCAGCCTCAAGCTGAGCATTCAGTCCTAGATTGAATGTTGATCAACCATCTGCAGGACCTAGGAAGTCTCTGTCTCAACCTGCAGGATTTGCTTGGTCCTCGACCAAGAAACTGTCTGGTCCCAGACCAGAATACCCTAGAGACAAATAGGGGCCCTAGCTATATGCTAGGGACTTTGCCATGGCATCCAATTGCTTGGTCCTCGACCAAGAACCCCAGGAGACAGCTGGGGGCCCTAGGGTACCTTCTAGGGTCTTACACATTACTCTGCCTGGTTAACATGACCAGGAACCCTAGTTAACTGACTAGGGTACCATTCTCTCTGAGAATGGGTCTCGCAGCTGCACTAAAAAATTAACAGGCTTTACATTCCAACATATCAAATCTCTTCAAGATTTCCACAGCATACTTTCCCTGGTTGAGAAAGATTCCTTCTGGGCCTTGCCATACTTCCAGACCTAGGAAGTAATGCATCAATCCGAGATCTTTCATCTCAAACACTGAAGAGAGCTTCTTCTTGCACTTGACAATTTGTTTCTCATTTCCAGTCAGAAATATATCATCCACATATAGCAACAATATGATAGGTTCATCATCCATAACCTTGAGATAAAGATTATGATCAGCTTTACTTTTGGTAAATCCCAAGCTTGTCAAGAAACTGTCAATTCTTCCATACCAAGCTCTGGGAGCTTGTTTCAACCCACACAAAGCCTTCTTTAGTTTGCATACGTGGGTTCTTCTATCTTCAACCTCAAATCCTTGTGGTTGTTCTATGTACACTTCTTCTTCAATCACACCATTCAGGAAGGTTGTCTTCACATCCATCTGGTGTAATTCCCACTTCATCATGGATGCAACTGCCATGATGGTTCTAATGGAAGTGTACCTTGCAACTAGTGCAAATGTCTTTTCATAGTCAATTCCCTCTTTCTGAGAGAATCCTCTGGCTACAAACCTTGCCTTATACTTTTCAATGCTACCATCCGCAACATGCTTTATCTTGTATATCCATTTGGAGGATACCACACTTTTGTCTTTTGGTTTGGGAACTATATCCCAAACATCATTCTTCATTATTGATTGGTACTCCTCAGTCATTTCCTCTACCCACTCTTTCTTATGAGATGCCTCTTCATAACTAGTAGGTTCTTGATCTACGAGATCACACATCAAAGCCATATAGTTGGAGAATGACTTTGGTTTCTTGCTTACTCTGGTGGAGCCTTCAGGAGCTCCATATTTTTCTGCTCCTAGTATGATGTCTCTTGCCCATGTTGGCTTTCTCTTTCTTGATATGTTCATGGTAGGGGTTCTTGTGATTCTATAATGTCATGGTCTTCAGGTGTTACATCTTCAGGGATGGGTACCGCTTCTGTAGTTCTGGGAGGTGTATCTTCCTCATATACTTCTTCATACTGGCACTTCTTAGATCTCTTGAGAGCTACCTCCTCATCAAATGTCACATCCATGCTTATTTCCATATGATGGAATCCTGGGATGTAAATTCTGAATGCTTTGGATGCTTCACAATATCCAACAGATATTCCATTCTTCCCAGAAGGATCCAACTTGGTCCTCTTTTCTTTTGGAATGTGAATGTATACTGGGCATCCAAATATCTTGAGGTGACTTACCTCAGGCTTCTTCCCTGTGAACACTTCTTCTGGGGTCTTGAAATCAAGAGCACTATGAGATAGTCTATTCTGCACATAGACTGCTGTCCTGGTTGCTTCAACCCATAGATACATAGGTAGGTCTTGATCATGTATCATTGTTTTTACTGCTTCCATGATGGTTCTATTCTTTCTCTCCGCAACACCATTTTGTTGAGGATTGTAGGGAGTGGTTAGTTCCCTCTTGATTCCAGCTTCTTTGTAAAAGACTTCAAAATCCTTTGAAGTATTCTCCACCATTATCTGTCCTGAGTATCTTGATCTTCTTTTTTGAATGATTTTCTATCAAGGCCTTGAATTCTTTAAACTTTCCAAAGACTTCATTTTTTCCCTTTAGGAAATATATCCAAGTCTTTCTTGAGTAGTCATCAATAAATGTAAGGTAATATTCATACCCGCTCAAGGATGTGGATGGCATTGGTCCACATACATCTGAATGAATCAATTCCAAAGTACTCTTAGTCTTAGTTTCACTCTTTGGAAATGGGTTCTTGATATTCTTCCCTTTTGCACATCCTTTGCATGTACCATCATGATCAATCTTCAAATCTGGTAGTCCTATAACCACCTTGCTCACATGAGGTAGTGCTTTGTAGTTAATGTGAGCAAGCCTCCTATGCCATAGCTCACTTGGGCTAGTGGCTTCATGAACAAGGGCAGCTTCTGGATGACCCTTGAGTTTTTATAGACCTCCTTCCTCTTCACCAATAACAATTGCATCCTCAATTGATTTTCCTTTGGGCCACATGAGTATTTGTCCATCTATGAATGCAACGCTATAACCATTCTTATCTAATGCTGAGATAGAAAGAAGGTTCTTCTTCAAGCCTGGTACATATAATATTTTCTTCATCTTCAATGGAGTTCCAGAATCAAGCTTGTAGCTTGCTTCACCAACTCCCTTGATAGGATATTGATAGTCATCTCCTAAAGGTACTGTTATCACGCAACTTGTAGTTGCCCCTAGAGGTATCCCATCCGGGACGGTAGAGGAGACAGGCAACTAAAGAGGTGACCCAAGAGATGCCACGGTTCCCAAGGCAAGGTGGGAGTCACGTCAACCGAGGCACTCTTCGCTTTAGGTCAAGGTGTAACTAGACCAAGGGGGAGACCCTATACCCAATCACAGTTGATTGGGCCTACACAAAGGTTTCTAAAGGTAAGTAAATGATGAGTTACGGAAACCAATGCAAGGCTAAGTGGACCTAGAAGTTGAGGTATGGTTGAAAGGTGGTGTGAGAGATTGTTGGTGTTTCAACCTACGTATGGTTTAGGCCACATTGTTTGGTATGATGTCAAGGTATGGTACCATGTGTTTACACAAGTGGGTCTTGTTTTCTTGGGAAGTGTGAAATGGTTCTAAGTAGGCCCACAAGGTGAAACTAGGTGTGAAGTTGGTACTATAGGTTAGATAATGACTAGATCTATAGATCTAAGTTGATTCTAGAAGTACCCATGTGCTAGATCTAGGTTTTGACACAAATCCCAAGGAGTGCGACTTGCTATGAGGATGACTAGTGCCTTGTTAGATGGGCTAATGGGGTCAAAAAGTATGTCAAAGTGTAGATCGGGACACCTAGAAGCCAAGTCAAGTGGGCTAAATAAGATCTAATGGTTGAATTTTGCTAGATCTAGGTTTTCAAGAAATGACCTTAAGTGGACCACAATCCCTTGAAACAAGGAATGCTACCCCCAAGGCAGATCGTCACAAAAAGATAGTCTAGACCTAGGTTTCAAGGTATGGCCGTTCCAAATCTCCAAAAATCCCAAACACCCACTTCCTCAAAGTGGACAAACTCACCTTCCCCAGGTAGTGCGACTTTGTTCAAGGAGGGTTAAAAGGTGGGTTTGGTGGACCAAATCAAGTCCAATGGCCACCAAACTATAGATCCAAGTAGCTAGTACCCCGATCTATGCATGTCCTAAAAATCAAGTCAATCCAAGGGCTAGATCTTAGTAGATCTGAGTTTTGAGGTGCCAAGAAATTTAAAAGGGGGTTTTAACCCCTTAAAACATGGAAAGATGTCCACAAGGTAGATTTCACCAAAGTAAGAATCTGGGGGTAGGTTATCAAGTGTTTAGATTGCAAATCAAGTGGGATCTCACCTACCCATGTGCTAGATCTAACCAAACACGCCTCTCTCTAGGAAGTGCGATTTGGGTTCAAGAGGGCTTTTTTGCCTTGAAAAGTGTGTCAATTTTAAGCCAATCACCACCAAACTATAGATCCAACTAGGGGTGGATGCGATAGAGATGGGTTTTCAAAATCTTCTCAAAAGCAAGGCTAGATCTAAGTAGATCTAAGAAAAAAAACAAAAACAAGGGTTTTAATCAATTAGGGTTTTTAAGATCTAGAAATTATGGATGATTCAAGGAAGGAGAAGATCATACCTCTTGGAGCATACCTGGATGAAGAGATGAATGCTAGTTGAGACGAGGATTACTTTGCCAAAGATCAAATGGAGAATTCTTGAAGCCCTCTTGCCAAATCGATTTTTCCAAGCCACATGTGATTCCCTCTAACCTGTCAAAACCAAGGAGCAAAGCATCAATTAGTTTAACATGTTGAAGGTAGATACAAGCAAGAGAGAGAGAAACATAGAATAGTTGACATAAAGGCAAAACTACTCTCTGTCAAACCAAAACGACTTCTTCCAAGCTTGAAGGGCAAGCCTCCCCACCAATTCGCCCTTGTCCAAAATCGTCCTCTTAACCTGTAAATAAGATATGGCAAATATGCAAGATAGCTACAATAGATCCTCCAGTGCAATGGACAAAAGCATTTACAATCGAAACAACCAACATCCACTCCAATCCAAGCATGTACTCCAAAAGATAGAAATTTTATTCCAAGAGCCAAGAGCCAAAAATCTCTAGATCCAATTTTACAATGAGAGGCTCCCTCCTTAAATAGGATGGGGAGAGAGTACAACCCTAACCACTTTTTACATGAGTGGCTAAGATTAAAAGATCATGAGATCTAATCAACGGCTAACAATAAATCATAACAATATATCACATGGATCACCCAACATAATGATAGCGCCCCCACTAAATGGTACAAAAAGGGGGTGACGTCACCCACTAGAGAAGAATTGGTGCCAAAATCCACCTCATGATGACTAGGACATGACAATATAAGCACATGGTGGGGCTAGGAGGCATCAATCCTTACTAGCTCATCCCCAAGGCACAATAAAATAATAAAATATGTCCAAGATAATATAAATGATCAAAACTGTCCTCAGAATCCATGACAGTCAAGCAGTAAATGACCCCTTGTGATCAATGTGGGCATACCCACATGGTGAAAATTGACTGGAAGGTAGTGATGCCACCCTGGAAGACCTCTGTGAAGACCAAATGCCAAAACCTTGCCTCAATTGCCCAAATCGATTTCCTCAGTGACCACTTTATCCCATTTTTTTAACTGCCTCGGTAACTGTGAAAGTGCCAAAACTGCCTCCTAGGGCACTAGCGCTGTCCATCTGAGCCCACCAGGCTCTCCAGAAGGGGGGGTAAATGGTAAAAACAAGTGGCTGGACCACCCCCTCCATCATCAGTGCCCTAGGTGAACTGGCCAATCATGGCCCCTGCTGCCCAGGCTGGGAAATCAGCCCCAAATCTGGTCATCAAGTGTAAAACTACATCAATCACTGTTAGAAGTGCCCGGAACTGAAAGATAAGTGTCTCAATGGATCCAGAAGACCCAAATCTACTACAAATGTGTACTCATACACCATGGGTTGCCCTAATGGGCTAGCTGTAGGGTCCACCATATATGGACAATGTATAATCTGCTGATCTGAAGTAATAATAAAACCTGCTGCACTGGATCAATCATCATCTGCATCATATGTCCGTCATATGATATCATCATCAAGCATGTGGGACCATGAATCACCATCAATAAGCACATCTATATGGTCCACATCATCACGGATCCCAAGAAAATATAACCAAGGATAAATCACATCAGTAGACTAAGACATGCTTCTCTAATCATTTCTCACAGCCAAGCTCAAAGTATAACATCCATTCAGTGGCATTAATCAAGTTAGCATATTCCGTTGTTATATAAAATTACTTGCACAATAGTTCAAATGACAAACTCACCCATTGGATATGGTCAAACTGCTAGTGAAGGATGAAGGTTAGGAACAAGGTTGGGCCAAGGGGTTGACTTGTCTAGCTTAACTCAAAAATACTTTGAACTGGGAGAAAGGGGAAAACTACAAACTCTGTGCTGGACAAAAAAAAAACACGGGGAAAGGCTGTGCCTCACAAATGGATAAGTTGTTTAGAGAGTGCTTATTCAACTTAGGCATCATGTCTACATCAAGTTGATCCAGGTTCATTAGGATCATTCAATTTTATTCCATGGCCTTTTTGGCCTACATAACCCTTCGGATTTCAGATGTGCTGAGAAGCACAACTAGTTGCAGCTTGCATCCAGGGCATGTTTTTCAAATATTTATAAGGTCAGCAATTGTTTAGATATAGCTTTTAAGAAGCATTTCTTTTTGGACCTTTCTTATACTCTTCGAGGAGTATTTTTAGCTGTTCATCGCTCTTGCCCCTTTTTTTTTGTTTCCATGGGCGAATTTATAAGTTTCCCTAAGTAGAACATGAGCTTTCAATTTTAGCCAACAACATCTCAAGTGACTAGGGGGAGTTCGAGCCAATGCCAAACATCGGGACAACCGACCAGAATGATTTAGGCCTACAATCCAACTCACCAAGGGCAAGTTTTGTTACCAACTCAGAGCCGAGACACTGAATATACAGGGATGCGATCCAAACACAGAGGTAGAAAAATGGGGAAGTCCTCGGTATCAGAAAGTCAAAAGAGACATGTCAAGGTTTAAAGTCAAATAGGAAGGTCATGTATGGATGGAGTCAAGTGAATATGGAGCCTACACTAGCAGACAACTGTTGTCGGGAAAGACCATATCTATGTAAGGTGAAAAACCAGTGGGTTTTGTTAAATGACCTAAATGTGCAAGCAATTGTCCATTTTATGATTTATAGTCCATTTAAAAAGTTTGCCACATCAGGAATAATATACCAAGCAAATGTTGTGAACATGACTAAATCAACAAGATAATAATCCACAATCAGTGATAATATATCCATAGATCATACAACATCATCATAATAATAATCATCATGTACCATCTGAAACACTGCTGCAATACATTTCTAAGCACTGAACTGAAACTGTATGGGATAAAGGGTCACATCGGTCATCAAATCTGAACTCTCAAGGCTCAGCCTTGACACAAGGTCTAACATAAATCTGAATAATATACTGCTATGATCATGAGTGATCCAAAATATATAGCCATGCTTTGGAATAATGGAAGCTCTGGAATGTGCAGATATCTGCTGAACAAGGATAGTAGCCCTACTACTATAGTGTGATAACAGGTACCTTTTGTGGAGAGGTCTTCTCTTCAAGTCTTGATAGAGTTTTCTTTTGTCCTGTCATGTGCTTTGAAGCACCACTATCAATAAGCCATGTGTCTTCTCCAGGTGTTACAGACCCAGAGAGTGCAGAGAATAGAACATACTCTTCTGCATCTTCTTCTTCTACTTTAGCTCTTTTCCTTTGAGGTCTTTCCTCCTTCATTTTCACTATTATCTTTTGCTAGATGTGCTTGATGTCTTTTGTGGTGGAAACTCTCTTTCTTCTTTGAAGGAAATCCTTAGCAATGTGTCCTATTTTGTGACATATGAAACATTGGAATGATGAGTAATCTCTTCTTTGATTAGTTCCCCTTCTTTTTTGAAATATTTGTGGAGGTTGAGACTCCTTGTGACTATCCTTCTTGAAGTTGGATTGACTCCTTCTTCTCTTGGTGTGGGTGGCCAAAGCTTGGTCATCTTCTTTGAGCAAAGCTTCTCTATTGGCAACCCTAGCTTCTTCTTGAATGCAATCCTCCCATACCACATCAAACTTCATGCTTTCTTTTCTGGCACACATGGTTTGGATAAATGATTCCCAAGGGCTAGTGAGACCATTGAGAACAGTCATAACTAGTTCATCTTCATCAAGTTTGTCTCCAATAGCTTCTAGTTGTTCTTTGAATTGGGAGACCCTTGTGAAGTAATCTTGAATAGATTCTCCTTGATTCATCTTAGTGCTCTTCAACTGAGATCTTAGGTTCATCTTCCTATTGATGTTCCTCCCTTCATACATTCTGGATAGGGCATCATACATCTCCTTTGGGGTCGTCATGGATGCCACTTGGGGAATCAAGTGGTCCTTGATAGAATCAACAATGATTCTCTTTGCCGTAATCAAGTCCTTCTTATACTTCTCTTTGGCTTCATCTTTCGCAAGTTCTGCAACCTCATCTTTGATATATTGGACAAGATCATTCTCTTCAAGAATGAGACCAATCCTATATTTCCATGCTCGGAAATTCTCTATACCCTCTAGCTTGTCTTCAAGCTTAGTGCTTGGAGCCATCTTATCCAGGAGGTCACAGAAATTGAAGTTTCTCAAAAGATAGAATAACACTAACCAGGAGATGTGCTTGATTGAATTGAGATAACTGGTGAACTCTGCTTCTGGAAACTTCAACTTTTCACCCTTCAAATCTGAGCAGCAACTTTCGGATCTGCAATAGAATTTCTGGTTTTCTGGTTTGCACTTTTTCTGGTTTACTAGTGCACATGTGTGCACTTTTTCTGGTTTACTGGTTTTCTGGATTTCTGGTTTTCTGGTCCAGAAGTCAAACTAGGGTTTGACAAAGCCCGGTGTTCTATCCACTCAAAAAGTTCGATCTAGGGCTCAAAACTTCGATTTTGAGGAGGGCTATCCAGCCATGCAATCAGATTCCAAAAATTCCAACTTTTGCAGAAACCCTAATTTTCACGGGAGGAGGAGAGAGGTATTTTCACCTTGTGAAAGATGTCCTATTCAGGCTAGCTCTGATACCATGTTAAGTTTAGCCTAATTTCACAAGCAAGATCACTGAAAGAAACACAATCACAAGCAAAGTTACAAATATCGGCGCGGCGCGGAAATCGGCAGGGTCCAGGAAACATCGTCTCGGGATATCTCGGCAGAACATCGGCAAAAATCGGCAAAAATCGGCAAACTTAAAAAACACAAAAATATTCATTTTTTTTCAATTTTTTAAACATCTAAAGCAACAATAACATCAAATAAACACATTGCCACATGAATATGGAAAGAAAACTGATGTATAAGATATATAAGATGTCTAGAGATACATCACACATCAAAATGGATCATGTCCTAGTCCTACTCCTAAATAGTGAATACTGAATGTCTGAATCATCAAAAATATAAGTTATAACTTATAACAAATGTATCTCATGATCATCATCATGACTCATGAGTCATCTACAGTGAAATAAAGTAAATAAACTATGGATTCCCTCTACCCCTTTTACGGGAAAAGGTAATCACTGTGGAAACAGCCCTTGCCCTTCCTCTAGGACGAGGTGCCCTCGAGGCTTGTCGGCCTCGTACTGGTATCTGACGTCCTCTAGAAGAACTAGAAGACCCTGCAAAAGGATCATGATGTCCTCTAGAACCTGAAGGTGGCTGAATCTGGTGTCCTGAAGAAGAAGAAGGAGCTCGAGGAGGTAGTCCTACAACTACTCCTCTGCTAGTAGCAGTGCTACTATCGGCTCTTTCTCCCTCTAACCCTGCCTGTGGCTCTGGATCTAACTGTGGCACACTCCCAGACTCAGTGTGAAACTCCTCTGGAACTGGATCACCCTCATATGGAGCCTCTGCAACATCATCATGATCATGATCATCCGCTAGCCAATCAGGGGCTACCTCCATAGCAGGCTCCTCACACTCCGACCTCCAAGCTGCAGTGGTGTCGATCTGATCTAATGAAATGGCCTTTGCATCAACTTTTCTCTGAAATTGCTTCACCCACAACGTGAGATTGTAGTGGACGTAGACCAAATCATTAAGGCGCGGAGTATCCAACCTGCAGGAGGATCATAGAATTAGACATTAAATTATAAAGTTAATAATTTCAATTTGTAATGCATAAATTAGAAGGCAAAGGGGCATAATGATAAATGATAAAATTATAAACTAGAATTCAATAATTTATATTTTCTAATGAATTTGAAAATTCTCTAACCTGTTGCGCTTTTTGGAGTGTATTTTTTCAAATACACTCCAGTTGCGCTCGCAATCGGAAGAGCTACAAGTCTGGCTGAGCACTCGAATGGCAAGCTTCTGTAGAATAGGTACGCAACCACCATAGTTTTCCCACCAGGTATCTACAACGAATTAAAGAAACATAAGAAAAAACAATTTAATTTAAAAAAAGAATTAGAAAAAGAAAACGAAAATTTGAAACAAGGTGAAGCTTACTTGGCATCAGGTTGGTCCTGTCATGTACTGTCAAATGAAACCCAAGTAATCCTGCGGCTATCTTATACACTTCCAACTCTTGGGAAAGCTCTGCACGATCATCTGCAGACGGCACCATCCTATGGACACACTCGTAGAATCCAGCCATAACCTCTCCATCAAATCTGAAGCCACAGGAGTAACCAAATGCAGGGTTGAGGTATAATCCTGCAGCATGAATGGGGCGATGGAGTGTGTTGTTCCATCGCGCATCAATCATCCCCCATATAATCTGTTGTCTCTCCTGCCCCCGATCTCCCTTGTCCTCGTAATAGGCACGAATGGCCTCTTTGGCCCTATCCATGGCCTCATACAGGTAGCCCATTGCAGGCTTATCTCCATCAACCAAGCGGAGAACCCTTACCAAAGGTTCAGTGACGGCACAAACCTCCCTCACGTCATCCCAAAAGGTCTGATGGAAATTCACTAGCCTGCATATGGCTTGCCCCTCTGGTCTAGTGCTAAATGATAAAGCACGCCACTCAGGTGAAAGGAACATCTGCTGCAAGTCCCACATAGAATCCAAGAGGGATTGGAGAGAAATAAAGCTAGTGGCAAAGCGTGTGATGGCAGGACGCACCAACTCTCTGTCACCTGTGAAAGTTCTCATCAAGCTAAGCACCGCTGCATGATTGTATATGAATTTTGTGATGCCCCGTGCTGAATCAATGGTATCCTTGATCCAATCAATCTTGGCTAAATCCTCTAACATCAAATCAAGGCAATGGGCCGCACAAGGAGTCCAGAATAGTGAAGGATACATGTCCATAAGCATCCTACCAGCAGACACATAGTTCGCAGCGTTGTCCGTTATGACTTGGACAACATGCTGCGGGCCAACCTCTTGGATGAAGTCATCCAACAAGCGACATAGTAAACCCGCATCTTTGACATGTGCAGATGCATCCACGGATTTCAAAAACATAGTGCCCCTTGGACAGTGAACCAAAAAGTTGAGAAGGGTCCTACCCTTCATATCAGTCCAACCGTCTGACATCACTGTGCATCCTGTTAACTCCCATGATTTTCGAAGATCCTCCAACCTGTGAGTGCATTCGGCCTTTTCGTTCTGGAGGATGGGCCCTCTCAACTCCTCATAAGTGGGGGGCTTATACCCCGGCCCAACAATAGCAGCTGCCTCAAACATGTTCACATAAAATGGGTTATTGGCAAAGTTAAATGGAATATCACTCCATAGCAAGCATCGACCCACAAGTGTATCTGCGTCTTTTTTCTCCTTTAATTTCAGCATGGACTTTACAGAAGGTTGTCCACCAGCTGAGCATCTCGACACAAAGGCACCCATTGGTGATGCAGTCGAAGGTGAAGGCATTGTGGACTGTTGCGTGGAGAAGGTTTCCGGACTCGTCCCACTAGCCCCCACTCCGCATCCGGACCCGGATCTTGAGGCAATTTGATGTCTCACGGCCTCCTTGAATTGTTTCTTTTGCTTAGTTTCCTCAATTGCTTTTTTGGCCCTGTCAATGTGATCCTCGTTTGCTGCGGTACAAGGAATCACATCATGCCCCGATATTTGTGCAATGTGATATTTCAGCCTGCTTATCCCTCCCGCCATTCTTTTCCCACATAAATTGCAAGTGAGCGTTTGTCGATTTTCTCGATCAACGACTGTGCCAAATTCCCAAAATGCATCCAATTTCGACATCTTGTATATGGAAGAAATGAAGTTTCAACTTCAAGCAAACCTAGGGCAACAACAAAAAAAAAAAATTAGCATGCTGCAAATTGCAAATAACAAATAAGTTAACTGTTAAATAACAAAACAGTAAAAAATTAGCATGCTGTGAATTGTGAAATTCAAAGTTAATTTTAAAAATCGCACATATACATTTGTATTCTTGAATTATATGGCAAATTTCATTGCGAGGCCAATTTTATTGTTGTGAAATTCAAAACTAATTTCACATTCTTCCTTGTCTGTCACCCTATTTTGGGTTTTCCTCTTGTAAATTAATATTAAAGAGACAGTCAATTGAAACTGGGTTTTTCAGTTTTCTACAGTTCTACTTCTATTTCAAAAAGAAAGAGGCATATTTTAATTTTTCACAGTCACACTGTAAGTCATGTGCATGGAGAGGCTGAGCTCCTTAGAAGGAGCAATAGTGATGAAGATGGTGAACCATTGACAACCCTACACAGGTGGAATGAAGTGGATTATGAGGATGAAGGTCAAGGATATCAATTTCAAAGAAGAGTTCTGGCCGACAGTCACTTATTAATTCTTTATTTTTCATCTGGTCCACTTGGAGTGCCGTGAGGGTTTAAATTCCTTACAATTAGGATTAGTGGATTACATATAATTTTTACTGTTTAACCGACATCAATCCTTTCACGATTTTTAAAAAGGAAACTCTGGCCGACAGTCACTTATTAATTCTTTATTTGCCATCTGGTCCATTTGGAGTGCCGTGAGGTTTTAACCTCCTTACATTTAGGATTCCATAGGATTTTTAATGTTTAACCCCAATTCTTAAATGCTTAAGATCCAATGGGCACGATTTCAATTGGTAACCGGAACCCATTTGACGGCACCACTTATCAATATGTCGGCTGCTGATTATTTCGACTAGGTTTGCGTGCCAGGGCCAGCCGTGTGTGAGCGTGAGGTTGTGACTCGTGAGCAGCAGACGATGTGGAAGCCACGGACTCGCGGATGGAGTGGGTTGGGCGAGGAATGTGGAAGCCGGGCGCGGAGAGAGGCACACGGTGGAGGCATTCGAAATTTTAAATGAAAAAAAAACCGTAAAATTTGCAAATTTACTTACCTTCAGCTGCACCCTAATCGCCAGCTCTCCTCTCGACTTCTGTAGCGACCAAATGAACCCTGACGGAATGGTTGCCGCGCTCATAAATTGTTAAAAAACGAACTTTATTTCACCCTGTCAAAATATCGCGAGTCGACGGCGATTTTCTCGATTTTCAGCAAAAAAATCGGCGATAACTCGTCTCGGAAATCGGCGCGATTTTATAGCCCGATTTTTTCCTAAAATATCGCCTCTGCCCAAAAATCGCGATTTCTCGGCCGATATTTGTAACACTGATCACAAGATAGATAAAGATTTACCCTGGAAAACCTTCATGGGGTAGAAAACCCAGCAAAGCTTTCCTCAATATAGATAATCAACCAATGCAAAGATGTAGACCCAAACAAGAGCTCCTTCTCCTCCTATGCAAATCTCTCTCTCTCCTATGTGCCAATCACAAGTGAGTGAATGAATGAGATAAATGAGGAACACACCTCCTCTATTTATACTCAACTCCTAACTGACTTTTCATCCCAACAGGGCCGACTTCTCCTAGGAGAGTCTAATAACCCCTAGACAACTAACTCAGGGCTGACCCCACAAGGGAGATCTAATAACCCTAGTTACCACACTCTCTTGGAGGAATAAACATCTCCGGATATACAATAGGGTCTCTACGGAGGAATGAAACATCTCCAGAATAATAAAGTACAAATATAATATTCTTAGAAGTTACAATATTTCAACACCACCTTTCTTCACATCTTCCAGCCTTCCAAAGTTCCACCTTCTCCTCCATCGCTAGACTTAGATCTCTTTTTTGTCATATCTTCATTGCTTCCTCCTCCATCATTGGATTTTGAGGGCTCTTCTTTCTCTTGTGCTACATGCACAAAATCACACGGTGATTGCTAAACCTTCTGCATTCGTCTTCCTTGGAGAGTCAATCTTTTATTAAACTCAACCTCAAACTAATCATTATCAATTTGATTTAGAGCTGAATTTTCATCGATTCTAACATCCTTGCCCATAACAACCTCATTTCTGCAAGGATCTACCAACCTATATGCTTTTCTTTTGTCAACGCATCAACCAAATAACAATTTCCTACATGTGATGTCATCATAAGCCATTGAACCAAAGCTTTTTTTATGGTTTCTAACCAGTGCAAGCCTCCTTGGGTGTGGCTTCCATTCAACAAATCAATTTATGTATTCATTGCTTCAATGTAGTATTTATCTGGAATTGGCTTACTGTGCAACTTCTTTTTATCATTCTATGACTCCATTACTCTGCCTTTCACCATCTTCTCTTTGCCTCTGAACTTCGTCTACTGTATGAAAATTAGCAAACATATCAAACTTGAACGCTTATCTTTCTACCGCAAATTTCTTCTACATTTGTCTTGAACTTTGTAAAAACATTTAGTGCATCTATCTTTTGCTTCAGAATGAACACATGTGATTTTTGCGAAAAAACATCAAATAGCAAAAGATACGTTGCACTTGAGAAAAATGGTGTTCTTGTTGGATCACAAATTTCGACATGTATAAGATTCAATGCTTTGCCTGCACCCATGCCAGTAATTTCTTTTGTGACAGATAGCCTGCAAAATATCCAGGTCTCCCTGTGCATTACTCAGCCAACCTACACATGAAGAGGTACAAACTATTAGTTATAGCTCCAATGGCTACCAGTTTTCCCCATCAAAATCAAACACCCTCTCCATCTTTTAGTTTGCACTTCTACATTCACATTCTACTTCAACAACCTCTTAAGACATCATACTGCATGGTCAGTCCTCTGAAGTATTCGGTCAATAATTTCAGAGCGTTAAGTTATTGTAAGAGGCAACTAAAATGGGGATACTTCAAATTACAGGTATGCATGTGCAAATTTTGTTTAGTTTCCCATCTTATTGATTTTATTGAGTTGCATCATAATGAGCCTTAGTTCTAGCCTTAGAATTAGAGCGATCATAAGTGTGTATTGGTTTTGCATCTACATTGATATTAATTTTTAAATTCTCATCAATCATGTTGCATAGTGCCTTGCTCTATGTTACCACCTTCAGGGACCAACAATGCTTCCAAAAATATATTGGCTGTGTCAGGGTACCAATACCATACAGTTACCATACAGTTGCTTATTACCTTAGGGGATCAACAACCATGTTACTAAATATAGGTTAGCTGTGCTAGGGTACAATATGTCATAGCGGGTTACTGGCAAGTATCAACAACCTTTATTATTTTTTTTAAATGGTGGTTCACCATTTGTTAGAGGGCTAGTCCACCAGGAGAAATGCCAACACCTGCTATTCCAGGTAGAGAATCAAGGTATGGCCAGAAATACAATCATTACAATAGGGAGCTCAACAAGAGCATCATGTCACTTACAAGACTTGAACTTGGGTGGGGAGGGCAACAATCATTCCTCGCAACCACCCAAGCTACAACCAATGGACTTTTGAGGGTGCAACACTAATAGATTAGTGAGCCAAGACAATGTGTGATTTCCGTTTTATGAGGTTTGGTGGTGCTGTATCACTGCTTTTTGTCAATCTTTAGCCAAGTTTTGAAATTTTGCTAGCTATTTGGGCATCTATTTTATTTTCTGTCATCTTAGCCTAGCTAATCAAATCTCTAATTGCTGATCTCAAAATTTGCATTGCACATCTGGTAGACTAGCAAAAAGTATAAGCTTTTTTCTTTTCATTCTCTTGTCATTATCTCTCTGGAGTTGATTTGCCAGATAAATTATTCATTAGAATCATGTTTCTGTTGAAAGATTCACAGAAAGGACAGCCGTGACAAACTGAAATCATAAACTTGGTCAAAACCCAAGTCAGCAGTGAAAATTGGTCATTTTCTTGTAAGCAATGGAAATTATTGTAGTTCTAAATTCTGCAAGTCAGTTTTGCATATAACAAAATGCTGGTTGTTACTTGTGAAGATGTTAAGCCAATTCTTTGTCTTCTATTATTCCATCTTTCATCTGAAACATGGAAAAAGGGTAGAATGATATCTACAATATAAAGCGACTATAAATGCTTCAGAAGATGGGCAATGTACATTGAAAATACAGCTATCAGTAAAAGGAAAATATATGCTGTTCAAGCCACACTTATTAGTGGTAATCAGGTTTCTTTTATTCTAAAATGCCAGAATTAATACAAGTATAAAAACTGAACGGATCCAAGTTTTTATAGAAAACTGATATGGAAATATTAACCCGGATGAGGTTTTGATGCAGGATCAATTAAGGGCTTTTGATATGATCCAGAAGGACCCAAATCTATCAGATCTCCAGTTAATCCAATCGCCATTAGTTGACGTTGAGATCAGGGGTGTCCCAGCACTGAAATTCATGGGTGACATTGTGTGGCAGTAAATGTCATCAACCTGAAATTAAAGAATGAATCCATGATAGCAAACCAAATATATTTAGACTGGATGTAAATTGGGAAACATCCCTCTCTCCTCAAATCAGTAGTTGAGGGTCTTTGAAGTTGTTGTAGTCGTAGATAATATTCAATAGAAATGGAAGAGAATCAGAAGAGGCGGGATTTGTAAATGTTTTGATTCTTTATCAGGTATGCACGAGATGTATAAAAGAACAATTATGGTTTCAATCTTGTGTTTCACTTCTGATGTTTAATAAAACTCAATTGAATAATGGCAATCATACATAATGGTGGTTTTTGTTCATATCTTACTAAAACTGAACTTGACTTTTTCTTCTGGAGTTATTCGAGTGCATTAGTTATATTCTAGGCATGCTATTAAATTAAGATAATTTTCTCAATGCCCACGAATAAACAAAAAAAATAGGTCAATGGGACTCAAAACTTAATAGTACACGCCAATAGCCACACACTGTAGGAGTGCGAAAACCACTTCTAAGAGCTAAAAGCTAAAACATAAAATAAAAGGAATTAAGCTACATTCCAATAGGCACACACTGTAGGAGTGCAGGAACCACTTCCAAGAGCTAAAAGCTAAAACATAAAATAAAAGAATTGAGCTACTGTATGAGATAAGTAACCAAAATAATAACCCTACATAGAAGAAGATAAAATGCTAAACATCCTCAGAAGTACGTGTAGAATGAAAGGGGGAGGAACAGAATGGAGACGTCCCTGGCAAACCATCGACCATAGAGAATGAACCAATACATTGTCTGACGATGTCCTCAGCAGAGAGCCCCAATCCAAGAAGGTTGGACTGTGAAACCTTGGCAGGAAGTCGGGAGGGATCTGCTGAGACTCTCCTAACACTCTAGGCCACTATAAAGAACCTGGCGATGACAGATTTCTGTTCCGAAGTAGGTGGGGAGGGTGCAGGGCGAACTACGATGGCACGTGTTGAGATTGGAACTATACCTCTTCAGAATACTCGTGGGAGCCAAGATCATAATCTGTGTATTTCTTTGATTATTTTGATGTCTCAAATCACTCCAAGGTAACAATATTTGTGCCCACCGCCAATTGGTTGAAATGTAATTTGGGGGCGTTTGCCATGAAGAGACTTCGTTGTGAATCTTGTGGATACTTCTTGTCCGCCAATTTGAAATTGTGGAAACGGTAGCCAATGCTACCAGGTTGTTTACCGATCACTCAGCTAGTGTGGAATCCAATGCAACTCCATTGTATCAAAACTTAAGCTGCCAAGCTGTTGTGGCATATTTAATTTTCAAGAAACTAGAACAATATATTGAATCTCCAAATTCACATAATAAAGTCTATTCAAGTTCTTCATAATAACTCCTTAAGAATACACTTATATGGTTTATCACTATGTGTTGCAGTTTATTACTTTGTGGACTTCACAGTATTATGGAGAGTGAGTCCCCTTACATAGTTCTTTGAACAACTTTCAAATTCAACCTTATAAGACATCAATTTTTGTAATAATTTTTTTATTCCATTCTTCAAAACTGGTTGTATAAAGTGATATATAAATTCCAATTTCAGAGATAAAACTTGGAATGTAAACCCTCTTCAAAACATGAACGTTTGGAGAGCTCTGTTAATTCCTATTTAAATTGTTTAATTTTACAAAGAAAACTATCTAGCAATTTTAGACGCATGGATAATTGTTGTCACTTTGCCTTGATTAAAAAAAATTAATAAGGTATGTCGATTTAGAATGTATCTTTAAGTCATTTCTTATCTTGCTTTAAAGATCCACGTGTCTCCTATTCTCTCCCTCAATAACTCGCACATACATTGATGTATGAATTTCTAACACATTTACAAGTGGTTTAATGTTAATGATAAGAAGACTCAGAGCTAAAGATTCAACATAAACATATGTTTGTGTCCAAAAATGCAACCTCAAGAATCAAGACATTCTCAATTTGAGATAGAAGTAAGGTGTAAAAGGGAAAATGAAGTTCAAAGACCCTAAACAAAAGGTACACGATGGTCATAAGTTGTAAGAGGAGATACGTGAGGAAAGAGGTATGAAAAATAATTCCAATATGTAAGTATAGAAAGAGGAATCCTAGGAAGAAGTTAATAACTATGGTAGGCATTTGCGGAATTTGGAGGTTTAAAATGGGCCTCCTAAGAGATATAATAAAATATTATGAGTTAATCATTTTGTCGGCAATGTATACTTACAAGCCACTTTTTGCACTACAATCTATGTAACTCTGGTAAAGTTAAATTGAAAAGATATCTAGAAATAAATTTATTAAAAAACTTTCTTTGATATGACTAGAAATAGAAGTACTTTTAATACATACATGTACTAAAGTAAAATACTCAAAATAAATAAGTTGAACTTTTATCAATTAATATGAATAAGTTTATAAGATTAATTCATACAAGTTTAACGTTATTCGATTAATAATCAAAGACATTTTTATTATAAGGTTACATAAACATACACACCCACACATATTCCTTCTAGAAAAGTATGTCTTCTGATTTTGACATTATATATTATATTATATTATATAAACTTATAAATCATCACATATGTATTCATCTTAGAAAAATGTTCTAATGATGGAGCATTTGAATTCGACTTCACTGTAATGTCCTTCAATGTTATTTTTTTCTCTCTATGGTACACAATAAATTTTTTATTCATGTTTAAGATGAAGGTTTCGTTGGTCGGATTTTCTGTCTATAGCCAACTAAGGGGAACTAACCCACACAAAGCACTTAAAGCAACCACCGATATGTTTGGTATGGATAATTCCCGCAAGTTATGGTCATGCTACCATCTAAGTTTCACTCTCTTAAAGAGAGTCATACTACTTAAACTTAGAAAAGAGTGTCCTAAATTAATTACAAATTAAAAGTTAAACTAAATTCTAATGAAACTACTAAGTTAAAACTATCTATTTATCAATAGGTTATGCTAATCTATTTAAAATGAAATTTCTATTTAACAAATAATAAATCAAAGGTAGTTGGCTATATTTAATCTATGTTTTGTTCTCTTAAGGAGAGTCTCACTGTTTAATGACATGAATTCTGAAAATTGAAATTAGAATTCATTAGATGTAATGTAACTAATATAAAATATATAATTAATCTAAGATGCAAATTTCAATAGCTGAACTTTAACCATTGTTAACCTGTAGCTTTCCAGTATGAAACGAAATTATAATTATAATTATAATAAAAAACTTAAATTAGTTCTACCTAATCTATCCTACAGGAGCAAGTTTCAATCTAATCATAAACTTTGTTTGTATTTGGAATTTAAGCATATGATGAATGAAATTGAAGACAAATCTTACAATCAAATTATCACATATTAAATAACTTTAAAACTTCTGAAAATGAGCAGAATTAAATCATGAGAAATTGTAAGAAGCGTTTAGGTATGCAAATCTAAATCTACTTTATGTTAATAGATCAAATGATAAAGTAATCATAATTTATAGAATAAACTCCAAGAGATTATGATCTTAAGAAAAGTAAGCGTACCAAAAAAACTAAGTTTCGACAATTTACTTAATTTCATTGAGAAATAATGATAACCAAATATAAACAATCAATTTCCATTGCTTTGTAAAAGAAAACTTGTACAAAGCTTACAAAACAGTTCTGCAAATACATCTGGAGCATCATTTCTTTATAAACATGTTGATCTACCAACTATTGTTGGGAGTGCTTCCATGTCGACTTCTTTGAAAGAAATTTTACAAAAGAAAATACAGAGAAGATAAAATTCATCCTCTGGTCTCTGGAGACTCTCCTTCCCTCTCTCACTTATGAGGTCGAATTTATAGAAGTGAAGAGTAGTGGGAATGATAGTATCAAATTCCCAGACGTATGGTTCGTTCAACTGAATGCCAAACCGATCGCAACGAATTTTTGGAAAATTCACCTCTGCTCGAGCATGATTTTCTTCCAAACTATTGAGAGAATCCCAAAACTGCTTGCTGTTAGGGGTAAAAGAGCCCATTTGGGAAGTGGGTTTTCAACCATTTGAGTTAATGTTTCACGGTTTGCTCACAATCCTCCACGCAAAAACATTTCTCTGACAGGTGCGTGATCTGTTTTTTAACTTCATCCTTCATGTGACAACAACATATTAGGGTTTCCGTGCAACTATTATGCATTAACATTGTAAATAATGCCTTGTGTTTATTATATCAAATTCAATTAAATAAATAAATCATTAATATTGTCTTTGAATAGACAATAATAATAATTAACAAATATTGATTTTTCAAAAGATATTGTATGAACAGTATATTACTTTTAGATTATTGACTCCTTCTATAGTTTCCAAACATGTTCTTTAGGATATAATAGAATTATAAAATAAGCCTAAAGTAAATTATTTAAACTTTGTCCTAAACCTATAACATCTCACAAAATGACAAGTTTTCATAAAAAAATTAAGGCTAGTAACATTCAATAATCCTTTCAAAATTGAAACCAAGGTTAAAGTTCTATTTCTTTAAAATGCAAATTTGTAAGACGAAGATTGAAAGCATAAAATTGAGTACTTAATTGAATTATTAAAACCCGTCAAAGTATACAATTATTCGTTGATATATTTAAGAATCGAAAAGTTTCGCAAGAATATTGAAGGATTAAGGTAATTCAACCAAGCCAAAATGAAATAAGTACCATGAATAACCTCAAATAAGGACATGGAAGCATCATTAAGTCATCACGAAGCCAGAAGACAAATGCGGTAAAGATAAAGCAAATCGTCAAATATCAACTTCATGAAGGGTAAGAATTTTAATCAAATGTTAAAGGATTGCAAAAGTCAATGGATCATTCAAATTCATAAGTAAGAGCATGGTCCCGTTATTTGATATAAACTCTTTCAAGACGTAAATCAGAATTATTACAATTGAGCTTTTAGTTAGTTAATTATGATTTATCAAAATGGTCGTCAATTCGCATCGACAAACGAAAATTTGTTACAATTGTCGAAGCATCATATAAAACCAACCAAGCAAAACAGAAGGATATGATTAGCTCAAATAAGCTCAAGTAAGACTAAGTAGGTGTTGTTCATCAACTAAAGGGCCAAAAGACGCCAACGACAAAGATATCTACATCACCAAATCCTTATTTAATAAAAGCGAAGCCAAAGAACAAGCACCGCAGAAAGCGAAGGATCGGAGAAAGAAAGCCAAACAACCACCTACCAAAGCAAGGAAGATAAGATAAAAGAAAACAAAAACAAAAAATATTTACAAAATTTACATTGGGGCGCCCTTGATTTTGAAAAATAAAGGGGAAGTTGTTGGGGTGCCAACAAATGGCGACATGCTGGGCGAACCAGTTATCTCTGTATGTTTTTCCTGAAGATTATATATGATATAAGAGAAATAATGATAAAGGCCTCTTCAAATTTCAAACTCTCAATCACATAATTTAATCCTGCCATTGGCTTATATGGGAAAGATTGAACCAAAACTCTCAAAATCAATCAAACTATCCCGACCATTATCCAAAACTCTATAAAGATAAATGATTATTCTAGAAATGCAGGAAGAAGATTTTCCAAGGAATCAGTTTCTCTTAACCAAAACAAGTCATAGAACACGTAGTATATAGGTATGATCTCAATACCACAGGATAAACCTTTTAACCTCACTTAGATGCTTGTATCCCATCCACTAGACGTAGATAATTAAAAGTAAAATTTCATTTTTATCTTAGATTTCAAAATAAATAAAGACATTAACTAAGGACCATTGTCCTAGCGTGGTAACTAGATGACAACAATGTCATTCACAAGCACTATAAAAAATTGAGCAGGTTGGCTCGTGATGAGACCCCCTGTCTCTTGATTTTTTGAAACCAAGAGCCACTACCCCGGCTTGGTGATCAAATATTGGCAATGTCAATCCAATAAGACCATGATCATGAACAGATCGGCTCATAACAAGACCTTCTGTTCCTTAGTTAATCCCTTAGGTTTTATTAATGTTATGTAAAACGAATAATACTAGGGTTATTGTTAATCTCAAAAGAGATTACTTAGTGGATGGGGAAGCAGATCTCCAAATGGCCCACTAAAGAGCAAATGATGGCGTAAAATGTCTAAAAGTAACTTATGATTCTTGACTTACTTCAATCTAGGGAAAATGATTCCTTTGAAAGTAACTCATCTACATTATAACATCATTTTGAAAGATGAAAATTCTAGATAATAGTCAGGTAATTCAACCAATCCATCAGCATGATTCATAATAGATTTTTCAAAGCCAAGGCTAATCTTGCTATGGTCGAAATTTTGACAAAAGAAGAGAGTCTTTGTAAGGATTGCCCTTTTAAACTTGTCAGGTTTATAAACAGAGAAGCATGTAAAAACAAGGTAATGTGCCAACATAGTGTTATTTACTTACAACCCCAAAATTTTAAGCAAACTAAAAAAAACAAAAATAAAAATCCAAAAAGACTCACAAATATCAAAACTATTATTGAAAACCAAGCTATCTTGAAATCAATAAAAATCACTAATTTAACCAAAACACCTAAAACTTATATAGAGGATAGGACCCGATCAAATCAAAATTTCAAGCAAAAAGTATGTATCCCAAAAGAAAAGAAGAATTAAGTATTCACAAAGATGTTAAATTTTGAATGATAAGCAAAAAATTGGAACTTTTCCGAAAAATAAACTGATCGTCGAAGAAGATAAATGAACTCAAAGTTCGAAAATCGATATACGGTCATATTCCTTAAGACGAGCTATACAAAATAATGTAGAAATCAGAAAATCGTGACATGCATAACGAATGACGACAAATCTCCCAATATTTAATTTGACCACGATATGGTAATACAAATGATTAAGCTTTTAGTAATTTCATCAAAAAGGTCAAATATAAATAGGAACAAGAGATGCGAATATAATATGCATGTCAGAATAGATATCATGAAACAAATATAGTGATTTTACAAGAAACATCATAAGCTCGTTATTGATGCCAAGTTTCAAAAAATTTGAATATTGTGAAATCGTTCAATCTTTTCTTAGGATCATGATAAAATTGCTTTAAATAATGGATGAAAAGTTTGAATAAATCATACCCTTTATTCAACAATATTTAGAAAAGGAAAAACAAAAGGAATAGTGCAGTTTATAACAATAATTACAAAGTGAGAGAGTTGCAATTTAGAAGAGAGTGAAAAATTGAAAATAACTCTTTACCATCATTTTTTTTAGATTTGTCCTTCTTTCAAAGCTTTTAGTTAATCAATCAGGTTTAAAAATTTCATCATTAGGTCTTAATAATTTATCATCAGTTAGATATAAGACTTGAAATGGAATGCCTAACGAATAAAATCATAAGCAACAAAAAATAATCGAAAGAGATAAGGAATATAAATGAGTACTTCCCTGAAATGACAACTCAACTTGCCCTTGTCGACAATTGATACATCGCTCATTAACTGTACATTATTGAAAAGAAAGAAACCTACTTGTACCAAAGGAAAACAAACAAACAAAACTGAATCTAAATCTACCTCTAAAACTAAATCTATACATATGTACAATGAAATCAAATATACAACACAATCAAGTAAAATGAAATATCCAATGGAACCATCGAAGCATTTGTAATCCTGCAAAAATGGCAAGATTTTGAATTAGCAACCAGAAATGATATGTCAATAAGAGAAAACTAAAAAGAAATATATTATCCTTACCATTTGAAATTCTATTTACATGTAATGAAGACAAATTTACCAACTTCAGAAATTCTTTTAAGATAAGAATCTTCAAGCCATTCTGCAATCCTGTCATGGAGATCATAATGCAAAATATGGCCTAACAACATGAAATTCATATGTGGAAAATATATCTTAGGCGAATCAACTAAAGAACCAAATTACTAGCACTAGTCACACTAACAACTCGAAGAATTGGTTTCAAATACAGAGTAGGATCATGAAATGATGTAATAGGTGAAGGAATCGGTAGTGGCATAATATAGAAAGAAGTAATCTCGTTAAAAGAGTCAACAACTAAAGGTGAATCAATTGAAAAAAAAGTAAGTTTTTGGTGATCATGAGTTATAGGAAACTCTTCGACAAAGGTTTTATTATCACTACCAAAATTAAATATCCCACATAAGTGATTCTGATGAGAACAAACATTTTTAGTTTCAACAAGAATTGTTGTGTTGATCTCATCAAAAATTGTTTGACTACAACTATCTTGCGATGAACCCTCTTTCTCTTTAAAAGATTGTATCGGACGACGATCTAATAATGAAATATGTCCCAATCCCTCAACTTCATGCTTAATAAGTGCATCACCAATATTAGATATCTCATAAAATTGTGATTTTGAAGGCATAAAGTTAGGTAAATTGGATGGAATCTTATGCATATCAAAATCAGAAAATAAATCGAGATAAATAAAAAAGTAAGAATTAGAAGTGAGGAAATTAAAAGAGTCTCTCAACTTAGAAAGATCATTATCATTTAAATTTCCAAGCGATTTCTCTTTTATTACCTAATCATTTTCAATATTATTTGGTGATGTTTTGCGATCAAGATCAATTGATAATCCTTCATGTAAATCAAAACTTTTATTAACATGCTGTTGAAAAAGATCAATCTCTTTTCTTGAACAACATCAAGTCGAATAATTAAGATTCATGTCATCTTCTCCAACCTGTTTTATTGAAGTACCAGAACACATAAAATTATTATTAACATTTTTGTGTTCATTGATAATTGGATCGAAGGAAGAATTAGTACAAAAAACAAAAAATGATGAACATATAGTTTGCTTTATAATTAAATCATCTTGAACTATTTTCGTAATAATAACATCATAATATTGTTGTTTGTTAAGATAATCATCTTCCCTATCTGTACAAATAAATTCATCATGAATATGTTCTACCCTATTTGATTCCTTAATATATATAGGTTCAATATTTTGGATAAAAGAAGTACGCCTTTCTCTTTCGAGAAGTAATGATGGAAAATAATGATAAGAAGAAGAAGACATCTCTTCAGTTGAATCTTCTCACTTTGGGGTTGAGTATAATTTATAGAAATATCTAAATCAATGATAGGGGAAGAAGTTTCTTGGGGGGTTTAGTAAATGATCTGTTGAAATATCCCTTTGAAAAGCGTCTTGATTTTGTTGAATAAGAGGAGCATGAGAGTTCAAAACAAAATTTAAAAGGTCAAGTTCAGAAGGTAAATCCGCGATATGAAATTTGCAAAGGATATGAGAAAGTCTTACTGAAAATTCTTGTGAAGACTCACCTTTCTTCCTTTGAAGAGCCTTCAATACACTGCATAGTTTATTAGAATCATAATCCTTAAAAGTATCTAAAAATTCATGTGCAAATTGAAACCATGTAAAAAAGAAATTAGGTGGAAATGTTTCCAACCAGCATTTGATTCGTCCTTTGAGAGTAAGGGAAAATAACCTGCATGTAGCACTTAGATCAACAATCTTATGTTTGTTACATTTATACAAAAACTTCTTGAGGTGTTTTCTTGCAGATATATCACTTTCACCATCAAATTCAAGTTTTGACAAGAGGTTGACTGTCTCATTGGGAATTTTAGCTAATGTAAAATTAAAAACTAATTCCCAAACAGGAACTTGGGCGTGAGCCATGTATGATAAAAAATCAAGATAAATTGACCCTTAAAATGGCTAGCTTGTCCTCTAACCAGCCCTTAAGCATATATGTAATGACAAAGAAGAGTAAAAATATAAAAGCTGAAAAATCAAAGAGCGAGAGGATAAATGGTTATTAAAAATAATTAAAAATAAAACCACTTGTTTTACCTCATGGCCCTCCTTCTAGCACCATTTATTGGCCGGATTTTCTATCTATGGCCAACTAAGGGGAGCTAACCCACACAAGGTGCTTAAATCAACCCCCGGTATGTTTGGTATGGCTAATTTCCGCAGGTTATGGTCCTGCTACTATCTAAGTTTCACTCTCTTAAGGAGAGTCCTGCTACTTAAACTTAGAAAAAAGTGTGTCCTAAACTAATTACAAATTAAAAGTTAAACTAAATTCTAATGAAATTACTAAGTTAAAACTATCTATTTATCAATCGGTTATGCTAATCTATTTAAAATGAACTTTCTATTTAATAACTAGTAAATCAAAGATAGTTGTCTATATCTAATCTATGTTTCGCTCTCTTAAGGAGAGTCTCACTGTTTAATGATATGAGTTCTGAAAATTGAAATTAGAATTCCTTAGATGTAATGTAACTAATATAAAATATATAATTAATCTAAGATGCAAATTTCAATAGTTGAAAATAGACATCTTCAACAGTTGTTAACCTGTAGCTTTCCAGTATGAAACGAAATTATAATTCTAATTATAATAAAAAATTTAAATTAGTTCTACCTAATCTATCCCGCAGGAGCAAGTTTAAAGCTAATCATAAACTTAGTTTGTATTTGGAATTTAAGCATATGATGAATGAAATTGAAGACAAATCTTACAATCAAATTATCACATATTAAATAACTTAAAAACTTCGGAAAATGAGCAGAATTAAATCATGAGAAATTGTAAGAAGTTTTAGGTATGCAAATCTAAATCTACTTTCTGTCAATAGATCAAATGATAAAGTAATCATAATTCCTAGAATAAACTTCAAGAGATTATGATCTTAAGAAAAGTAAGCGTACCAAAAAAACTAAGTTTGGACAATTTACTTAATTTCATTGAGAAATAATGATAACCAAATATAAACAGTCAATTTCCATTGTTCTGTAAAAGAAAGCATACAAATCTTACAAAATAGTTCTGCAAATACATCTGGAGCATCATTTCTTCATAAACATGTTGATCTATCAACTGCTGGTTGGAGGTGCCTCCATGCTGACTTATTTGAAAGAAATTTTACAAAAGAAAATACATAGAAGACAAAATTCATCCTCTGGTCTCTGGAGACCCTCCCTCTTGTTGAAATATTGTAACTTCAAAGAATATCTATTTGTACTTTATTATTATTCATCCGGAGATGTTTTATTCCTCCGTCGGGATGTTATTATAATCTAAAGTCATTGAGATAAAACCTCCCATGTAAGTCGGGGCATTAGTTCCCCTAGAGTCCATTGTAATGGGGTGTTTAAGTCGCCTAGAGGAGTCGACCTAGTCAACATTATGTTGAGTGGTTGAGTAATTGGGGCCGACCTAGTTAGGATTAAAAGTCAAGTGAAGTGAAGTATAAATATAGGAGGTGTGTTCCTCATTTAACACACTCACTCACTAGTGAACTCGCATAGGAGAGAGAGAGATCTGCAAAGGAGGAGAATGAGCTCTTGTTTGGGGATTACATCTTTGTAATTGGTGATCATCTACATTGAGGAAGTTTTGCTAGGTTTTCTACCCCATGAGGGTTTCCCAGGATAAATCTGTGATCTCTTGTGTTTATGCTGTGCTTGTTATTCTTTCAGTGATCCTGTATATGCTATTATTGTGAAATTGAATTGAATATTGATGTTATCTATCTTAGCGTATTGAATATTAACATGGTATCAAAGATATCATGAAGGAAGGCAATGTATGACACTTACGACACTTGTTTCACTTGCGACAATTTGAAAGTTAGGGTTTTGTATAGAAAAATCTAGTCATCGTGGAACTTTCGCTATAAATCCATTTTGGAGAAGGTTCAGGATCTACAACTTGGATAGACCGAAGATGAAAGTTTCATGTACCTTGTGTCCGAGTTTCAGCCTTATATTCATTGTACTTCGTGAGATATGATCCGTACAAGTTAGGGTTTCTGCCTTTTCCAGAATGCAATCCTAGACAGGTGACCTAGGGAAAAATGTAATATCTCTGGATTGGAAGCTCCAAATGGAATTCCGTAAAAAGTGACAGTTAGGGAACAGAATCTAGTTTCACAGGTCCGATTTTCAGAGGCTAAAGATGAAATAGTGACACGTGGCACTCCGTACAAGTTTACCATCCCGTTTCATCCATTAAACAAGTCATGTTGGGAAACAAAGCATATCTATCTGATGGAGAATCCAATGAAGCTCAAACCTATGGGGTTGGAAAGATGATAGGTCAAGACACCACATGCCGAAGTTTCAGACCCTGCAGATCCAAAATTTCAGAGATGCACCAGAAACAATACTGCACATCTGAAATGACTCAATGGAGGAAATCAACGAAAAGGAAGAAGAAGCTCTCACTTAGGGTTTTCAGTTTTTAGGTATGGAATGACCTGATACAATGTTAGAGAAATATGATGCAACATTATAAACCTTGAAAATGGATTTGGAATCCATTCATCATAGATATTAATCCTCCATCAAAATGTTGTGGGAGGGAAGGAGATTGAAAATTAGGGTTTCCAAGTAAGAAGAAACCCTAACAACGTTGGGAGACTCATAGGGCAGCAATGAAGGAGGTTTAAATGGCACTGATATTTATCATGCTAACACCATGAACCCATATAATATGTTTACAAGTGATCTACCTTGGATGGTTAGGGTTTTACCCATATAAAGAAGACTAAAAGCACTCTCGACAGGTATGACTTGAGGAGATACATGTATGTTTTGAAATCTGTTTGTCTTCATATTATTGAGGTTAGTACAATTATGATTAATTTTAGATTGTCTGATAACCTTAGTAAAAGTATGAATGCATGTGAATAATAGAAGACATTCATTAGGGTTATGACACTTATGATTGTACTAATGCACTTGTGGTGTTGTATGAGGATGATGTTGTCTTCTAACATGAAAGGTACATCAAGAAAGACTAATCCATATGACCATGATGACATGAAGACAAAGACTCATCCATAGTCGTTGATCACATAGAATCTCTACTTACAAGGTATGTATGATTTGGTTATACAATGCTTAACTTATGAGATATGTAGGTTACTAGCACAAGGTCTCTAAATCATTGAAGAGAACAAAGAATATGTTGTTTTAGACATAACTAGCAAGCATGCTAATCCAGGTATGTTTTCCTATATCAAGTTAGAATCCTACTTTGTGTTAGGATCTTAGATAAGTATACTTGTGTATGAAATGATCATGACCATACATGCTTAAGATTATTTAGAATCATAATGTTTTGATAGTATTAAGATTATACTAATGAATGTATGATTATGTATGAGATCTTGAGGAAAGACACAATGATGAAACTAGTACACACTTAAGAATAGTGGTCCATAATGGATAGAAGTTCAAAGACATATAATCACGATGCTATCATAAAGGGAAAATAGAGATCAAGAGGGAGACAACCACACAAACATAAAAGATAAGTATTTGAGTTTTTATTTGAATTATCTCTTGAATCTCTGAATAGTTAATGATATCGCTCGTAATAGTTGTATGCATATTTGTATTCCTAGAATCAAGAAATATATCATAGTGTAAGCATTCATATAGCATTGAACAATATACTACTAATATGCATATGACAGGTAAGTTGGACAAACATTCCATTGTTGCTTGTCTAGAATGAAACCTCTTTGCTGAGATGCTGAGAGCTGTGCACGCTCTTAATAGTATGTTCCGGTAGAGATGGAAGGCATCTAGATAGCCACTGTATGCATACAAGATATGGAAAAGTGTTGTGCCAAAGTATTGGTCAAGATAGTTGCATAGCTATGTGAATCATATCAGTATGCATAATAGGTTATCATGTCAACATGATTTGATGATTATGAAGTGTTACTAATCATGTAATTAAATTTGATTTGTAGGAAAGATCATGTGCTATGATCTACAAAAGAAGGATGATGAACACTTGTTCCAAAGAACAAGTGATGGTATAGAAGGCTCATGGTTAGAGGATTCTCTTAGAAAGAGGGAAAGGATCATGACGAGATGGTTGCTCCGAGTGGCTAGACACACTTCCAGAGATAGATTACACCCATGGATGACAAGACCGTTCTATTGAATGGTGTAATTGAAGAAGAAGTGCATATCGAGCAAACTCCCAGGATTTGATAGAGAATCACATGATTAAAGAAGGCTTTGTACGGGTTCAACAGGCACCCAAGATCGATAGTCATTTGATGAGCTTGATGATCACCACAGGTGCTGCGGATTTCAACCTTTGCTACAAGGTTGAAGAGGGTTTCTATATACAAATGACATGCTTCTCTCAAATGGAAGCAAGAAGGAACTTACCATAGAGTTCAAGTGATCTTGACGCTTATATCAGTAGAGCCATCTAAGGGGAGATTGCACATATAGATATGCAGAAGATCACTCAATGCAGAGTGTGCATGATGTTCAGTCACAGAGGGAGGACAATACTCCACTTCAGAGGGAGTAGATATCAGAGTTAAAGAATCTTGGCATGATTCTTGTGATTAGATATGTGGCTGAGATCAAATGAGATTTTTCCTTAGCCAAGGAAAATGTGAAGTAGAGATCTAGGATGATGGACAATGGTTTCTACAGTTTACAGACAGATGATTGGTTCGTTGATTTATTTAACTGGCTAGATATGTATGCTTTGATGTGAACACCCTGAGTTAGTATCTAGTTGAGCCTAGATGTGTTCACCTAGAAGCTGCAAAGCATGTGATGAGGTATCTGAGAGGTACGATAGAATTTGGTCTATACTATGTTGGAGGTCATGACTTTCGACTGTATGGTTATACAGATGCAGATTGGGATGGAAGTGTCTCAGAAAGAAAGAGCACATCGGGTGGATGTTATTGTCTGGGATCTGCTATGATCTCATGGTTTAGCAAGAAGCAGTCCAGTGTGGCTCTCAGCACAACTGAAGAAGAATATATAGCAGCCTGCTTTGCTAGTTGTGAAGCGATATACCTTCGGAAGTTGTTACCATGATTGTTTGACTTAGATATGGACCCCACTGTGATCCTGTGTGATAACCAGAGTTGTATCAAGATGACAGAGAATCCAGTGTTTCATGATAAGTCAAAGCACATAGAGATCCGATATTTTATATATGGGACATGGTGCAGAAAGGAGAGATAAGGCTCAAATATGTGAGCACTGAAGAACAAGTTGCTGATGTATTGACCAAACCTCTGTCTCGATTAAAGTTTGAGTATTTCCGAGACAAGCTTGGTGTAGTTCAGAAGGACCCTCCTCGAAAGGGGGAGTGATGTGGTCGATGATGATATTTGGATACTGGTATCGATGTGGATACCTGTATTGATGATGAGATTGCCTATACTGATGATAAGGTCGATGATGAGGATACCTATATTGATGATAAGGATACTTGTATCGATGATGAGGATACCTATTCCGACGATGAGGTCCATGATGAGGATACATGTTCCGACAATGAGTTCGATGATACCGACGATGAGGTCGATGAGTGGTCCTTAGACTTGGCCTAAGTTGATGAGTGGATTGTATCATCCCTGGACACATGTCCTAAAGGAATCCATAGACTCTTGTCTCCGAGAAAGATGTTGAGCCTGGAATGATGTAATGTGAGCTCCTGGACTACTCAGTATAGCAGCGAGTGATCATTCGTAGGTCCTGTAATGATGTAATGTACACTCCTGGACTGCTCAGTGTAGCGGTAGGTGATCATTCACAGATTGTAAATCCTAGATTTGATCTAGGTCACACCCCAGTTGAAAGAGTACTGGCTCTGTGGTTGTAAATCCTAGATTTGATCTAGGTCACACCCTAATTGAAAAAGTACTGGCTCTGTGGTTGTAAATCCTAGATTTGATCTAGGTCACACCCCAGTTGAAAAATTACTGGCTATGTGGTTATAAATCCTAGATTTTATCTAGGTCACATCTAGTATGAAAAAGGACTGGCATTGTGGTTGGGATTGCATCGTCCCTAGACATGATATGGTGTCTTAAAATGATAGGGATTGATCATCCTGTAAGTAGATCAATATTTTATCATCCTTGGACTTATGTCCTAAAGTGATAGGGATTGATCATCCCGTAATTGGATCATGTGTATTGCATATTATGATGCTGTTGATCAAGAGATCCAGACGATGAGGTTGTTGATTGGAAGATACAGATTTTGATGCTGTTGATCAAGACATCCAGACGATGAGGCTGTTAATCAGAAGATCCAGATGTTGATGATGTTGATCGGGAGATCCAGACGATGAGGCTGTTGATCGAGAGATCCAGATGATGCTGTTGATTGAGAGATCCAAATGATGATGTTGTTGATCGAGAGATCCAGGTTATGTTGTTGATCGAGAGATCCAGATGATGATACTATTGATTGGGAGATCCAGATGATGATGTTGTTGATCGAGATCTCCAGATGATGCTGTTGAGCAGGAGATTCAGATGATGATGCTATTGATCAAGAGATCCAAACGATGTTGTTGATCAGGAGATCCAAATGATGATGTTGTTGACCGAGAGATCTAGATGATGTTGTTGATGTAGTTGATCGAGTGTTACAGAAGATGAAGACTCAATACTGAAGATGTTGATGTTCCAGTATTGAAGATATTGAAGATGTTCTAGTAGTTGTTTGAGTTACTGATAATGATTGAAGAAAACTTCCAATGATTTATAGATGTATCACTGTGATGTAGTTGATGACTCCTTGCTCCTGCAGATGTTAGAATATCCTTCTCGTTAAGGGGGAGTGTTGAAATATTGTAACTTCAAAGAATATTCTATTTGTACTTTATTATTATTCATCCGGAGATGTTTTATTCCTCCATCTGGATGTTATTATAATGTAAAGTCATTGAGGTAAAACCTCCCATGTAAGTTGGGGCATTAGTTCCCCTAGAGTCAATTGTAATGGGGTGTTTAAGTCCAATAGAGGAGTCAGCCTAGTCAGCATTATGTTGAGTGGTTAAGTTGTTGGGGCCGACCTAGTTAGGGTTAAAAGTCAAGTGAAGTAAAGTATAAATAGAGGAGGTGTGTTCCTCATTTATCACACTCACTCACTTGTGGACTCGCATAGGAGAGAGAGAGATTTGCAAAGGAGGAGAATGAGCTCTTGTTTGGGTATTACATCTTTGTAATTGTTGATCATCTATATTGAGGAAGTTTTTATGGGTTTTCTACCCCATGAGGGTTTCCCACGATAAATATGTGTCTCTTGTTTTTATGTTGTGCTTGTTATTCTTTCAATGATCCTGTATATGCTATTGTTGTGAAATTGAATTGAATACTGATGTTATCTATATTAGCATATTGAATCTTAACACCTCCCTCTCTCAGACTTCTGAGGTCAAATTTATAGAAGTGAAGAGCAGTGGGAAGGATAGTATCAAATCCCCAGATGTCCGGTTCGTTCAACTGAATGTCAAACCGACTACAACGAATTTATGGAAAATTCACCTCTGTTCGGGAATGATTTCCTCCCAAATTGTTGAGATATTCCCAAAACTTCTCGCGCTTAGGGGTAAAGGAGCCCATTTGGGAAGTGGGTTTTCAACCGTTTGAGCTAATGTTTCACGGTTTGCTCTCTGACAGGTGCGCGATTCGTTTTTTAACTTCATCCTTCATGTGACAGCAACAAAATATTAGGGTTTCCGTGCAACTATTATGCATTAACATTGTAAATAGTGCCTTGTGTTCATTATATCAAATCCAATTAAATAAATAAATCATTAATATTGTCTTTGAATAGACAATAATAATAATTAACAAATATTGATTTTTCAAAAGATATTGTATGAACACTATATTACTTTTAGATCATTGACTCCTTCCATAGTTTCCAAACGTGTTCTCTGGGATATAATAGAATTATAAAATAAGCCTTAAGTAAATTATTTAAACTTTGTCCTAAAACTATAACATCTCACAAAATGACAAGTTTTCATAAAAAGTTTAAGGCTAGTAACATTCACTAATCCTTTCAAAATTGAAACCAAGGTTAAAGTTCCATTTCTTTAAAATGCAAATTTGTAAGACGAGGATTGAAAGTATAAAATTGAGTACTTAATTGAATTATTAAAATCCATAAAAGTATAAAATTATTCGTTGATACATTTAAGAATCAAAAAGTTTCGCACGAATATAGAAGGATTAGGGTAATTCAACCAAGCCAAAATGAAATAAGTACCATGAATAACCTCAAATAAGGACATGGAAGCATCATTAAGTCATCACGAAGCCAGAAGACTAATGCGGTAAAGATAAAGCAAATCGTTAAATCTCAATTTCATCGAGGGTAAGAATTTTAATCAAATGTTAAAGGATTGCAAAAGTCAATGGATCATTCAAATTCAAAAGTAAGAGCATTGTCCCGTTATTTGATATAAACTCTTTCAAGACGTAAATCAGAATTATTACAATTGATCTTTTAGTTAATTAATTATGATTTATCAAAATGGTCGTTAATTCGCAAACACATCGACAAACCAAAATTTGTTACAATTGTTGAAGCATCATATAAAACCAACCAAGCGAAACAGAGGGATATGATTAACTCAAATAAGCTCAAGTAAGACTAAGTAGGTGTTGTTCATCAACTAAAGGGCCAAAAGACGCCAACGACAAATATATCTACATCACCAAATCCTTATTTAATGAAAGCGAAGCCAAAGAACAAGCACCACAGAAAGCGAAGGATCGAAGAAACAAACCAAACAACCACCTACCAAAACAAGGAAGATAATATAAATGAAAACCAAAAACAAAATATTTACAAAATTTACATGGGGTCCCCTTGATTTTGAAAAATAAAGGGGAAGTTGTTGAGGTGCCAAAAGGTCCCCAATGATTCCATCCAAGGTGAACTCAAAATTATGTCAACATTTTCTCTATACATAGTTGTAACATAGAATTGGAATATGAATTCATAATCATCAATTGTTAGTTACAAGTCCTTAATTTTATATTTTTCATTTCCAAAATTTGTTTATACTCAACTCTGGAATTAATAATTGACTCACCAAGTTGATGTTAATATAATTTTTCTTCTCATCTAAATAAAATGGATGCTGTTTTTTTTAAGTCTCTTTGAATTTTATTATTGTAAAATATGAGATTAAAATACCCTTACAAGTAACCATTTTTATTTATTTATTAAAAATAATAAAATACCCTAAATTGCAATGTGGCTCTATGTTGATTTCTTTTAGCATGGGTTACAGATTCTTCTTTCAACATAATTTTTAAACTTTAAATAATCAAGGGTGGATTTGTGGTCAAGGGGCTAGAATCAGAGAAACTTTGATCAAGTTCATAAATGTGTGGTGAAAAGCTAGGTCAAACAAAGTCTGAAAATATGTGGCCAAAGGTCGAATCAACGTTGCAAATTTTATACCATT